>CM041777.1:69085231-69822817 GCA_023374045.1 Limonium bicolor | reverse complement strand
AACGTAAGTTCTAGTTTCAACTAGTTCGTTTCATGCTCAAATTCATACTTCAGTTTTACTTACTCATGCTTAAATTCATACTCCAAGTACTTACGCATTCATGCATTCACTCATACAGGTAATTCAATACTTTAGACATGCTCTTCGAGGATTAAAGGTTACGGTTAATACCTAAGCCGGACTTAGTACCGGTCCCGTCACGGTCAATGATGTGCAAGGTCGGCTGCCTCTGCGGTGCGCCCTTCTGAGCACCTCGGGACCCCAGTCCCTGTGAGGTCTACTGGGCCTGAGCATCGCCAGATGCAACCTCCTTACCTTCACGCTGCTTGTAGCCCTGATAGTTGCCCTTGGGCTTCGAGTTCTCCGGGCATACATTCGCACGGTGCCCGGTTTCTGGCAGTTGTAGCATTGGATCTCCCTTCCTTGGCAATCGGTGCCGGGATGATCCTTGTTGCAATTTCGGCACACATAGCTTCAACCATCATTTTGGCTCTTGCCATAGCCAGAACCAGAACCTGTAGCTTCGAAGTTAGTGAGGTTTGGCACAATTACACTAATTCATATACACATCGATTCACAAGTTTACTAGTTCGGTTTCGGGTTCTTACCCTTATTGGGCTGAGACCTTAGTGGCTTTGCTGCCACTGGTGCAGTATAGGTGAGCTGCAACGGCTCAGCTTCCTTGCCCTTCTCAGCATGGGCACTGCTATCTCCAGATTCTTCTAGTTTTGGTGGGAGTACTTCCCCTTCTTCTTCTTCCATGGTTGGTTCTGATTTTGTTCATCGGAGTTGTTACCTTTGCTGCTCACCTTGCGCTTCAGCGCTTGCTCTTTATCTCTCAGCTGGTAGGTGATCTCAACTCGAGATGCAGCGTGGTAACACTCCTGAAGTATTCGGCATTAGGTTACACATTTACATTCGGGGATACTAATTCGTATTGTTCATGGCATCTAAGGGTTTAAAAGATGTTTTACCTGAATGGAGGTAAACCGTGAGAATCCCATGCCATACCGGAGTCGATGGCTCAATCCGCCGTAGAAGCGGTCGACCAAGACTTGGCCGGTATACCCAAGGTCGGGTAGGAGTTTGAGAATGGAGGTAAAGGTACAGTAATACTCATCAACCGTCATCTTCTTCGTCATCTTGAGGGCATCGAGCTCAAGCCTCTTTTTGGTCTTGACATGCTCGGGATAATACTTAGATCGGAGGAGAGAGGTGCATGTTTCCCAACCGAATGCGGGGTCAGCAACGTGCTCGGCCTTGACGAGCTTCCACCAGTCCATAGCCGCGTCCTTAAGGTAGTACACAGCTATCCTCACTTGAACTCTAGCAGGAGTCTTGAGAGTCTCAAAAGCCGTCTTCATCTCGGAGATATAGGCCTCAAGTTTGGCGGGGTCACTCTCGCCTCTAAAGCAGGGAGGTCGAAGGTCGGCGACTGCCTTTACCCAATTAGTTTCATGGGGCTGAGGCGGGTCGGGCTGTTGCTGCTGGTTTTCTTGTACTTGCTGCTGGGCTGCAGTCATTAGTTGGGGCATCAGTTGTGTCACGGTGGCAGCGATGATCTCGGCGATCGTCTGCGCACCAGGCTCATCAGCCTGCTCTCCCCGGTGTGGAGGGTGATTTTTCGGTATGAGGGGGTCTATCTAAATGGTTCTGACTAAAAATCCTAGATCCTAGAAATTACCATTCTGTGGAGGGTGAAAACCTGTCACCTCGGCATCCCTCAAATACCTACTCTATCGTCCGTCTTTCCCAGAAAACATAAGGGGAATGCTAGTGAGCACTACACCCGCTCTCAATGGGCTCCACGCAGACTTATGCCCTAAGGGCGGAATTGACTAGAGTCGCCACCTAGTTTGACCTAAGGAACTAGGAAGGGAGGATAAGGGTTCTAGGAACCGTTAATTGACTCTGATGATTTGTTGCCTATGGATAGGACTTATCTGATCATACTAGAGATTCTATGTGGGTTCGCATTAGGTTACACCCCTTAGAAGTGGTGACGACCACGACTTCGGATTGGTACCCGAGGAAACCTCGGTCTCCAATTGTCGGGATTGCCTTCTTTCAAAACCTTTAAGAGAGATTCATTTAAAAGCCAATGATAGGATCAGGATGAGATGTGACAAAACGAGTGGATGAGGCGAGCTTTTCTGCCAAGCCAGCACCATGAAGAGGAATTGACGAATTCGAATGAGTATGGAATGAAAGATTAGGAGTCTGATTTTGAGAGTTGAAGAAGTTGAGGTTTGTGGGAGTCAGAGGGGATTTGAATGTTTGACAGACATGAATATCACCTTAAAGTGAGAAAAGGGGGTTTTTGATTGGAATGGGGTCACACCCTATGTGGGCTGCCTACATACTCAACTCCCTGTTGAGATCAGACCTTAAGCAGTTCAAGGGTTTTTGGGGTTTTAGAAGTTTTGATGTTTGTGGAGTTTGAAGATATTTGAGGTTTTTTAAGTTTAGAAGGGTTCGAAGTTTCGAGAAGTTTCGGGTTTAGGATGCTAGTCTGTGAGACGCTCGGGTCTGTGAGACGCTTGAAACCTTGAAATGTTGAAGTCTGTGAGACGCTCGGGTCTATGAGATGCTAAGGTCTGTGAGACATTCGAATGATTGGAATGACAAAGTCTGTGAGACGCTCGGGTCTGTGAGACATTCAGAGTGTAGGGGAAATTGAATTGGAGTTAAATGAATTTTGATTTGAATTGGAGTTGAAGTTGAATTGGATTTGAAACTAAATCAGGATCGAATTGAGGTAATGGGCCGGATTTGGGCCTTGGAATTGGGCAAGGTTTAGGCCTTTTGGGTTGAATTAGACCGAATTGGGCCTTGGTTGGGCTTTTGGGTTGAATTGGGCTTTGGTGTAACACCCCTACTAAACCGGTTCCTAGTAATCCTATAGAAGTCGCGCACAATAATATCTCGCAGCGAGACGTGACCATTGTGATATTACAGTTGGTTTAGACTTGGTACGGTGTGATACTCAGGTTGTTTTGGACTCGGGTTGTTTAACCGAGGTGTATTTGGTTTAGATGCTCACGGTCTGTAATAATTGTTGATGTTAGATTTTTTTTAAGTTGTTTAAGTTCTACTATCTATCTCTTGTGGTCACTGCGGGAATACGTTTCGCAAGTTGATTATCAGGTAAATCGTTATCACCCGTATGGGCGAGTGATAACAGTGACACCAGTAGGGCGATAGTTTATTATTTACCGCTGCGAGATATTATTGTGCGCGACTTCTATAGGATTACTAGGAACCGGTTTAGTAGGGGTGTTACAAAAGTGGTATCAGAGCGGAGTACCGCTCTGATTACAAGAGATAGTAGTTTAAGTACCGTGAGCCTAGGTTATCTACACACCAGTACCAAGAGATAGTGTAAATGATTTTAGTTAAGATATAGTAAGGAAAGTACGGTATTTATACCAAGAGCTGACCTTGGCTTTGAATTCTTTAGATGTCGTCCGGGAGGCGATCAGCAGGAAGAGGAGGTGGTGGAAGAGGCGGCGGGCCTGGAGGAGGACCTCCGGAGGCCCCACCCGTGGGCGTGGCTGAGACGGTAGCCGCCGTCTTCGCTCAGCTAGCCCAGTTGGGAGGTATCCATATAGGAGCACCACCTGCACCACCGGTAGTCCCACCCGTACCCGCACCTAGAGAGCCGAATTGGCTGAAGAGCGTAGCTGACACGCGAGTACCTACTTACGATGGAGTTGCTGATCCTACTGTTCTTGAGAGATACATCGTCGAGCACGAGAAGGCCTTCGATGCCATACATGTGCCTGCTGGGCACCGAGTTGATATAGCAGCCTTTCACCTGAAGGACGCTGCCAGCACGTGGTGGAGGTCCGTGAAGGCACACTACCTTGCTACAGAGGGTTTTGGGTGGACTGAATTCGTGGAGATATTGAGAGAGAAGTACTATCCTGCTCACCTGAAGCAGAGGAAGAGGGAGGAGTTTGAGTCCCTGAGACAGGGTAGTATGACAGTAGATCAGTACTACTCCTTGTTTATTGGGCTCTTGGACTTCGTCCCAGGAGTTGTATATTCTGATGCTGTGAAAGTAGAGAAGTTTAGAGGCGGGTTGAGATATGCCATTAAGGCCGCCATGGGTGCTACCTTGTACCCTACGGTTCAGGTAAAACTAATTGACAGTTTGTACCTTATGATTCAGTTGATTTGTCACAAGTTCGGAGAACTTATTGATGTATTACAGGAGTGTTATGACGCTGCTTCTCGGACTGAGATGATGGTGAACAGCCGGGAGGACGGCCAGGGGCAGAAGCGTAAGGCCCCAGAGAAAGAGGCAGAGACTGAGGCTGGAGGCGGAGGCAGTAAGGGCTGGAAGTAAGAACCACCCTAAGTTATTTAATCTATTTAAATTACTTACTTACTGCCTGCTTTTATACCTGCTAATCCTGACACTTTGACGATCACAGGAAGAAGAAGTTCTCCTGGAGGGAGAAGAAGAAGGAGCAGGCCAGCCAAAAGGGTAAAGACAAGGTCCCGTTGCTGACCGGGCCTACCTATGATGTGCAGCCTCTTAGATCTGTACCCCCTAAGGGTAAGCGATCTCACCTTGTGAATAAATTGTGTACTACACTACCCATTACCATCCTTGTATTAACCTGAGTGTGATATGATAATAGGTTCTGCACCCCAGCGCCACTTTCACTGCAAGCGCTGTGGTAAAGACCACCGGGTGTCGACTGCACCGGGCAAGCGGTGGACTGCCACCACTGTGGGAAGAAGGGCCACAGGTCGTACGAGTGCTTCAATAATCCTGATAGCCGAGCGTACCGCCCACCGAAGGGGACTCAGGGCGCACCTACTGGAGGAGGTGGAGCCCGAGGTGGCCAGAGGGGGTCGGCGCCCCAAGCCCAGAGAGGACAGCAGCAGCAGCAGCCGCAGCAGCAGAACCAGGGCCAGAGGAACCCGCCGGGCAACCGTATGCTGAATGCAGCGGGAGCTTCAGGCGCTGGCACTAGCACCCAGCGCGGTGAAGGTTAGCATTTGAAACCTTAACCATTGTATGAAAGCATGACTACTTGTTACACGCTTTACCTTAGCATGAATGTGTGTTTAAGTTACCGCTTTAGATGGACAACTTACCTAGGAAACCTTTTACCTCTTAGGAGACTTCGATATCTGCTATCCCACACTTACAAGACAGAGATCACCTAGACCCGTGGAAGAAAGACGGGAATACCCTAGTGAGTTGTGTCATGTAGTCAGACCGGGCATGATACTTCTCAGAGAGTTCCTAACCCTAGATGAGCAAATCACCATAGTGAATGAGTGTAGAGCTTTGGGTAAGGGCATAGGAGGTTTTTATACCCCTGTATTTACTAGTGGTTCTAGAATGAAACTGCACATGATGTGCTTAGGAAAAGATTGGGATCCACAAGCTAGGGTTTATCGAGAGGTGAGGATGGTAGGTGACGTATCTATACCTAGTATACCTGAGAGTTTCCTTACCTTGGTGAGAAACGCAATGGATATTGCTCAAGACTGTGAGGTTTATCCAATACCCGACATGACACCTGACGTTTGCATCATCAATTACTATGAACAAGGAGGGAAGCTTGGAATGCACCAGGACTGTGATGAGACGACCGAGTCCATCACCAGAGGAATACCAGTTGTATCATTTTCCATCGGCGATGATGCTGAGTTTATCTATGGAGACCAGAAGAGGATGGACCTAGCAAGCAAGATCATCCTCAAGTCTGGAGATGTATTAGTATTTGGTGGAGAGTCGAGGCTTGTATATCATGGTATTAAGAGCATTAAGCTCAATACCGCACCACCCACTTTAGTGAACGATACCCACATCCGACCCGGCCGTTTAAATTTGACTTTTAGACAGTATTGATGTAACAGCAGTAGCTAAGTGTGTAACCTTGTAAAATACCGTTGGATGAATGAAATAAGAGTTTCCTACTTTCAAGTGTTGTGTTCAGTTTTGTTGATACCGATAATTCATAACTTCAGGCTATAGTAATGAAAAGGAGGGTACCATCTGCATCCTAGACATGGCGCAAGCCAAGGAGTCTGGTAATGTCATCACAGGTATGACAGTTACAAACAACAGTGAATTAGTGATTTATTGGGACTCGATGCTAATACGAGAGATAATCTCAGGTACCTTTCCTATTGATGGTATTAGTGCTTCCGTATTGTTCGACTCAGGAGCTTCGCATTCTTTCATTTCCTCGACGTTTGCTAGGAAGCTGGGGGCCACCCCCGAACAGCTTTCAGACTTTTCAGTCACCCTTCCTTCGAAGGAGAAAGTAGGTTGCACTAGACAGTATACAGGGTTAGAGATCAGCATTATGACTGAGACCTTCCCCATTGATCTAATTGAGTTCAAGAATTTGGGTTTTGACATCATAGTGGGCATGGATTGGCTACAGAAGCATAGGGGCCGCCTTCATTGCGCAGAGCATCGACTACTACTGAAGGGGCCGAGCGGCAAGACAGTGTCATACCGCAGTGTGAGGAGAGAGCCGACTGTCAAGATCGTGTCAGCATTGTCCCTGATGAAGGATGTTAGGAAGGGCCGACAAGCCTTCCTCTGTTATGTACAGGACACGAGACAGCGCGATGTGACGGACGTAGACATTCCAGTCGTGGTAGATTTTCCCGACTTATTTCCTGATGAGCTGCCAGGCATGCCGCCTGTGCGCGAGGTTGAGTTCGCCGTCGACTTGTTGCCAGGTACGGGCCCCATTGCTAAGGCACCCTACCGTATGGCACCGGCTGAGATGAGGGAGCTGAAGCTACAGCTGGAGGACCTCCTCGACAAGGGATTCATCCGACCTAGTGTTTCTCCTTGGGGTGCTCCAGTGCTGTTCGTCAAGAAAAAGGACGGCAGTATGCGACTCTGCATCGACTACCGCGAGCTTAATGCGGTTACAGTCAAGAACAAGTACCCATTACCACGGATAGATGATTTGTTTGATCAGCTGAGAGGAGCCAGTGTGTTCTCGAAGATAGACCTCAGATCTGGCTACCATCAGATTAGGATTGCAGAGGGTGACATTGAGAAGACAGCTTTCAGGACGCGGTATGGACACTATGAGTTCACCGTTATGCCATTCGGACTGACGAATGCGCCAGCCATATTCATGGACTTGATGAACCGACTTTTTAGAGAGCATCTTGATAGTTCAGTTGTAGTCTTCATCGACGATATTCTGATCTATTCAAAAACCAAGGAAGATCATGAGTTCCATTTGAGACAGGTGTTGAATATTATGAGAGTGAACCAACTGTATGCCAAACTCTCTAAGTGTGAGTTCTGGTTAGACAGCGTGTCATTTCTAGGACACATTATATCAGCTAGCGGCATATCTGTAGATCCTGCTAAGATTGAGGCAGTAAAGAGTTGGCCAAGGCCGAAGACAGTCACAGACGTCCGTAGCTTCCTGGGTTTGGCAGGGTATTATCGAAGATTTGTGAAGGACTTCTCCAAGGAAGCCAAACCAATGACTAATCTAATGAAGAAGGAATCCCAGTTCTTATGGTCTGCAGAGTGTGAGCAGTCCTTTCAGACGCTGAAGGATCTCCTGACATCAGCGCCCGTTCTTACTATCCCTGAGGGCACTGATGGGTTCGAGGTATACTGTGATGCCTCTGGAACCGGTCTAGGCTGTGTGCTTATGCAGCACGGGAAGGTAGTTGCTTACGCATCCCGACAGCTGAAGAAGCATGAGGTGAATACCCCACACATGACCTTGAGTTAGGCGCAGTAGTCTTCGCTTTGAAGATCTGGCGACATTATTTGTATGGTGTGACAGTCACTATCTACTCTGATCACAAGAGTCTACAGCATCTCTTCTCGCAGAAGGAGCTGAACATGCGACAGAGAAGATGGGTCGAGTTCTTGAAGGACTACGATATAGACCTGAGGTACAAAGAGGGCAAGGCGAATGTGGTAGCTGATGCCCTGAGCCGCAGAGCTCATTCATTGTTCACTTTATTAGCAAACAGCAGTATGATTGATGAGATACGAGCTGCACAGGAGAGCGATCACTATATGCAGAGTATCAGGCAGAAAATGATAGATGGTTGTTTTGAGAGGCTAAAATATGACTTCGAACTGTGCGATGATGACATGATTCGACTGAAGGGCCGTTTGTGTATTCCGGAGTCGTCTCCTGATCTGAAGGAGAAGATACTCCAGGAGGCTCATTGCTCGTCCTTATCCGTCCACCCTGGTTCGTCGAAGATGTATAAGGATTTGAAGGTTCATTTCTGGTGGAGCGGGATGAAGAAGGATGTAGCTGAGTATGTGGCTAGATGCTTGACCTGCCAGAAGGTTAAGTTTGAGCATAGGAGACCCGGAGGTTTAGTGCAGTCTATGCCTATTCCTTGTTGGAAGTTCGAGGACATTTCGATGGATTTCATTGTCGGTCTCCCACCGACTAAGGGAGGACTGAACACGATTTGGGTCATAGTGGACCGTCTGACGAAGGTGGCAAAGTTTATTGCGATGAGGGATACCTGGAACGTCCCGAAGTTAGCGGACTTGTTCCAGAAGGAGGTGATCCGGCACCATGGTGTGCCAAAGACTATTGTTTCTGATAGGGACCCTCGATTTTTGTCCAGATTCTGGGGACAGGTTCAGGAAGCCTTGGGTACAAAGTTGAAGCTTAGTACGGCGTTCCATCCACAGACCGACGGTCAGAGTGAGAGGACCATCCAGACACTGGAGGACATGCTGAGAGCATGTGCCTTAGATTTTCAGGGGAGTTGGTTAGAGCGACTACATCTGATAGAGTTCGCCTACAACAACAGCTACCACTCCTCGATACAGATGCCACCATTTCAGGCACTTTATGGTAGACCGTGTAGGACTCCTTTATGCTGGGATGAGACCAGCGAGACTACGCTCCTAGGACCAGAGTACCTAGAGCAGATTAAGGAGGATGTTCTACAGATTCGCAAGAATATGAAGGCAGCTCAGGACCGGCAGAAATCTTATGCAGACACCAGAAGGAGGGACATTGAGTTCACTACCGATGATATGGTATTCCTTAGAGTGTCACCCATGAAGGGGATATTCCGGTTTGGACAGAAGGGCAAGTTGAGCCCAAAGTATGTTGGACCTTATGCGATTAGGGAGCGAGTGGGCCCATTAGCCTACAGACTGGATTTACCAGCAGAGCTCGGGAGGGTGCACGACGTTTTCCACGTTTCACAGTTGAAGAGGTATGTGCCCCACCCATCGCACGTTTTGCAGCCAGAGACTTTAGAGTTGGACCCTGCTCTACGATATGAGGAAGTACCACTCCGCATTCTCGATACGAAGACGAGACAGACTAGGAACAAGACCGTTAGCATGGTCAAGGTTCTCTGGTCGAACCATGAGGTGGAGGAGGCCACATGGGAGTTAGAGGACTCCATGAGAGCGAAGTACCCAGCACTCTTCGAGTAGTAGCTGTGTTACTTGTACGGGTTCGTGGTCAAACCCTTTTTAAGGGGGGTAGACACCACTTGGCTTGCGCACATGTTTGTGCATTAGGTTTTGTTTTTGTGTTGTGTTTTGTTGGTATGCTGCGTCATACATGTTTGGACGATTGTATGTGTATGATACATTTTATGTATGTATGTGCCTTGGTGCACCTGGTTGAATGTATATAGTACCGCTGAGTACTTTTGATCGATGAATGAGATGTGCACTTTGTAGTGCTGTGTTGTGAATGAGTATACCATGAGTTTAATTATTTAATATATGTTGTATGCATAGACTAGGTTGAACCTAGTGGGAGTTACTCCCTAGCAATGGACTGTTTGGTTACTTAGTGGAACTTGATTCCTTAGGTGAACTGTAGAGGATTAAGGACTTCGGGACGAAGCCTTTTTAAGGGGGGTAGACTGAAATACCCCTAATCTTTAAAATATAATTAAATGATCTATTAATGATCTAAGATGATTATTAAACATCTAAATATTATTGGGGAACAATCTATAGATCTCAACAAGGCAAAACACGCCTTAAGATCGGTAAAGCCAAAAATGTGCTTTAAGACCATGAAGGTTGTATGACCCCAAGTAGGATCCAAAGTGGATTCCTAAGTATTATAATGAATCAAGGAACACAATAAACCATTCTCAAAGAGAACTAAGCTCAGGAACATCCTGTGACACAAAAATGTGCGCTAAAACTCCTTAAAGCACGTTTTTGTGAGATTGCCTTTTAATTGATTTTAATAGGCTTAAAAATTATAAATATCCTTAAATATGATATATAATCATATTATATCATATTAGGAATTTAATTCCAGAAATTTACGAATTTTTACAAATTTAATATTAAAATATTAATAAAACCCTAAAGTGGGGCCCGCATGAGTCAACATTGACCAAGCATGGTCAATGGTCAATTAATTGACTCATTTGAATCATGGTGGCCGGCTGCAATAAGAGAGGAGGCTGCTTAATTTCCTTGATTGACAATAATGCTACCTAATGTAAGACTTTTTCAAAATAATGTTACTTTTTACATTATTTTCAAACTTTACTTACCTTTCCCATCTTCTCCTTCCTCCTTGTCCGATTCCTCTCATCCCAGCCGAGCCCTCTCCTTCCTCTCAAGCTCTCCAAGCTTGTTCTTGGCCATGGAAGGCAAGTCTAGCTCCTAAGCTCCTAATGTAAGTGTTTTAATGTCATTTTTAGCTCTTTTTCTTCATCTTTTCACCACCAACACCTAAAATTCGTGGCTCATCTATTCCTATGGCTTATTCTCAGTGTTCTAAGGTTAGAACAAGAGCTAAACTCGGTTGAGACCAGTAGAGGGACCAAGGTTGTCCAAATCTACATTTTAAGGTAAAAATGTGCTTTAAGCTCATAACTTTTGATTCCCTTCGAGTTTGGCTGTGAAATTTTGGTCATAGACTCATCTTCATCTCCTTTTCATGTGGGATCTGTTGGTTAGCCATTTGGAGCAAGGGTGACCGAGATCCAAGAGAAATACTCTCTTTTAAGGCATTTTTCCAAGGTAAAACCTAATAACAAGGTAGGATTTCGAGATCTAACTATTCCCTATGTTAATATGGTAGATCTAACACCTTGTGGTGTGTTTGGTTCAGGTCGAAAATACCTAGAACCCCTTGCATTTTTAAGGTGATTTTTGCCTTAAATCTTACATTAATTATTCCTTATGGTTAAGCTCATGCTTGGAGTGTAACCATATCTTTTTTTGTGTATTAAACATGTCTAAATCAAGTGGTGAATTTTCCTACAAGTGACCGAGCCTATACAAGGATAGATCAAGGTATAAACACCTTAAACTTATGATTTTTGCAATCTTAAGTATATATATATATATGGCCGAGAGTGAACATACACATATAGGTCATATTGACCTAAAAATGTAAAAAAAATGGCTAAGATAAATTAAGCTAGTCATTTAAGAGATTTAATTAACATAATGGTCAAATTATGACATTATGTGGAAAAATAATTAAACCATGGAGAGGCCGAATATATATGCTATACTTAAAGATTGCAAAAATCATAAGTTTAAGGTGTTTATACCTTGATTTATCCTTGTATAGGCTCGGTCACTTGTAGGAAAATTCACCACTTGATTTAGACATGTTTAATACACAAAAACAAGATATGGTTACACTCCAAGCTTGAGCTTAACCATAAGGAATAATTAATGTAAGATTTAAGGCAAAAATCACCTTAAAAATGCAAGGGGAGTTCTAGGTATTTTCGACCTGAACCAAACACACCACAAGGTGTTAGATCTACATATTAACGTAGGGAATAGTTAGATCTCGAAATCCTACCTTGTTATTAGGTTTTACCTGGAAAAAATGCCCTTAAAAGAGAGTATTTCTCTTGGATCTCGGTCACCCTTGCTCCAAATGGCTAACCAACAGATCCCACATGAAAAGGAGATGAAGATAAGTCTATGACCAAAATTTCACAGCCAAACTCGAAGGGAATCAAAAGTTATGAGCTTAAAGCACATTTTTACCTTAAAATGTAGATTTGGACAACCTTGGTCCCTCTACTGGTCTCAACCGAGTTTAGCTCTTGTTCTAACCTTAGAACACTGAGAATAAGCCATAGGAATAGATGAGCCACGAATTTAGGTGTTGGTGGTGAAAAGATGAAGAAAAAGAGCTAAAAATGACATTAAAACACTTACATTAGGAGCTTAGGAGCTAGACTTGCCTTCCATGGCCAAGAACAAGCTTGGAGAGCTTGAGAGGAAGGAGAGGGCTCGGCTGGGATGAGAGGAATCGGACAAGGAGGAAGGAGAAGATGGGAAAGGTAAGTAAAGTTTGAAAATAATGTAAAAAGTAACATTATTTTGAAAAAGTCTTACATTAGGTAGCATTATTGTCAATCAAGGAAATTAAGCAGCCTCCTCTCTTATTGCAGCCGGCCACCATGATTCAAATGAGTCAATTAATTGACCATTGACCATGCTTGGTCAATGTTGACTCATGCGGGCCCCACTTTAGGGTTTTATTATATTTTAATATTAAATTTGTAAAATTCGTAAATTTCTGGAATTAAATTCCTAATATGATATAATATGATTATATATCATATTTAAGGATATTTATAATTTTTAAGCCTATTAAAATCAATTAAAAAGGCAATCTCACAAAAACGTGCTTTAAGGAGTTTTAGCGCACATTTTTGTGTCACAGGATGTTCCTGAGCTTAGTTCTCTTTGATAATGGTCTTATTGTGTTCCTTGATTCATTATAATACTTAGGAATCCACTTTGGATCCTACTTGGGGTCATACAACCTTCATGGCGTCTTAAAGCACATTTTTTGCTTTACCGATCTTAAGGCGTGTTTTGCCTTGTTGAGATCTTATAGATTGTTCCCCAATAATATTTAGATGTTTAATAATCATCTTAGATCATTAATAGATCATTTAATTATATTTTAAAGATTAGGGGT
Organism: Limonium bicolor; assembly: GCA_023374045.1. Classification (NCBI taxonomy): domain Eukaryota; kingdom Viridiplantae; phylum Streptophyta; class Magnoliopsida; order Caryophyllales; family Plumbaginaceae; genus Limonium; species Limonium bicolor. Next base: position 69,809,876 of record CM041777.1, on the reverse strand, counting down.
ATTTCATTTGGTCAAAGTTTGGCCCTAAATAGGTATGGGTCAAGAATGAGTTTGGGTCCAAAATGGGTTTGGACCCGAATTGGGCTTGGGTCCAAAATGGGATCGGGCCCGAATTAGGTTTGGACCCGAGTTAGGTTTGGGCCAAAATGGGTTTGATGGGCCGAGTTTTGTGAAGTTGGGTCAGGTCAAAATGGGCCGAGCCAAAGAAGGTGAGGTCGAAGTGGGCTGAATTGGGTTGTTATTGGGTTGATTTGAGACTCATTTTTACAGATTTGATTTTTGACATATTTTGAAGATTTGATTTTTTGGATTTTTGAATTGATTTTGGAATTGAATAATTGATTGTGAATTTTATTCTGACATTATGGATGATTTGGAAAATTTTGAGAAAAATAGGTATTCCTCACATGGGCCGTGTCTAGGACCCGTATTCATTGAGGATACCCCACCTAAAGCTTTTCTACAAATGGGTAACCTATGAGCTAACTAAGGCTTCCTATGTCCTTGGGCCTCTATATTGGGCTGGGCCGAACAATTTCCAAACTAATCTACAACATGTAGCATATAATAATCATGAAATAACTCTGAAGATATACAATCAATAAACACATCGATGAGATTTATATCCAAAAATTTGTGGCCGCATGCATTTTTTTAATTCTCTTCCAGAGCGGTGGGTTACTACTTAATTTGGCACTTTATTGTTTTAGTTGTTTTCTCTTCTCTTTTTTTATTTCAAAGACCAAACAAGTTTTGTTTGTACAAGGTTAACGATCAATGAACACAAATTAAAGAAATAAGGTATTCAAAGACGGAAGTGTAGTAATTCAGTTCAACATGGTGTATCGGTGAATACTAGCCCACATTGCCAGTCAGTTGACTATGAAAACATCAAGGCCGCAGTAAAATGACAGTCCTAATCCCTAATTTCGAGCAACAGTCATGCGGACTCAAATCTAGGGGACGCTTTTGATTTTTAAGTATGAGTACACAGAAGAAAAAAAGTTATCATTTGAGCATGAATAAACTGGGCAATTGACATTTCCTATAGTGGCTACACAGGTGATTAAAAATGCAGAAGGTAGAGTATATTCGCATGAGTTAAAGCAATAGCAGACATGAAAATGTTGGTACAACACCAGTGAAACAGAGAGCATAAACAACAATACAACACATCCCTCGTACTACGCAGTTATGCATTAAGCTCGAAGGACCAAATGGGTTTTTTGGGTTAGGAGAAGTACCGAATAGGAAGCTTATTGTGATAAATCGATGAATATATTTCTGTATTATGAATTCAGTGTAAACGATTACAATAGTAGGCCAGTATTTATAAGCATCGTAAGCTAACAATAACAGACTATACTAGCCGATGGGCCTTTATTACAATAGTGGGCCAGGCCCATACTCATATGACTAACATCCTCCCGCGGTACAAACTGCTAACCAGAGGAAGTTTGGAGCGAACACGATGAAACACGGACGGAGCTAGGGCTTTTGTGAGGACATCGGCAAGCTGGTCATCGGCGGGAATGTGATCGACCTGAAGGGAACCAGCGGCAACACGCTCGCGAACAAAGTGGAAGTCGACTTCCACATGCTTCATTCTGCCGTGGAAGACTGGGTTTTTGGTAAGGTAAGTTGTACTCAGATTATCACATAGCAAGACTGGAACTTTCTCGATTGTGTGCCCTAGTTCCTGTAATAAATTCAAAACCCAGATCGATTCTGCCGTAGCTGAGGATAGAGCTTTGTATTCAGCTTCGGTTGATGATTTTGCCACTGTTTTCTGTTTCTTTGAGCTCCAGGAAACGATGTGTGAGCCCAGAAAGATGACGAAGCCAGAGGTAGACTTGCGATCAACAGGCGAACCCGCCCAGTCAGCATCGGAGAAGATGGTGAGCGAATCCGTTGGAGCAACAGGATAGAAAATGCCAAGATGTCTGGTATGATTCAGATACCTTAATATTCTCTTAACTACTGTCCAATGAACTGTTTGTGGCCTATGCATGTATTGGCAGACCCGATTTACGGCATAGTGAATATCGGGTCTGGTTATAGCAAGATATTGAAGAGATCCAACAATACTCCGATAGTGTGTAACATCCTCAAACAGAGGAGAGTCTGAATTATCAAGAGAAACTGTCGGAGTAATTGGTGTAGGACTAGGCTTAGACTCTAGCATATCAGCCTTCTTCAAAATCTCTCTGATATATTTGTCTTGAGACAGTAGCAGCCCTTTAGATGATCGATGAGCAGAAATGCCAAGAAAATAAGATAGGCTGCCTAGGTCTTTAACTGGAAACTCAGATGCCAGTTTCAGCTTGAGCTTGTCAAGTAGTGAGGAAGAGGATCCAGTGACAATAATGTCATCGACATATACAAGCATGTAAATGATATCCCTGCCTTGTCTGAAAATAAACAACGAGCTGTCACTCTTAGACTTAGTGAATCCCATCTGTAAAAGAGAGGAACTAAGTGTAGAATACCAGGCCCTGGGGGACTGTTTCAAACCATACAAAGCCTTTCTCAACTTGCAAACATGAGTGGGAAATTCCTTGCTGACAAAACAGGGGGCTGTTTGACGAAAACAGCCTCTTCTAACTCACCATTCAGAAAGGCGTTTTGAATATCTAGGTGCTGTATGGGCCAATGAGAGGCAACAGCTAGGGAGAGCACAACCCTAATAGTAGTCACCTTCACAACTGGACTGTAAGTGTCAAAGTAGTCAACACCTTGTGTCTGATTAAACCCCTGAGCCACAAGCCTAGCTTTTCTGCGCTCAATAGAACCATCAGCATTCCTTTTAGTCTTCAAGATCCATTTGACACCGAGAACATTAAGATTAGGTGTATAGGGAACAAGATCCCAAGTCTTGGTGTCTAAAAGAGCTTGATATTCCTTCTGTATAGCCAGATTCCATTCAGGAAACTTGCGGGCTTGGGAAAAAGTAGGTTCCTCAGGTACAAGAGAGGTACTGTTACACCAAGGAATGGTCCCATCAGTGCGTATCAAAGGTTTATGAATATTAGCCTTGGCCCTTGTCACCATGGGGTGCAAAGTAGGGTTAGACTGTTGTGGAGATAATCTGGTAGAGGATTCAGGAGAAGGTTGTGGGGTAGATGGTGGTGAGACAGTGGGTGACACAGAGTGTGAGGGAGACTGAATAGGTGATGTAGGTGTGGACTGAGGGGAAATGGTGGGAGAGGTATTCTTTGTGGAGCTATAAGGGAAAGAAGTTTCATCAAATATGACATCTCTGTTGACCAGAATTTTCTTGGTAGAGAGATTGTATCATAGGTAACCACAGTGTTTGGAAGAGTACCCCAAAAAAATACACTTCTCTGAGCGAAAAGCAAGCTTATGAGCATTTTGTGGTCTCAGATTTGGCCAACATGCACTGCCAAACACTCTTAGTATGGAATAGTCAGGAGGTTTGAGAAACAGTTTTTCATAGGGAGTTTTGAAGGACAAGGTCTGTGTTGGAGTTCTGTTGGAGAGGAAAGCAGCTGTTTGAGCAGCATAAGACCAAAACTGAAAAGGTAAACCAGAGTGTGACAGCAGTGTGAGGGTTTTGTCAATAATATACCTATTCCTGATCTCAACCGCACCATTCTGCTGGTGTGAATAGGGGCAAGAAAATCTGTGGTTAATCCCATGAGAGATAACAACATCTTTTAGGGCAATAAATTCCCCTCCTCCATCAGTCTGTATACTTTTGACAGAAGTATTAAACTGATTTTCAACAAGTTTCAAAAATGTAGAGAATATCATGCACATCAGATTTGCAATTCATAGGAAATAACCAAATGAATTTTGAATAATCGTCTACAATCAGCAGAAAAAATCTGAATCCATCAATAGAAGTGATATAGGCCGGTCCCCAAACATCAAGGTATAATAGTTCAAAAGGCAAAGTAGAGCAGCTAGAAGAAGTGTAATGTGGTAGGGCATGATGTTTGCCAGCACAACAAGCATCACAAACAGTATGAAACTTAGAAGATGTAGAAGGAAGCTGGTAGTCACTCAGGACTTTATTAGTAATAAAGGGGGAAGGGTGTCCAAGTCTGTTATGCCAAATAACAGAAGAGGTCTTGGTGCCTGGAAGAAGTCTGGTGGCATTGGCTTGAGGCTCTGATACCATGATAAATCGATGAATATACTTCTGTATTATGAATTCAGTGTAAACGATTACAATAGTAGGCCAGTATTTATAAGCATCGTAAGCTAACAATAACAGACTATACTAGCCGATGGGCCTTTATTACAATAGTGGGCCAGGCCCATACTCATATGACTAACATATTGTTCTCTGCAATGAAATAAACCATGACAGATGAAGAGTACATGATATGAACAAACTTGTTAGTTAGTAAGCATAACAATGGACAAAAGAAAAGAAGAAGAGTAAGCCGTAAGTAGGTTTGGGCTGGCAGTAGAGGCGCACTTCGAATCTACACATAGAAGTAAGAAACTGATCAGTAACGAAATCCAAACAATACGGCAAATCAAACAGGGAAAATTTTGAACTGATCAACTTAGTCCCATGCAGTCTTACCTATGGCTCAATCGAACTCTTTGCTAATGACAGATGCAACCTTCTCTTACTCAAATTTTAGGGAGAAAATATACCCAAAACAAAAGGGGAAGAATCAAGGTATTTTACAGAGAAGGAACCAACAGTCGTTTGAACCAGAAAATGGGAAATGAACTTATTGCCAAGAATGCTCAAAATCATTGTCAATGTTAAACCCAGATTTAAGCCAAGCAACTGAACAAATAATTCGAAGGAACACGTATTGTTATATCACCGAAAAGTGGAGGTTCGCTCCATTCTACTCTAGTGAGTAAACAGGTCTATACGGAAATCTTCAACAAGAAATATCAACAGAGAGAAAAAAATCAAGTAAGCTAAAGAGTATTTACGACCTGCTGTGGATTGAATATGAACGAGATAGCAGAAATAAGCGGAAGGCAGTCGAACAGAATGGAAGAAATAGGAAAACGTACATGTTATTGCGAGCAAGAATAAGACATATGTAATGTTAATATTCAGGTTAGAAAATCAATACCGGATGAAGGATGATTTCTTCCTACAAAAAGAATTAATAAGAACAGATGATAATATTTGCCTACCCACACTCTTGACTGAAATCAGAAGGAAGACGATACTCAAGAACAGAGAAAGAAAGAATGACTCACTGCTCTGATTAATTGAACGGGAAGAGAAGAACGTTCTTCCTAGAAAGTCTCACAGAGACATAGGACTAAGATACAGAATAGTCACCAACTCATCTGCCGGGTTTAAGACAAAACCCCTACTTATACTAAACAACCCAACGGACTAATTAATATGTACACACAGCTCAACATAAGTTAAAAGGGCTACAGAGTAAATAAGAATAATAAAGTATGCTAACAACCCCCCTCAAATCATGCAAGGATTGCATGATTTGAAAAACAAGAACTACTCAAGCTTTGCTCCCAACTCTTCAGACCCATCTTCTTCAACAGCAAAGGATAATGTTTCCCTGGAAGCGTCTTAGTCAGTAGGTCTGCGAATTGATCTTTAGAAGCAACGAACTCGACGGAAATCAACCCATCCCGAAGCTTTTCTCTGACAAAGTGGATATCCAATTCAACATGCTTCGTTCTTTCATGTAGCACAGGATTCTTGGCAATGTGGATAGCTGCCTGACTGTCTGACCTGACCGGGACAGGTGCAATACCGCTGACACCAAGCTCATTTAGCAATCTAGTAAGCCAGCTTAACTCTGCAGTGACTTGCCTCATAGCTCGATACTCAGATTCTGCAGAAGACAAAGCAACAGTGGTCTGTTTCTTAGACTTCCAAGATAAAGGACTTCCACCTAAGCATACAAAATAACCACTTATTGAACGCCTAGTGTTAGGACACCCAGCCCAATCAGCATCACAGTAAGCAACCAGATTAAAATCCTGTTTTCTGTTAAATAAAAGACCATAACCTGAAGTGTCTTTGATATAACTCAAAGTATGAAGTGCTGCCTTAAAGTGCAAGTCTGTAGGAGAATCTAAAAACTGACTCAAAACTTGTAAAGCAAAACTCAAATCAGGACGACTATGTGACAGAAAACTCATCCTTCCAATTAACCTTCTGTACTCACTGGGATTATCTAAAGGTTTTCCTTCATTCCTTCTTAACTTGACACTCATATCTAAGGGTGCAACAGCAGACTTAGCATGCAAACAATCAAACTCCCTAATTAAATCATCACAGTAAGTCTTTTGAACTAGAACAATTCCATCAGCGGTGTGCAGAAATTGCATTCCCAGAAAATGGTTCAAATCACCTAAATCCTTTATCTGAAACTTCCTATCCAAACTGGCCTTTATAGCTTCTATCAGTTCGATGTCATCACCAGTAATAAGCACATCATCAACATAAACAACCAGAAAACAGAACTTGTGTTTAGCAATCTTGACAAATAAAGAATAATCATTCATGGATTGTTTGAACCCTAGACTCTTAAGAAACTCACTTAGCTTTTGGTGCCATTGCCTAGAAGCCTGTTTCAATCCATACAAAGACTTTCTCAGTTTACAAACCTTGCCAGAACCTCTCAGCTTATGTCCCTCTCGAACTTCCATATAAACATCCTCAAGAAGATCACCATGCAGGAACGCATTATTCACATCCAATTGTGCAATTTTCCAGTTCCTCTTGGCTGCAAAAGCCACTAAAGTTTTGATAGTAGTAAACTTAACCACAGGAGAGAAAGTCTCAAGATAATCTATGCCATATTTTTGTGTGAAACCCTTTGCAACCAACCTAGCCTTATTCCTCTCTAGAGTTCCATCAGCATTATATTTAAACCTATAGACCCATTTGCATTTTACAGCTTTCTTTCCTAATGGCAAGTCAACTATATCCCAGGTTCTATTTCTTTCTAGGGCATTAAACTCTTCAGTCATCGCCCGCACCCACCTAGGATCTTTGACAGCGTCACTATACCAAATTGGTTCAGGTTCTTTGTATAGATTGGTGCTAAGACAAGCATAAACAGAGGACCTATCAGAAACATCATACAAGTTGCAGTCTAAATCAGGAAAAAACAATCTGGAGGAAGCTATAGTCTCATTTTCATTCAACAAAACATGGTTAACACAGCAAACAGAATCTTCATTTCTCATGCAACCCATAGATTCAGCCTTAATGATCCTATCACATAAAATCTGAGAGAAAAGGTCAGAATTTGACTTATCTTTTCCTGCTGCTGAAGTATGGCCCACAATGTAGTCTTCCAAGTACCTTGGTTGGCTTCTCTCCCTGGTGGATCTCCTTAGGTTGACATCCTCTTCTGTTCCTTGGGTGTTTTCAGTTTCCAGAGAATCTGTAGTCCTGGCAGTTTCTGGACTGGTTTCTAGTGCTGCTGAAACCGGTGCTTGACTGGTTTCTGGAACTACTAGATCCAGTTCCTCTTGTACTTCTGACTCATTCATATCTGATGTTGGGATGGAATCATGGAGGTGTTCCTGTTCTATATCAGCACTCTTTGTGCTATTCTCATCAGCCTCATACAGAAATTGGTTAGACATGTTTTCAGCAATATCATTTTTTTCCTTCTTATTAAGACCATCATTTCTGAAAGGGAATAGGTTTTCATAGAAAATGGCATCTCTGTTATAGATGATTTTATTATTGTCCAAGTCTAGCAACTTATACCCTTTCTTTCCCTGAGGATAACCAAGAAAAATAGCCTTAACAGATTTTGAGGCAAATTTATCATGCTGAGGTTTATTAATATTAGCAAAACAAAGGCACCCGAAACACTTCAGATCTTGATATTCAGGTTTTATTCCATAAATGATTTCAAAAGGGCTTTTATTACCGACACTGCTGAGGGGCATTCTGTTAATCAGAAAAGCTGCAGTTTGTACACTATCACCCCAGAATTTTAGAGGGAGATTGGAATGAAACATTAGGCTTCTGGCTGTCTCCAGAAGATGCCTATGTTTTCGTTCCACAACCCCATTCTGCTGAGGGGTGTGAACACATGTAGTTTGATGTATGATACCAAGTTTCTTGAGAAAATCAGAAGCATAGTTTGAGCTGCCAAGTTCGTATGCATTATCGGTTCTTAAGATTTTAACCCTTTTCTTGAATTGAGTTTCCATCATCTTAAAGAAAAGAATAATGATGTTGAAGGATTCACTCTTATTAGAACATAAATGTATCCACGTGGCTCTACTTCTATCATCAACAAGAGTGAGAAAATAATATTTTTCATCATAAGTTCCTATTTTATAAGGACCCCATAGGTCAGCATGTATCAGCACAAACAAATCATAGTTTCTCATTGCTTCAGATTTAAATGGGAGTCTATGACTCTTGGATCTACAGCAGGATTCACACACAAATTGTTTATTCTTATACATGGAATCAATGAGATGGAGTTGGAAAAGCTTATCCCTAGGCACATGCCCTAATCTGTGATGCCACAGATTCACCTTATCATCACAATCAAAACCTAAACTAATGGACCTATCTTTACAAGCCAAAGAGAAATGTCCTTTTCTATCTTTCTTGTCACATTCCTTATCCAAGATATAAAGACCACGTCTGAAATTGCCAATTTTCACTGGATCCTTCTTCTCATAATCCTGATAAAAACATGATGTGGAATCAACGGTGAAATTTCCTCTAAGACACTCAGAGAGTTTACTGATAGATATTAAGTTGAATTTAAAAGCAGGAACATATAAAACATCCTTCAAAGTAAGCAACGAGTTTATTTTAACATCGCCTATAATACTAACAGTTTGTGGATGTCCGTCGGGCATTCCCACTGTGTGACAATTTTTAAGAACATAATGCTTGTTGAACAGCTTCAGATCCCCACACATGTGATCTGAAGCACCTGAATCTAGAATCCAGTCTGTTGGTTTAAAAACATTTTGTTTCTCAGCATTCATGGAGGCAAGGTCATTCGTAAAACAAGATTCACAGAACAGACAATTATAACTTATGGAAGTGCCATTCGCTAACCAAGAGTCACAGAACAAGCAATTGCCATCAATCTTAGGATTATCTTTCTGATTAGATCTTGTATAATTATAGCATTTATGATCAACAGATGTTTCCTCACACACACAAGTCAGACAGAGATTTGGTTGAGAAAAGTTACCCACAAAACCTGCACCAGGTGCATCAGTTGAGGCATGACAATCATTGTTAGCGTTGGATTTGCTGCTAATATACTCATATAGCTTGCTCATTTGTTCTTGGCTCAAGATCCCTCCAAAAGGATCTTTTGCAGCAGTCTTGGCTTCTTCATTTCCTCCTTCCGGGTTTCCAGTAGTAAAGGTTCCAGCAATGTTCGCACTGCTCCTCTTCCCTTTGATGTTCCTCCAGTTCGGTGGAAACCCTATCTTCTGGTAGCACCTTTCTTCACTATGTCCCAACTTGTTGCAGTGGGTGCACTGCAAGTTCGTGCGTCTAGTGTTCTGATTCGAAGGTCTCCCTCCTAGTTTCCTGTTTTGCTCGACCGAGAAGGATAAGGAATTGCCTTCACTTGAACCCGTCAAGTGTTTTTGTCGCTCTTCCTGGATGAGAAGGGAGAAAACTTGATCGATGTCGGGTAAAGGGGACAACATGAGGATGTTTCCCCTGATAATTCCAAAACGGTCGTTTAGGCCCATGAGGAATTTGATTACCCTTTTCTCTCGTACATACTCAGCGATCTTCTTTGACGCTTCACATGTGCAATTACCGCAAGAACATATGGGAACTAGAGTGGTGGCGTCAATTTCGTCCCATAATTTCTTCATCTTTGCAAAGTAGTCGATGATTGCCTCGCTTCTCTGGACGGCGGTAGTTAGGCGGTGCTCCAGGTCGTAGATCTTGGTGGCGTCGGAATGTTCATATCTGGAGCATAATTGCTTCCAGGCATGTGCGGCAGTGGGAGCAAACAGAATGGTCTCACCAATCTTCTTGTCGAGAGCCATCTGTAGCCAAGATCTAACCATAGAATCGGACCGATTCCAGGCGCGTATCTTGCCGTCATTTTCTGTTGGCTTCTTCTGGGTTCCATCCAGAAAACCCATCTTATTTTTCGATCCGATGGCGAGGGAGATCTGCATCTTCCAACATGCGAAACCTTGCCCATCGAACTTGTTGGCTAAAATCAGACCAGGGTTCTCGGTGCTACTCAGGTACAGAGGATCTCCGTTGTCCATAGTCGCACTGTTGGAAGATTCGGGATCTTTGCTGAGTTCGTCGCCTCCGGAGCCCTTCTTGAGTCCGTCGTCGGCCATTTTGCAAGGCTTGAAGAGAGAACGATGATGGAGACGGGTTACAAATGCGAAAGACGGGTGCTGACCTTGCTAGGGTTTCGCAGCAAAAATGCGCAGAAACGGGAAATCAGATTTTGGGGAAGAGGGAGATAGCGAGAATTGAAGCACGGGATCGGTGCTCTGATACCATGATAATATTTGCCTACCCACACTCTTGACTGAAATCAGAAGGAAGACAATACTCAAGAACAGAGAAAGAAAGAATGACTCACTGTTCTGATTAATTGAACGGGAAGAGAAGAACGTTCTTCCTAGAAAGTCTCACAGAGACATAGGACTAAGATACAGAATAGTCACCAACTCATCTGTCGGGTTTAAGACAAAACCCCTACTTATACTAAACAACCCAACGGACTAATTAATATGTACACACAGCTCAACATAAGTTAAAAGGGCTACAGAGTAAATAAGAATAATAAAGTATGCTAACAACAGAATACACACAAAACCAATAAACACATTGGTTAGTCTATGTAATTGAAAGGAAGCAAGAGAATAACAGGAAAGCTGGATTATAAACATATTTGAATCAATGACTAGCACTTCTGGATCTCTTACGTGCAACTGAAACATATACTAAAGAAGAAGGTGAGAAACCAAACTGGCTTCGAAGCCAAACATAGTAACAGCAACACTTAAAGTTCAGTCTCAGATGCGCATGAACTGCCTAGCATCAGATCTATGTAGGATCTAGAGAACTAAAGAAAATAAAACGGAACTAGGGCTCAGAATAATGATATGCAAGGGACATGGTAAACTTAGACTAAAACATTATCCAAAATCCAGTTTAACGTACTGGTACTTAAAGTAAACTCCATGCTAAAACTTTGAACAACTGAATATTAACAAGGAGAGGGCAGAAACATGGGATGTTCTGTTCGATAGAGTACAGTCGTATACAAAGTTTAAGAGCACAAACTATACAAGGAGCAATATAACAGGAAGAGTGAGCCGATGAACACGGCACTTTCATCAGGCAAGTTCTGATGAAGCCATGAGCTCTATTAGCCATCCCTCTGTCGTTGGGTTCATTTGGCAAAACGAAAACAGAAAAACGAGGCGGGCGAGGGAGAATGAAAACAGAAGAATGAGAGGAACTAAAGACATTAACTTACTCTGCAAACAAGAATTGAATTTAAACGAATGGAAAATCAAGCTAATCTTTCTATTGATTGACAACAGCAAAAGATCGTTGGAGAAGAAGTTTCGGGTGGTGATACCGAGTATCGAGAGTTTTGTATTTGCTAAGCGTCTTCATTTTACCCACGTTCGCCTCTTGACAGATTGTAAAAGTGTTGTTGACCACCTGACAGCCTTTGGGCCCTCAAGCCTCCCAGACTGCACTCAGCATTTGCTCAATGAGGCCATGGCAAATTTAGCACCACTTGTAGACTTCCTATGCTTTCACGTTAATAGACTATGTAATTTTAATGCCCACAACCTAGCATCTTATGCTAGTAAGCATCAACTCTCGGCGAGTTGCTGGAAGTCCACTGATTTCCCCTCCTATGTACTCACGTTGTGCTCTTAATATTAATTTAATCGTTTGCTTAAAAAAAACGTGAAGAATGGTCTCTGTCGACTGGTCTCTGATGTAGGGTTTTTTTTAGTTTTATAACGTGAGGCTACGTAGACATGTCTGGCTAGGGTTTTTCCAATTGGACCGCATTTGACTGGTCCTGAAAACGGGCCTTGGGCCTCGTTTGATATTGTTAGAACAGAGGGGCAGGGCGGAACAAAAAATAGAAATAATTTTGTGTATCCCATGATTCAAATCCGAGACACACAGTGACCTCCTCTCACACACTAACCAGTTACACTAATTTAGAACTCAGTATAGGCATAAAAGAAATAACACTAAAGTTCTCCTTCGAACCGAATAATGTTTAAAAATGCTAGTGTTTACAATGTGAATGTACAGTAAGATGACAAAATTTAACCTAGAAAAATGAATTGTTTTCTTCGTAAGAGTCATGAAGTTATGGAATGTAAATTATAAAATACAAAACATGATGGAAATATAAAATAAACGAAGTAGCACAATGATAAATACATGAAATAATGAAATAGCGGTATGATGGAAGTAAAAATACAAGTGAATGCCATAAAATGGAAATCAAATTAGATATATACGAATAACAGTAAATAAGATAAAAAAAAGTAATGAAATAAGATGAGAGAGTTTAATCGAATTAGTGACAAAATGAAATATACTAGTATGGATTATAATGGTGAGAATGTACAATGTTGAAAATGATTCTAAAAAATAATGACAAAGATAAAAAAACAAGTATTAATAAAGAAAATACAAGTAAAAGTATCAATAAAATGGAATGAGATATAATAAACATGTAACGAAATAGCATGAACCAAGAGAAAACAAATAGGCAAATAAAATAAGCGAATAAAACGGGACCGACTAACATGAGATAAATCAAAAATAAAGTGGTAAAATAAATAAGTAACGAAAAGGGATGGTTTTGACGTCGGATGTTTTGAAAATTGATATAAAAAATTTGTCATGAAATGACCGTTTCATTTTGATATGCACATGAACAAGTTTTGAAAAGAAGGGTGACGACCCTCTTTTTTTTTGTCATAATTTTGCTTTATGGGGTGAGAATTTTTGGTGTCTACACCCGGGGTCGGCCTCGACCACGTCCTCTTCCTGACATCTGAACAAGTGTGGATTACATTAGATACTGTGACCATGTGATCTTGATTTAAACAATGGTATCGCCTTTTCAGACGTCAAGGGTATCCGTTATCAATAACGGTCATTCCTAGTTAGGTTTCTAATTCTCCGTTGTAAAACGGTTTATAACCTAACTCGGTAATCATTACACTCGGTGATCTAATCTTCAGAGCGCTACTGCGCTCGGATACCACTTTTTGTAACACCCCAACCGCTAATCCTTCCATTATATTCTAACCGTCTCCGTAATTACTCTACACGCAGCGGATACTTACATACTCCCGGCGGGTGATACAACGCTGTTAGCCATTCCAAGACTAACAAGGCTTCTACTACTTACAGTAACGGTCTGACGATTGAGATATACCGAGTAACAAAATACTTACAATACGCTTTCAATACTTACTTACAACCTTGATTACTGAGGATCCAAAAGTATACGAATTACATTCCAACTCTACAAGACTGTTCAAAAATTATGAGTTTGTACATTCCCTCATTCATGCTAAGTTCACAATTCATTCTCAAAAAGGGTGTACCACATGGTACACCGGCTACTCAAAAAGGCATGAGCCATGTACAACACGGTACACCATTCAAATCTACTAACTACTCCAAAAAGAATTCATCACGGTCTTACCACGACCTTCAAATCTCATGGGTACCTGTAAAATAAAAACAGTGCCCCAAGGGGCTCAGCAAAATGCTGCATATGAAATTCGCATACCCCGCGTGCTAACGGGGGTACGCCGAAATACTTGGTTGAATACATGCGGTTCGTTTTATTCATACATGCATACATGCTTTTATCCACAATATTACAATTACATCACAGAGCATACATACATTCATTTAATACACACAAGGAAGACAATACAAGTCAACCATTCGTATTTACCGGAATACGGAGATACACTTCTCCAATACATACACAAGGCTTGTTAGCTTCTTTACTCACCCGGGTTAATCGGGTGTACTTTACTCTTTTACTCGTGGTTAATGACTTACACTACTCAAGACCATTACTCATACAAATACTTTACTTACTTACTTACTCAAGTCAAGTCGGTATGACCTCCGGGCAGGGACTACTATATCCCACCACTAGGCTTTAGGGTGGCTCACTAATCCAGGATGCTACCCATTTAAGGGGTTTGGTCCATGGAAAAGATTAAGGCCAGGATTCAGATCCAACCTCTTGTGTTTCCTTATCCTCACGCGTGGCCGAAACTATATCGGACTTCTACTCATTCCATTTTACCAATTACTCAAGTTAGAAGGTTATGTAGTTAGGAATTAGTATAAGTCATTACTTTCATACCGTAGGTTAATACACTACACCACAAGTTACACATACACTTCATTCTTGTCCATTCATTTTATGAATTATACAAACTAAATGTTCAAGATGATACAACAAGAACAATATAGCACAAACACAAGTGAGTGCATTAAAACCCGATTCGTGCATTTATCTTATTAGGTGATCACATAAACACACAAATCAGAGTAGCCAAGGTAGCATACAGGGCATGAGAAAATCATATCGTTCACCGTCGCACTCGTACTTCCGGTTTCCCTTCAAAATTCAACTATTCGATTCCTATAACATACATGGAGTTGTATGGTCAATGATCTATTATTGACCTAACCCACTCCTTCATTAATGCTTCTAATGTATACTTACTAGTTCTTTAAATTCCATACTTGATTATGAAAATCATTCTTTTCTCATTATTCCTTAAACTTGCTTTCTTACTCATGTACTTACTCTCTTACCATTATTACTCCATTAATGGTGTGCTACTATATATATACATATGATTACTATAATTATATTTTTTTTATATGACTCGACCGACCTTACCCAGGGTCGGACCCAAGGTCGGTCAAAGTCAGTGAGTTACGTTACTGGAAAATTCCGACTCGACTGACCTTGCAAGGTAGGTCCCAAGGTCGGTCCAAGTCAGTGTGTTGCGGGGTTCAAAATTCATGACTCGACCGACCTTGCCAAGTCCAGTCCCAAGGTCGGTCGAAGTCAGTGACTTCTGGATTTACATTTTTATGACTCGACCGACCTTGTCAAGTCCGGTCCTAAGGTCGGTCGAAGTCAGTAGACTTCCGTCTTTGCAAATTTAGGCTCGACCGACCTTGCTATGTTCGGTCCCAAGGTCGGTCCATCCTAGTACTTCCATTTTACTTTGTTTTTCTACTTCATTCTTCACCCATTATTTTCCTAATCTTTCCTAAAGCATTCCCAACATGTTTAACACTCATTTTGATGCTCTAAACTTCTCTAAACTATCTACTAAACTCATTACTCATTTCTAAGTTAACTTACACAATTTTCTCACTTCTTCTTCAACACTTGCACCAGTTTTTCTCTAGTTCTTCATTTGCTACAGATTTTGACTCTATCTTTTGCCATTCAATACTTCCTCAACTAATGTCATTACTAGCCTCCACAAATGCATTGTTTTCCACTCTAGTTCTTCCCATTATCTAGCTCCTCTCCAAATCTGTTTCAAAGTGCTAAACTACCCACAACAAACACCAAATCACACCTAGTTACTATCTAGGTTATTCCTTCTTCTTACACAACTAAGTCTCCTAATTTCTAGACCAATTTTGACAGAGTTTCCCCTATAATTTTCACTTTGCCCACACAAGATTCTCAGATCACAACTCATTCCCAATTTTCCATATCATTCCAAGCACTAATCAGCACATAAATTTTCCTGCACACATACATTTATTTCCCAATGTTCTCCCAAGCTTTTAATCATCCTTTAAAAGTTTCAAAACAGTTTTATTCTCTTCCTCATTATACTATAACACAACTACTACTCAAAGCTATATCCATTACTCATTTTAGTACACAAAATCTGTTACAATACAATACATAAAACTGGCTCAAGGTAAGAGCATTTACCTTGTGATTTTAGTTCTTTTCTTTCCTTCCTTTCCTTTCTTCTTCCTTTCTTTCTTGTTCTCGGTTTCTTGTTCAAGAATTAGGCAATGCTACAGCAATCCATACATACCAATGCTAGTTTAGAAGTCATTCTTAACTAACCCTAGAATTTGGACATGTTTATAGAGTTTATAAGAGGCATTACCTTCCAATGGATGAGTGGAAATCTTGACTAGCAAGAGAGCAAGATTTATAGCCCAAGAATGGAGTCAAAACGGGCTGGAGAACAAGACACAAAACAAGGGTTCAACTTTGAATTTTGTTTTGCAAGAAGGAGCTAGGAAAAGTTGGGGTTTTAAGACTCTTTTTACCTCAAAGTAGTAAGGAGATGAATGTGCTTCCAATGGTGGTCTCAAACCTTCAAATGGCCCCCAGCCATGGAAATGAAAATGGAGCTTTTCAATATTTGAAAGGAGGAAGATGAAGCCAAAGAGGAGAGGATTTCAATGGTGTCGTTTTTATTGTATTTGGACAAGGTTTGAGCCTTGAACAAGAGGAGAGAAGTAGGGAGTTGAGTGAGTGTTCTTCAAGCCTCCATTACCGGTTGGAGAAGGAAGAAAATCAGAGGAAGGAGGGAGTGCAGTACGGCGAGGGTGGGGGAATAGAGGAGAGAGAGTGCCCCACTTCCTTTTCTATTTTGTTCTACTTTATGTGTTTGTGTTTTAGCAAATAATAAAGGAATAAAGAGAGTGAGAGAGGGGGAGCAAACCGGACACACACACACTCTCACCCCCCAACTTCTCAGTTTTTACAGTTTTTACTAACCGGAATCCGTTTTCTGGAATTTTCTCGTTTAATTAATTTTATTGGTTCTAAACCTTCGTTAATGTTTATTAATGACTATTTGGTTGACCAAAATTATTACGAGTCTATTTGACTCGCTTAAAGTCACGTTTTCCCGGTTTCCTCGAAAAACGTGCTTTAAGGTTCATTTATGCTTTTAATCCATTTTAAGGATTAGTTTTCTTCGGGATTTGTTCCCTCATGTTTATTTAGATGTAATTAAGCATCTAAAATCATAATTAGCCTAATTAATCACTATTTTTTAATTATGGGGTATTTCAGTTTGACTTCAATATTTAACATGTAAGATAACATAATTTTACAAATCTAAGTTTTGCAATGGAATCCTTATGTGAAAAATTATAAGATGTTGAGATTTGTTTTATAAAATTATTTTATCTTATATGCTTAATATTGAGGTGGAAAAGCATGCCAAAAAGCAAACAAGAAGGTCAAAGTGGGACAGAGGTAGTAATATACTACTGACACATAAAACTTTTAAAATTACACCACGAGACCAATTATTGTGTAGCCTTCCAAAAAAACGAAACGTATGTAGGTCCAATACATTTTTGGATATAAAAAAAAGGAAATTCGGCCTGAATGTTCACTAAAAACATCCACAACAACTCATAGTTTCTTAACATTTCTTTATATGCCATGTCATCAAAATAATGAATTTTATATGTTAAGAAATTTCTTCCACCACAATACAAAAGTCTTAACTTTTCTCCTCTTTTACTTTTCTATTACTTTTTCTCTATCTCAATGTTCACACAGAAAGGAGATAAATCAAAAGGGGAGGGACGTGCAGTGTGTGCAGAGTCATTCACCAATGAGCAAAGAGTAAGGTACAGTTCTTAAATAAGAACTGAGGAGAGAGATTTTGGATTGAATCCACTCTGTTGTAGTATTTTTTGTTTTCCTTACTGACATAGAGGGTGGATTCAAGTTCAACCCTGCAATGGTTGCTCTAACTTCTTTAAAACTGGAGGTTGTCCCAATCTGCTCATGTTAATGTAGCAAAAAAGAACATCGGGTAAGCAAAGATTGGGCCCAGAATCCTTTCATGCTCCCAAGCTATGAGAGTCGTCCCTGACCTCCCACTGACCTAATTTCCGCTTTTCTTGTTTTCCGTCCAGCTTGAGCAGGGCACTTCTTGTGACCTCCTCTGGTGATTCTCCTTCCTCGCCCCCTTTTTCTCCTCCGATTCTTTCCGTCTCCGGTGATCTTGTTTTGGCCCGTCTTTTCAGTATGGATTCCACCGATTGTGAATTTGTCCCTGTGAAGAAACTGAGGAGTTCGGGTGGTTTTACCGATGAAGCGACGACACAAATAACGGCGAGTGACTCGCCCCTACATCAGGCACCCTCTTTCAAAGAAATGGTTTCTGGCTCGCCTCCATCAATGGATCAGGTTATGGTTAATCCCTCAATCGATGAAGTCTCAGATGATGAATTTGAAGACATGGATGATGAAGACCCACGATGCCCTACGATCTCTCTGACCAAGCGACAAAAACTCAAATTCAGGATGTCATGGCGCGATGCGATAATAGTGAAGCTGCTGGGTAAAACTTTGCCAATGCATATCCTGTTTGACAGGCTTCGGAACAAGTGGAACCTGAAAGGGGAATTCAAGATGGATGATTTGTCCAATGGGTTCTTTAGAGTTGTTTTTGCAAATAGTGAAGATTTGCGTTTTGTCCTGTCGGAAGGACCATGGCCCATTATGGATCATTACCTGACTATCCGACGATGGAGACCCAATTTTAATCCTTTTTATGAGGCCTTGTCAAGTCTAGAAGTTCTAGTTTGTTTCCCAGATCTACCCAGTGGGTACTACAACGAAGATTTTCTATCTATTGTTGGTTCTAAGGTTGGCAAAGTTAAGAGAGTCGACTTATCTTCCTCGTTTCTTGGTAAGTCAAGATTTGCTAGGGTTGTTATAGAAGTTGACCTCACAAGACCTTTGTTGGCGAAGTATCGCTTCCGAAATAAAGTCATGAAAATAGAGTATGAGGGTCTGCATATGGTGTGTTTTTGTTGCGGTTGTTACGACCATAAAGATTCCTCTTGTCCGTTCAAGGATTCTGGCAACGAAGCTCGCTTAGAGGAAGGGGTTAAATTGATCTCCCCTGACAAAGAAGCCCAAATCTCTCATATTGTAGATGATTTTGGGGATTGGATGATTCCAAAAAGACGAAACACATCAAAGAACACATCCAGAAGTCACCAAAGAGTTTCAGGTGGCACGTCTCTTGACCCCAAACCTAATTTGGATGGTTCGCATTTTGGGGTCTTGAAGAGTGATGATTTTGTTCGTGAAGTGGCCGCCCCTGAGATTATTCCCCCTAAGCCCATCTCTCCAGTGCAGGGGGTTTATAAAGTTCACCGCCCCTTGTCGTCGGTTTCAAAGAAGAGCGCTACTCCATATCCAAGGCATGAAATTCCTGATCCTGGTTTTCAGGCCATAAGTTTCAGCACCAGGTCCCACCCCCTCTCGCCAACACTTGAGGTCCCTGGGGCTCCTGATCGTGCAAGGTTTGGTCGTTCAAGCAAGGAGATCTCAAACCCCCAGTCTTTCGGTCTCCCAAATGTCTCCAGCCCTGGTTTTGTCCAGGAAGGTAAGGATGGTACATGATTTTGAATCTTCGTTATTTATGATCTTTATGCCTAATAAAATAATTTTTTGGAATGCGTGGGGTACGCTGAAACCTGCTTTTCATCGTGCTATGAAGGATTTGTGCCGTCGTGAAAAACCTGGGTTGTTTGTTATTATCGAACCTCGAATTAGTGGCCATATAACGGAACTTGTTTGCTCTAAGTTGGGTTTCGATTTCAGTTTTAGGGTTGATTCTTGTGGTTTTAGCGGTGGTATCTGGTTACTTTGGAAGAGGTGTGTTAATGTCCGGATTATCTGCCATAACGTTCAATTCATTCACTATGAGTTAGTGTCAAGGAATAGGAAGTTTTTATTTACTGCCATATATGCTTGTCCTTCTGCTACATCTAGGAAAGATCTGTGGAATCAACTGGATAACCTGTCTGTTCCCCCTGGCTCTGCGTGGATTCTAGGTGGCGACTTTAATGCCACTCTGAACCCCCATGACAGGAATCATTTTAGGAACAATAATTTTGGGATTGATAAACATTTCTTAAATTGGTTTCATAGTAATAATTTTCTGGAATTAAAATCTGTTGGGAATGGTTTCACTTGGTCTAATGGTAGACACAGTGCTTGCTTAGATAGAGTTATCAGTTCAATTAATTGGTTTCAGTTATTCCCTAATGCCAAGACTGAGATCCTTCCCCGATTTTCTTCCGATCACAGCCCTATTTCCCTTACCTTGTCCCCTAGGAGCTCGTCTATATCTGGTTGCAAACCTTTCAAATTCTTGGCTGCTTGGCTATCCCACCCTGATTTCAGATCGGCTGTGTGCCATATCTAGAATCCTGACCTTGGTCTTGGGTGCGCTATTGATGAGCTTGGCAAATCCCTACAGGCCTGGAACAAAGACGTTTTTGGTCACATTATCGGTAATAAAAAGAGGCTGTTGGCCAGGCTTAAAGGGGTTCAAAAGGCAATTGATGAAGGTAGGGGTTCTCACCTTTTAGGTTTGGAAAAGAAACTCTCTAAAGACCTTGATTCTTGGCTGCTTAGGGAGGAGTCTTTTTGTTGGCAAAAGTCTAGAGATAAATGGATCAAGCTGGGTGATAAGAACACTTCATATTTCCATACTAAAGTCAATATCAGGAGGAATCGCAATAGAATCTCTAAATTATTGAGTAGTAATGGCACTTGGGCCTCGGGGTCTGATGAGCTATGTAATCTTTTTATTGAAATTTTCTTTAAGCTGTTTAGGAAACCTGACAGGATCCCTGAGCCGCTTGAATGCAATTTTTTTTAAACCCCTAACTATAGAAAACCTGATGGTTCTTAATCATGAGATTGATGTAGACGAGATTAGAGGTGCTCTTAGGGGCATAAAGGCGTTTAATGCCGTGGTAAGGATGGCTTCCTAGCGGGTTTCTACCAACACTTCTGGAACTTAGTGGGAGACAATATTGTTAATTTTATTAAGGAGGTCTTTTCTAACCAGCTTCTTGATCCCAGCTTAAATGAGACTATAATCACTCTGATTCCAAAAATCCCTCAATCGACGAAGTCTCAGATGACAAATTTGAAGACATGGATGATGAAGACCCACGATGCCCTACGATCTCTCTGACCCAGGAACAAAAACTCAAATTCAGGATGCCATGGCGCGATGCGATAATAGTGAAGCTGCTGGGTAAAACTTTGTCAATGCATATCCTGTTTTACAGGCTTCGGAACAGGTGGAACCTAAAGGGGGAATTCAAGATGGATGATTTGTCCAATGGGTTCTTTAGAGTTGTTTTTGCAAATAGTGAAGATTTACGTTTTGTCCTGTCGGAAGGACCATGGCCCATTATGGATCATTACCTGACTATCCAACGATGGTGACCCAATTTTAATCCTTTTTCTGAGGCCTTGTCAAGTCTAGAAGTTCTAGTCCGTTTCCCAGATCTACCCAGTGGGTACTACAACGAAGATTTTCTGTCGATTGTTGGTTCTAAGGTTGGCAAAGTTAAGAGAGTCGACTTATCTACCTCGTTTCTCGGTAAGTCAAGATTTTCTAGGGTTGCTATAGAAGTTGACCTCACAAGAACTTTGTTGGCGAAGTATCGCTTCCGAAATAAAGTCATGAAAATAGAGTATGAGGGTCTGCATATGGTGTGTTTCTGCTGCGGTTGTTACGGCCATAAAGATTCCTCTTGTCTGTTCAAGGATTCTGGAAACAAAGCTTGCTTAGAGGAAGGGGTTAAATTGATCTCCCTCAATAAAGAAGCCCAAATCTCTCATATTGTAGATGATTTTGGGGATTGGATGATTCCAAAAAGACGAAACACATCAAAGAACACATCCAGAAGTCACCAAAGAGTTTCAGGTGGCACGTCTCTTGACCCCAAACCTAATTTGGGCGGTTCGCATTTTAGGGTCTTGAAGAGTGATGATTTTGTTCATGAAGCGGCAGTGAAATACCCCGTAATTAAAAACAGTGATTAATTAGGCTAATTATAATTTTAAAGGCTTAATTACACTTAAACAAATACGAGGGAACAAATCCCGAAGAAAACGGACCTTTAAAATGGGTTAAAAGCATAAATGAACTTTAAAGCACGTTTTTCGAGAAAACCGGGAAAACGTGACTTTAAGCGGGTTAAATAGACTCGTAACAATTTTGGGTTAACTAAATAATCATTAATGAATATTAGTGAAGCTTTAGAACCAGTAAAATTAATTAAACGAGAAAATTCCGGAAAACGGGTACCGGTTAGTAAGAACTGTAACAACCGGTAAGTTGCGGGGTGAGAATGCAAATAAACAAACTTAATGTGTCCACCTTGCAAATAAAGAAATTAGAAATCTGTGTGTGGGGGAAATAGGGACCGATTTTCCCTCCCTCTCTCATTTCTTTAATAGCTCCTAATACACTAAAGGACAAACATAATAAGTAAAAAGCAAAAATAAGACTCTCTCTCTTCTACTCCATCCCCCTCTCACGTTTTCCCCTCCTTCTCTATTCTCTCTGAATTTCTCTTCTTGCTCCTGCGACAGCCATGGAGAACTAGAGAAACCCACAAAACTCTTCACTTCTCTCCTCTTGTCCAAGCTCAATCTTGCTCCGAAAATTACAAAATTAGTACCATTGTAATCCCCTTGCAAAGGAGAACATTTCCCTCCTTCCAAAAATCGAAAACAACCACTTTCATTTCGGTGGTTATTCTCCACTTGAAGATTCAAGTCCACCATTAGAAGCACCTTCACCTCCTTATCATCTTGAGGTAAAAAGAATTTCGGAAATCCATTATTTCTAGCCCTTGTTTGCATTATAAGAAATTTCAGTTTTTGAACTCTTGGTTCCTTGTTGCTTCAGCCGATTTTGGCTCCTTCTTGGGCTAGGAATATTGTTCCCTTGCTAGTCAAGAACTTCATCCATTCATTGGAAGGTAATACTCATCCTAAACCCTAAAACATTTAAATTCTAGGGTTAGTGCAAAGATGAATGTTAAATGGTAGTGTGTATTGGTATGGTGGTTGTAGTATTGTGCATTGTGTGAGGAAGAACAAAGAAGAAGGAAAAGAAGAGAAGGAAGGAAAGGAAAGAAAGAAAACTAGAAAGAACAAGGTAAAGTCTCTTACCTTGAACTAGTTTGGTATTGAGTAATGTAACAGTTTTTAGGAGTAAAATGAATGATGTATTGAGTAATGAGTAGTAAGTATGTTGTAGTATAATGAGGAATGGTAATGTAACAGTTTTGAAGTTTTTAAATGATGTTTAAAAGCTTGGGAAAACATTGGGTAATGTATGCGTATGTGCATGAAAAATATTGTGGTATATTGAGTAGAATGATGAGTGACTTGATATGGGCATTTGAATGAATGTGTGAGCTGTGAATGTGTGTGGGAAATGTTAAAAATATAGGGGAACCTCTGCCCAAATTTGTATATAAAATTGAAGGACTTAGATGTGAAAGGAGAAAGGGTAACCTAGGTGGTAACTAGGTGTAATTGAGAAGCTTATGTGAGCAGTTTTAGTAGCGTGAAAACAGATTGAGAAAGGTTTAAGTAATGGGAAGAACTAGAGTGGTAAGATAAGGTAATTGGAATGCTAGGAGGAGCATTAGTAGAGGGAGTATTGAATGGTAAAGGAAAAAGGAAAAATCTGTAGCATTTATGGAAGAAGAAAACTGTAACAGAGGAGAAAAATTTAACAGTGGAGTGTATTTTGTAACAGATCTTGGTAGAGTGGATTAGGCTAGTTTAAAGTGCTTAATCAATGCTAAAATATGCTAGATTATGTGTAGGAATATTGGGGAAGAAGTTGGTAGAAGTTTGAAGTTGAAACAAAGCTTAAAAACTGTAAATTTGCAATAGGCTGGATTTGTCCTGGTTTGAAACCAGTACGCAAACCAGGACCACCTCTTAAACTTGGCAGAATGCCTTCTCGCTGGAATGGTCCTGGTTTCAAACCAGTACGCAAACCAGGACCACCCCAAAAATACACCCGTAAGTTACTAAAACAAATTGTCCGGGTTGCAAAGTAGCACACAAACCCGGACGATGTCAAAAACTTACCCGTAGCATTTCAAAACATATGGTCCGGGTTGTAAACCAGAGTGTAAACCCGGACCAAGCCTTATTTTCACCCGAGAGTTGTTCCAGTGAGTTGGTCCGGGTTTAAAACCAGGACACAAACCAGGACCACCCCAAATTTTGTCCAGAAAGTGCTTTCTTGCATTCTAATGGTGGGGAATTGAAGGGTAATGATAGTATAAGGTAATTAAGACATGATTAAAGATGTTTAAAGGTCATTAAGGCTATAAACAAGCTTAGAGAATAATTTTAAGTAAGTAACATAAGTAAATGTATTTGAATAATAAGGAATTAGTAAGTAAGCACTGGGAAACTTTAGCAAAGTAATAAGTAAGGTTAATTATAGATGATTAACCACCCAACTATATGTATATGCTAGGATTCGAATAGTGAACACCGAAGAGGAGTCGGTGAGTCCAAATCAACGGTGCAAGGTATGATTTCTTCATGCTCTGTATCCTAACCTGGTTACCCCGATTGTGTGCTTATGTGATCACCAATAAGATAAATGCACGAATCGGACTTATTGCACTTAACTGTGTTTGAACTATTTGTTCTTGTTGTATCTTCTTGAACAATTAGTTTGTATAATTCATGAAATGAATGAATGGAAATGAGAAGTATGTGTAAGTATTGTGTACTTGTGTATTGTATGTATGTATGGAAATGAAGTACTGACTTCTACTAATTCCTAAAATCTAACTCCTAACTTAAGTGAGTAAAATGGAATGAGTAGAAGCCCGATATAGTTTCGGCCACGCGTGAGGATAAGGAAACACAAGCGGTTGGATCGGAATCCTGGCTATAATCTTTTCCTTGGACCAATCCCCTTGAATGGGCAGCATCCTGGATTAGTGGGCCACCCTAAAGCCCGGTGGTGGGATGTAGTAATCCCTGCCCGGAGGTCATACCGACTTGACTTGAGTAAAGTATGTAAGAAGTAAGTATTGTATGTGTATTGGTCTTGACTATTGTAAGTCATTGACCGGGAGTAAAAGAGTATTGAACACCCGACTAACCCGGGTGTGTAAAGAAGCTAACAAGCCTTCTGTGTGAATTGGAGAAGTGTATCTCCGTATTGCGTATTGAGTATGTAATGAGTAAGTATTGTGTATGTATGTTCTGGAAGATGGTAAGTAAGTATTGGTTGACTTGTATTGTCTTCCAAGCATGCATTGTACTGTGCGTATGTATGTATACCTTGTGTCGTATTGTAGTATCGTGAATGAAAGTATGTATGTATCTAAGTATGTATGTAAGGATGTATGTAAGTATGTATGCATGTATGTATTGCAAAATGAATTGCATGTATTCGACCAAATGGTCGGCGTACCCTCGCTAGTACGCGGGGTATGCGGTTATCATATTCAGCGAAAGCTGACCCCCTGGGGGAACGTTTTTAGTGTGCAGGTACCCGAAGCAGACCTGGTCACAGAAGAGACCGACGGACATGCCTAGATTACTAGGAATGAAAGGTAGATTGTAGTAAATGGTATAAGGCTTGTAGCCTTGAATGTGGAAATGTACCAAGGGGTACACTAGTATGTAAGTTATAAGTATGTAGTTGTGAGAAACGGGTAGTGGATAGACTCTTAGAGAGTATGTATGAACTTGGAGGAAGTATCGTATTTGCATTTGGAACTTAGTAAACTCGGTATGTGTAGTTATATCTTGTATTGAATTATGGAGTATTGCATTGGATGGAGTATTGTATCGAATGGAGTATTGTAGTACTCGGTAAGTAATGGGAGTATGTATTGTATTTGTGTAGTACTCGGATATTCCGGCCCATCAGACCGATGTTGTATGTAGTAGTAGCCTTGTTGGTCATGTGGGTGACTAACGGCAGTGTATCACCCCCCGTTGAGTATGTAAGTATCCGCTGCGTGAATCTGTATTGTATAAGGAGATTGGACGATAATGACGGTATTAGCGGTAGGGGTGTTACAAAAAGTGGTATCAGAGCGAAGTGTCGCTCTGATGACTGGAAATACCGAGCTTAGGAAATACCGAGTCAGGATTTGGAAGCTTAGGGCTAAGGGCTGAGTGATAGCGTTAGAGATACGCTAATTAGGGATCACCGGAGTGTACCGGATACCTACAATACCAGTCCCGCCCGCCGCATTCCCCATTGTATAACTTGGAAAAGAACGCCAGAGAGAAGGAAAGTCCTCTCATATTCGGGAAAACCGATCTGGCAGTAGTGAGATATTCCTATAAGAGGAAAGAACCCGACAATAGTGGATTCCAAGAATTGGAAGTCCCGGAGATGATTCCTGGTTGAACAACAATACCCGCGCTCAATAGCGGTAGTATGAGCACTCCAACCGTAAGGAGGCTGCAACTTACAACAACATGGGGCGACGTGCTTAGCAGTCGCGAAACCTGGCTAATCAACCAGCAGCTGGAAAAGAAGCACTAAGCGTGCAACAGAGCGGGAAAAGGAGCAGTAACAAAACTCGAGACGCAAGTCTACGGGGCAGTAATAGTAAAGTAACATCAACAACGGCGTACTAGCTGACTAAGGACATAGTCAGGAACGGTTAACTCCAAAAACCACAACGCCAAAAGGTTACAATACCTGGCCGACATAGCTTACACAGCTACAAGAGCATCCACGGGATATAATCCGATAGGACTACAAGAGTAGTGCCTAAACAAGCTAAGGCTCAATAACCACAATAAATGAGCATCAAGGAATAACACTAAACCAAATCAAATGGGAATCTCCAAGGATTGGAGAAGTACCCCGATCAATGACAGTCATGTCAAGATCACAGAGAAACTACTTAAAGGATTAAGTATCTCAATTATAGATCAACAAGATCAAGGGAAGAGTCAACCAGACTACCAAACATGGATGGAAACCATACCGTGACCAGTAGAGGTTTACCCAAAAACCACCAGTACCACGCACTTGCCACGGCAAGTGCAGTAAGGACAGGGACATGTAGAGGAACCCTAACACACCACAAGTACATAGTAATGTACTGTGGCTGTAACAGAACAGCTAAAGGATCACACATCCTAAAAACTGGAAGAATGGAACCTCAGAAAGGCCTGACGGCTTGACCATTGCACAAAGAACATACCAGTCAGCAAGAAGCTAAACTTGGTCAAAACCCCAGAACATGGCTATGCCATGAAGAACTTCTTTTAAACGCCGAACTGTTATTTTTCAAAACCAAGATTTCTTTCAAAAACCACAACCTTTCTTTTAAACCTTGGATTTTTAAACAAAACCAACAAGTTACGGTGAGTATCATAGAATGATACAAGAGGAGTTGACAATAGAATACTTCATCTAGGCGTGTGACGAACACTACGAGTGTACCCATTACGGGATGTGGGACAACCGCACTCCGAAGGAGCTTGCGGGCCTGACATGTAGTTGGGTAAGTGGTAACGTATCAACATGGTACCCCACGTATGTATACATGTAGTGTACGACACACGGGAAGTAGTCAACTCCGTTCTACGGACCATGAGTGAGTTCAAATCAGAACAGCTGGACACCTCAGACGATTAAGTATAAAGGAACTCAGAGAATCCATCGGAGGATGAGGAATAAGAACTAGGGAGTGCAAAGAACACATACTAGTAAGTATAGACATTGGATATGTCTCAGGACATCAAGAAAATACATGGCAGCTGGAAAGTATACCCAGCCTAAACACAGTAAGGCAATCACCTAACGTGGACACCATAATGCTCAACAAACGGGACAGAATTCCCAAGAGCAATTACAAGATTACCACAAATATAATCCATCATCAGAGAGGACATTTAAACCTAGTCTCAAGCACTAGGAACAAGTGTAAACAATCTACCCAAGAACGGGAGACGCTATAACCCAAAAGGGAATAGCTCAAATATAATACCACAAGGTGGTATAGTGGTAACGTATCATAAACGTTAGCCGGATGTAACGGCATAACCTAACAACACCCAGGGGCAACCCTCGAAGGGTGTCTGAGTTGACAACAGTCGAACAAGCATCATGATAAGAACACAGGAAATAGAACGAACACTCGGTTAGAGCACCGAAGGGATTTCGCATAATGGGAAATACCCTAAACTACAAGAAGGCACTGATTAGCACCAGATTGCCTAAAGGGCCTCCTATGAACGGAAGCGCGATGTCACGACTAACCACGGAGCCCAGCAATATCTCCATCCTGTGATGGTATACAAGGAGTGGAAACAGGATAAGCAGCTTGCAAGAGCATAGCTCGCAGCAATACGGCTTAAAAGCCATCAACAAACTATATTATGTAAACCTTAATGGTTGCGTAACCCACACTATTTGATAACAAGACTTGCAAGAGATATTGTCTCATACGACAAGAAATCAACAACTGGACCACCAGTTCAAACCCAACATCCTGAGTGGCTTGGAGTAATGGTCAACTCAGTGTCACTGTCGCTAGAACGTCAGTCTAGTATGCAATTGACGAGCTCTTAACTACCCTTCATGCCTTCTGTAAGCACAGAGGCATAGGAATCGTATTAGTGCCAACATTGCTCTAGTCCACGCATGGACACCATGAGAAACTCGAGGAAAGGTATCCCTCGTTAACCAAAGACCACCAATGTGGTGAAGATGTGAACCCTTAGGAAAGGCTTCCATCCACTATAACAACAAAACTTGTGCATAAATATTGCCAAGAGACAACGAATAAGGAAATGAGATTTCCAAACCACTACACCTACAAGAGGCTGTGAACTGTAGAAGCACATCCCTTTAGAGAATCGAAACTCGAAGGAGTTAGTATACTCCTTATGCACCCAATCATGTGGTGAACCATGGTATAAATACTTACATGGTAAACCTTATCATGAGACCTATGAGTGGAAGCACACCCCTCAACGGGAACTTTCACCTACTAGTGATAGAATACCCTCCAATTGGAGAACGGGGCCAGAAAACCCTCGAAGTTCGGGATGTCCCGGTGATGTACATACAAGTAAAACCGCACCGCTAGAGCCCATAACCAATGCTCAGCACTATGGAGACAGTAATTGTCGAAAACAATCAATGGGTGTGCACACTACACACAATGAATGACCAACGCTCAAGAGAGCTTGCAACATGATAAACCACTTCATCCTTGGTCAACTAAGATATTTGACAAACTATATCATGAATGAGGAAGTAATGTGAGGTAAGCTAACCTACACATGAAACCTAAATTGAAATAAAACATCTCCACAATGGGAAGATAATAGTATTGCGGTATACTACGACAACCGTCATACATATGACTAGGAACCTCCTAGTGTTTGTACACCATAAGGAAATGGTGCCAACGATAATGGCAAGGGGTAAAGGTAAGCTACCACAGTAACGGAGACCGTAAAAACGATGTTGTATAGTGAGTAAGAATACGGTGCGCAACAAGCGACCGGAATGAGGAAGTAATTGGACAATGAACGAAGTATAAGTATGAGATGACAAGCAGAAATATTCATCCCTATCACATAAGTGACTTACTGCCAAGCGTTCACGCCTCTGCACTCTGTATGACTGAGTGTTTTGGTATTGCACTCGCGCAGCAATGATCTAAGGCGATAGCTAGGAATATGGGAAATGTAAACCGTAGTAAACCCTTCTTTCACCAACAACATGGCATTAGCCAGTCAAGCAAGCTTAGCAACAAACCGTGCGGCCTAAGGCCAAAGAAGCACGAAGTGTAAGCACACTAACAATCACAAGATGTGAATTCCATGGGAATAAAAGGTGAAAGAAGACTGAAGAAAGTCACTTGGACCGACGCATTGAGAATGCAAGGTCATACAAGCAACAAACACTTGTACTGAACCAGAAGAGCTGGTATTATTCAAGCTAGTGACAACAGAGGAAGCACTGCAACTAAGTAGCGACTTAACCTCGCCCGACAACAAGTCGGAGGAACTTAATGAATGATCATGGAGGCACGAATAATATGTATAATAGATTACCAGAGAGCTGGTTACAATCTAAAACTCATTGAGTTCAAACAGCGGTAAAAGAATACCACACTGTTGGTAAACCTTAATTCCACAATAGAGGGATAAAAAGGTGATGTATAGCACATTAAGGATAACATGAAGGGCGAGTAACCCAAGTTATCAGGGTCGCACAGCAGAAGCTAGTGGGCCCTAGCTAGGAAATGTAATACACCTAGTAAGTATGAAAGAATGGCTATTAATGCCTTGAAGCCTAATAGGCTAGAACTGAATTAATTATGAGTTAAATAACTCATATAGGAATCCTCGGTGCAAAGACTAAACCATTGGTATGGTTAAGACCCTTTGACCAGAGCATATTGTATAGTATATCGTAGTGAAGCTAAACACTTCAGATTGCCTAAATCGAGTAAACCAATGTTTAATAGTAACATATGGTAGATTACGTGGGCGTAATCCCTTTTAAGGGGGGTAGAGCGAAAACCGCTTAATGTAAGTTTCATGAATAAAACACAGAAACTATAATGTGCATAGCACAAATGAGAATCGAGTTGATGAATACTTATGTCAGATAAACATAAGTATTCATTCATATGGTAATTGTGGTAATTAGGCACAAGAGATGCGAATACCATTGGATGAATATAACCATCTTGTAACCCAGTGTAAAAGTATTAATAAAGAGGAGTATACTAACTCTTGGGGAAACGATAATCCCTGTAGTGTGTGCCTATCTGAAGTTAGACATGGCATTACGATGCTTGAGTCGGTATAAAACCGATGTATAACCTAGAGGAAATCGAGTTCCCTAGGTGATTGTCTTGAGACAATTGAGAATGAGTAGTGGACGGAGCTCCACAAGTATTGTATTCTTAAAGAAGTAGTACGGATTAACTATGAGTAGTAGAGGAATGTAACCCACGAGTGGTGTATTCGTAAGTATGTTATTGGAAGTAAATTGAGGACAGCTGAATTTCATAAGTAATGTATTCCCTAGTCAGAATAGTAGAGATAATAGAGGGTAATGGAAGAAAGTAGAGAAGATTGATGAAATGAGCATTTAGGCATCGAATTCCGAGGAAAGTATTTGGGAAGTAGATTGAGAATGATTGATGGACTGAATTCCATCCTTTGGAGTTGTGTGAAATTGTAATTATGACTAGGAGGAGTAAAAAGGTAGAAAATGAAAATGATTGAGTTATCTGTTGTTTGAAACGGATGTGGGAAGTCGAACTTGATCCTGATCAGATCAAGGGAAGCCGAACACAAAATAGGGTGGAAAGATAGTTCAACACTGATGCTGATCACATCAGGGTCGAATGATTCTTGAAGCTCCCCTCAAGTGGTCACAAGAATCACGCAAAGGGTAGAGGCAATAAATACAAACTGGAATTTGGAGTTGTACGCTTTGGGAAAATTTCTAAGTAGTAGTTGTGAAAGAATTTTTTTTCTTTCTTAGCCTGAAGATGAAGGATTTGCTGGAGGCGTATGCCTGAGAAGGTAGTAGAGTATCGTATTGTAGTATTCCAAGGGCAGCGGGACATAGAAGAGTCCTGTGTCTAGATGACCTGAGTGCCTGCGGGATTGTAAGGTGTACTGCATTGCTTCGGGTTAGCATTGCGTAGTATGTATGTATTGTAATTGTATTTTGTTGGCACATGTAGTGCTAATTGTATTTATTGGCACAATGTTGTGCTAGTAGTATTCAGTATGTAGCACAATGAGTACGGTATGTGTATGGTATGGGTGTAATGAGTAACGCATTTGTGTACGGTATATGACATGAATGACATTGTGAATTGTGTTGTGAATGTATCGTGGAAGGTGCGAGTTGAATGGAGTATCGTGTATGGATTGTGTATTGTGTATGGTATTTGAACTGAGTATGTTGCATGGTATCTGAATTGTGTATGCTGGTAGTGTAAGAATTGTGAACACCTTGTAAGGTGGTAATAGAATGTATTGTGGCAAATGAGTAGTAATGGTAAACCGTAACCTTGAGCAACTTTGAGGGCAAAGTTTCTTAAGGGGGGTAGATTGAAATACCCCGTAATTAAAAACAGTGATTAATTAGGCTAATTATAATTTTAAAGGCTTAATTACACTTAAACAAATACGAGGGAACAAATCCCGAAGAAAACGGACCTTTAAAATGGGTTAAAAGCATAAATGAACTTTAAAGCACGTTTTTCGAGAAAACCGGGAAAACGTGACTTTAAGCGGGTTAAATAGACTCGTAACAATTTTGGGTTAACTAAATAATCATTAATGAATATTAGTGAAGCTTTAGAACCAGTAAAATTAATTAAACGAGAAAATTCCGGAAAACGGGTACCGGTTAGTAAGAACTGTAACAACCGGTAAGTTGCGGGGTGAGAATGCAAATAAACAAACTTAATGTGTCCACCTTGCAAATAAAGAAATTAGAAATCTGTGTGTGGGGGAAATAGGGACCGATTTTCCCTCCCTCTCTCATTTCTTTAATAGCTCCTAATACACTAAAGGACAAACATAATAAGTAAAAAGTAAAAATAAGACTCTCTCTTCTACTCCATCCCTCTCTCACGTTTTCCCCTCCTTCTCTATTCTCTCTGAATTTCTCTTCTTGCTCCTGCGACAGCCATGGAGAACTAGAGAAACCCACAAAACTCTTCACTTCTCTCCTCTTGTCCAAGCTCAATCTTGCTCCGAAAATTACAAAATTAGTACCATTGTAATCCCCTTGCAAAGGAGAACATTTCCCTCCTTCCAAAAATCGAAAACAACCACTTTCATTTCGGTGGGTATTCTCCACTTGAAGATTCAAGTCCACCATTAGAAGCACCTTCACCTCCTTATCATCTTGAGGTAAAAAGAATTTCGGAAATCCATTATTCTAGCCCTTGTTTGCATTATAAGAAATTTCAGTTTTTGAACTCTTGGTTCCTTGTTGCTTCAGCCGATTTTGGCTCCTTCTTGGGCTAGGAATATTGTTCCCTTGCTAGTCAAGAACTTCATCCATTCATTGGAAGGTAATACTCATCCTAAACCCTAAAACATTTAAATTCTAGGGTTAGTGCAAAGATGAATGTTAAATGGTAGTGTGTATTGGTATGGTGGTTGTAGTATTGTGCATTGTGAGGAAGAACAAAGAAGAAGGAAAGAAGGAAGAAGAGAAGGAAAGGAAAGAAAGAAAACTAGAAAGAACAAGGTAAAGTCTCTTACCTTGAACTAGTTTGGTATTGAGTAATGTAACAGTTTTTGAGGAGTAAAATGAATGATGTATTGAGTAATGAGTAGTAAGTATGTTGTAGTATAATGAGGAATGGTAATGTAACAGTTTTGAAGTTTTTAAATGATGTTTAAAAGCTTGGGAAAACATTGGGTAATGTATGCGTATGTGCATGAAAAATATTGTGGTATATTGAGTAGAATGATGAGTGACTTGATATGGGCATTTGAATGAATGTGTGAGCTGTGAATGTGTGTGGGCAATGTTAAAAATATAGGGGAACCTCTGCCCAAATTTGTATAAAAATTGAAGGACTTAGATGTGAAAGGAGAAAGGGTAACCTAGGTGGTAACTAGGTGTAATTGAGAAGCTTATGTGAGCAGTTTTAGTAGCGTGAAAACAGATTGAGAAAGGTTTAAGTAATGGGAAGAACTAGAGTGGTAAGATAAGGTAATTGGAATGCTAGGAGGAGCATTAGTAGAGGGAGTATTGAATGGTAAAGGAAAAAGGAAAAATCTGTAGCATTTATGGAAGAAGAAAACTGTAACAGAGGAGAAAAATTTAACAGTGGAGTGTATTTTGTAACAGATCTTGGTAGAGTGGATTAGGCAAGTTTAAAGTGCTTAATCAATGCTAAAATATGCTAGATTATGTGTAGGAATATTGGGGAAGAAGTTGGTAGAAGTTTGAAGTTGAAACAAAGCTTAAAAACTGTAAATTTGCAATAGGCTGGATTTGTCCTGGTTTGAAACCAGTACGCAAACCAGGACCACCTCTTAAACTTGGCAGAATGCCTTCTCGCTGGAATGGTCCTGGTTTCAAACCAGTACGCAAACCAGGACCACCCCAAAAATACACCCGTAAGTTACTAAAACAAATTGTCCGGGTTGCAAAGTAGCACACAAACCCGGACGATGTCAAAAACTTACCCGTAGCATTTCAAAACATATGGTCCGGGTTGTAAACCAGAGTGTAAACCCGGACCAAGCCTTATTTTCACCCGAGAGTTGTTCCAGTGAGTTGGTCCGGGGTTTAAAACCAGGACACAAACCAGGACCACCCCAAATTTTGTCCAGAAAGTGCTTTCTTGCATTCTAATGGTGGGGAATTGAAGGGTAATGATAGTATAAGGTAATTAAGACATGATTAAAGATGTTTAAAGGTCATTAAGGCTATAAACAAGCTTAGAGAATAATTTTAAGTAAGTAACATAAGTAAATGTATTTGAATAATAAGGAATTAGTAAGTAAGCACTGGGAAACTTTAGCAAAGTAATAAGTAAGGTTAATTATAGATGATTAACCACCCAACTGTATGTATATGCTAGGATTCGAATAGTGAACACCGAAGAGGAGTCGGTGAGTCCAAATCAACGGTGCAAGGTATGATTTCTTCATGCTCTGTATCCTAACCTGGTTACCCCGATTTGTGTGCTTATGTGATCACCAATAAGATAAATGCACGAATCGGACTTATATTGCACTTAACTGTGTTTGAACTATTTTGTTCTTGTTGTATCTTCTTGAACAATTAGTTTGTATAATTCATGAAATGAATGAATGGAAATGAGAAGTATGTGTAAGTATTGTGTACTTGTGTATTGTATGTATGTATGGAAATGAAGTACTGACTTCTACTAATTCCTAACAATCTAACTCCTAACTTAAGTGAGTAAAATGGAATGAGTAGAAGCCCGATATAGTTTCGGCCACGCGTGAGGATAAGGAAACACAAGCGGTTGGATCGGAATCCTGGCTATAATCTTTTCCTTGGACCAATCCCCTTGAATGGGCAGCATCCTGGATTAGTGGGCCACCCTAAAGCCCGGTGGTGGGATGTAGTAATCCCTGCCCGGAGGTCATACCGACTTGACTTGAGTAAAGTATGTAAGAAGTAAGTATTGTATGTGTATTGGTCTTGACTATTGTAAGTCATTGACGGGAGTAAAAGAGTATTGAACACCCGACTAACCCGGGTGTGTAAAGAAGCTAACAAGCCTTCTGTGTGAATTGGAGAAGTGTATCTCCGTATTGCGTATTGAGTATGTAATGAGTAAGTATTGTGTATGTATGTTCTGGAAGATGGTAAGTAAGTATTGGTTGACTTGTATTGTCTTCCAAGCATGCATTGTACTGTGCGTATGTATGTATACCTTGTGTCGTATTGTAGTATCGTGAATGAAAGTATGTATGTATCTAAGTATGTATGTAAGGATGTATGTAAGTATGTATGCATGTATGTATTGCAAAATGAATTGCATGTATTCGACCAAATGGTCGGCGTACCCTCGCTAGTACGCGGGGTATGCGGTTATCATATTCAGCGAAAGCTGACCCCCTCGGGGGAACGTTTTTAGTGTGCAGGTACCCGAAGCAGACCTGGTCACAGAAGAGACCGACGGACATGCCTAGATTACTAGGAATGAAAGGTAGATTGTAGTAAATGGTATAAGGCTTGTAGCCTTGAATGTGGAAATGTACCAAGGGGTACACTAGTATGTAAGTTATAAGTATGTAGTTGTGAGAAACGGGTAGTGGATAGACTCTTAGAGAGTATGTATGAACTTGGAGGAAGTATCGTATTTGCATTTGGAACTTAGTAAACTCGGTATGTGTAGTGTATTATCTTGTATTGAATTATGGAGTATTGCATTGGATGGAGTATTGTATCGAATGGAGTATTGTAGTACTCGGTAAGTAATGGGAGTATGTATTGTATTGTGTAGTACTCGGATATTCCGGCCCATCAGACCGATGTTGTATGTAGTAGTAGCCTTGTTGGTCATGTGGGTGACTAACGGCAGTGTATCACCCCCGTTGAGTATGTAAGTATCCGCTGCGTGAATCTGTATTGTATAAGGGATTGGACGATAATGACGGTATTAGCGGTAGGGGTGTTACAAAAAGTGGTATCAGAGCGAAGTGTCGCTCTGATGACTGGAAATACCGAGCTTAGGAAATACCGAGTCAGGATTTGGAAGCTTAGGGCTAAGGGCTGAGTGATAGCGTTAGAGATACGCTAATTAGGGATCACCGGAGTGTACCGGATACCTACAATACCAGTCCCGCCCGCCGCATTCCCATTGTATAACTTGGAAAAGAACGCCAGCAGAGAGAAGGAAAGTCCTCTCATATTGGGAAAACCGATCTGGCAGTAGTGAGATATTCCTATAAGAGGAAAGAACCCGACATATAGTGGATTCCAAGAATTGGAAGTCCCGGAGATGATTCCTGGTTGAACAACAATACCCGCGCTCAATAGCGGTAGTATGAGCACTCCAACCGTAAGGAGGCTGCAATCTTACAAAACATGGGGCGACGTGCTTAGCAGTCGCGAAACCTGGCTAATCAACCAGCAGCTGGAAAAGAAGCACTAAGCGTGCAACAGAGCGGGAAAAGGAGCAGTAACAAAACCCGAGACGCAAGTCTACGGGGCAGTAATAGTAAAGTAACATCAACAACGCGTACTAGCTGACTAAGGACATAGTCAGGAACGGTTAACTCCAAAAACCACAACGCCAAAAGGTTCAATACTGGCCGACATAGCTTACACAGCTACAAGAGCATCCACGGGATATAATCCGATAGGACTACAAGTAGTGCCTAAACAACTAAGGCTCAATAACCACAATAAATGAGCATCAAGGAATAACACTAACCAATCAAATGGAATCTCCAAGGATTGGAGAAGTACCCCGATCAATGACAGTCATGTCAAGATCAGAGAACTACTTAAAGGATTAATATCTCAATTATAGATCAACAAGATCAAGGAAGAGTCAACCAGACTACCAACATGGATGGAAACCATACCGGACCAGTAGAGGTTTACCAAAACCCCAGTACCACGCACTTGCCACGGCAATGCAGTAAGGACAGGGACATGAGAGGAACCCTAACACACCACAAGTACATAGTAATGTACTGTGGCGGTAACAGAACAGCTAAAGATCACACATCCTAAAAACTGGAAGAATGGAACCTCGGAAAGGCCTGACGGCTTGACCATTGCACAAAGAACATACCAGTCAGCAAGAAGCTAACTTGGTCAAAACCCCAGAACATGGCTATGCCATGAAGAACTTCTTTTAAACGCCGAACTGTTATTTTTCAAAACCAAGATTTCTTTCAAAAACCACAACCTTTCTTTTAAACCTTGGATTTTTAAACAAAACCAACAAGTTACGGTGAGTATCATAGAATGATACAAGAGGAGTTGACAATAGAATACTTCATCTAGGCGTGTGACGAACACTACGAGTGTACCCATTACGGGATGTGGGACAACCGCACTCCGAAGGAGCTTGCGGGCCTGACATGTAGTTGGGTAAGTGGTAACGTATCAACATGGTACCCCACGTATGTATACATGTAGTGTACGACACACGGGAAGTAGTCAACTCCGTTCTACGGACCATGAGTGAGTTCAAATCAGAACAGCTGGACACCTCAGACGATTAAGTATAAAGGAACTCAGAGAATCCATCGGAGGATGAGGAATAAGAACTAGGGAGTGCAAAGAACACATACTAGTAAGTATAGACATTGGATATGTCTCAGGACATCAAGAAAATACATGGCAGCTGGAAAGTATACCCAGCCTAAACACAGTAAGGCAATCACCTAACGTGGACACCATAATGCTCAACAAACGGGACAGAATTCCCAAGAGCAATTACAAGATTACCACAAATATAATCCATCATCAGAGAGGACATTTAAACCTAGTCTCAAGCACTAGGAACAAGTGTAAACAATCTACCCAAGAACGGGAGACGCTATAACCCAAAAGGGAATAGCTCAAATATAATACCACAAGGTGGTATAGTGGTAACGTATCATAAACGTTAGCCGGATGTAACGGCATAACCTAACAACACCCAGGGGCAACCCTCGAAGGGTGTCTGAGTTGACAACAGTCGAACAAGCATCATGATAAGAACACAGGAAATAGAACGAACACTCGGTTAGAGCACCGAAGGGATTTCGCATAATGGGAAATACCCTAAACTACAAGAAGGCACTGATTAGCACCAGATTGCCTAAAGGGCCTCCTATGAACGGAAGCGCGATGTCACGACTAACCACGGAGCCCAGCAATATCTCCATCCTGTGATGGTATACAAGGAGTGGAAACAGGATAAGCAGCTTGCAAGAGCATAGCTCGCAGCAATACGGCTTAAAAGCCATCAACAAACTATATTATGTAAACCTTAATGGTTGCGTAACCCACACTATTTGATAACAAGACTTGCAAGAGATATTGTCTCATACGACAAGAAATCAACAACTGGACCACCAGTTCAAACCCAACATCCTGAGTGGCTTGGAGTAATGGTCAACTCAGTGTCACTGTCGCTAGAACGTCAGTCTAGTATGCAATTGACGAGCTCTTAACTACCCTTCATGCCTTCTGTAAGCACAGAGGCATAGGAATCGTATTAGTGCCAACATTGCTCTAGTCCACGCATGGACACCATGAGAAACTCGAGGAAAGGTATCCCTCGTTAACCAAAGACCACCAATGTGGTGAAGATGTGAACCCTTAGGAAAGGCTTCCATCCACTATAACAACAAAACTTGTGCATAAATATTGCCAAGAGACAACGAATAAGGAAATGAGATTTCCAAACCACTACACCTACAAGAGGCTGTGAACTGTAGAAGCACATCCCTTTAGAGAATCGAAACTCGAAGGAGTTAGTATACTCCTTATGCACCCAATCATGTGGTGAACCATGGTATAAATACTTACATGGTAAACCTTATCATGAGACCTATGAGTGGAAGCACACCCCTCAACGGGAACTTTCACCTACTAGTGATAGAATACCCTCCAATTGGAGAACGGGGCCAGAAAACCCTCGAAGTTCGGGATGTCCCGGTGATGTACATACAAGTAAAACCGCACCGCTAGAGCCCATAACCAATGCTCAGCACTATGGAGACAGTAATTGTCGAAAACAATCAATGGGTGTGCACACTACACACAATGAATGACCAACGCTCAAGAGAGCTTGCAACATGATAAACCACTTCATCCTTGGTCAACTAAGATATTTGACAAACTATATCATGAATGAGGAAGTAATGTGAGGTAAGCTAACCTACACATGAAACCTAAATTGAAATAAAACATCTCCACAATGGGAAGATAATAGTATTGCGGTATACTACGACAACCGTCATACATATGACTAGGAACCTCCTAGTGTTTGTACACCATAAGGAAATGGTGCCAACGATAATGGCAAGGGGTAAAGGTAAGCTACCACAGTAACGGAGACCGTAAAAACGATGTTGTATAGTGTAAGAATACGGTGCGCAACAAGCGACCGGAATGAGGAAGTAATTGGACAATGACACGAAGTATAAGTATGAGATGACAAGCAAAATATTCATCCCTATCACATAAGTGACTTACTGCCAAGCGTTCACGCCTCTGCACTCTGTATGACTGAGTGTTTTGGTATTGCACTCGCGCAGCAATGATCTAAGGCGATAGCTAGGAATATGGGAAATGTAAACCGTAGTAAACCCTTCTTTCACCAACAACATGGCATTAGCCAGTCAAGCAAGCTTAGCAACAAACCGTGCGGCCTAAGGCCAAAGAAGCACGAAGTGTAAGCACACTAACAATCACAAGATGTGAATTCCATGGGAATAAAAGGTGAAAGAAGACTGAAGAAAGTCACTTGGACCGACGCATTGAGAATGCAAGGTCATACAAGCAACAAACACTTGTACTGAACCAGAAGAGCTGGTATTATTCAGAAGCTAGTGACAACAGAGGAAGCACTGCAACTAAGTAGCGACTTAACCTCGCCCGACAACAAGTCGGAGGAACTTAATGAATGATCATGGAGGCACGAATAATATGTATAATAGATTACCAGAGAGCTGGTTACAATCTAAAACTCATTGAGTTCAAACAGCGGTAAAAGAATACCACACTGTTGGTAAACCTTAATTCCACAATAGAGGGATAAAAAGGTGATGTATAGCACATTAAGGATAACATGAAGGGCGAGTAACCCAAGTTATCAGGGTCGCACAGCAGAAGCTAGTGGGCCCTAGCTAGGAAATGTAATACACCTAGTAAGTATGAAAGAATGGCTATTAATGCCTTGAAGCCTAATAGGCTAGAACTGAATTAATTATGAGTTAAATAACTCATATAGGAATCCTCGGTGCAAAGACTAAACCATTGGTATGGTTAAGACCCTTTGACCAGAGCATATTGTATAGTATATCGTAGTGAAGCTAAACACTTCAGATTGCCTAAATCGAGTAAACCAATGTTTAATAGTAACATATGGTAGATTACGTGGGCGTAATCCCTTTTAAGGGGGGTAGAGCGAAAACCGCTTAATGTAAGTTTCATGAATAAAACACAGAAACTATAATGTGCATAGCACAAATGAGAATCGAGTTGATGAATACTTATGTCAGATAAACATAAGTATTCATTCATATGGTAATTGTGGTAATTAGGCACAAGAGATGCGAATACCATTGGATGAATATAACCATCTTGTAACCCAGTGTAAAAGTATTAATAAAGAGGAGTATACTAACTCTTGGGGAAACGATAATCCCTGTAGTGTGTGCCTATCTGAAGTTAGACATGGCATTACGATGCTTGAGTCGGTATAAAACCGATGTATAACCTAGAGGAAATCGAGTTCCCTAGGTGATTGTCTTGAGACAATTGAGAATGAGTAGTGGACGGAGCTCCACAAGTATTGTATTCTTAAAGAAGTAGTACGGATTAACTATGAGTAGTAGAGGAATGTAACCCACGAGTGGTGTATTCGTAAGTATGTTATTGGAAGTAAATTGAGGACAGCTGAATTTCATAAGTAATGTATTCCCTAGTCAGAATAGTAGAGATAATAGAGGGTAATGGAAGAAAGTAGAGAAGATTGATGAAATGAGCATTTAGGCATCGAATTCCGAGGAAAGTATTTGGGAAGTAGATTGAGAATGATTGATGGACTGAATTCCATCCTTTGGAGTTGTGTGAAATTGTAATTATGACTAGGAGGAGTAAAAAGGTAGAAAATGAAAATGATTGAGTTATCTGTTGTTTGAAACGGATGTGGGAAGTCGAACTTGATCCTGATCAGATCAAGGGAAGCCGAACACAAAATGGGGGAAAGATAGTTCAACACTGATGCTGATCACATCAGGGTCGAATGATTCTTGAAGCTCCCCTCAAGTGGTCACAAGAATCACGCAAAGGGTAGAGGCAATAAATACAAACTGGAATTTGGAGTTGTACGCTTTGGGAAAATTTCTAAGTAGTAGTTGCGAAAGAATTTTTTTTTCTTTCTTAGCCTGAAGATGAAGGATTTGCTGGAGGCGTATGCCTGAGAAGGTAGTAGAGTATCGTATTGTAGTATTCCAAGGGCAGCGGGACATAGAAGAGTCCTGTGTCTAGATGACCTG
The DNA here is from genome assembly GCA_023374045.1 of Limonium bicolor. Taxonomy (NCBI): domain Eukaryota; kingdom Viridiplantae; phylum Streptophyta; class Magnoliopsida; order Caryophyllales; family Plumbaginaceae; genus Limonium; species Limonium bicolor. The sequence continues at coordinate 69,768,300 of CM041777.1, read as the reverse complement.
AGTGCCTGCGGGATTGTAAGGTGTACTGCATTGCTTCGGGTTAGCATTGCGTAGTATGTATGTATTGTAATTGTATTTTGTTGGCACATGTAGTGCTAATTGTATTTATTGGCACAATGTAGTGCTAGTAGTATTCAGTATGTAGCACAATGAGTACGGTATGTGTATGGTATGGGTGTAATGAGTAACGCATTTGTGTTATACGGTATATGACATGAATGACATTGTGAATTGTGTTGTGAATGTATCGTGGAAGGTGCGAGTTGAATGGAGTATCGTGTATGGATTGTGTATTGTGTATGGTATTTGAACTGAGTATGTTGCATGGTATCTGAATTGTGTATGCTGGTAGTGTAAGAATTGTGAACACCTTGTAAGGTGGTAATAGAATGTATTGTGGCAAATGAGTAGTAATGGTAAACCGTAACCTTGAGCAACTTTGAGGGCAAAGTTTCTTAAGGGGGGTAGATTGAAATACCCCGTAATTAAAAACAGTGATTAATTAGGCTAATTATAATTTTAAAGGCTTAATTACACTTAAACAAATACGAGGGAACAAATCCCGAAGAAAACGGACCTTTAAAATGGGTTAAAAGCATAAATGAACTTTAAAGCACGTTTTTCGAGAAAACCGGGAAAACGTGACTTTAAGCGGGTTAAATAGACTCGTAACAATTTTGGGTTAACTAAATAATCATTAATGAATATTAGTGAAGCTTTAGAACCAGTAAAATTAATTAAACGAGAAAATTCCGGAAAACGGGTACCGGTTAGTAAGAACTGTAACAACCGGTAAGTTGCGGGGTGAGAATGCAAATAAACAAACTTAATGTGTCCACCTTGCAAATAAAAATTAGAAATCTGTGTGGGGGAAATAGGGACCGATTTTCCCTCCCTCTCTCATTTCTTTAATAGCTCCTAATACACTAAAGGACAAACATAATAAGTAAAAAGCAAAAATAAGACTCTCTCTCTTCCTCCATCCCTCTCTCACGTTTTCCCCTCCTTCTCTATTCTCTCTGAATTTCTCTTCTTGCTCCTGCGACAGCCATGGAGAACTAGAGAAACCCACAAAACTCTTCACTTCTCTCCTCTTGTCCAAGCTCAATCTTGCTCCGAAAATTACAAAATTAGTACCATTGTAATCCCCTTGCAAAGGAGAACATTTCCCTCCTTCCAAAAATCGAAAACAACCACTTTCATTTCGGTGGTATTCTCCACTTGAAGATTCAAGTCCACCATTAGAAGCACCTTCACCTCCTTATCATCTTGAGGTAAAAAGAATTTCGGAAATCCATTATTTCTAGCCCTTGTTTGCATTATAAGAAATTTCAGTTTTTGAACTCTTGGTTCCTTGTTGCTTCAGCCGATTTTGGCTCCTTCTTGGGCTAGGAATATTGTTCCCTTGCTAGTCAAGAACTTCATCCATTCATTGGAAGGTAATACTCATCCTAAACCCTAAAACATTTAAATTCTAGGGTTAGTGCAAAGATGAATGTTAAATGGTAGTGTGTATTGGTATGGTGGTTGTAGTATTGTGCATTGTGTGAGGAAGAACAAAGAAGAAGGAAGAAGGAAGAAGAGAAGGAAAGGAAAGAAAGAAAACTAGAAAGAACAAGGTAAAGTCTCTTACCTTGAACTAGTTTGGTATTGAGTAATGTAACAGTTTTTGAGGAGTAAAATGAATGATGTATTGAGTAATGAGTAGTAAGTATGTTGTAGTATAATGAGGAATGGTAATGTAACAGTTTTGAAGTTTTTAAATGATGTTTAAAAGCTTGGGAAAACATTGGGTAATGTATGCGTATGTGCATGAAAAATATTGTGGTATATTGAGTAGAATGATGAGTGACTTGATATGGGCATTTGAATGAATGTGTGAGCTGTGAATGTGTGTGGGCAATGTTAAAAATATAGGGGAACCTCTGCCCAAATTTGTATAAAAATTGAAGGACTTAGATGTGAAAGGAGAAAGGGTAACCTAGGTGGTAACTAGGTGTAATTGAGAAGCTTATGTGAGCAGTTTTAGTAGCGTGAAAACAGATTGAGAAAGGTTTAAGTAATGGGAAGAACTAGAGTGGTAAGATAAGGTAATTGGAATGCTAGGAGGAGCATTAGTAGAGGGAGTATTGAATGGTAAAGGAAAAAGGAAAAATCTGTAGCATTTATGGAAGAAGAAACTGTAACAGAGGAGAAAATTTAACAGTGGAGTGTATTTTGTAACAGATCTTGGTAGAGTGGATTGGCAAGTTTAAAGTGCTTAATCAATGCTAAAATATGCTAGATTATGTGTAGGAATATTGGGGAAGAAGTTGGTAGAAGTTTGAAGTTGAAACAAAGCTTAAAAACTGTAAATTTGCAATAGGCTGGATTTGTCCTGGTTTGAAACCAGTACGCAAACCAGGACCACCTCTTAAACTTGGCAGAATGCCTTCTCGCTGGAATGGTCCTGGTTTCAAACCAGTACGCAAACCAGGACCACCCCAAAAATACACCCGTAAGTTACTAAAACAAATTGTCCGGGTTGCAAAGTAGCACACAAACCCGGACGATGTCAAAAACTTACCCGTAGCATTTCAAAACATATGGTCCGGGTTGTAAACCAGAGTGTAAACCCGGACCAAGCCTTATTTTCACCCGAGAGTTGTTCCAGTGAGTTGGTCCGGGTTTAAAACCAGGACACAAACCAGGACCACCCCAAATTTTGTCCAGAAAGTGCTTTCTTGCATTCTAATGGTGGGGAATTGAAGGGTAATGATAGTATAAGGTAATTAAGACATGATTAAAGATGTTTAAAGGTCATTAAGGCTATAAACAAGCTTAGAGAATAATTTTAAGTAAGTAACATAAGTAAATGTATTTGAATAATAAGGAATTAGTAAGTAAGCACTGGGAAACTTTAGCAAAGTAATAAGTAAGGTTAATTATAGATGATTAACCACCCAACTGTATGTATATGCTAGGATTCGAATAGTGAACACCGAAGAGGAGTCGGTGAGTCCAAATCAACGGTGCAAGGTATGATTTCTTCATGCTCTGTATCCTAACCTGGTTACCCCGATTTGTGTGCTTATGTGATCACCAATAAGATAAATGCACGAATCGGACTTATATTGCACTTAACTGTGTTTGAACTATTTTGTTCTTGTTGTATCTTCTTGAACAATTAGTTTGTAATTCATGAAATGAATGAATGGAAATGAGAAGTATGTGTAAGTATTGTGTACTTGTGTATTGTATGTATGTATGGAAATGAAGTACTGACTTCTACTAATTCCTAACAATCTAACTCCTAACTTAAGTGAGTAAAATGGAATGAGTAGAAGCCCGATATAGTTTCGGCCACGCGTGAGGATAAGGAAACACAAGCGGTTGGATCGGAATCCTGGCTATAATCTTTTCCTTGGACCAATCCCCTTGAATGGGCAGCATCCTGGATTAGTGGGCCACCCTAAAGCCCGGTGGTGGGATGTAGTAATCCCTGCCCGGAGGTCATACCGACTTGACTTGAGTAAAGTATGTAAGAAGTAAGTATTGTATGTGTATTGGTCTTGACTATTGTAAGTCATTGACCGGGAGTAAAAGAGTATTGAACACCCGACTAACCCGGGTGTGTAAAGAAGCTAACAAGCCTTCTGTGTGAATTGGAGAAGTGTATCTCCGTATTGCGTATTGAGTATGTAATGAGTAAGTATTGTGTATGTATGTTCTGGAAGATGGTAAGTAAGTATTGGTTGACTTGTATTGTCTTCCAAGCATGCATTGTACTGTGCGTATGTATATACCTTGTGTCGTATTGTAGTATCGTGAATGAAAGTATGTATGTATCTAAGTATGTAGTAAGGATGTATGTAAGTATGTATGCATGTATGTATTGCAAAATGAATTGCATGTATTCGACCAAATGGTCGGCGTACCCTCGCTAGTACGCGGGGTATGCGGTTATCATATTCAGCGAAAGCTGACCCCCTCGGGGAACGTTTTTAGTGTGCAGGTACCCGAAGCAGACCTGGTCACAGAAGAGACCGACGGACATGCCTAGATTACTAGGAATGAAAGGTAGATTGTAGTAAATGGTATAAGGCTTGTAGCCTTGAATGTGGAAATGTACCAAGGGGTACACTAGTATGTAAGTTATAAGTATGTAGTTGTGAGAAACGGATAGTGGATAGACTCTTAGAGAGTATGTATGAACTTGGAGGAAGTATCGTATTTGCATTTGGAACTTAGTAAACTCGGTATGTGTAGTGTATTATCTTGTATTGAATTATGGAGTATTGCATTGGATGGAGTATTGTATCGAATGGAGTATTGTAGTACTCGGTAAGTAATGGGAGTATGTATTGTATTTGTGTAGTACTCGGATATTCCGGCCCATCAGACCGATGTTGTATGTAGTAGTAGCCTTGTTGGTCATGTGGGTGACTAACGGCAGTGTATCACCCCCCGTTGAGTATGTAAGTATCCGCTGCGTGAATCTGTATTGTATAAGGGGATTGGACGATAATGACGGTATTAGCGGTAGGGGTGTTACAAAAAGTGGTATCAGAGCGAAGTGTCGCTCTGATGACTGGAAATACCGAGCTTAGGAAATACCGAGTCAGGATTTGGAAGCTTAGGGCTAAGGGCTGAGTGATAGCGTTAGAGATACGCTAATTAGGGATCACCGGAGTGTACCGGATACCTACAATACCAGTCCCGCCCGCCGCATTCCCCATTGTATAACTTGGAAAAGAACGCCAGAGAGAAGGAAAGTCCTCTCCTATTTGGGAAAACCGATCTGGCAGTAGTGAGATATTTCTATAAGAGGAAAGAACCCGACATATAGTGGATTCCAAGAATTGGAAGTCCCGGAGATGATTCCTGGTTGAACAACAATACCCGCGCTCAATAGCGGTAGTATGAGCACTCCAACCGTAAGGAGGCTGCAACTTACAACAACATGGGGCGACGTGCTTAGCAGTCGCGAAACCTGGCTAATCAACCAGCAGCTGGAAAAGAAGCACTAAGCGTGCAACAAGAGCGGGAAAAGGAGCAGTAACAAAACCCGAGACGCAAGTCTACGGGGCAGTAATAGTAAAGTAACATCAACAACGGCGTACTAGCTGACTAAGGACATAGTCAGGAACGGTTAACTCCAAAAACCACAACGCCAAAAGGTTACAATACCTGGCCGACATAGCTTACACAGCTACAAGAGCATCCACGGGATATAATCCGATAGGACTACAAGAGTAGTGCCTAAACAAGCTAAGGCTCAATAACCACAATAAATGAGCATCAAGGAGTAACACTAAACCAAATCAAATGGGAACTCCAAGGATTGGAGAAGTACCCCCGATCAATTGACAGTCATGTCAGATCACAGAGAACAACTACTTAAAAGGATTAAGTATCTCAATTATAGATAAACAACAAAGATCAAGGGAAGAGGTCAAACACCAGAACTACCAAACATGGATGGAAACCATACCGTGACGTAGAGGTTTACCCAAAAACCACCAGTTACCACGCACTTGCCACGGCAAGTGCGTAAGTAAGGACAGGGACGTAGAGGAACCCTAACCACACACAAGTACATAGTTAATGTACTGTGGCTGTAACAGAACAGCTAAAGGATCACACATCTAAAAACGGAGAAATGGAACCTCGGAAAGGGCTGACGGCTTACCATTGCACAAAGAACATTACCTCAGCAAGAAGCTAAACTTGGTCAAAACACCAGAACATGGCTATGCCATGAAGAACTCTTTAAACGCCGAACTGTTTTTTTCAAAACCAAGATTTCTTTCAAAAAACCACAACCTTTCTTTTAAACCTTGGATTTTTAAACAAACCAACAAGTTACTGTGAGTATCATAGAATGATACAAGAGGAGTTGACAATAGAATACTTCATCTAGGCGTGTGACGAACACTACGAGTGTCCCATTACGGGATGTGGACAAACCGCACTCCAAGGAGCTTGCGGGCCTGACATGTAGTTGGGTAAGTGTACGTATCACATGGTACCCCACGTATGTAGATGTAGTTACGACACACGGGAAGTAGTCAACTCCGTTCTACGGACATGAGTGAGTTCAATCAGAACAGCTGGACACCTCAGACGATTAAGTATAAAGGAACTCAGAGAATCCATCGGAGGATTGAGGAATAAGAACTAGGGAGTGCAAAGAACACATACTAGTAAGTATAGACATTGGATATGTCTCAGGACATCAAGAAAATACATGGCAGCTGGAAAGTATACCCAGCCTAAACACAGTAAGGCAATCACCTAACGTGGACACCAGAATGCTCAACAAACGGGACAGAATTCCCAAGAGCAATTACAAGATTACCACAAATATAATCCATCATCAGAGAGGACATTTAAACCTAGTCTCAAGCACTAGGAACAAGTGTAAACAATCTACCCAAGAACGGGAGACGCTATAACCCAAAAGGGAATAGCTCAAATATAATACCACAAGGTGGTATAGTGGTAACGTATCATAAACGTTAGCCGGATGTAACGGCATAACCTAACAACACCCAGGGGCAACCCTCGAAGGGTGTCTGAGTTGACAACAGTCGAACAAGCATCATGATAAGAACACAGGAAATAGAACGAACACTCGGTTAGAGCACCGAAGGGATTTCGCATAATGGGAAATACCCTAAACTACAAGAAGGCACTGATTAGCACCAGATTGCCTAAAGGGCCTCCTATGAACGGAAGCGCGATGTCACGACTACCACGGAGCCCAGCAATATCTCCATCCTGTGATGGTATACAAGGAGTGGAAACAGGATAAGCAGCTTGCAAGAGCATAGCTCGCAGCAATACGGCTTAAAAGCCATCAACAAACTATATTATGTAAACCTTAATGGTTGCGTAACCCACACTATTTGATAACAAGACTTGCAAGAGATATTGTCTCATACGACAAGAAATCAACAACTGGACCACCAGTTCAAACCCAACATCCTGAGTGGCTTGGAGTAATGGTCAACTCAGTGTCACTGTCGCTAGAACGTCAGTCTAGTATGCAATTGACGAGCTCTTAACTACCCTTCATGCCTTCTGTAAGCACAGAGGCATAGGAATCGTATTAGTGCCAACATTGCTCTAGTCCACGCATGGACACCATGAGAAACTCGAGGAAAGGTATCCCTCGTTAACCAAAGACCACCAATGTGGTGAAGATGTGAACCCTTAGGAAAGGCTTCCATCCACTATAACAACAAAACTTGTGCATAAATATTGCCAAGAGACAACGAATAAGGAAATGAGATTTCCAAACCACTACACCTACAAGAGGCTGTGAACTGTAGAAGCACATCCCTTTAGAGAATCGAAACTCGAAGGAGTAGTATACTCCTTATGCACCCAATCATGTGGTGAACCATGGTATAAATACTTACATGGTAAACCTTATCATGAGACCTATGAGTGGAAACACACCCCTCAACGGGAACTTTCACCTACTAGTGATAGAATACCCTCCAATTGGAGAACGGGACCAGAAAACCCTCGAAGTTCGGTTGATGTCCCGGTGATGTACATACAAGTAAAACCGCACCGCTAGAGCCCATAACCAATGCTCAGCACTATGGAGACAGTAATTGTCGAAAACAATCAATGGGTGTGCACACTACACACAATGAATGACCAACGCTCAAGAGAGCTTGCAACATGATAAACCACTTCATCCTTGGTCAACTAAGATATTTGACAAACTATATCATGAATGAGGAAGTAATGTGAGGTAAGCTAACCTACACATGAAACCTAAATTGAAATAAAACATCCCACAATGGGAAGATAATAGTATTGCGGTATACTACGACAACCGTCATACATATGACTAGGAACCTCCTAGTGTTTGTACACCATAAGGAAATGGTGCCAACGATAATGGCAAGGGGTAAAGGTAAGCTACCACAGTAACGGAGACCGTAAAAACGATGTTGTATAGTGAGTAAGAATACGGTGCGCAACAAGCGACCGGAATGAGGAAGTAATTGGACAATGACACGAAGTATAAGTATGAGATGACAAGCAGAAATATTCATCCCTATCACATAAGTGACTTACTGCCAAGCGTTCACGCCTCTGCACTCTGTATGACTGAGTGTTTTGGTATTGCACTCGCGCAGCAATGATCTAAGGCGATAGCTAGGAATATGGGAAATGTAAACCGTAGTAAACCCTTCTTTCACCAACAACATGGCATTAGCCAGTCAAGCAAGCTTAGCAACAAACCGTGCGGCCTAAGGCCAAAGAAGCACGAAGTGTAAGCACACTAACAATCACAAGATGTGAATTCCATGGGAATAAAAGGTGAAAGAAGACTGAAGAAAGTCACTTGGACCGACGCATTGAGAATGCAAGGTCATACAAGCAACAAACACTTGTACTGAACCAGAAGAGCTGGTATTATTCAGAAGCTAGTGACAACAGAGGAAGCACTGCAACTAAGTAGCGACTTAACCTCGCCCGACAACAAGTCGGAGGAACTTAATGAATGATCATGGAGGCACGAATAATATGTATAATAGATTACCAGAGAGCTGGTTACAATCTAAAACTCATTGAGTTCAAACAGCGGTAAAAGAATACCACACTGTTGGTAAACCTTAATTCCACAATAGAGGGATAAAAAGGTGATGTATAGCACATTAAGGATAACATGAAGGGCGAGTAACCCAAGTTATCAGGGTCGCACAGCAGAAGCTAGTGGGCCCTAGCTAGGAAATGTAATACACCTAGTAAGTATGAAAGAATGGCTATTAATGCCTTGAAGCCTAATAGGCTAGAACTGAATTAATTATGAGTTAAATAACTCATATAGGAATCCTCGGTGCAAAGACTAAACCATTGGTATGGTTAAGACCCTTTGACCAGAGCATATTGTATAGTATATCGTAGTGAAGCTAAACACTTCAGATTGCCTAAATCGAGTAAACCAATGTTTAATAGTAACATATGGTAGATTACGTGGGCGTAATCCCTTTTAAGGGGGGTAGAGCGAAAACCGCTTAATGTAAGTTTCATGAATAAAACACAGAAACTATAATGTGCATAGCACAAATGAGAATCGAGTTGATGAATACTTATGTCAGATAAACATAAGTATTCATTCATATGTAATTGTGGTAATTAGGCACAAGAGATGCGAATACCATTGGATGAATATAACCATCTTGTAACCCAGTGTAAAAGTATTAATAAAGAGGAGTATACTAACTCTTGGGGAAACGATAATCCCTGTAGTGTGTGCCTATCTGAAGTTAGACATGGCATTACGATGCTTGAGTCGGTATAAAACCGATGTATAACCTAGAGGAAATCGAGTTCCCTAGGTGATTGTCTTGAGACAATTGAGAATGAGTAGTGGACGGAGCTCCACAAGTATTGTATTCTTAAAGAAGTAGTACGGATTAACTATGAGTAGTAGAGGAATGTAACCCACGAGTGGTGTATTCGTAAGTATGTTATTGGAAGTAAATTGAGGACAGCTGAATTTCATAAGTAATGTATTCCCTAGTCAGAATAGTAGAGATAATAGAGGGTAATGGAAGAAAGTAGAGAAGATTGATGAAATGAGCATTTAGGCATCGAATTCCGAGGAAAGTATTTGGGAAGTAGATTGAGAATGATTGATGGACTGAATTCCATCCTTTGGAGTTGTGTGAAATTGTAATTATGACTAGGAGGAGTAAAAAGGTAGAAAATGAAAATGATTGAGTTATCTGTTGTTTGAAACGGATGTGGGAAGTCGAACTTGATCCTGATCAGATCAAGGGAAGCCGAACACAAAATGGGGTGGAAAGATAGTTCAACACTGATGCTGATCACATCAGGGTCGAATGATTCTTGAAGCTCCCCTCAAGTGGTCACAAGAATCACGCAAAGGGTAGAGGCAATAAATACAAACTGGAATTTGGAGTTGTACGCTTTGGGAAAATTTCTAAGTAGTAGTTGCGAAAGAATTTTTTTTCTTTCTTAGCCTGAAGATGAAGGATTTGCTGGAGCGTATGCCTGAGAAGGTAGTAGAGTATCGTATTGTATATTCCAAGGGCAGCGGGACATAGAAGAGTCCTGTGTCTAGATGACCTGAGTGCCTGCGGGATTGTAAGGTGTACTGCATTGCTTCGGGTTAGCATTGCGTAGTATGTATGTATTGTAATTGTATTTTGTTGGCACATGCAGTGCTAATTGTATTTATTGGCACAATGTAGTGCTAGTAGTATTCAGTATGTAGCACAATGAGTACGGTATGTGTATGGTATGGGTGTAATGAGTAACGCATTTGTGTTGTACGGTATATGACATGAATGACATTGTGAATTGTGTTGTGAATGTATCGTGGAAGGTGCGAGTTGAATGGAGTATCGTGTATGGATTGTGTATTGTGTATGGTATTTGAACTGAGTATGTTGCATGGTATCTGAATTGTGTATGCTGGTAGTGTAAGAATTGTGAACACCTTGTAAGGTGGTAATAGAATGTATTGTGGCAAATGAGTAGTAATGGTAAACCGTAACCTTGAGCAACTTTGAGGGCAAAGTTTCTTAAGGGGGGTAGATTGAAATACCCCGTAATTAAAAACAGTGATTAATTAGGCTAATTATAATTTTAAAGGCTTAATTACACTTAAACAAATACGAGGGAACAAATCCCGAAGAAAACGGACCTTTAAAATGGGTTAAAAGCATAAATGAACTTTAAAGCACGTTTTTCGAGAAAACCGGGAAAACGTGACTTTAAGCGGGTTAAATAGACTCGTAACAATTTTGGTTAACTAAATAATCATTAATGAATATTAGTGAAGCTTTAGAACCAGTAAAATTAATTAAACGAGAAAATTCCGGAAAACGGGTACCGGTTAGTAAGAACTGTAACAACCGGTAAGTTGCGGGGTGAGAATGCAAATAAACAAACTTAATGTGTCCACCTTGCAAATAAAGAAATTAGAAATCTGTGTGTGGGGGAAATAGGGACCGATTTTCCCTCCCTCTCTCATTTCTTTAATAGCTCCTAATACACTAAAGGACAAACATAATAAGTAAAAAGCAAAAATAAGACTCTCTCTCTTCTACTCCATCCCTCTCTCACGTTTTCCCCTCCTTCTCTATTCTCTCTGAATTTCTCTTCTTGCTCCTGCGACAGCCATGGAGAACTAGAGAAACCCACAAAACTCTTCACTTCTCTCCTCTTGTCCAAGCTCAATCTTGCTCCGAAAATTACAAAATTAGTACCATTGTAATCCCCTTGCAAAGGAGAACATTTCCCTCCTTCCAAAAATCGAAAACAACCACTTTCATTTCGGTGGGTATTCTCCACTTGAAGATTCAAGTCCACCATTAGAAGCACCTTCACCTCCTTATCATCTTGAGGTAAAAAGAATTTCGGAAATCCATTATTTCTAGCCCTTGTTTGCATTATAAGAAATTTCAGTTTTTGAACTCTTGGTTCCTTGTTGCTTCAGCCGATTTTGGCTCCTTCTTGGGCTAGGAATATTGTTCCCTTGCTAGTCAAGAACTTCATCCATTCATTGGAAGGTAATACTCATCCTAAACCCTAAAACATTTAAATTCTAGGGTTAGTGCAAAGATGAATGTTAAATGGTAGTGTGTATTGGTATGGTGGTTGTAGTATTGTGCATTGTGTGAGGAAGAACAAAGAAGAAGGAAAGAAGGAAGAAGAGAAGGAAAGGAAAGAAAGAAAACTAGAAAGAACAAGGTAAAGTCTCTTACCTTGAACTAGTTTGGTATTGAGTAATGTAACAGTTTTTGAGGAGTAAAATGAATGATGTATTGAGTAATGAGTAGTAAGTATGTTGTAGTATAATGAGGAATGGTAATGTAACAGTTTTGAAGTTTTTAAATGATGTTTAAAAGCTTGGGAAAACATTGGGTAATGTATGCGTATGTGCAGGAAAAATATTGTGGTATATTGAGTAGAATGATGAGTGACTTGATATGGGCATTTGAATGAATGTGTGAGCTGTGAATGTGTGTGGGCAATGTTAAAATATAGGGGAACCTCTGCCCAAATTTGTATAAAAATTGAAGGACTTAGATGTGAAAGGAGAAAGGGTAACCTAGGTGGTAACTAGGTGTAATTGAGAAGCTTATGTGAGCAGTTTTAGTAGCGTGAAAACAGATTGAGAAAGGTTTAAGTAATGGGAAGAACTAGAGTGGTAAGATAAGGTAATTGGAATGCTAGGAGGAGCATTAGTAGAGGGAGTATTGAATGGTAAAGGAAAAAGGAAAAATCTGTAGCATTTATGGAAGAAGAAAACTGTAACAGAGGAGAAAATTTAACAGTGGAGTGTATTTTGTAACAGATCTTGGTAGAGTGGATTAGGCAAGTTTAAAGTGCTTAATCAATGCTAAAATATGCTAGATTATGTGTAGGAATATTGGGGAAGAAGTTGGTAGAAGTTTGAAGTTGAAACAAAGCTTAAAAACTGTAAATTTGCAATAGGCTGGATTTGTCCTGGTTTGAAACCAGTACGCAAACCAGGACCACCTCTTAAACTTGGCAGAATGCCTTCTCGCTGGAATGGTCCTGGTTTCAAACCAGTACGCAAACCAGGACCACCCCAAAAATACACCCGTAAGTTACTAAAACAAATTGTCCGGGTTGCAAAGTAGCACACAAACCCGGACGATGTCAAAAACTTACCCGTAGCATTTCAAAACATATGGTCCGGGTTGTAAACCAGAGTGTAAACCCGGACCAAGCCTTATTTTCACCCGAGAGTTGTTCCAGTGAGTTGGTCCGGGTTTAAAACCAGGACACAAACCAGGACCACCCCAAATTTTGTCCAGAAAGTGCTTTCTTGCATTCTAATGGTGGGGAATTGAAGGGTAATGATAGTATAAGGTAATTAAGACATGATTAAAGATGTTTAAAGGTCATTAAGGCTATAAACAAGCTTAGAGAATAATTTTAAGTAAGTAACATAAGTAAATGTATTTGAATAATAAGGAATTAGTAAGTAAGCACTGGGAAACTTTAGCAAAGTAATAAGTAAGGTTAATTATAGATGATTAACCACCCAACTGTATGTATATGCTAGGATTCGAATAGTGAACACCGAAGAGGAGTCGGTGAGTCCAAATCAACGGTGCAAGGTATGATTTCTTCATGCTCTGTATCCTAACCTGGTTACCCCGATTTGTGTGCTTATGTGATCACCAATAAGATAAATGCACGAATCGGACTTATATTGCACTTAACTGTGTTTGAACTATTTTGTTCTTGTTGTATCTTCTTGAACAATTAGTTTGTATAATTCATGAAATGAATGAATGGAAATGAGAAGTATGTGTAAGTATTGTGTACTTGTGTATTGTATGTATGTATGGAAATGAAGTACTGACTTCTACTAATTCCTAACAATCTAACTCCTAACTTAAGTGAGTAAAATGGAATGAGTAGAAGCCCGATATAGTTTCGGCCACGCGTGAGGATAAGGAAACACAAGCGGTTGGATCGGAATCCTGGCTATAATCTTTTCCTTGGACCAATCCCCTTGAATGGGCAGCATCCTGGATTAGTGGGCCACCCTAAAGCCCGGTGGTGGGATGTAGTAATCCCTGCCCGGAGGTCATACCGACTTGACTTGAGTAAAGTATGTAAGAAGTAAGTATTGTATGTGTATTGGTCTTGACTATTGTAAGTCATTGACCGGGAGTAAAAGAGTATTGAACACCCGACTAACCCGGGTGTGTAAAGAAGCTAACAAGCCTTCTGTGTGAATTGGAGAAGTGTATCTCCGTATTGCGTATTGAGTATGTAATGAGTAAGTATTGTGTATGTATGTTCTGGAAGATGGTAAGTAAGTATTGGTTGACTTGTATTGTCTTCCAAGCATGCATTGTACTGTGCGTATGTATGTATACCTTGTGTCGTATTGTAGTATCGTGAATGAAAGTATGTATGTATCTAAGTATGTATGTAAGGATGTATGTAAGTATGTATGCATGTATGTATTGCAAAATGAATTGCATGTATTCGACCAAATGGTCGGCGTACCCTCGCTAGTACGCGGGGTATGCGGTTATCATATTCAGCGAAAGCTGACCCCCTCGGGGGAACGTTTTTAGTGTGCAGGTACCCGAAGCAGACCTGGTCACAGAAGAGACCGACGGACATGCCTAGATTACTAGGAATGAAAGGTAGATTGTAGTAAATGGTATAAGGCTTGTAGCCTTGAATGTGGAAATGTACCAAGGGGTACACTAGTATGTAAGTTATAAGTATGTAGTTGTGAGAAACGGGTAGTGGATAGACTCTTAGAGAGTATGTATGAACTTGGAGGAAGTATCGTATTTGCATTTGGAACTTAGTAAACTCGGTATGTGTAGTGTATTATCTTGTATTGAATTATGGAGTATTGCATTGGATGGAGTATTGTATCGAATGGAGTATTGTAGTACTCGGTAAGTAATGGGAGTATGTATTGTATTTGTGTAGTACTCGGATATTCCGGCCCATCAGACCGATGTTGTATGTAGTAGTAGCCTTGTTGGTCATGTGGGTGACTAACGGCAGTGTATCACCCCCCGTTGAGTATGTAAGTATCCGCTGCGTGAATCTGTATTGTATAAGGGATTGGACGATAATGACGGTATTAGCGGTAGGGGTGTTACAAAAAGTGGTATCAGAGCGAAGTGTCGCTCTGATGACTGGAAATACCGAGCTTAGGAAATACCGAGTCAGGATTTGGAAGCTTAGGGCTAAGGGCTGAGTGATAGCGTTAGAGATACGCTAATTAGGGATCACCGGAGTGTACCGGATACCTACAATACCAGTCCCGCCCGCCGCATTCCCCATTGTATAACTTGGAAAAGAACGCCAGAGAGAAGGAAAGTCCTCTCATATTTGGGAAAACCGATCTGGCAGTAGTGAGATATTCCTATAAGAGGAAAGAACCCGACATATAGTGGATTCCAAGAATTGGAAGTCCCGGAGATGATTCCTGGTTGAACAACAATACCCGCGCTCAATAGCGGTAGTATGAGCACTCCAACCGTAAGGAGGCTGCAACTTACAACAACATGGGGCGACGTGCTTAGCAGTCGCGAAACCTGGCTAATCAACCAGCAGCTGGAAAAGAAGCACTAAGCGTGCAACAGAGCGGGAAAAGGAGCAGTAACAAAACCCGAGACGCAAGTCTACGGGGCAGTAATAGTAAAGTAACATCAACAACGGCGTACTAGCTGACTAAGGACATAGTCAGGAACGGTTAACTCCAAAAACCACAACGCCAAAAGGTTACAATACCTGGCCGACATAGCTTACACAGCTACAAGAGCATCCACGGGATATAATCCGATAGGACTACAAGAGTAGTGCCTAAACAAGCTAAGGCTCAATAACCACAATAAATGAGCATCAAGGAATAACACTAAACCAAATCAAATGGGAATCTCCAAGGATTGGAGAAGTACCCCGATCAATGACAGTCATGTCAAGATCACAGAGAAACTACTTAAAGGATTAAGTATCTCAATTATAGATCAACAAGATCAAGGGAAGAGTCAACCAGACTACCAAACATGGATGGAAACCATACCGTGACCAGTAGAGGTTTACCCAAAAACCACCAGTACCACGCACTTGCCACGGCAAGTGCAGTAAGGACAGGGACATGTAGAGGAACCCTAACACACCACAAGTACATAGTAATGTACTGTGGCTGTAACAGAACAGCTAAAGGATCACACATCCTAAAAACTGGAAGAATGGAACCTCGGAAAGGCCTGACGGCTTGACCATTGCACAAAGAACATACCAGTCAGCAAGAAGCTAAACTTGGTCAAAACCCCAGAACATGGCTATGCCATGAAGAACTTCTTTTAAACGCCGAACTGTTATTTTTCAAAACCAAGATTTCTTTCAAAAACCACAACCTTTCTTTTAACCTTGGATTTTTAAACAAAACCAACAAGTTACGGTGAGTATCATAGAATGATACAAGAGGAGTTGACAATAGAATACTTCATCTAGGCGTGTGACGAACACTACGAGTGTACCCATTACGGGATGTGGGACAACCGCACTCCGAAGGAGCTTGCGGGCCTGACATGTAGTTGGGTAAGTGGTAACGTATCAACATGGTACCCCACGTATGTATACATGTAGTGTACGACACACGGGAAGTAGTCAACTCCGTTCTACGGACCATGAGTGAGTTCAAATCAGAACAGCTGGACACCTCAGACGATTAAGTATAAAGGAACTCAGAGAATCCAACGGAGGATGAGGAATAAGAACTAGGGAGTGCAAAGAACACATACTAGTAAGTATAGACATTGGATATGTCTCAGGACATCAAGAAAATACATGGCAGCTGGAAAGTATACCCAGCCTAAACACAGTAAGGCAATCACCTAACGTGGACACCATGCTCAACAAACGGGACAGAATTCCCAAGAGCAATTACAAGATTACCACAAATAATCCATCATCAGAGAGGACATTTAAACCTAGTCTCAAGCACTAGGAACAAGTGTAAACAATCTACCCAAGAACGGGAGACGCTATAACCCAAAAGGGAATAGCTCAAATATAATACCACAAGGTGGTATAGTGGTAACGTATCATAAACGTTAGCCGGATGTAACGGCATAACCTAACAACACCCAGGGGCAACCCTCGAAGGGTGTCTGAGTTGACAACAGTCGAACAAGCATCATGATAAGAACACAGGAAATAGAACGAACACTCGGTTAGAGCACCGAAGGGATTTCGCATAATGGGAAATACCCTAAACTACAAGAAGGCACTGATTAGCACCAGATTGCCTAAAGGGCCTCCTATGAACGGAAGCGCGATGTCACGACTAACCACGGAGCCCAGCAATATCTCCATCCTGTGATGGTATACAAGGAGTGGAAACAGGATAAGCAGCTTGCAAGAGCATAGCTCGCAGCAATACGGCTTAAAAGCCATCAACAAACTATATTATGTAAACCTTAATGGTTGCGTAACCCACACTATTTGATAACAAGACTTGCAAGAGATATTGTCTCATACGACAAGAAATCAACAACTGGACCACCAGTTCAAACCCAACATCCTGAGTGGCTTGGAGTAATGGTCAACTCAGTGTCACTGTCGCTAGAACGTCAGTCTAGTATGCAATTGACGAGCTCTTAACTACCCTTCATGCCTTCTGTAAGCACAGAGGCATAGGAATCGTATTAGTGCCAACATTGCTCTAGTCCACGCATGGACACCATGAGAAACTCGAGGAAAGGTATCCCTCGTTAACCAAAGACCACCAATGTGGTGAAGATGTGAACCCTTAGGAAAGGCTTCCATCCACTATAACAACAAACTTGTGCATAAATATTGCCAAGAGACAACGAATAAGGAAATGAGATTTCCAAACCACTACACCTACAAGAGGCTGTGAACTGTAGAAGCACATCCCTTTAGAGAATCGAAACTCGAAGGAGTTAGTATACTCCTTATGCACCCAATCATGTGGTGAACCATGGTATAAATACTTACATGGTAAACCTTATCATGAGACCTATGAGTGGAAGCACACCCCTCAACGGGAACTTTCACCTACTAGTGATAGAATACCCTCCAATTGGAGAACGGGGCCAGAAAACCCTCGAAGTTCGGGATGTCCCGGTGATGTACATACAAGTAAAACCGCACCGCTAGAGCCCATAACCAATGCTCAGCACTATGGAGACAGTAATTGTCGAAAACAATCAATGGGTGTGCACACTACACACAATGAATGACCAACGCTCAAGAGAGCTTGCAACATGATAAACCACTTCATCCTTGGTCAACTAAGATATTTGACAAACTATATCATGAATGAGGAAGTAATGTGAGGTAAGCTAACCTACACATGAAACCTAAATTGAAATAAAACATCTCCACAATGGGAAGATAATAGTATTGCGGTATACTACGACAACCGTCATACATATGACTAGGAACCTCCTAGTGTTTGTACACCATAAGGAAATGGTGCCAACGATAATGGCAAGGGGTAAAGGTAAGCTACCACAGTAACGGAGACCGTAAAAACGATGTTGTATAGTGAGTAAGAATACGGTGCGCAACAAGCGACCGGAATGAGGAAGTAATTGGACAATGACACGAAGTATAAGTATGAGATGACAAGCAGAAATATTCATCCCTATCACATAAGTGACTTACTGCCAAGCGTTCACGCCTCTACACTCTGTATGACTGAGTGTTTTGGTATTGCACTCGCGCAGCAATGATCTAAGGCGATAGCTAGGAATATGGGAAATGTAAACCGTAGTAAACCCTTCTTTCACCAACAACATGGCATTAGCCAGTCAAGCAAGCTTAGCAACAAACCGTGCGGCCTAAGGCCAAAGAAGCACGAAGTGTAAGCACACTAACAATCACAAGATGTGAATTCCATGGGAATAAAAGGTGAAAGAAGACTGAAGAAAGTCACTTGGACCGACGCATTGAGAATGCAAGGTCATACAAGCAACAAACACTTGTACTGAACCAGAAGAGCTGGTATTATTCAGAAGCTAGTGACAACAGAGGAAGCACTGCAACTAAGTAGCGACTTAACCTCGCCCGACAACAAGTCGGAGGAACTTAATGAATGATCATGGAGGCACGAATAATATGTATAATAGATTACCAGAGAGCTGGTTACAATCTAAAACTCATTGAGTTCAAACAGCGGTAAAAGAATACCACACTGTTGGTAAACCTTAATTCCACAATAGAGGGATAAAAAGGTGATGTATAGCACATTAAGGATAACATGAAGGGCGAGTAACCCAAGTTATCAGGGTCGCACAGCAGAAGCTAGTGGGCCCTAGCTAGGAAATGTAATACACCTAGTAAGTATGAAAGAATGGCTATTAATGCCTTGAAGCCTAATAGGCTAGAACTGAATTAATTATGAGTTAAATAACTCATATAGGAATCCTCGGTGCAAAGACTAAACCATTGGTATGGTTAAGACCCTTTGACCAGAGCATATTGTATAGTATATCGTAGTGAAGCTAAACACTTCAGATTGCCTAAATCGAGTAAACCAATGTTTAATAGTAACATATGGTAGATTACGTGGGCGTAATCCCTTTTAAGGGGGGTAGAGCGAAAACCGCTTAATGTAAGTTTCATGAATAAAACACAGAAACTATAATGTGCATAGCACAAATGAGAATCGAGTTGATGAATACTTATGTCAGATAAACATAAGTATTCATTCATATGGTAATTGTGGTAATTAGGCACAAGAGATGCGAATACCATTGGATGAATATAACCATCTTGTAACCCCAGTGTAAAAGTATTAATAAAGAGGAGTATACTAACTCTTGGGGAAACGATAATCCCTGTAGTGTGTGCCTATCTGAAGTTAGACATGGCATTACGATGCTTGAGTCGGTATAAAACCGATGTATAACCTAGAGGAAATCGAGTTCCCTGGGTGATTGTCTTGAGACAATTGAGAATGAGTAGTGGACGGAGCTCCACAAGTATTGTATTCTTAAAGAAGTAGTACGGATTAACTATGAGTAGTAGAGGAATGTAACCCACGAGTGGTGTATTCGTAAGTATGTTATTGGAAGTAAATTGAGGACAGCTGAATTTCATAAGTAATGTATTCCCTAGTCAGAATAGTAGAGATAATAGAGGGTAATGGAAGAAAGTAGAGAAGATTGATGAAATGAGCATTTAGGCATCGAATTCCGAGGAAAGTATTTGGGAAGTAGATTGAGAATGATTGATGGACTGAATTCCATCCTTTGGAGTTGTGTGAAATTGTAATTATGACTAGGAGGAGTAAAAAGGTAGAAAATGAAAATGATTGAGTTATCTGTTGTTTGAAACGGATGTGGGAAGTCGAACTTGATCCTGATCAGATCAAGGGAAGCCGAACACAAAATGGGGTGGAAAGATAGTTCAACACTGATGCTGATCACATCAGGGTCGAATGATTCTTGAAGCTCCCCTCAAGTGGTCACAAGAATCACGCAAAGGGTAGAGGCAATAAATACAAACTGGAATTTGGAGTTGTACGCTTTGGGAAAATTTCTAAGTAGTAGTTGCGAAAGAATTTTTTTTCTTTCTTAGCCTGAAGATGAAGGATTTGCTGGAGGCGTATGCCTGAGAAGGTAGTAGAGTATCGTATTGTATATTCCAAGGGCAGCGGGACATAGAAGAGTCCTGTGTCTAGATGACCTGAGTGCCTGCGGGATTGTAAGGTGTACTGCATTGCTTCGGGTTAGCATTGCGTAGTATGTATGTATTGTAATTGTATTTTGTTGGCACATGCAGTGCTAATTGTATTTATTGGCACAATGTAGTGCTAGTAGTATTCAGTATGTAGCACAATGAGTACGGTATGTGTATGGTATGGGTGTAATGAGTAACGCATTTGTGTTGTACGGTATATGACATGAATGACATTGTGAATTGTGTTGTGAATGTATCGTGGAAGGTGCGAGTTGAATGGAGTATCGTGTATGGATTGTGTATTGTGTATGGTATTTGAACTGAGTATGTTGCATGGTATCTGAATTGTGTTGCTGGTAGTGTAAGAATTGTGAACACCTTGTAAGGTGGTAATAAATGTATTGTGGCAAATGAGTAGTAATGGTAAACCGTAACCTTGAGCAACTTTGAGGGCAAAGTTTCTTAAGGGGGTAGATTGAAATACCCCGTAATTAAAAACAATGATTAATTAGGCTAATTATAATTTTAAAGGCTTAATTACACTTAAACAAATACGAGGGAACAAATCCCGAAGAAAACGGACCTTTAAAATGGGTTAAAAGCATAAATGAACTTTAAAGCACGTTTTTCGAGAAAACCGGGAAAACGTGACTTTAAGCGGGTTAAATAGACTCGTAACAATTTTGGGTTAACTAAATAATCATTAATGAATAGTGAAGCTTTAGAACCAGTAAAATTAATTAAACGAGAAAATTCCGGAAAACGGGTACCGGTTAGTAAGAACTGTAACAACCGGTAAGTTGCGGGGTGAGAATGCAAATAAACAAACTTAATGTGTCCACCTTGCAAATAAAGAAATTAGAAATCTGTGTGTGGGGGAAATAGGGACCGATTTTCCCTCCCTCTCTCATTTCTTTAATAGCTCCTAATACACTAAAGGACAAACATAATAAGTAAAAAGCAAAATAAGACTCTCTCTCTTCTACTCCATCCCTCTCTCACGTTTTCCCCTCCTTCTCTATTCTCTCTGAATTTCTCTTCTTGCTCCTGCGACAGCCATGGAGAACTAGAGAAACCCACAAAACTCTTCACTTCTCTCCTCTTGTCCAAGCTCAATCTTGCTCCGAAAATTACAAAATTAGTACCATTGTAATCCCCTTGCAAAGGAGAACATTTCCCTCCTTCCAAAAATCGAAAACAACCACTTTCATTTCGGTGGGTATTCTCCACTTGAAGATTCAAGTCCACCATTAGAAGCACCTTCACCTCCTTATCATCTTGAGGTAAAAAGAATTTCGGAAATCCATTATTTCTAGCCCTTGTTTGCATTATAAGAAATTTCAGTTTTTGAACTCTTGGTTCCTTGTTGCTTCAGCCGATTTTGGCTCCTTCTTGGGCTAGGAATATTGTTCCCTTGCTAGTCAAGAACTTCATCCATTCATTGGAAGGTAATACTCATCCTAAACCCTAAAACATTTAAATTCTAGGGTTAGTGCAAAGATGAATGTTAAATGGTAGTGTGTATTGGCATGGTGGTTGTAGTATTGTGCATTGTGTGAGGAAGAACAAAGAAGAAGGAAAAAAGGAAGAAGAGAAGGAAAGGAAAGAAAGAAAACTAGAAAGAACAAGGTAAAGTCTCTTACCTTGAACTAGTTTGGTATTGAGTAATGTAACAGTTTTTGGAGTAAAATGAATGATGTATTGAGTAATGAGTAGTAAGTATGTTGTAGTATAATGAGGAATGGTAATGTAACAGTTTTGAAGTTTTTAAATGATGTTTAAAAGCTTGGGAAAACATTGGGTAATGTATGCGTATGTGCATGAAAAATATTGTGGTATATTGAGTAGAATGATGAGTGACTTGATATGGGCATTTGAATGAATGTGTGAGCTGTGAATGTGTGTGGGCAATGTTAAAAATATAGGGGAACCTCTGCCCAAATTTGTATAAAAATTGAAGGACTTAGATGTGAAAGGAGAAAGGGTAACCTAGGTGGTAACTAGGTGTAATTGAGAAGCTTATGTGAGCAGTTTTAGTAGCGTGAAAACAGATTGAGAAAGGTTTAAGTAATGGGAAGAACTAGAGTGGTAAGATAAGGTAATTGGAATGCTAGGAGGAGCATTAGTAGAGGGAGTATTGAATGGTAAAGGAAAAAGGAAAAATCTGTAGCATTTATGGAAGAAGAAAACTGTAACAGAGGAGAAAATTTAACAGTGGAGTGTATTTTGTAACAGATCTTGGTAGAGTGGATTTGGCAAGTTTAAAGTGCTTAATCAATGCTAAAATATGCTAGATTATGTGTAGGAATATTGGGGAAGAAGTTGGTAGAAGTTTGAAGTTGAAACAAAGCTTAAAAACTGTAAATTTGCAATAGGCTGGATTTGTCCTGGTTTGAAACCAGTACGCAAACCAGGACCACCTCTTAAACTTGGCAGAATGCCTTCTCGCTGGAATGGTCCTGGTTTCAAACCAGTACGCAAACCAGGACCACCCCAAAAATACACCCGTAAGTTACTAAAACAAATTGTCCGGGTTGCAAAGTAGCACACAAACCCGGACGATGTCAAAAACTTACCCGTAGCATTTCAAAACATATGGTCCGGGTTGTAAACCAGAGTGTAAACCCGGACCAAGCCTTATTTTCACCCGAGAGTTGTTCCAGTGAGTTGGTCCGGGTTTAAAACCAGGACACAAACCAGGACCACCCCAAATTTTGTCCAGAAAGTGCTTTCTTGCATTCTAATGGTGGGGAATTGAAGGGTAATGATAGTATAAGGTAATTAAGACATGATTAAAGATGTTTAAAGGTCATTAAGGCTATAAACAAGCTTAGAGAATAATTTTAAGTAAGTAACATAAGTAAATGTATTTGAATAATAAGGAATTAGTAAGTAAGCACTGGGAAACTTTAGCAAAGTAATAAGTAAGGTTAATTATAGATGATTAACCACCCAACTGTATGTATATGCTAGGATTCGAATAGTGAACACCGAAGAGGAGTCGGTGAGTCCAAATCAACGGTGCAAGGTATGATTTCTTCATGCTCTGTATCCTAACCTGGTTACCCCGATTTGTGTGCTTATGTGATCACCAATAAGATAAATGCACGAATCGGACTTATATTGCACTTAACTGTGTTTGAACTATTTTGTTCTTGTTGTATCTTCTTGAACAATTAGTTTGTATAATTCATGAAATGAATGAATGGAAATGAGAAGTATGTGTAAGTATTGTGTACTTGTGTATTGTATGTATGTATGGAAATGAAGTACTGACTTCTACTAATTCCTAACAATCTAACTCCTAACTTAAGTGAGTAAAATGGAATGAGTAGAAGCCCGATATAGTTTCGGCCACGCGTGAGGATAAGGAAACACAAGCGGTTGGATCGGAATCCTGGCTATAATCTTTTCCTTGGACCAATCCCCTTGAATGGGCAGCATCCTGGATTAGTGGGCCACCCTAAAGCCCGGTGGTGGGATGTAGTAATCCCTGCCCGGAGGTCATACCGACTTGACTTGAGTAAAGTATGTAAGAAGTAAGTATTGTATGTGTATTGGTCTTGACTATTGTAAGTCATTGACCGGGAGTAAAAGAGTATTGAACACCCGACTAACCCGGGTGTGTAAAGAAGCTAACAAGCCTTCTGTGTGAATTGGAGAAGTGTATCTCCGTATTGCGTATTGAGTATGTAATGAGTAAGTATTGTGTATGTATGTTCTGGAAGATGGTAAGTAAGTATTGGTTGACTTGTATTGTCTTCCAAGCATGCATTGTACTGTGCGTATGTATGTATACCTTGTGTCGTATTGTAGTATCGTGAATGAAAGTATCTATGTATCTAAGTATATATGTAAGGATGTATGTAAGTATGTATGCATGCATGTATTGCAAAATGAATTGCATGTATTCGACCAAATGGTCGGCGTACCCTCGCTAGTACGCGGGGTATGCGGTTATCATATTCAGCGAAAGCTGACCCCCTCGGGGGAACGTTTTTAGTGTGCAGGTACCCGAAGCAGACCTGGTCACAGAAGAGACCGACGGACATGCCTAGATTACTAGGAATGAAAGGTAGATTGTAGTAAATGGTATAAGGCTTGTAGCCTTGAATGTGGAAATGTACCAAGGGGTACACTAGTATGTAAGTTATAAGTATGTAGTTGTGAGAAACGGGTAGTGGATAGACTCTTAGAGAGTATGTATGAACTTGGAGGAAGTATCGTATTTGCATTTGGAACTTAGTAAACTCGGTATGTGTAGTGTATTATCTTGTATTGAATTATGGAGTATTGCATTGGATGGAGTATTGTATCGAATGGAGTATTGTAGTACTCGGTAAGTAATGGGAGTATGTATTGTATTTGTGTAGTACTCGGATATTCCGGCCCATCAGACCGATGCTGTATGTAGTAGTAGCCTTGTTGGTCATGTGGGTGACTAACGGCAGTGTATCACCCCCCGTTGAGTATGTAAGTATCCGCTGCGTGAATCTGTATTGTATAAGGAGATTGGACGATAATGACGGTATTAGCGGTAGGGGTGTTACAGGCCGCCCCTGAGATTATTCCCCCTAAGCCCATCTCTCCGGTGCAGGGGGTTGATAAAGTTCACCGCCCCTTGTCGTCGGTTTCAAAGAAGAGCGCTACTCTAGATCCAAGGCATGAAATTCCTGATCCTGGTTTTCAGGCCATGAGTTTCAGCACCATGTCCCACCCCCTCTCGCCAACACTTGAGGTCCCTGGGGCTCCTGATCGTGCAAGGTTTGGTCGTTCAAGCAAGGAGGTCTCAAACCCCCAGTCTTTCGGTCTCCCAAATGTCTCCAGCCCTGGTTTTGTCCAGGAAGGTAAGGATGGTACGTGATTTTGACTCTTCGTTATTTATGATCTTTATGCCTAATAAAATAATTTTTTGGAACTGCGGGGTGCGCTGAAACCTGCTTTTCATCGTGCTATGAAGGATTTGTGCCGTCGTGAAAAACCTGAGTTGTTTGTTATTTTTGAACCTCGAATTAGTGGCCATGCAGCGGAACTTGTTTGCTCTAAGTTGGGTTTTGATTTCAGTTTTAGGGTTGATGCTTGTGGTTTTAGCGGTGGTATCTGGTTACTTTGGAAGAGGTGTGTTAATGTCCGGATTATCTGCCATAACGTTCAATTCATTCACTATGAGTTAGTGTCAAGGAATAGGAAGTTTTTATTTACTGCCATATATGCTTGTCCTTCTGCTGCATCTAGGAAAGATCTGTGGAATCAACTGGATAACTTGTATGTTCCCCCTGGCTCTACGTGGATTCTAGGTGGCGACTTTAATGCCACTCTGAACCCCCATGACAGGAATCATTTTAGGAACAATAATTTTGGGATTGATAAACATTTCTTAAATTGGTTTCATAGTAATAATTTTCTGGAATTAAAATCTGTTGGGAATGGTTTCACTTGGTCTAATGGTAGACACAGTGCTTGCTTAGATAGAGTTATCAGTTCAATTGATTGGTTTCAGTTATTCCCTAATGCCAAGACTGAGATCCTTTCCCGGTTTGCTTCCGATCACAGCCCTATTTCCCTTACCTTGTCCCCTAGGAGCTCGTCTATATCTGGTTGCAAACCTTTCAAATTCTTGGCTTCTTGGCTATCCCACCCTGATTTCAGATCGGTTGTGTGCCATAACTGGAATCCTGACCTTGGTCTTGGGTGCACTATTGATGAGCTTGGCAAATCCCTACATGCCTGGAACAAAGACATTTTTTGTCACATTATCGGTAATAAAAGAGGTTGCTGGCCAGGCTTAAAGGGGTTCAAAAGGCAATTGATGAAGGTAGGGGTTCTCACCTTTTAGGTTTGGAAAAGAAACTCTCTAAAGACCTTGATTCTTGGCTGCTTAGGGAGGAGTCTTTTTGGTGGCAAAAGTCTAGAGATAAATGGATCAAGCTGGGTGATAAGAACACTTCATATTTCCATACTAAAGTCAATATCAGGAGGAATCGCAATAGAATCTCTAAATTATTGAGTAGTAATGGCACTTGAGCCTCGGGGTCTGATGAGCTATGTAATCTTTTTATTGAATTTTTCTCTAAGTTGTTTAGGAAACCTGACAGGATCCCTGAGCCGCTTGAATGCAATTTTTTTAAACCCATAACTACAGAAAACCTGATGGTTCTTAATCGTGAGATTGATGTAAACGAGATTAGAGGTGCCCTTAGGGGCATGAAGGCGTTTAATGCCCTGGTAAGGATGGCTTCCTAGCCGGTTTCTACCAACACTTCTGGAACTTAGTGGGAGGCAATATTGTTAATTTTATTAAGGAGGTATTTTCTAACCAGCTTCTTGATCCTAGCTTAAATGAGACTATAATCACTCTGATTCCAAAAATAGACCACCCCACCTTGGTCAGCCAATTCCGCCCTATCTCTCTCTGTAAAGTCCAGTACAAGATCCTCGCCAAAGTTATTGCCAACCGCCTCAAACCTCTCATGCCTTTCTGAATCTCTAAAAACCAGTCCAGTTTTGTTCCGGGCAGGAATATTTTTGAAAATATTATTCTCGTGCAGGAAGCCTTATACTGTATGCAAAATTCTAAAGTTAGGGACGGCTTTGTTGCTATGTAAGTAGACTTTGCAAAAGCCTACGATTGCCTTTCTTAGGAGTTCATCAAGGATACCCTTGATTGTCTTGGTATTCCCCTTAGGCTCAAGAATGTTATCCTGCAATGCATCACCACCGTGTCCTTCCAAATAAACTGGAATGGTGCTTTGTCCGACTCTTTTGTAGCTGGTAAGGGGATTCGCCAGGGGGATCCCCTATCTCCTTTTATCTTTGTCTTATGTATGGATAGGCTCTCTCATTTAATTTAGTCTAGGGTTGATAGGAAAGTATGGTCTCCTCTGTCTCTTGGTAAAAAAAATACCTCTCTTTCCCACTTGTTTTTTGCGGATGACCTGGTCCTTTTTGGTAGAGCTACCCCTAAGCAAGTGTGTGTTATGCGCGATTGTTTGGATGAATTTTTTAATGCTTCAGGTCAGGTAGTAAGTTTTGACAAATCTCTGCTTGTTCTCTCTAAACTGGTTAGTCCGGAAAGGGCCCGTATTCTGGAGCTTGAATCGGGTATGAAGTCATCTAAGGATTTCGGTAAGTATTTGGGTGTTTATCTAAATCAAGGTAAGTCCTACAAACAATCTGATAAGTTAATTGTGGCTAAGATCCAAGAGAGATTATCGGGCTGGAAAGCAAAATCCTTATCCTTGGCTGGCCGTATCTGTTTGGTCAAAAGTGTGCTTGCTTCGATTCCTGTTTATACCATGCACTGTAAACTGCTCCCAGCTCATATCTGTGACAAAATTGACCGATTAAGCCGGTCTTTTATTTGGGGTCATAAGTCGGGTACTAAAGCTTTCCATGATATTGGTTGGGATATGATTTGTAAGTCCAAGTCTGAGGGGGGTTAGGAATTAGGAAATCTAGTGAGATGAACAGAGCTTGCTTTGGCAAGTTAGTGTGGAATTTAGTCTCTAATCCAAGTAGTCTCTGTTTGAAAATGTTGCTGAAGCGGTACCCTAATCCTAATACTTCTAGATGTTCTTCTACGTGGAAAGGTGTTCGTAAATGCTCTGATGTTATTGAGTTGTGTTCAAGGTGGGTAGTTAGTAATGGTTGCAAGGTGAATTTCTGGGCTGACTTTTGGGCGGTTCAACCGTGTTTGCTTCATTGGGCTCTTTGTGACGTCCCTGAGGATTTACTACTGGGTAATGTGTCTAATTTCTGGTCTATTTCTTCTGGTAAGAGGTGGGAGAAGATCACTCCTTTTTTGCCTCCTGATATATGTAATGAGCTTGAGAAGTTTGTGGTCTTTCCCGATGGAGTCTCTAATTACCTTACTTGGATGCATGACAACAGTGGTAATTATAGTGTTTCATCTGCTTATAAATTGCTGGCTGGTTGGTCGAATTCTGGCACTAATTTTCCCTTTAAAAAGATTTGGAATCTGAAAATGCAAGAGAGAGTCAAAGTGTTTATGTGGAGAGTGAGTCTTGGGAGAATTATGACTAATTCCAGACGTCATTAGTTTGGTTTTACTAGGGATAGCTCATGCCATTTTTGTAGTAAAGAGGAGTCCATTTTGCATATCTTAAGGGATTGTCCCATTGCTAAGCAGGTTTGGAATCATTTTCTTAAACCGAGTTGTACTAACAAGTTCTACAGCTTGGATTTATGTAGTTGGCTTGCTCATAACTTGCTCAATTCTGCCAATTTTTTGTACCATGATAAGTTGAGAGTTTTATTTCCAATTGTGTGTTTCTCTTTGTGGAACTGGAGGAACTCTAAAGTGTTTGGCAGGGAAAATAGAATGTTTCTTCCTCGTACAGCGGTTACTCTGGCCATCGCTCAAAACAAAAGGGCTCAGATGCTGTGCAACTCAC
The DNA here is from genome assembly GCA_023374045.1 of Limonium bicolor. Lineage (NCBI taxonomy): Eukaryota > Viridiplantae > Streptophyta > Magnoliopsida > Caryophyllales > Plumbaginaceae > Limonium > Limonium bicolor. The sequence goes on along the minus strand of CM041777.1, from coordinate 69,739,675 downwards.
CAATTGCTCTGGACAAAAGCCAGCCAAGAGTGAGGGATGTGTCCTACTGGTTTCCCCCAAATCCTAACTGTTTTAAATTTAACGTTGATGCTGCCCTTAACTTGGTTTTTGGTGTTGTTGTTGTAGGTGGTGTGTGCAGGAACAATCGGGGCCATTGGGTTATAGGCTTTGTGGAAGTTTTTGCAGAGCAAAGAGCACTGCATGCTGAAGCCAAGGCCGTGCTCGGTGCTGTTAGGTCTATTAAAGATCTCAACCTCAACAATGCTGAAATCTGCTTGGACTCCTTGCTGCTAGTTAATTTATTTCATTCATGTCCCCCTCTTCACCCTTTGAAACCTCTAATTAATGAATGTAAAAGCTTGTTAACAAGCTGTGTGGGGTGTAAAGTTAATTACTATCCGAGAACTTGTAATCGCTCTGCTGATTCGTTGGCAAAGCTCGGTTTAGGGTGGCCCAAGGGGAGCCACAAACTAGTAAATCCTCCAGTCTATATCTTGAGGAATACCCTTTGAGTTCTAATTAATATAAGAAGGCAATGCCTCTGTTTTCTGACCAAAAAAAAAACATCGGGTCGGGGCCGGGGACACATTGAGGCCCTTGAGGGTAGGGGTGGCAATTTTTACCCAACCCGATAACCCGACCCATACCCAACCCAAAAATAACGGGTTTGGGTCACGATTATTGACCCATTTAATTATTGGGTCGGGTATGGGTTACCTATTAAATTTTTGGATTGGGTATGGGTTCAAAGTCCTAACACGTAGTCAACCCGACCCGTTTATTTTATTTTATTAAAAATAATAATAAATAAATAATTAGATAAAAATATAAATATATTACTAAGTAAGTGCAAACCTACTATTAGTATAATACAGATTATGTAGTATCTTTTTTATTAGAGGTTGTTTATTTGATAATACTACTTTGTTGTATTTCTTTATAAAGCAAAAACAAGAGTATTTGTTATGTGGATTGTCAAAAGACAGTGTGCTGCTCTCTCCTCCACAGCTCCCACTGTGGTCCTAACTCTTCTGTACTCTGAAGATTTTTGTCTATGTTTTGATTCTGTATTCTGAATGAGAAAATACAGTTATATTTGGCCCAGGCGCGTACACATCACCTTCTTCTGTTAAGTGCTACTGAGCACGACATGTATGTGAAAAAAGAAAAAAGACAGAGGATAATGAAAACTCTGGAATATCTACCATATTGAATGTAAGATTTCATTCATTTGCAACTCCGTTTGAGCAATCATATAAAAAATTTAATTCCAGTTCTTTTAAATTGTGCATATCCTAATTATGTTGGGTTAAACGGGTCGGGTATGAGTTTAATCATTTTATATAGATCGGGTATGGGTTGATAATTTATAACCCGATTATTATTGGGTCAGGTATTAATCAATGCAATTTTAATCGGGTCGGGTATGGGTGAGCTTCAACCCGACCCATTAACCCGAATTGTCACCCCTACTTGAGGGGTTTCGGTGAATATAACTTTTTTTTTGTTAAGAATTCGGTGAATAGAACTGGCGCATCGGGTTTGCGCATTGCCACGGTTTGCATGATATGCGAAGAGGGGAGGACGAACGGGAGTGTACATTTTTTCACTAAAATTTATTTCAAATAAACGGTAAGGAACAAAGAAAAAGGATACGACAAGGCTTGGGCCGTCTTCCACAATAATAAAAAAAAAAAACAACTATGCTTGGGCCGTAAAGCTGTTCTTGAGTTATTGGGATTGCCTCTGCGTGTGAGAGGACTGAGCTCAGGGGCCCAAAACAGTAACCATTTGTTTACGTGTAACTGTGAACTCGCTGAGGAACAATTATCTTCTTTTTCTTGAGGACAACGCTGACGGACAAATTGGTCATCCGGTGAAACACGCTCCAGTATCAATGAGAGTAGAGCTGATCATAATGTGTCCGGCCCGGCAGCCCGGCCCGATCCGGCCCGTAAAAAAGCCCGATAAGCCCGAGCCCGATGGGCTTCCGGGCGGGCCTGGACATAAAATCAGGCCCGAATAAAAAACCGGGCCGGGCCGCGGCACATTTGTAAGCCCGTGGGCAAGCCCGGCCCGACCCGATTATATATTATTTATTATTTTTTCAAATATAATATATACATATATAAATAATTTATTTTTTATAAAATATATACTAAAATTATATATAAATTATAAATAAAATGTACATATAGTATATAAATCTACACTAAATTATATTAATTAATTTTTTTTAATTAATTTATATAAAAAATATAAAAAAACCGGGCCGGGCGGGCCGGGCTTCGGCAAAACCTGAAAAAAACCGGGCCTAGTCCGGCCCGGCCCGAACATATAAAAAACCGGGCTTGGGTTTCTGAAATAGGCCCGACGGGCCTAAAATTTTCTTATGGCCCGGCCCGAACCCGGCCCGTCCGCCCGAATGATCACCTCTAAATGAGAGTCATTTTTTTCTGGGAAAATTACATACCCCACCCATGATGTTTGACGAAATTTCACAATCCACCGATGTGGTTTTAAAAATTACTTTCCCCACCTATATGGTTTCCCATGTTTTACATCCAGCAACTTTTCTAATTTTTGTTCAATTCAAAAGATGCTTAAACGTTGTCCAAAATTGATGAAATTTTACATAGACGACGCTAAAGTGTTATATTTTGGTTTAGTGAGAAATCTAAAGTTTTGTAAGCTTAAATGTGACATGTGGGACCCAATGAACATGTCACATGTTTCATTGGGTCCCACGGGACACATTTAAGCTTAAAAAACTTCAAATTTGACATAAGATCAAAGTATATTACTTTAGCATCATCCATGTAAAGTTTCATCAATTTTGGACAACGTTTAAGCATCTTTTGAATTGAACCAAAATTAAAAAAGTTGCTGGATGTAAAACGGAGGAAACCACATGGGTGGGGAAAGTTATTTTTAAAACCACGTGGGTGGAATGTGAAATTTCGCCAAACGTCATGGGTGGGACATATAATTTTCCCTTTTTTTCTTCTTTTCTATCTTATTTTTATAATTTTTCATTACATTTGGAGGTTTTTCATGAAGAATATAATTTTGAGGTTGAATTCAAAAGTTTTTTTTTCCAAAAACATCATATTTTCATTACGTAAGCATTCAAAATGTGAAAAATACAACTTAGAATCTTAGAGCACCATACATCTTTAAGTTGGTCTCTTTTTTAGGCCCCACTCTGGATGATGACTGTGAGATAAACGCTAGTTGTAGAAGTGTTAGATTTAAACGATGAAAGAATTTAATCCCTTAATTAGTGGGTCTCATAGAAAAAACATTTCCATCTCCTCCCAACAATTGAGTTAAGAATGGAGTCTTAATATTAGTTAACATGTGAGCATTAATATTTTTTAAAAGTTAATATAAAGCACCATGGAAGACTGAATTGATTTTGCTTTCATTTGATAGGATTAGATAAAGGCACTTGATTTGCCTTTATCATAAAGGCAACAATATATGTCATCGATATAGAATTATATATGCCATGGGTATACATAATATTAGCCATGATTATATATAAATAACAACCATCATATAAAAAACTATCTTAATATATAAATAATTGTTAGTAATAAATTTAAGTGAATCTTAACGTTTATGAACAAAAACTTTCTTATGGTGGTTTTAGGATGTGTGGTGTAGGGTAATCCTTTTTTAACTTGTTTTATATTTTATATTGTCGTCATTGACTCGACACATTTTAAAGGTTTGTGGTAACGACCTTAAATCCTTCACTACATACCCTAAAATAGGTTTTCATTGTTTTAGCTTTCCTATGGTGGTGTTTAAGATCTATGCTGACTAACATGTTCAAGTATATGTACAACTAATAATCTTTTATTTATTAGTTTAAGCTTTTATATACAAAAAATTGTTGCCATAGACATTAAGATATGTATGCCATAGCTAAATAAAATATTGGCCACGGTTGTATATCGTCAATATTCCATTGCTTGTATAAAGGGTTTAGGGTCTTACTATGCTTGTATTACAAAAACTCTAAAAGTGTTTTCGGTATTTTTTAACTGATCATATAGTGGTTTTTATGGTTTGTGGTATAGGGTAATGTTGGTGTAGAGTAATCTTAAAAAATCATTTTTGAGGCTGGCTACTGAGTCTGTAGCTTGTATTATGTCGCCAACAGCCTATGAGTGCATTTAGTAATTTTGTAACTGCAAATAACAACTTCTTTAAAATATTATTATTAGTTATCTAGTGGCTATGAATTTTCATATATATGACTAATATTATCCTATAAAAATGGCTAACATTTTTTTCTCAGTATGACTGACATTAATACCTTTATGTAAAGGAAATTTAGTGTCCTTTATGGAAATCACACCCTTTCACTAGTACCATTCAAGAATTGAGAAGAATTTCTTTTATTTTACTCTCGGTATGTAACGTAAAAGAAAATATAGAAATCTAAAGACAGATAAGTGATAAGATCATAAGATTCTCTTAAATGGATAAGATCATAAGATTCTGACTTACTATCATATATCAAATTTCGATTACACCGGTTAAATTAGGACCGGATACGTATATAAAATAGTATAATCTTAATTTCCGATGAAAATGTATTTTAAGATATAAATTTTGAGTCCAGATTTGAGTCATTTGACCTTCTTCACATCATCAAGAGGCTTTGTTTTGATCATTATTTTATAGTTATTATGTGATAATATATTATTAAAAAATAATATAAAATCTATAGAGAACCTACCATTTATATCATAAATATATTACTACTATTAAATATTTCAAGACTCGACTAAGTATCAATAAAACTCTTTTGAGTAAATTATTCGGAACCCCCTTAGGATTGAGCATAATACAATTAACCCCTTTATGTTTATCATAATTATTGGTAACCACCCTAAGGTTACAGTATCTTTGATTATGAGCCCCGAACTATAACTACTTTATCAAAACGTTAACCACGTGCTGATCCATCAACTTAATCACATTATTAATGACATACTGGACAAAAAACACTGTTTATCAGCATTCTTATTATCCGAAAAACATTAACCCTACCTTGAAAATGAATTTAAATTGGAATGAGGGAGAGTTAAATGATGTTAATTAAGCAGTTTTATTGTCCAGACTGGTATTAATAATGTGATTAAGCTGATGGATCAGCATGTAGTTAACGTTTTGATAACAAAGTTATAGTTGGGGGCTTATAATCAGAGATACCGTAACCTCAGAGTGATTACCAATAATTATGATAAACATAATAAGGTTAATTGTATTATACCAAATCCTGAATGGAGTTTCAAGTAATTTCTCAATTCTTTTTTTTGTCTCGCAGCTCAATACGGGTGATCCGTATGTGACCCGTCCGATAGCTGTCACATTTCCAATTTGTTTTCCTTTCGAAAAAGTTTGGCAATTTGTTTTCTTCTATATTATCCGTTGTCGTTTTGACAGCTCGTAGTTAACGAATTTTGTAAATATTCTTACTTTTTTACTTTTACTTTATTTATTCTGACAATAGAGCCAATTAAATTTGTTTGTTGATAGGTGTTTTTAGCTGCTCATGTTTACAGAAATTATGTGTTTTGCATAAGTTACTGGTCGCCCATTTAATTATTAATTAATCATATTCTAAATAGATGATTTTCTATCTGTGGTCACAAGAATTAATGAGAAAAAAAAGTAAACCATTTTATCCTTATTTTTGTATTGCATTGAAATAATTTGAAAAGTATAGTTATGAGATAAAAGTTGAGGGCTATAATTGGAAAGTAGATGTCAAAAAAGACTAAAACATCTTATGTTTTGAAAAGAGTATGAGGACCAGAAAAATCATCTATTCAGAATAGAAGATAGTACTAAGAGGGTGTTTGTTTCAAGCGAGAGAAATAGAATGGAATCATAAAAGGGAATGAAAAGGAATTTCCTTTAACTTTCTTGCTTATTTGTTTGAGATGGGGAAAATGAAATAAATAACTGGTCAAACGGTCATTGGTCAATGGTCTACGGCTACCGGCCAACGGATATTAATTGTAGGTCAACATTCACCAGTCACCGGTCAATTGCATTAGTCATCGGTCAATGGTCATATGTCGTCAGTCAAAGTATACTAGGGAAAGGGAATCTAATTCTCTAGTAGGGGGTGGGTAAACAAATTAGAGGGTTTTGGGGTAATTTCATTCCCTTTCTCTTTCCCTTTCCTAAAAATAGGAAAAATTGGCAAAACAAACAACAGGAAATGAAGTCATTCCAATTTCCTTTCTTGATCACCCCAAAACAAATGCCCCCTTGTAAAAAAAAACTATCGAGAGATGATATTGAACAACTGCTTACACAAAAATATTAACACAAACGTTCGTATGAGTCTCAAATCTAATACTCCTTTAGTCCCTTATTGATCGTCTTGTCTACTATTTGGACATATTGTTTAACTTCATTATTTAACCTATAAGATAATATAATTTTATGTAATTGATTCCTTAGGTGATAAACTATATATGGTAGAACTTAGTTTCATAAAATTATTTTATATTATACTCCCTCCAGTTCAATTTAAATGACGTTTGAGAATCAGCAAATATGTTCAAAATAAATGACGTTTTCTTTTCTATCTCCTCGTTATTCCTCTAATACCCTCATTAAAACTCATTTTCCAAGGCTTTATATTAATGCTTTTTGAAAAGAAGATGGATAGACTTACGATCGTAAAAGCTTCCAACAGCTTCCAACGTAATTAATCTTTTTTTTTCACTTTTCTGCTCAATTATTAATCTATCCGACATATTTATAACCCCATTTATTATGGGTATTGTTGGAATTTTTGACACTTCCTTAATAATAGTGCATGCCTACAGAACGTCATTTAAATTGAACTGGAGGGAGTATGTTTTATATTGAAGTGGAAAAACGTAACAAAAAGTAAATAAGACGGTCAAAGTGAGACGGAGGGAGTACAACATTTCCTAGTCGACCACTTTAATCTTTTTTAGTTTTGTTGAGGTGTAACATAAGATAAGTACTACCTTCATCTTACTTTGACTGTCATGTTTGCTTTTTGACACGTTTTCCACTTTAATATTAAACATATACGATAAAATAATTTTATAAAAGTAACTTCTACAATATGTAGTTTTTCATATAAGGATTCTATTGCAAAACTTAAATTTATAATATTATATTATCTTATAAGTTAAATATTGAAGTAAATGACATGCTCAAATAGTAAACAAGACAGACAAATAAGGACGAAGTGAGTATACTAGAGCATGTGCAACAGTCATTGGTGGGCTTCTTACTTTTTATTAATTTATTCAGTTTTTATCATTTTATTATTCAGTTTTTATCATTTTATTATTTTAATCAGTTTTATTTCTCTTTTGATTTCTCTTTTTGTATCTACTCTCACATGGTTGTTGGAACCACTCTTTAAAATTATAATATCATTAAGCTTGTCCCCTTGACTTTTCATGAAATGCCCCAAACTAATTAAACATGTATTAAACATCTAATCACATTAATTAAGGCCTAAACATGCCTTAAAAGTCAATTGAGAACAACAACGGTCAACACAAAGCAAGATATTGCACCCTTTGACTGTTTAGGGTAAATACATACCCAAATGAACTTCTTAGGACCTAAAATTTTGTCCTAAGCATGTTAACACATAACTAAACATACTACAATCGTTGGACAACACTCCAACACAAAGAATAAGCATTTACATGCTTCAAGGTCAAGTAGGGCAAAAATGTGCTCTAAGAAACCTTAAAGGTCTTATGACCTCTAAATGATATAAAACTAGATTCCTATGATCAATAATCATGTAAGGAACACAAAAAAAAACATTTCTCAAAGAAAACTAAGCTCAGAAACACCTTGTGACACAAAATGTGCGCTAAAACACCTTAAAGCACATTTTTGTGTATGAGCTCTAAGATAATGATTTTTTGTCACTTTAAAGACTAGATTACATTCTTTATAACATTAATGTGACATGATAGACTATATTATAAAGTCTAAATCAAAGTTTAAAAATAAAATCAAAATGGGTGATTTTGGATGAATAGTACCCAAAATAACATTTAATTACTTAGTTTTAACCATGGTCAAATGTCATCCATTGACTTGACCAAGCATTGCCGCCTTATATTAGCTGTCATATCCACCCATTAAGCAACCTAAATATCTAGCCAATCTAATGAATCATCATATACTATTTCATAAAGTAACATTAATTAACTTAAAAGGCAAACCTAGCTTCTTTTCTCATTTGCCTTGCTTCTCAGCCGACACCAAGCTTGTTCATCCTCTCTTTTGCTTCTCCAAAACCGTAGGAACTCACCATATTCAGAGAAGAACACTTTGCTACCTAGGTTGTTTTGGAGGTTAAAAGAAGGGTGATTCTCGGCTGTAACAAGGGAAGGAGGTGGAGAATTCTAATATTGTTCTTAAGTTGGTATATCAAGAGCTTCAAGGTATAGCCAAACCCATGCCAAAAACACCATTTTAGGCATTTTAATCAAGGTAAAAATTAGCCATCTTCTAATCTGAGTTATACCAGTTTTAAAGCTTGGTTTAGTAGCTCTTTTGATGCCCTTTACCTTCTGTAAAAATAGGCCGAAGACAACCTTTGCTTGCCTTGGTATTCTAAGGTAAATTTTACCTTGAAAATGTACATTAAACACTTATTATGGTTAGCTCTTGCTTGGAGACTAATCATGCCTTAATTGCTGTTTGAAAACATGTAAATAATGCTGTGGAAAATTTATCTCCAAACAGCCGTGGCCAAACAAGGCCTAAACTTGGCAAAAATAAGGTATAAATCACTTAAACCTACACTTGGTATATTAATATGTGTTTATACATATGTGTATATATATGCCGTGAGTGAACAAGGTTATTAAGGTCTTATTTTGACCTTAGGTGATTAAGGAATGGTTTAGTAAATTTTATAACTAATTAATTAACATAATTGTCAAATTTAAGACATTATGTGGAAAATTGGTAAATATGGAAAAGATATGGGAGAGGCCGAGAGTTTAAAGTATTTTTAAGCATTTATGTGTAATTTATTTTATAAGCTAATGTTTGTAATAAGGCCATGTACTTTAGGCCATTTTATTTATGTATTTATAAGGTTTTAATTAAGTTTAAGTAGTAAATATGTATTACTGCAAGGAATTGGGGTATAAAGTGTAATTAAATTAAATTTGGGGGCTATATATTAATAAAGCCGAAAATTAGAGGTTTAAATGAGTTTAAATAAAAATTATAAGATTTAATAAAGTTTTGGGGTTAAATGGTAATTTCTGAAAAATAGGGGTACAAATCGTAATATATGGAGATTGATGGTCAAGGAAGTATTAAGGAGGTCAACCTTGACCATATAGTAGGTTTTGACCAAATTAGATAAGTTAAATAACTTATTTAAGGTTTTATAATAAGATAAGTATTTAATTGTAACAATTTTATAACATATGTGGTGAATATGTTATTACCGAAAATAAAGGGTGTAAAATGGTATTATAAACACCCATGGGATATTAGGAATTTTTAGGAATTTATTGGGTTGATTTTGGAATTAAAATAAACTATATATGTATAATATATAGTTATTATGTCATTATGACACTTAGGATAAATATATGTGGTGGAATAGTAATAAGCGATAATATATGGGTTAGTAATGTAAATTATAACCCTTGGGTAAAATTTGGTGATTTTTAGGATTATATAAGAGTATTTAATAAGATATATGTATAATATATAGTTTTAATGATATTATAAAACTATATGTTATAAATTTGGCCAAATGGCAATTATAGAAACTTGGTGGGTTGAAAAATAATATAAAACAGAATGGTGGGTCTGTTTGGAAATTTAATAAGTATATAACTATAGGTTATGTTTATATTAAGGTTTAAAATGTTATAATATATGATATATATTACATAATATTATATATGTGGTCAATTTATAAATTTGGAAAGTTAAAGGGGTTGGAAATTAATTAAGAACAGAATAGGGTATGTTCGGTATTTTACAAAAAATAAAACCATAAGTTATACCCTTTTATAAGTTAAAAATGTTATATTATATGGTATATATAACATGGTATAAGTAATGGGGTGATTTTGTAAATAAAGGAAACTATGGGATATGAAAAAGAATAAGGTTTTGATATGGTGCCCATGCGGCAATATTATATAGTTTTGTATAAAAACTATAGGTTATAAATCAAAGGAAATAAAAATATCATATTATATGATATTAGTATATGGTATAACATTACAAAATGTTATGTGGTCAAAATGAAATTAAAATAAAGATAAGGGCTGTACCGAATTATTAAGGTTGGAAATATGAATTTTAGACTATGGTCTACAATGTTATAAATGTTATAACAATTATATGGTTTAATGGTTAATTAAGTAAGGATATTCACATTAAATAATGTGACAAACTATAAATAAATAAGATTTATAAACTAAGGTATTTATTGATTAAACCTTAGGAGTTGTAATTATACAACATAAATTGTTACATAATATTAGGATAATAATCTTAATATAAGTTGTATAATATAATACAACTAATGGGAATAATCATCTAATATAAGATGATAAAATGTAACATATAATATAAGAGTTTTATAACTCATGGAACTTACATATATTGGTAAATATATACGTATACAAGAATAATGTATATAAGGATGGATATATATTATGGTTGGAAACCATATAATATAATGGTGGTGGTTATTACATAAAAATAGTTACAAACTATAAGTTATAGGTTTTTGAATGGAAATATAGTTTACTAAAGATAATGGATTATATAATACAATATATTATAATGGATGGTGGAAAAATAATACAATATAATAAGTAATGCATGCATACATGCAACTATAGGTTATATACCTAAATTAAATGATGAATAAGATTAAAAAAATTTAACGAATTAAACTTAACAGTCGAAACATTTCGACATACGAGTTTTAGTAACAAAGCCGACTGGTTTAGAGAAACCCGTAACAAATAACTGTAGAAATCCGGGGATGAACTGTCGGGGTTACTTGCTATTCGGAAATACCGAATTTACTTAGTCATGGAGACTGACTTATAGTTTATTACCGTTTAGATCATACTTCAGACGAAGGCGCTTGACGAGCTAGTGGTCTACACTGCGCATCCTTGGTCTAAGGTGTACGGTATGTAAAGGGGTTTGATCCGAGTTGTCCTAAGGGATTTCTTGGGCTCGGATTTGGTTGATATAACTTGTGTGTTATGTGTTTTGGATACGTGTATGTGATTATGTGTGTGTTACTGCATTAATTATTTATACACGAGCGTCCTACGGGACTAACACTACGTCGACTATAGATCGACTTATATAAACATACATATACGTTAATGTGATAACATGACAGTTACTTGATATAATACCATAGTATTAATATTAAGTGTATGGCAACCTAAGTAAAAAAACTTAGGAACGAGTCACGACATTGTCGGTCTCTAGAGCATGGATCTCGAACATGAATATAACCTAGATTACTTCTAGGTATGCGTGACCCATTGGGCAACTGATTAATAAATTATATTCTCCATAAGACTAAGAGCATATCTTAAACATTATGAGAGAGAGATGGTGTGAGTTGAGGTAAGGAATCTAGGGTAGTTTACGAACTACCTGGTTGCGCATTTGTGATCACTGAGGGGTTCCCGATTGGGTTCCGCTCCAGGTTTATACCCAACGAGCCCTATTTGGATCGTGGGTCAGGTGGCTACGACCTTTATATGGACGCCTTACGAGGCAAAGAGAATAGTCAGGGGTCTCCGGACCTCTGGCGAAATGAGCACCTTTGTGTGTACGGGAGGACTACTGTTCATATGAGGTTATCGGGTTGTCCTAACATGACGCTAGGGGTGGCAATTCGGGTTAATGGGTCGGGTTGAAGCTCACCCATACCCGACCCGATTAAAATTGCATTGATCCATACCTGACCCAATAATAATCGGGTTACAAATTATCAACCCATACCCTATCCATATAAAATGATTAAACCCATACCCGACCCGTTTAACTCAACATAATTAGGATATGCACAATTTAAAAGAACTGGAATTAAATTTTTTATATGATTGCTCAAACGGAGTTACAAATGAATGAAATCTTACATTCAATATGGTAGATATTCCAGATTTTTCATTATCCTCTGTCTTTTTTCTTTTTCCACATACATGTCGTGCTCAGTAGCACTTAACAGAAGAAGGTGATGTGTACGCGCCTGGGCCAAATATAACTGTATTTTCTCCTTCAGAATACAGAATCAAAACATAGACAAAAATCTTCAGAATACAGAAGAGTTAGGACCACAGTGGGAGCTGTGGAGGATAGAGCAGCACACTGTCTTTTGACAATCCACATAACGAATACTCTTGTTTTTGCTTTATAAAGAAATACAACAAAGTAGTATTATCAAATAAACAACCTCTAATAAAAAGATACTACATAATCTGCATTATACTAATAGTAGGTTTGCACTTACTTAGTAATATATTTATATTTTATCTAATTATTTATTTATTATTATTTTAATAAAATAAAATAAACGGGTCGGGTTGACTACGGGTTAGGACTTTGAACCCATACCCAACCCAAAAATTTAATAGGTAACCCATACCCGACCCAATAATTAAATGGGTCAATAATCGTGACCTAAACCCGCTATTTTTGGGTTGGGTATGGGTCGGGTTATCGGGTTGGGTAAAAATTGCCACCCCTACATGACGCCCAACTAGTATTTAATTAACATGGTTTGGATGGATGGGGCCTTAAAGGCCAAACTTAATTAACCAAAGGATGGTGTTCGCTACGGCGTTTATTCAGTATTATTATTCGATATGTTCGAAATACAATTGTTGTTTGTGATATTTTATGACTGTTAAATTGGATGGATGGTTGAGTGTTTATTTAGGCCCGGCATACTCAGCGTTTATCGCTGATACTACACTCATTGCAGGTTGTTGATCATTGTCGAAGCCGAAGTGCGGGAACAGGGTAGTTAGGGATTACTTTAATTACCGCACATAGAGTTTGTTTGTATAACAATGTTGTACTGTGGATTGTATTATGGTACGGTTATGTATATTCGGGATTGGGTAGATGCTCACTTGTCGACATTTATGGTTTATGAACTTAGTATGATGTATAGGAGTTATCTCGTTATCACAGCGGTTAGCAGTTTGTTTTTGTTCGTTGTTGGATATAGTTTGGCTTCATTACTCGCATGGGCGAGTAATGACCGGTGATACCCGAGTGAGTATTGATGTTATTATTTATTCTTCCGCTGTAAGACGTTTTATTTATTGCTACGTGAGGGATTATTACGTGATTTTGGAGAGGGGTGTTACATTTCATATAAGGATTCCATTACTTATTTTTCTTTCCCTTGTTGAAGGATCTCTTCTTGACAACCCCTTACTCTTTCTTAGTTGGGTCTTCCCTTCTCTACATTCCTTTGTCTTTATCTTTTGTCTCTAGTGGTGTATATTTTCTCAAGGTGCAACATCTCTGATTTATGCCTAGGGAATGGAATTTTTCTTACTAAACCTGCATGGGAGTGTGAGGAAACTGATTGTCACACTCATCTTCTTCATCCTTCTGTTCAACTTTTCACCACCAGTGTTGTCTCTTCTTCTTCGTTATTCTCATCTCTGTTCTTTGAGTTGTGCTAGATCATTCTCATTCTCCATGGCCGAGATCCAGATGCAAGCTTCGGTTGATGAAATCTCATCAAAATGTGAAGAGCTAACTCTTACTTCGGAGGAATGCGAAACCACCTCCCTGGACGATCTTGCTCTCCAACATGCCTTTCCTTAAGAGCTATGTGTCCTCTGCAAATCCTCAGCAAAAGCCTTTTCATCTTCAAGTTTGCTAACAAGGATAACATTCAAGTGATTCTCAATTGTGGCCCATGGTCCTTTGACGTATACCTTCTTTAATTTCAGCTCATCGACCCGCTTAAAGCTCTTGTTGACCATGAGTTTAGATGGTTAGCAACATGGGTAATTAAGGATCCTTGATGTTCCACTCATAGGTGTCAAGGTCTCAGTTGAAGGTTTGTGGTTCATTGTTGCGGGTTATGTATGAAAAGATGCCAACTATTTGCCTCAGGTGTGGGCTATTCACCCACATCACCAAAGATTGCCCAATTCATTCTGACCCTCAATCGAGATCTATCATTATTGGCCATGGCTAAGGGCAACGGGTTTTCGTTTTGGCAAGAAGGTTCTTCAGGAGGGTGAAAGTGAAGCATGGAGACTTATTTGTGGCCTTGGTCGCCCTACTATTACCCCATCCTCATCTCATTTGTAGGTTTCCACGGTAAGGTAAGAATCCTGGTGATCATCTTTGGGCTCATATTGAAGCCTCTGACTTCCTTCATCTCAATTGCCCAAAATGCTCACACTCTAAGGATGGAACTTCGGGCGATGGGAAAGCTGATGACAACCCCTCTATCGCCCTGTGAGGATGCGCAGTTTGGTCCGGGTTGTAGTAGCAAAAAATGTAATTTTAACCGTATTGTTAAGGGTTGCTCACTGGAAGACATAGGAGATCCATCTCAAGCAAGAAGGAATCTACCTCACCGACGCCAATTCGTGATGATCTTGTGGCAGTCCCTGGACTAGTCGGGGACTGTGGGAAACTATGATCTCATGTGTTTCTGGTTTCCATGATAGGCATTACGTCTTGGTGACCAGTCCTTCTGAGCGTTCAACTCCTATAATGCTGGCCTTGATAATTCGAAGAATCTCTTTCTTTTGGTTCGTTTTTCAGATAGTCATTAATGTTTAGTACTCTTCAGTGCTTATCCAGTCTTTATCTAAGAATAAACTGCACAACTCTTGTGTCTGCTCTTGGTACTTAGCTTCCTAGAGTTCCCTTTTTGTACTGGTATTTCCTTATTTTTGCTTTCATAAGTGTAGTTGGTCCGATGTATCTTCCCTAGACCATACTAAGCTCTTGAATGTTCAATTCATTCATAACGGTATCATAGAAGATGATACTATATTCGGGTCTTCCTTGGAGGACTCTGCTCCACGGGATTACCCAGCTGCTTCGATTTGAGGATTATCAATTCCTCACCATATGTAATCCTTCTTATATAATATGAAATTATGACTTCAAAAATAAAAAGAATCATTCCTTCATTATTCCTTCTCAAAGAAACCCACGAGGAACTCTTCTCTCATCTCTCCTCCTCCTTTATTTACATGTCATTATTTTCTTTTTCTTTTTTGATGTTATGAAACTATGGTTCCTCCTCCAATGTTTATGCTCTTAATAGGTTGATATGAATGTGAACCAAAAATCTGTCCATGTTATAACTGTGAACGATTTGGGATCGTTCATCGGGTTTGGTTTTTCTATATATAGATGGGAGCGGCATTCAGTAAATTCCAATTAATATAATTTTCTCATAACAAGTCTCTGTCGAGCCATTCAACTGTTAGATCTAAAAACTATTTTTAACATCAACTACAATAACAACAAAGGTCAATCATACGCACAAAACAAACAACTGAGCGCTCTTTCTGTAATATATTTATGTCTAAAAAACTGAAGCGGCATCTAATAAACCTTCTTCATATGATCAACAAATTCCTGCATCTGGGACCTTGAATGCAACGGGGAAGGATACACACAGATACAGCCCAGCTTCCCATCCCTAACGGTCTCAAACAGAGCCACTGACGGACCGACACCGTGCACTGACGCACAGCCCATGTAATCCTCGAGCCCGATCCTCTCGTAAGTAATCTCATCGTTACTGTGGTCGATCACGGGATCCTCAAACACTGAGACACAAGATGTTCTCATTGAAGAAGACGGGGTCAATCCCGGATTCTCTATGGCTCGACACATCAGGAAGTTTAGATCCGCCATGTCTGTGAAGTGTTTGTTGTTTTTCTTCGCGTCTTGGAAAGCGGAGTATGACTTGGAAGCGAGGTCCCATAAGTGTTCACGACCGTTGACGTCGTGAGTGTTGAGGACAGCCGAATGGTAAAACCCTGAGAATGGATATGATTCATTTGAAGCATTATTGAGAATGAGAATTGAATCTGAGCAACATATCATAACTGAGGAGTAATTAGATCAGCAAGTTTGTTTTCTTTTTCTTCCTTTGTTATGATAATGATAAAACTACTTACCAACGTCTTGGCTAGTAAGAGCTGGCTTAAAAAGTGGGCGACAGTTGACAAGGGTAACCACTGCATATTTCTCCCATTCACCTTCTCGGACGCCTTTGCAGAGTCTAGCCGCAATTAACCCAGCAGCAGATAACACCGCGCACAATCCAATCCCTTTTTTCTTACAACCCTGAAGTATTTCCACGATACAATAATTACACTTGCTAATCAAAGACGTACTAGTACTTCAAAAGAACACGCAAAGACCAAAAGTAAAGTCATTATCAGTGTTATATAGGTTGACCACTTGAATGAGCGGATTAAGTAAGTAACAAGAAAGTCTCAATTGGCAATTGCAGGTCAAGCGACTACAAAACAAACGACACATAACGAAACAAAATTGCACAAGATCAAAACCTCAAGAAGCCGAGTAGTTTCAGCTCGACCCATTTCCAGCCTCGCCACATGTGAGCATCTGGGAGACTTCGCATCCACAAACCCCAAATTCGACAACCTGAATGAATTCAACGAATATCCCAACATATCCATCCCACGAGCCCAAAACGGCTTACTCGCTTATCATTCGGCGCATACTCTTCAATTGAAGAATGAAATTTCCCTTCCTTCTCGCTATCAAATCTCGCTTCATTCTCACCGCCACACTTACTCTCTTCACTAGCCGCTGCCGCTATCACCATAAGTTCCCTTAACACTGCAACAGCCGCCACTCTATCACACACACCTGTATGAACTTTCAACACCACCACCCATTTCTTCTCACTCCCTTCCTCATACTCGTACGCGCTGACGTGGAACACATCCCATCCCGATGGAGGACCTGAATCCGCCGCCGCTGCCCAGGGGTTGAGGTTCATCTCGTGCTCTAGAATCTTCTGGAACGGTGAAATCGGGTCCTGCCCGGAAAGGATCTGGGCGGTGGAATCTGGGCTGATTGTCCTGAGTCGGAGATTGGAGGTGTGGGGAACCGAGAGGGAGAATGTGGTTGAGGATTGGTTTTCTGGGCGGAGGAGTTTGGCGCGGAGGACTGGGTGGGTGGTTTGGAGTCTGTGGAAGGCTTTCTCCAGAAGGTGGTAGTCGGGGGACTTTTTGAGTAAGAGGGCTAGGACGGTGACGCCAGTTCCGCCTGGGACCGCTCTGCACCAGCTGCGTTCTGTGGCTCCCACTGGGCGCGAATGTGATGCGGTGTCGGGGGAGGTTGTGGTGGTTGTTGACATTTTGGGTGGTGGAGTGGATTAGGTAATGGGAAGGGAAGCGAAAAGGGGGATCGATGATGATGATAGAGTGGGAATGGGCAAGGGGAGATCGGGATGGTTTCGATAGCTGCTGAAGAGTGAAGATGAGTGCAATGTGGTGAATAAATAGTACTACCTCCGTCCCATCATAAGTGTCCTGTTTGCTTTTTGACACGTTTTTCCACCTCAATATTAAACATATAAGATAAAATAATTTTATAAAACTAAATTTTGTATTATATAGTTTATCATGTAAGGAATCATATGCAAAATTTAAAATTTCAAAATTAATTTATCTTATATGTTAAAAATTGAAGTCAAACGACATGTCCAAATAGTAAATAGGACAGTCAAGGTGGGACGGAGGGAGTAAGCGGAAGCGAGATGACACTGTACGCAATGACTGCAATAATTGCGAAATCAGGTACAATACTGTTTCTTTACTCTTAGGGCCTGTTCGATACCCACAATTCGTGAGTTTCTAGCGAATTGTGGAGATTGATCTCCTCATAAAGCGGCACAGGCTTTTAAATTAAGGGGGCGTTCGGTACTCACGAATTTTTTTAAAGCTACTTTATTGAGACTGGTGTCATTTATTCATTGGAGCATTAACTTATTAAAGTACACTTGGCAGCTCTTTGTTGGTTAACTGCAGGTAACCAGGGTGAGCTTTATTACAACGCAGGTTTTGCTGCGTTGAGCGAACGGCCCCTAAGGCTCATATTAATCTCTTTTTTGACCTTTATACAAACGCAACTATACCTGCGTTCAGCCTCAAAAGCTACTTTTGACAAGATTTGTACCGAATAGTTTTACGCGTATACCCCAGTAATTATCGGCAACCTTTCTCATCTTACCGCCTCTGTTAGGCAATCATGGCCTTAAACGAAGACCCACCATCCATCAATGTCGCTTGCTAATCTGGAAATATCTCCAACTTTATTCCTTATCTGGTTATCCATATCCATCACACACTCACTGGTCGTTCGACCTCATCAGCCGTCACCACCCCATATCACCATTCTCCCTCTATAATCAATTCTAACTCCACACCCAAAAACCCCCTCCCCGTTCGTTTGCCGCGGCCACCTCCCAAATCTCACAAGCCCTCTGTACCTTTGAACCTCCCAACTTCGATCCGAATACGTCGATCTATAATGCCTAAATCCCACCTCCCAACAATCTCACAAGCTTTCAAGTGTTACCCAGAACTATGATGGCAGAATTACTTGGGCATTGGTATATGGAAGACGTTGAGCAGGGGTTTCAAAAACATTATTTTCTCACTGGAGCTGTAGCAACATTACGGGGCGGAAATTGAGTTAAATGCGTGTGTGCATCTGTTGTTGCTGGAGATGAAGTTTGTCGTTCAGGGATGTATAGGTCTTTTACCTCCAAAAGGACATTTTTCTCCATTCGTGGCCACCGAACGGGTAAATTTAAACCTTCGATTAATGTCCACAGATCGTGCGATTCATAGAAGCATTAATCGTGAGCTTTATTCTGCTCCATTTTTTCAAGCCACCATCGAACGGCACCTTATGCTACTACCTCCGTCCTGAATTGATCGTCCTGTTTGTTTTATGGTACGTTTTTCCACTTCAATATTAAGTATATTAGATAAAATAATTTTATAAAACTAAATTTTGTAACATATAGTTTATCATGTAAGGATTTATATGCAAAACTTAAATTTTCAAAATTAATTTATCTTATATGTTAAAAATTGAAGTCAAACGACATGTTCAAATAGTAAACAAAACGGTTAATTCAGGACGGTGAGAGTATTTGTTTTTGGTTAGCAGAGTGCCAGTGGTGTCTCAAAAAAAAAAAAAAAAGCAGTGTGCCAGACTGCCAGTGTCGTTTTCGCGCAGTACACATATTTATGAGTTGAGTTTTGAAAGTGCACTTGTGTGATGTGTTGTTTGTCCTGAAATAGTAACGGAAATGAGATGCATATTGACGAATTTTATTCATGTGCAGATGTGTTTGCTAAGAGCATTTAACATGTGGATTGATTATTAACAATTAAAGTATGGTCGAAAAGAAAATTTGTACTAGATAACACTTCTTCCTATGCCTATTAATTCAGTTGGATCCATCTATTAATAGACTGATTTTCTTACTCTAATTATCTTGCTAATCTATGAAGTGTTATACGTAACATTCAATATATACCATAAAATATAAATAAATTTGATTAATCTAAAGTTTTGCAATAAATTATCTACATAATTAAGAATGTATTTTCAAACTTATAAAAATGGATTGAACTTATCATATATTGAATTTTTTTTTGGAATTTCACCAAATATCACCGAGTTTTTGCTTAATTCATGATATACCACTGTGTTTCTAAAATTACATAAAGATAACACTGAGTGTTTACTTATTTCACCAAATAACACTCCGTCACATATTTTATTAACTTTTTCGTTAATATCCCTAGAAAAAAAGACTAAACTACATACCATATTATCAGTTAAACTAAGGTGGTATCTTATGGAATTTATCAATATGACAATTCATTGTGAGACAATTAATTAATAATAGGAGTATTTTTGTCATTTTTCAGGAAAAATAACAAAGAAGTTAACAGAATATGAGACAAAGTGTTATCTGGTGAAATAAGTAAAATTTCAATGTTATCCTGTGTAATCTTAAAAACACAGTCGTGAATTAAGTAAATACTCAATAGTGCAATTTTCTTTTTTTTTTTATAAGTTATCATATATTGAATTTTTTTAGGTAGAAATAGAAAACTAATAACTAGTGCATTGAACAAGCTCACAGATCACGAAACTACGTACTTTTGAAAGCTATCGCACCAAAAGCACGACCAAATTGTGCTATTAAATTGGCATTTTTGTCAGCGCTATGCCTAACAAACGTAACTTATGTTATGTGCTCTTACAAGATATACTTCCCGGCAACAAGATATTGGAGTGATAGTGAGAACAAATAAAAATTATCAAAAAAAAGTAGGGAAATTTCATGAAATGCCAATTCATGAAATGTCACTAAAAAAAAGTCACGAAATGTCACTATATTTTTTGAAAAGTCCATAAAATGTCACTAAAAAAAAGTCACGAGATGTCACTATATTTTTTGAAAAGTCCATGAAATACCACTATAGATTGAAAAAAGACAAAAATACTCTTACTAGTTAACAAAGTACTTTTAAAGTTCACATTATGCCCCTAAGTGTTAAAAATTAACAAAAATATCAAAATACAATTAAAATTGTAAAAAACTGTAAAAATTATAAAAAATTATAAAAATTATTAAAACTGGAAAAATTAAGAGTAAATTACTCGGAACCCCCTTAGGATTGGGCATAATTCAGTTAACCCCTTGTGTTTATCATAATTATTGGTAACCACCTTGAGGTTACGGTATCTCTGACTATGAACCCACGAACTATAATTACATTATCAAAACGTTAACTACATGCCGACCCATCAGCTTAATCACAATATTAATGACATGTTGAAACAAAAAACACTACTTAATCAGCATTCTTATTGTCAGAAAAATATCAATCCTACCTCGAAAATGCATCTGAACTGGGATGAAGAAGAGTTAGATGATGTTGATTAAGGAGTTTTGTTGTCCAACATGTCATTAATAAAGTAATAAAGTTGATGGGTCAGCATGTAGTTAACGTTTTGATAACAAAGTTATAGTTCAGGGGCTCATAGTCAGAGATACCGTAACCTCAAGGTGGTTACCAATAATTATGATAAACACAAGGGGGTTAATTGTATTATGCCCAATCCTCAAGGGGTTCCGAGTAATTTACTTAAAAATTTAAAAAATTTTAAAAATTTTAAAAACCATTAAATATTAAAAAAATATTTTATTTTTTAAAATTTATTCAATACCATAAAAAGAATATTGAGTTCTAAACAAATAATTTATACCAATTTTTCTACCAATTTAGTACCATAATTTATATCAAATACATTCCATAATTTTTATCATACATTTTTTCATTATTATTTGCTATTAATTCAGATTATTTATTTATTAAAGTAAATAATTTTTTTATATTTCTGATAAATTTTGAAAACTAAAATTCTAAACAAAATAACTTATTAGGAGTAAGTAATGATAACCAAAGAAAGAATAAGTTACATATTATTATTCTGAAAACGTTTGATTCTACATTTCATACAAGTTTTACTATTTAATATTGTATGTTATATATGGGGGTTGCTATTCGCAGTACAAAATTACTAATCACCGCAGTACAAAATTTTTTTAATTCATATTGACGTTGTACACATGTAATGATGTGTCGCTGTGTTTTTTTTTTAAAAAATGATATCGGAAAGTAAATTTACCGAAGTAGTTTGTAGTTGATTAGTAGCGAATTTTACTAGTTACTTTTTTGTTGGAATCAATACAGGAACCTTTTTTTTTGTAAAAAAAAGTGTTGGATTACATTTTTATGTGTTTATATTACATTTTTATGTGTTTATATTATTAATTTGACTTAAAATTAATTTGTACTGCGAATAGCAAATACTTTACTATTCGCAGTACAAATTTTTTTTTTCACCAAACTTAGTTGAATAAGTTTGAATGTTACGGGGAGACACTTTTTTTTTGAAATAATAGATGTTTGAATAACCAAATTTAAGTCAATATGAGTAAAACAACAACTAAGTTAAAGAGAAACTAAGTTACAACAACTAATTTATAGAAAAACTAAGTTACAACAACTAAGTTACAACAACTAAGTTAAAGAAAGACTAAGTTACAACAACTAAGTTAAAGAAAAACTAAGGTACAACGTTGATCCAACTATCTAACCTAGATTGTAATTGATGAATCCAAGGTCTGACAGTGTTTGGATCTCTATAAGCGAACCACTACGGATAGACAGGGGGGAGTGGGGAGTCATGAACCATGCCGAACCTTATGAAATGACCCTGGGGGCAAATTCCTATGTGGATCTCTCCTCTTGGGCTATCACGATCGGTATAATTATCGATGGGAAGGTATGTGGCACTTGCCGCACCCCCATAGACAGTAGAGTAGAAAACTACTATCGAAGTGTACCTTGTCGCGATCACCAACCCCATTTCCGTGTGCATCCATTTATGTGGAGGTGCTGGCTCTCATGAATTCCAATGAAGTGCTCTTAACATGCCGTTGTACGGTCCTTCGTTAAAAATGGTCTTGTATAGTCCATTCGTCTTGATTCTTCATGTGATTGTACAATGCTACATGGACATCTTTCCACCTCTCTTCGTTTGAATATAGGTAGTCAGCAATGACCCTGAAACCACAATTCCCATCTCCACGAACATCAATATACCCAGTCATATATTGATATAGGTTGGGGTTGAAATTCTGGTAGTATGGGAAGTTGTCAAGGGGCTGGAATCGACTCGGATTTGATGATCCTCTATTACGTGATCTTCTATTTGATGGCGCTCCTTGTGACTGGCCTGCCCTTGGTCGGTTACGCTCCCAAGACGAAGGTTCCCGTCGGTTTGGTCTTGAGGGCCCGGTAGGTCTGCCAATCCCAACCTGTTCCAATGGCTCTCCTAATTGGCACACCATATCTGGGTGAAGGAAGTTTTGGATTTGACTGTAACATTTCGCCATCAGAGTAGGATCATCTGACTGTGCTACCTTAGAAGCTATGTCTCGCCATCTATTCTGTTCTTCCTCCATGTAGGATACCATATCAATTGTCGATTCATGTTTCTCCCAGCTTAGGGTATACCAGAAACGATGTATATCCCTCTTCGAGCATAGTATACCACTATCCAGCATGTAGTTTAATTTACAAGCGCAAGGTAATCCATGAGAGGTTACCTTGTCACATCCACAGATTGAGCTGTCCATTTGCACATAATTCGCCCTTCCAAGCTCCTTGACTAGCTCATCTAAGCAAAGGGTACTAACCTTCCCGATCAGGTCAGCGATTGGAACCCTCATGTGCTCTCTTCTGTGTTTTGTCCTGGCTGCCTCAAAATCCTTTTTTAACTCCCGGATGCTTGTATTCACATGATCGTTAATCTTTGGAAAGATTACATCCAAAGTGTGTCTAGCACTTCTTAATCTCGCCTTTAGAGAAGAATGTGCGCTCTCCACCCTATCAAATGTTTAAGTAAGTTTTATAGATCTATAACAATCACTGTATTATCTTAAACATTACAAGATTAACAATTTTACCTATTTGTCGATGTGTTGCCGAAGTGCAACACATTCTTGACCCAAGCCTCCACAAATTTTTCCTTGTATTTCTCCCAGACTGATGCAACATACGTAATGAAACGTGGGTAGCTTTGGTACGTGTACAGTGACCTGGTACGTGTACCTTTCTTGACAAAAGTAATTACTTATGGTAAATTTGAATTCACTTTGTACTGCCAACCGGTAACCTGGTACGTGTACAGCGACCTGGTACGTGTACCTTACCTGACAAAAGTAATTATCTAAGGTAACTTTGAATTCACTTCGTACTGCAAACGGTAACCTGGTACGTGTACCTTTCCTGACAAAAGTAATTACCTATGGTAACTTTGAATTCACTTTGTACTGCACATGGTGTGTTTGGTACGCTTCCTTTCAGTAGTCGTTGAACTAGCCGTTGAACTAGCCATTGGACATGTCAGTGTTACTCAAATATTATAAAAGTGGGTATTAGTGTCCCAAATACTCATTCCTTACCCCGTGCTCTCAGAATCTGTCTAATTACATCTTGCTTGAACTCTTCACACCTTAATTCCCATTTCGCTCTCAAAATCAAATGGAGTTTCCTTTCTGTTTGCACGTTAATTATGTAGCTACTTTTGGTCGTCATGGAGCACAATTTGATAGAAGAATGGGGCACAGACGCGTAGAAGTTACTATGCCATATCCTAGTAATCTCCAGGATCTACAACGACGAGTAATACAAGCACTACAGTCCCTCCTTGGCAGAATAAACATAACAACAATGGTGTATTTGGGGCTGGAGGGCGACTACGAGTGGACTTTTATTCATGTACGAAATGATACATCAGTTCGCCGGATGATGGAGAATTACATGGAGTATAATGATTTCATCGCTCATATTCAATTACTTGTTATTTATGATCCTATTGAGCCCGATGATGATGATTTTCAACACCAAGAACCAATTTATGAGATGAGACGAAATGTAATAGCACGGGGAATAGAGAGACAAAGGCTAGGAAATAATTAGGTAATTGGTTATTGTGTAATTTATCTTGTTAGTTATCGTGTTGTTATAATTTTCGGGATTTATAATCGTTAAAAGATGTTTGGACGTGGAATAAACGTGTTGTTATAGTTATTGACTGTTAATTATGTGATTCATCAGATTTGAATTCGTGGGCTTTTCTTTCTTAGGAATTTCTACATTTTGATATATTTCATTTCTCATGACATATACAATCTTTGGTACATGTTAGATATTTCATTTCGACACTATCATTGCTGGAGAACACTCAACGACCAACAAAGAATTTAGACCACCCAGATTGGCATTGATCTTAAGAAGCACATTTGTCAAATACTGATCGTTAACTTTGAAAGGAGCCATGCATTGTGTGACGACACCAAATTCTACCAAATTATTCTTCTGCCAAGGCCCATAAATATCACAATCCTTTCTCTCAGGCAGCAAGCTCAACAGAAACAAAGGCATTCCAGGAAGTTTAGATTGAAGTTGGTCACACATCTTTTCTTTCTTAGGAATTTCTACATTTTGATATATTTCATTTCTCGTGACATATACAATCTTTGGTACATGTTAGATATTTCATTTCGACACTATCATTGCTGGAGAACACTCAACGACCAACAAAGAATTTAGACCACCCAGATTGGCATTGATCTTAAGAAGCACATTTGTCAAATACTGATCGTTAACTTTGAAAGGAGCCATGCATTGTGTGACGACACCAAATTCTACCAAATTCTTCTTCTTCCAAGGCCCATAAATATCACAATCCTTTCTCTCAGGCAGCAAGCTCAACAGAAACAAAGGCATTCCAGGAAGTTTAGATTGAAGTTGGTCACACATCTTTTCTTTCTTAGGAATTTCTACATTTTGATATATTTCATTTCTCGTGACATATTCAATCTTTGGTGTATGTTAGATATTTCATTTCAACACTATCATTGCTGGAGAACACTCAACGACCAATAAAGAATTTAGACCACCCAGATAGGCATTGATCTTAAGAAGCACATTTGTCAAATACTGATCGTTAACTTTGAAGTGAAACAAGCATTGTGAAACGACACCAAATTCTACCAAATTCTTCTTCTGCCAAGGCCCATAAATATCACAATCCTTTCTCTCAGGCAGCAAGCTCAACAGAAACAAAGGCATTCCAGGAAGTTTAGATTGAAGTTGGTCACACATCTTTTCTTTCTTAGGAATTTCTACATTTTGATATATTTCATTTCTCGTGACATATTCAATCTTTGGTGTATGTTAGATATTTCATTTCAACACTATCATTGCTGGAGAACACTCAACGACCAACAAAGAATTTAGACCACCCAGATAGGCATTGATCTTAAGAAGCACATTTGTCAAATACTGATCGTTAACTTTGAAGTGAAACAAGCATTGTGAAACGATGCATTTCTAGAAAAATTTTGCCATAGTCTCCCCTGTTTTTCTTATCTCCACCGGTTCTAAGAACCTCCACAAGGTCACCAGCATTGTCAGCAACAATTCCACCATCACCAAGTCCTCCAGAAAAAAACTACAACCACAAATTGTACTAGCGTCTAACACACCAAATGAAAATGGAAGACAACAAACAGTTCCAAGATGATACTAAAGTTTATTACATCCAAATCCAAGATGACAAGCACTAGGGTGCACCATGCTGGCGCTGGTAACTATCCCATATGTATAAAGAGCTGAACACATCCACAAGACCATCAGTTGCAGCCCTTTGTTCTTCTTCTGGCATCCCCTGACGATAGTATGACCAGTCCCATGCATTGTTCTCTTGGTAGTACGGGCGTGCAAGCTCACTTGCCTCAGACAGTAGCTGTAACACACTTGGTCAGGTAAGTACACATAAAAAATAAAAGTGATATGTAATGAAGTACTATGAAAATATGACTTACTAGACAGGGATCTGGACGATGAACCAGGGTGGTCTGATAAGTCTCAGGGTTTAGGATCTTCGGGTGTGTGTGCTTGGTGTACCAATCTAGGTAGAGTGGGTCACAAGCATGCAACCGCGCATTTGTGCGCGTATACCCTGGAACCAGCAACTTAGGAGTGTTTTCCCACAAACAATACATGGGGGAGTATACACAGGTGTAGGGTTGGGTTTTTCCTCTTTTTTCAGACCTTGGGTTGGGTCTAATAGGAGGTTCAGGGATATCCTGAATGTAACCAAACTGGCGTAGACAGCGACCAGGCATGTATGGCTCATTCAACCCCAAAACCTGTATGTTACCTCTATACCATGTACGCCCTCCATGAACATTAACATTATCTCGACCGTAGGGCAACCAATCAATCTACAATGAACATTAATAGTAAAATGTAACCAACAACGAAAGACAAAAATAATAATGGTTCAATGTGCTAGCAACTACAAACACTTACATTTAGAGCAGTCAAAGCATCTAGATGCTCACGATATCCTTGCAGTGAACGATGATCCTGCACTTGAGAGGTAGATCTCACCCATCTTAGAGCCCAAGGTCTATCATCATTAGCGCGCCAGTCCGGGCTAATCGCTGGTCTTAATGTAGGGAAGTACGCATAAATCCAGCACTGTGCATATAAAACACTAGAATGATTAAGCAGTACCAATTATTAATACTCAGTGAGTTATCATATACTAGATGCACATTAGGACACATACCTCAAGTAACGTCATAGAACCACCTATCCCACTGGAGCCGGCACGAGATGCTATCCCTAGCTGGCGATATAACCATGCAAGAGTACCAGCTCCCCATGCATATTTACGAAGCTTGGTACCTTTCTTCACAGGAGCTACTAAACTGAACAGCTGTGGACTCAGACGACCATTTGATTTTCCAGCTAATATGGTGGTACCAATCAGATGATACAACCGACCACATGCCTGCTTCATTGCCTCTTCATTTTCATCCCTACATTGCTGCAACAAGCTCGAAATTGATACAGCACCGGTATTCCACAGTGCCTCTGTCATACTCTCAACATCTGCCCCAAAATTAAGACAATCAGCCATTACCTCCTTCAACTCAGTGGTGGATGAATCCCCTATCAATGGACGACCGACGATGGGGATTTGCAGTATCATCCACACATCATGCAGGGTAATCGTCATCTCACCAAACGGCATATGGAATGAGTTTGTATCAGGCTGCCACCTCTCCACAAAAGCACTGATGAGGGACATATTGTTGTATGACATCGTAATATCCTGTAGGTGCTCTATACCAGAATACTCAAGCATCTTCCTTGTTCTTGGTTTGGAAATTTGATCTTTTGGCCAGCAGGTAAGCATCACCCTACGGGATTTGAAACTCAAAACCCCACGATCCTACATAATGACCAATATTTAACACTTACAAAACGTAGTATGATATTAAATGATCAAATACAGGAGAAGATAGAGAACATACCTTAGTCGAGGTCCATAAGTCAAGCGCTACATGACCCCCGAAACTAGTGATAACACTAGTGAGTAGTGGACCGCCAGGAACTGGCACCTCTGTCAACTTCCAAGAGGTAGGAATGACTGGAACCATCGCTAGCGCTGCTTCCTCGTCAGTGTCATCCTCCTTATCCATGACTTCATCATCTTCCTTATCCTGCTCCTCATCCACGTCGGGTGAGTCCTCATCATCAGCACCACGACCATCGTCATCAGCATGTGGCGAACGCTCAGTCATCACATGGTCCTCAACAGCACGGGCAGGTGATGCGCGTGGTGGACGTGATGAACTACCACCGCCTGACGGAGCAGTCTGGTGGCTTGATTCCCCGAGATATTGTAGCTAGAGCTGTGCAGTGATCTGTCAGAAAATGCACTACTGGATGATGACAACACTGGCATGCGTCTCCTCGGTATATTGAACACCGCCGAGTCATCCTCCGCTACCATTGGTGGTGCTGGTACTTGAAACGCCGGGTCGTTGGAAGATTGACCCGGATGGAAAGATGAATGGCGTGCTGCTTCCAGGGGGGCAGGATTACTCGGCCCTTCACCAGGAGCATGTGCACGACGACGGTACGAGGCCGTCATAGCCTGCTGCACACCCCGGTCTTTATTCTTCCTCTTCGTGACATGTCTCACTGCTTTTTTCAGACGATCCATCACTGCATACGAATATCACACAGTTAATTCCTCACTCATAACATAAAAATTCAAACATTTATAATCATATCATTCACAACAATTAAAAAAAAACAAACAAGAAAATTCACAAGAGAAAAAAAAAAAACAAAAAAACAAAAAATCATTCACAATATATAATACAAAAATAAACAAATTATAACATTTAAAAATCATTCACATTATAATACAAAAATAAACAAATTAAAACATTTAAAAATCATTCACAACATTATAATACAAAAATAAACAAATTAAAACATTTAAAAAAGCATTCAAAATATTAGAATTCAAAAAAAAAAATTAAACTGGGTCGAGTAGCACTGCTACTCGCCCGTCTCCAAGTAGAGGACCGCGGCTCCTCTCCTTCTCCGGCGGCGAGTAGTCCAGGTGCTCGCCCTCCTCCAGTCCGAGCAGCGGTACTCCTCGCACCAACAGTCGGGCGCCCGCGCAAATCGTCCGAGAAGCAGCGCTCTCGCATCGCTCCGGGTAGAGCCGCTCCGGTCCTCGCCCTCGTCCAGTCCGAGCAGCATGTCTCCTCGCATCGCTCCGGGTAGAGCAGTAGCGCTACTCGCCCACCGCCGAAACCGAGCAACCACAGTACTCGACCCAGTCTTCACTCTTTTTTTATTTATTTTTATTTTTTCGAATTTTGCATGCTAGATCTAACTCAAATAATGTTGAATTTCAAAAAACTAACACCAAATTCATACTCAGGACACCCAAATCTATAAGTTGCAAAAAAAAAATCAAAAAACTCACTGGAAAATTTTTCCGGCGGTGGTCCGGCGGTGGTTGGCGGCGGCAAGTGGCGGCTCCGGTGGTGGCTCCGGCGGCGGCTCCGGCAGTCAGAAGAGAGCTTCTTCCTTAAGAGAGATAGAGGAGAGAGAGTGAGGAAGTGAGAAATGAATAATCCAAGGAAGGTTAGGCTATATATAGTACGAGCGTTTTTTACCCGAAATTGATGTTTTCAACTACGATTTCAATACAACGTTCTGAAAGTGTAACAATGTTTGTAATTTAGTCAAACACAACATAAAATGTCATTAACTTATGTGGAGTCACAATTATAACATTTAAATGCGATTAAAAAGGGTTTAACGTCTTTTATTACAATTAGAGCATTTTTCACCCGAAATTGGCGTTTTTAACTATGAATTGAGTACGGCATTCTGAATATGTACCAATGTTTGTAATTTAGTCAAACATAACGTAAAATGTCGTCCAAATTACGTGGATTCACAATTAAAATCATATTGACGCAATTAATACGGGTTTATAATGTTTTGTAACAATCAGAGTGTTTTTTACTGTTTACGCTAAATAAATTATTTTTTAAAAAAACAAAAGTTACAACACGACATCATTACATGTGTACAACGTCAGTATGAATTAAAAAAATTTTGTACTGCGGTGATTAGTAATTTTGTACTGCGAATAGCAACCCAGATATTCACAGTCACTCTATTTCAAATAAATTATTATATTTAGAATTTTTAGTTTTTAAAATTTATTAGCAATAAAAAAGTTATTTACTTTGAAGAAATAAAAGATCTAAATTGATAAAAAATAATAATAAAAATGTATAATAAAAATTATGGTATTCATTTGGTATAAATTATGGTACTGTATTGGTTAAAAAATTAGTATACATTATTTGTTTAGAACTCAATATTCGTTTTATGGTATTAAATAAATTTTAAAAAAAGGAAATATTTATTTTTTGATATTTAATGATATTTTCATTTTTTAAATTTTATAAATTTTTAAATTTTTTATAGATTTTTTTCATTTTTATAATTTTTATTATATTTGATATTTTTATTAACTTTTAACACTTAGGGGCATATTGTGAACTTTAAAAGTACTTTGTTAACTAGTAGGGGTATTTTTGT
This sequence comes from Limonium bicolor, assembly GCA_023374045.1. Classification (NCBI taxonomy): domain Eukaryota; kingdom Viridiplantae; phylum Streptophyta; class Magnoliopsida; order Caryophyllales; family Plumbaginaceae; genus Limonium; species Limonium bicolor. The sequence goes on along the minus strand of CM041777.1, from coordinate 69,708,983 downwards.
CTTTTTTTCATCTATAGTGGCATATCATGGACTTTTCAAAAAATATAGTGACATTTCATGATTTTTTTTTTAGTGGTATTTTATGAATTAGCAAAAATATAGTGGCATTTCATAAAATTTCCCAAAAAAGTATACTGGCAACTCCTCATAGGGAAGGTCGAGAAATTGATGAAATACTATTTGGTTGCGCTTCAATGAATGTTTACTTTCTGTAGAAACAAGCGGGGGAGAGCGATATTACACGTGATATGCATATGCCGTCCATTTAATTCATGTGATTGAATGGTCAAAGACACTGACGCTGACAGATGGGTGGAGACTGGAGTGGAGGGGATGGTTTCTTTCTGCGTTGGGTTAGGCGGGGCTACAGTACGACGTTGTTGTGTTGTATGATATCCACACCGCATTAATGGACTCATTAATAAACAGAGCAACCAGGGCAGTACGACGATCATCTATATTTTCAATGGCTTGTCGGAGTTATTCTTCGATTCACGAATTCCCAACCATCGTCTATTTATGTGAAATCCATCTACCATGCCAACTACGCACCAACAACAACCCTGCTGCCACGTACTGTACTCTGTCAAGTAACCAGCCTGCATTTGATCACTAATCATGTACTAGTGTAGGTTAGTTAATTTCTGGATTGATCTGAGTTTATGTCATCAAACTCTGGGATATTTCGAAATCACTTCAGCCAATGAGCATGAATAAGTTGGGGGCAATATTTTTGGGAAGCTCGATAGTGTGACACCTGAGCTTACCATATTCCTAAGTATCCTCTACACTGAATTAAGAAACATCATGCCCCATGTTGCATGTAAAAGGAGTACAAGTTAATTAGTACTAGAGACAACAGGCATTGAATTTGAACTTGAGGAGTACTATAAGTGTGCAAGTGTATGGGAATGTTCATGTTTGGTTTTCATAATAAATTCTAACCATCAATTGTGCTAAGAGTCGAGGAGGTTTGTTGGAACTTGGAAGCATTGATTACCGACCAACGTTGCAAACACAATTGGTATAAGTTGGTGTAGATGGTTGATGGCTCATGCGTGAATGATGGGTAGAAAAATTACGAATTCCTGATATTGTTTATTTGTTTTGGTATGACAATATTATTGTATTGATTGATACACGGTGTAAGCTGATTTTTATTTGTAAAATCAAAGAATGAGCTGATGCGGTATTCACGTTTTATCTAAATCTAATGAAACTTTCTTTTCCCAAGTCTATCTTATCTTTGCACAGTGGTAGATGTGGAGATTTATTATTTGGTATGTGGGCGTCTAAAATATGGCGTCTCACATAAAATTGTTATTGTGGAGGTTAAAACTTGTTATCATGAAATCTCTCAAATATCTATTTTATTGTTTGTATTTTCTTAAAAGCTTTTTGGCGAATGTAAGTGAGCACTACGTACACCCGTTCTTGATGGGATCCACATTCACTTATGCCTTAAAGGCAGAAATTGACTAGAGTCATCACCTAATTTGATCTAAGATAACTAGGGAGTGAATAGTGGGTTTTGTAGACACCAAAAATTCTCACCCATGAAGCAAAATTCAGAAAATATAAACAAAATAAAAGAGTCGTCATCTTTATCTTTCCAAACGTATTGATGTGATTACCAACAAGAAATCATCGTTTTGCCACAAAATTTTCAAACATTTTAGGAAAACTTCAGTCTTCTTAAGAGTTTTTTTTTTAATAATGGAACAATTGAAGAAGAACTGTACATATTTATATATTTTCATCCTACTTTATCTTGAGCTAATCTTTATAATTCCAACCTTTTCATTTATTCGTTCAATATTTTCTTTCAAATCACACCATTCATATCTGTTGGAATTGTTTTTACTTTACTCTCTACGAAAATAAAACAAGAATTCATAGTAGTATAGTGGTGAAGGCGAGTCCCTGCTATGCTGGTTTCCTGGGTGTAAGTCCCACTCGTAGCATTTTGGTTTCATTTCCTCCTATAATCCAGTTCAGCCCCCTCTTCATCTTAAATTGGTGGCCCAAATAATTCAAGCCCAACCGATCTACACCAATCGGCCCAACCCGGGTTACAAAGGTTGCATAATCTGGCATTCCTACCTACCTCACTCTCAACATTGGTTCAAGTATAGACTGGCAATGGTGACCCGAACCAGAAAAACCGACCCGATCTAATCCGATCCGAACCTGAATTTAAACCGAATGATGTGACCCAAAATGTGACCCGAAAATCCGAACCGAACCAGACCAAAACCGAATCAAACCGAAGTTTGATATACCCGAATCCACCCGAACCGAATTCACCCAAACCGAATTGACCCGAACCGAATTCTCCCGAACCAAATTCACCCAAGCCACACATGAAACTAGACAAACTTCCATTATCCTTCTGTTTAAAATTAATATTTATAATATTGTCATCCAATTTGATTATGTATAACCAATCAAACGTATAAACTTTTCAGTTAAGAAATACTAACCACGATTGATGTGTCGATGTTGAAGAATAAAGATTACAAAACTTACACCTTACCTTAAATAAAGATTACAATATCAAGCTTGGGAATGGTTTAAATGTGTATGTGTATATTTCATCACATCACTATTTAGGTTTCTTATTAATACCACAAAAGAATAAAGATTACAAAACTTACATCTTATGTAAATATATCTGTATGAATAATTAAATTAAATTAAATTAGGGGTAAATATTGACAAAATAAAAAGATAAAGGGATAACCCCTGCATGTGAGCAATAAGCTACTAGAGGACTCCTGCACGAGGCGCGCATGCGAGATGGTGATCGGTGGCGCACACACTACATGAAGTCATGGACGCGAGGTGATGACAGTCGCATAAGGGCACAAGCACAAGATGGTGATGGATTGACATGGACGCGCGACACTCGCTCGAGATGACGGGCGCTGACGCAGGACACACACGGGGTGTGACGGACGCGGGATGTCAGGAGGCATAGGCACATCGTCGGGCATGGGGGTGGGGGAGGGGGGATAGACTTGACGTCGAGTGCCAAATATTGACCACTGATTCACCAAATTTTTAAATTTATATTTAGCCGATACAATTAATAAATCTATAGTTGAAAATTAATATTAAAAATATTGTCATCCAATTTGTTATGTATAACTAACCACTACACAATAGCAATCTTCATCAAAAGTAACACTATATTAAGAGAATTTGGATCCAAATATGAAAATCAATACAAGTTACAAAGGCTGCTTAAATTTGTACTTTAAAATTTTTGTCGATTAAGCATAATGCGGTAAGTCACCCAAATTTGACCCATAACCCGAAAAAACTGAAAAATGCAGAGGCTAACCCGAACCGAAAGCACCCAAACCCGAAATCAACCAAACTGAAATCACCCGAATTTAATTTTAACCAGATAACCCGACCCGATCCGTACCGAACCGAATAGTAAATATCTGTAAATTGACCCGAACCGAACCCGAACCGAGTGACCCGAATTGCCAGGTCTAGGTTCGACCAAGCACGTCTCAGCTTTGGCCCAAGTGCCTTCACCAGCCCATTTCGCCATCAAAGGCCCAAGTGGCTATCAAAGAATCGGTTGCAACCCGAATCACGCATACCTTACAAACACCAACACAAGAAAACTGAAAGGGGATATGATAGCCAACACAATTCGATTTTTCCCATCTCCTTCTTTGATTCCTCTTCTTCAAAAAGAAAAGAAAAACATAGTCGTAGTGTGTATCTCCCCTCCCTTGAGCTGACATTGATCCTTTCTATGGCTTTATAGTGTTTTGAATTCGACAAACCTCCCATCTTCTAGAAGTAGAACAACAATGGCGGCCACTATTGTTCATCTACACCTATCACCTAGAGAGAGAGAGAGAGGCCCATCAATTACCTCTACTATTCTCTTCATTTTCGTTTCCTAAAAAATCTAGATGATATGTCTCCTCTCAATCAGCGCTGCCTCACCATGTGTCGTCGTTACTCCCTTAATCTTCCCTGACCTCATTCGCTATCCTCAAATCACCAGCGAATACTGACAAGCTAGTCTTCCTCCCGCGTCAAACCGCTGGAAAATTCAGCATCCTTCGATGTTAACATTCATGTTCATTTCATTCATCCATCCCCAGCAATTCCTAATCGAAGTTCGCGACCTTTCTCCTGACGTGGGGTTGTCGAATTGGGTTTGTAGACTCTGTTCGGTTTGGTTCGATATCCTATTTATTGATTTGTGCTTTTTTTTTCTAGAATCTTTTTGTTATCATTGCCATGTCAATTATTTGCTCATTGCCAGGGTTTGATTCGATTTTATCCCTCATGTTTCTTTTTCCATGTTTCTTTTGGTGGGATATGTGGGATCTACGCTAGATCGATTTTCTTTACTTGCCTATGATTACTGATATGCTTACGTTTGTGGTGTATTATCACGATTGAATCTAAAATGATGAAGGTTATTTAATTGTATCTTTTCACTGGTGAATACAGAACTATTTGTCTCATTCTTGAATTCGAACTTGAGTTTCACTATTTTACTTCATTCGTGCCTTGCGAGAACCTGGACCATTACCTGATTGACTGCACTGTCCTTTTAGTTGTGACTGGACTTCATCCGAGGATTGAGGACTTCCGCCCGATGTCTTGCTATTGATACTAAATTTAGGTCAAACGTTTGGCTATTAGCTCGATGATGGTTTAAGTCTCAAGGGCCTGAAATGCTTATGTTGATATTATTGTCGCACACTGACCTTTTTGGGTCTATTTCAGCTCTCTGTCTTTATGTCTAATGTCGTATCTGGATTTGTCTGATCGAGGTACTCTTATGTTGATCGGATTGGACTGAAGATTACATATGTGAGCTTACTTGGTTTGGAATTGATCTTGGACTTTGCAAGCTGATGTGCTGGTGGGCCTTGGAATTCACAGTTATTCATTGGGTTTGAATATTCTTTCTTTCGGTTTCTCTTGATTACAATTCAATTGTCGTCGATAGCTAATCACCTCTTGAGCATTGATCTGGTTTGGAAACTATGTTGCTTCTGTCATTAAGATTGTCCTTTGCGCATCGAATTGGTTTTGAAATTGATTTGAGACTAGCATAACTTGTCCTGTGGCGCTTACATAAGAACATAGATTGAGTGATAGTTACTCGAATATTATGATTAATGGGATAAGTCATTCATTGGTTGGGTCCATTAATTCTATCATTCTAGAGGGAGATGATATAAATCTATTTCATATTATGATCAAATGACTCTCTACCCATCCTTTGATACTGCACTTTGGCTTGAGTCATAATATAGAAGGATGAATTAATATGAGTTTTCAACCCTTTTGCTTGATTTATCTTACAATTCATAGCATTTGCTGCTAACTTGAAACTCTTTGCTATGTTAAAGGTTGGGGTGTGGAATATGATTAGATTGCTCACTTTCCTCCCATTGAGAGGGGTCGTATGATCCCATTACACACATCCCAACCTCAATCATTCTCTCAACACTATTTATCTTCCTTTCTCTATTGTGTCCTATCACATGTATATAATGCTTGAGGAACAGAAAACTACTCTACGACTGAGAAGCTGGATTTTGGCTAGGACTACCAGGGTCTTTACTTCAAACATGAGTAACGGTTGGTTCATCTCACATCTCTATCAGCTCAAGTGAGACGCATCGATGCGAGTCATGCGACCCCTCATAACAGCTCATCCTTTTAGAATTTCTGTTTGTAAAAAATTATAAATCGCTTAATATTCTTGTTATCTATTGTAGTATTAGGACTAATTCATTCTTGTGGCTTAATATCATGCTTCACTACACTTTTTTGCTTATGAAAATGTTAGAACCTCCTCAAGGGGTATGAACATAGGTGAAGCTGAAATCTTAGCATAAGTTAACTCTTATATCTTCATTGGACATTATAGTTAGCTACAATTGAAGACCTTTTGCATGTTATCCCCAATTATTTAGTATATGATTAACATCATTGAATATTTCTTGCGATGTTGTTATGATCTCTATTTTGGGTCATTTTAGAAAAACCCTAGGATAGAGGGGGTCTCTTCACACTTAGTGGGTCATGTGTCCTTCTTTAGAATAGGATAGTGGGGGTCTCTTCACCCTATACCCAAATCACCTCCTTAAAGCCCAAAAAGAAATTCAAAACTCAATCGTAATTCATTAATAATATCATTCATTTTCAGATCATTTTAAAACTTCCAAAAAAAATCCTAATTGAATGTAATTCGTTCCATTCTGAATTTTAACCTCAAAACCAATTCATTCAATACTCAATTCATTGAATGATTAAATCATTCAATAATCAGTTTATTCAATTTTGATCATTTTTTTAATCTCCCTCCAACATCAATCCATACATTGTTGGAATTACGAAGATGGAGTCCATCCACGCATGAAGTCAATCTGAAGAAAACAAAAGCACTTTCGACAAATCTAAAGGAGTCAGATTAGTCATACATTGATAGACTCCTTCAACCAACTACCATCATCTGTTAGTTGCGAGATTTAAGGAACCTGAGACTTCAGGCAGCCACGGTCGTCGTTTAACACTCTTGGGCCACAATTTTTGTAGTCAATACACTGATTAACAAAGCTCAACGTGTCAAGACCGAAACTTTAGGAGAAGAACGTTGTCACCTAAGAATGTGGAAACAAAACTTCCACAACGTCACTATTAGGAGCTACTATAAATAAAGGAATTACTTTCATACGGTTTTTAGAGATATGTTTTCTGACATTAGAGTGAGAAAACTTTGCATTGTAATTGAGAAAGAAAAGTACTAGCAGTTAGCTCAAGTTAGTTTGGCTTAATCGATAGAGTCTTTCTTGGGAGCTCCTAGACTCACTGCAGTTGCCATTGTTCCGATTAGATATTATTTAGGACAAGTGAGTGAGGTTTCGCTGAGTAGATCATCTATACTCAGTGGACAGTGTAAGTTCTTTTGTTTGAAGAAGTAATAAAAGGGCTTATATTGTGTATTTCTTGGTGTCGATTGACTGCTTTTGCGACCTAAGTTCGATAGAGTCAAAGTACTTTAAATACTAACCACTTGAAGTACTTAGTCAGCCAATGATCCTACATACTTGCCTCTAATTTTCGAACTTACATTGAAAATCTCAAACACACTGAGATGCTGAAATTCTCCAAACATTTCATAGGCTCTCAAACTCACAATCATCCTTAATTGTTCTGAACAACAAAATATTCAAACAAATATGAAATTTCCCACCATTCCAACCTCTTAAATGTCTCACAGAAACGAGCGTCTCAGAGACTTCAACGTTTCAAAACCTCAAACATCTTAGTATCCCAAACCTTCAACATCTTAGCATCTCAAATCTCGGGTACCTCAGAAGAACTCAAATATTTCATAAGGCATTTTAATACCCTCAAACATCTTCAAGGTTCACAACATCCCAAATGTCACAACTCTCGAATTTCAAATCATTAATTTTCCTAAACCTTTCAAACTTCAAAAATCCGAAAAATCCTTGAAATTTAGAACTACCTAAAATCCCAAGTTTCTTGAAACTTTGAACTCCTCTAAAAATTAAGAATCTCAAACTTATAATGTCTCAACATACCTAGATGTCTTAGAAGACTCAAACGTCTCAACATACTTGGGTGTCTCAGCAGACTCGAACATCTCAATAGACTCGGATGTCTCAGCAGACTCAAACGTCTCAATAGATTCGGATGTCTCAGTAGACTCAAACGTGTCAACATACTCAGATGTCGTAGCAGACTCAGAAGATTCAGTGGATTTAAACACATCAAAGGACTCAAGCACCTCAGTAGGAATCAGGAGACTCTCTCAAACCCCGAAAATCTTCAAACTTTAAAAACCAAAACTCTTCTAAACTTCAACCCTTTGGAACCTCAAGCCCAATAACCCTAAACCCTTTGATAACCTAATATATGATCCCAACCATCCATCAAGCACACCCAAATGATCAAGAATTTTGTCAACCCTCAAAATAACTAGAAACCCTTTTGCTCTTTTGCCCCCCCACCACCTTCAAATAACCTTAAGCACTTCCAATTCATGGTCACCACAAAGATCTAAAATTCCCTCGAACACTTTTAATTCCCAATCACCTCAAAGACCCGAACACTTCTAATCCTCGATTACTGATAAGTGGTGAAATAGTGCTTTCTCAAGGCCTTTATTCACCGTCATTTTATTTGGCGCATGACTTATTTCACCACTTTATGGAGTATTTTTGTGTTTATTAGTGATCTTATACTTTTGGCATATTCAAATAGGTAAAATACTCATATGAGTACATTTTGAGAGCTTAATCTGAGAATGCATCAATGTTCGAGCACCTCGGGAAGGATGCCAAGCCAACGAGAAGCATCGGGAGAATTCCGGCACAAAAGAAGGACATTCTGGGTCTGACCAACCTTGGGACCGACCTTGCCAAGGTCAGTCCGACTTTGTCCAAGCCGTCCCAAACACACTGGAATCGACCGACCTTGGGACCGACCTTGTCCAAGGTCGGTAGTGCTTTAAAACCTGTCACGTGCTTCCGTCTAAGAGAGTCTGACCGACCTTGGGACCGACCTTGCAAGGTCGGTCGGACGGAATTTTTTGCCTAGAATCTTGGTTTAAGAGGCTGCATTTTGGGGCTTCCTTCCCCATTATCCAACATAGACGACTCCAGCCTGAAACAAGAGAAAGAGAGGCGAAAATAGAGGAGAAAAGAAGAGGGGAAAAGAAGAGGAGAGAAGAAAGGAGGAAGAAGAAAGTGAAGATTTCTACCTCCATTGAAGCTTGGGAGCTCCTCTAATGTCTAATTCTTCCTTCTCCTTGCTCTTTCCTTTAGCTATGGCTGAGTAGTTCCATTTGTATCCTAGGATGAGGGTTTGAACCCATTTTGGTCATTGAATGCTAGAAACCTAACTCATTTATTACTCTCGTTTTATTCCCTTCAATATCAATTAATGCACTAAATTGATCTCTTATTGCATTTATGGTGGTTTCATTCAATATTTGAGCTTGAGTTTGGACTAGACCAAGAAGGGAGTAAACCCTAACTTTTGCTTTCTTGATTTTTGAAGTGAATGCTTAGGGCTATTGATTAAGAGTGCTTGCTTAATGCTATTTGATGACTTGAACCTCCTTTAATTAAGGGGTTTGATTATTTAGGTAAGAAGTGGATTTCCCATGATTTGGGGATTCATGAGCTAAACTCTAATAGGCACTGAGAGTTATGGTTTTGTAGTTCTTTGAGTGAATTAGGTGATTCCCACTATCCTAGGGTACTCTCCCCATCCATCCCATACACAAACATTTTACTGTTTTTACTGCACTTCAATTAACAAAAACCAAGCTTGCCTATGGCTAAACCCCCACTTTTACTACTTATTCGCACTTGACTATTATACCGAAGCTTGGGATTTAGAAACCAATTTCCTTATGGATACGACACTTGTTTTATTGCAACGAATTGGGTGCACTTGCCCATTTTAGCTAGGTTTAATTACTATGTTTGTAATTTTTCAAAAAATACTCCCCGAAACGGCGCCAAAAACTTGTTGGGAAAATTACAAACATTGTAATTAAACCTAGCTAAAATGGGCAAGTGCACCCAATTCGTTGCAATAAAACAAGTGTCGTATCCACAAGGAAATTGGTTTCTAAATCCCAAGCTTCGGTATAATAGTCAAGTGCGAATAAGTAGTAAAAGTGGGGGTTTAGCCAGAGGCAAGCTTGGTTGTTTGTTAATTGAAGTGTGCAGTAAAACAGTAAAATGTTTGTGTATGGAATGGATGGGGAGAGTACCCTAGGATAGTGGGTATCACCTAATTCACTCAAAGAACTTCAAAGCCATAACTCATCATCTCAGTGCCTATTAGAGTTTAGCTCATGAATCCCCAAATCATGGGAAATCCAATTCTTACCTAAATAATCAAACCCTTAATTAAAGGAGGTTCAAGTCATCAAATAGCATTAAGCAAACACTCTTAATCAATGTCCCTAAGCATTCACTTCCAAAATCAAGAAAGCAAAAGTTAGGGTTTACTCCCTTCTTGGTCTAGTCCAAACTCAAGCTCAAATATTGAATGAAACCACCATAAATGCAATAAGAGATCAATTTAGTGCATTAATTGATATGAAGGGAATAAAACGAGAGTAATAAATGAGTTAGGTTTCTAGCATTCAATGAGCAAAATGGGTTCAAACCCTCATCCTAGGATACAAATGGAACTACTCAGTCATAGCTAAAGGAAAGAGCAAGGAGAAGGAAGAATTAGCCATTAGAGGAGCTCCCAAGCTTCAATGGAGGTAGAAATCTTCACTTTCTTCTTCCTCCTTTCTTCTCTTCTTTTCTCCTCTATTTTCGCCTCTCTTTCTCTTGTTTCAGGCTGGAGTCGTGTGTGTTGGATAATGGGGAAGGAAGCCCCAAAATGCAGCCTCTTAAACAAAGATTCTGGGCAAAAAATTCCATCCGACCGACCTTGCAAGGTCGGTCCCAAGGTCGGTTGGACTCTCTTAGACGGAAGCACGTGACAGGTTTTAAAGGTCGGTCCCAAGGTCGGTCGATTCCAGTGTGTTTGGGATGGCTTGGACAGAGTCGGACAGACCTTGGCAAGGTCGGTCCCAAGGTCGGTCGGACCCAGAATGTCCTTCTTTTGTGCCGGAATTCTCCCGATGCTTCTCGTTGGCATGGCATCCTTCCCGAGGTGCTCGAACATTGATGCATTCTCAGATTAAGCTCTCAAAATGTACTCATATGAGTATTTACCTATTTGAATATGCCAAAAGTATAAGATCACTATTAAACACAAAAATACTCCATAAAGTGGTGAAATAAGTCATGCACCAAATAAAATGACGGTGAATAAAGGCCTTGAGAAAGCACTGTTTCACCACTTATCAACTCCCCCACACTTATCTATTTGCTTGTCCTCAAGCAAAATTAGCTAAGGACCCACGAAAAGAAGGAACATTTAAAGCAAGCAAATGTTTAGATGAGTTCTTGAATTTAAGTGAGCAAAATTTGTGAAAAACCTCAAGAGGAGTGCAACCAACCTTCTCATGATGACATGGGTGTGCTTAGGGCAAATGAAAATATAGAGTTTCAGGGTATGATCTAGAGTGCTTCCGAGTTCTTACAGATTATGGAACTTGGAGAACTTTTACCATGGCCAACTTCTCTCAAGAATGGGCATTGAGGAAAAACAAAAGGAAAAATAGAGATTTGTTGGAAAAATTACAAACATAGTGCTTTCTCAAGGCCTTTATTTACCGTCATTTTATTTGGCGCATGACTTATTTCACCACTTTATGGAGTATTTTTGTGTTTATTAGTGATCTTATACTTTTGGCATATTCAAATAGGTAAATACTCATATGAATACATTTTGAGAGCTTAATCAGAGAATGCATCAATGTTCGAGCACCTCGAGAAGGATGCCAAGCCAACGAGAAGCATCAGGAGAATTTCGGCACAAAAGAAGGACATTCTGGGTCCGACCGACCTTGGGACCGACCTTGCCAAGGTCGGTCCGACTCTGTCCAAGCCGTCCCAAACACACTGGAATCGACCGACCTTGTCCAAGGTCGATCGAGCTTTAAAACCTGTCACGTGCTTCCGTCTAAGAGAGTCCGACCGACCTTGCAAGGTCGGTCGGACGGAATTTTTTGCCCAGAATCTTCGTTTAAGAGGCTACATTTTGGGGCTTCCTTCCCCATTATCCAACACACACGACTCCAGCCTGAAACAAGAGAAAGAGATGCGAAAATAAAGGAGAAAAGAAGAGGAGAAAAGAAGAGAAGAAAGGAGGAAGAAGAAAGTGAAGATTTCTACCTCCATTGAAGCTTGGAGCTCTTCTAATGGCTAATTCTTCCTTCTCCTTGCTCTTTCCTTTAGTTATGGCTTAGTAGTTCCATTTGTATCCTAGGATGAGGGTTTGAACCCATTTTGCTCATTGAATGCTAGAAACCTAACTCATTTATTACTCTTGTTTTATTCCCTTCAATATCAATTAATGCACTAAATTGATCTCTTATTGCATTTATGGTGGTTTCATTCAATATTTGAGCTTGAGTTTGGACTAGACCAAGAAGGGAGTAAACCCTAACTTTTGCTTTCTTGATTTTGGAAGTGAATGCTTAGGGCTATTGATTAAGAGTGTTTGCTTAGTGCTATTTGATGACTTGAACCTCCTTTAATTAAGGGGTTTGATTATTTAGGTAAGAATTGGATTTCCCATGATTTAGGGATTCATGTGCTAAACTCTAATAAGCACTCAGATGATGAGTTATGGTTTTGAAGTTCTTTGAGTGAATTAGGTGATTCCTACTATCCTAGGGTACTCTCCCCATCCATTCCATACACAAACATTTTACTGTTTTTACTGCACACTTCAATTAACAAACAACCAAGCTTGCCTATGGCTAAACCCCCACTTTTACTACTTATTCGCACTTGACTATTATACTGAATCTTGGGATTTAGAAACCAATTTCCTTGTGGATACGACACTTGTTTTATTGCAACGAATTGGGTGCACTTGCCCATTTTAGCTAGGTTTAATTACTATGTTTGTAATTTTCCCAACAATTACCTCACAGACCCAACCATCCCATAGGCCATGAGCTACATACGGTATGATTTAAAAAAATTAAGTATGTAGGCAACCCGACTAGGGTGCGACCCCGTTTCAATAAAAAATCCCTTCCTAGCTCTAAGGTGGTACCCATACCTTTCAAAACACTCAAATTTCTCTTGCCCCTATAAACCTTCAAACTATTAGACCTCTAGCCTTGTTCATTCAGTCTTAGATTTTCCTCAATCCTTCATCCCGTATTCAATCAATCCTTCTTTTGGCACTAGCTGGGCAGAAATGCTCGCCTCACCATACATATCTACTCTACCCCTATCATATTCTCTCCCTATGGCTAATCAAATTTAATCTCTCTAAAAAGGTTTTGAAAGAGGCAATCATGATAATTGGAGACCAGGGTTTTCTCAGGCACCATTCGAAGTCGTGGTCTTTGCCACTTCTAAGGGGTGTAACCCTGTGCGAACCCAATAAAGAATCTCTGGTATGATAAGATAAGTCCTATCCATAGGTAACAAATCTCATAGTCAATTAAAGGTTCTTAGAACCTTCATCTTCCCTTCCCAGTTCGTTTAGGTCAAACTAGGTGGTGATTCTAATCAATTTCCACATTTAGGGACATAAGTCCACATGGAGCCCATTGATAGCAGGTGTAGTGTTCGCTGGTACTCCCCATAGAGCTTTATGGGAAAGATGAACAATGAAGTAGGTATTTGAGGGATTCCAGGATAATAAGGTTTCACCCTTCACATAATGAAATTTCTAGGATTTGGGATTTTTAGTCATAATCATTTAGTTAGACCCCCTCATACCGAAAAAATCACCCTCCACAGAATGACAACTTTGCTGAGGAAAACTTGAGTATTTCTCATAAACTTGGTCAAGGAAGACTAAATCCATTCAGGATTTTCAAGATTCCCTAAATTCTTTCAAAACCTTTAAAGATTCATTTCGACTAGGATTATTCTACTCCACACTTAAAGAATGTGCTTGACGAGGATAGCTAGGACTTGATAGATCATCAACAAACATGACAACAATTGGGTTAATGAGTAGCTCACGATTATAAAGTGTGATACCCTAGATTTTTTTTCTTCTTTTCAGAATTAAAAGAGAATGCAATTTTATTTCTAACCTTATGTTAGCGGAAATTTATGTCATTTGAGGGCTGAGTTAACCAAGTGAGGAGGAGGGGTAAAGTCGTAGTTTACTGAACAGATATTAGTAAGAAATAGGAAAAGGAGTTTCCTACTCACGTTCATTTCCTTTTCCTCATTCAACATTTTGATTCTCTGTTCTGCTATCTCTCTCGTTTCTATTCTCGGACCAACGGGTCCATTGGTCTTCAAACCATTTCTGCATTGTCGAGGATCTCCAGGTCCAAGGGTCTTCGACCCTTTCTATGTGTGCTTAGAACTAGCGTCCCACTCTGTTTTGTGAACTCTGATATGTCTTGCTAAGCGTGTTTTGACTTTCGCTTCTGTTTCCGCCTTCTAAGCTTTTGATAGTGTTGGTTTGTGGCTTCTATTTCACAAATATTAGGTTTCGTTATGCAAATATACTTTATATGAGATCTTTGCTTCTGTTCTGTTTTCGTGCATCTGATACTGATAGTTTTGACAAGTGACTTCCGGTTTTGCAAAGACTCTATGGCTTTTGTAAATGCTATTCCGCTAATAAATTACCTTTGGAATTTGTTCCGTGCTGCTTTGTATTTGACCTCTGATCATTTTGAAGTGCTTTCAGTATTGATTATGAGTTGTGAAACTTACATCTATAGTAGCTATGTTCTGTAAAAGTGTTTTGAGCATGCTTATACTGATGAAGTTTATCACTTACTGAGTTGTGGTTGCTCACCCCAATATAAATTCATTGTGTTGCAGATTGGTTAGCCGACCAGTTTGAGCCATTTTACTTTCTCTTCTTTTAGTTTTTGTTCATAATTGTATTTGTCGACCTAGTGGTCCGATTGTATTTTATATCTACTGAGCTTCTGTTTTGTTAAACCGTTTGACCGGGCCTTGTAAGCATTGATTGTATCATTAATTGAGTAATAAATTTCGGCTTTAGGATCGGTTAGTAGTCTTGCGTGTCTTAGGTAATAAGGGCGCGGCGTGTATTGACCTTATAACTAGGCTGATTTTGGGGTCGTTACTGAAAGAGACACTTATGTCGAACGAAATCGACTTCCCTTTAGGTTAATAGACAACAATTTGGAAATCACCACCCTCAAGACAAAACTCTTAGTAAGTAGGTTGATGCAAATTTCATTGGTTTATTGACAACTTTCAGATTATTACTGCGGGTTATGAGTGCATTAGGTAGCTTAGGACATGCATTCCTCTGTGTCACCCGATATATTCACAGGTCGGGATGTCAATTGGTCGATGATTGATTCCACATGAGCCGGATCACACTAAATGGTTAAACCCACGGGGTGAGATGGTCATTGATCTACACCTTGAAAACTCATGATCCAAATTATTTACCCCCTCTCGAGTCCAAAGCCAGGATATAGTGAGCTTTGAGCCTCTAGTGTCCTGCTGTCTGGTCTGATGTCTAGGATGGGTTTGATGGGTAGTCACCCCTTGTATGATGACTGTTCGATCACCCTTTGCCTTTCTTTGAAGACTTCATATGTTCAATTCTCCATATTTTCCTTTACACTACGGGTGTTTCCAACGCCTAATGTCATGCTATCAATTCATATAAAATCTTGTATTTACGGGATACTCGTACATGAAAAGCGTAGTCAGTGAATAATTTGGGCTTTAAGCACACGTAGTTATGTAGAGGATGGGAGATCCATTCCCATGCATTACTTCCCCATGTTTCCTGAAAAGCGTGCGTGTTGTGATTATCCCTAACCATGTGTCTTGTGACGTTATCACTTTGAGAGTCCCAACCTTTCAAACTTAAGCACTCAACGATAGAGTTTCTCGATGGCATGCCTCGTAAGGAATAGCAGAGACAAATCTTGAGAGATGATAGTGAAGGAACGACGAACCTCCCAGTAATCGGGGAGCAAGACTAGATTGGAAAGTGATAATCCCAATATTCACACTTGCAGCTCCACATAAAATTAGCCACAGTTTATACTTTGCCCTAACATCCATGTGTGATCACAACTTTAGTTTGAAAATTAGGAAAAAAATATAAAATGAATATTGTCTAATACTGTAATGAAATATCTTCAAAGGTGCCACCTTTCATGAATGATTTTTTAAAAAAATTGCTATTTCCAAAGCAACTTTTGAAAACCGATTTCAATCAAAATATTGCAGGAAACAAATTTTATCATTGAAGTGGAACGCTACCGGGGGTCGCAAGAAAATCATCCACCGAAGACAAGACAAGGAAGCTAGCTACCGGTAGAAAACATGTAAAGAGACGACCGCGCGTATAAAAGTTATCTTCGTAACGGTAAAACTAAAGGAGACGAGAATGGTTATTGTCCGAAGTAACCAATCAAATGTAAACGAAATAGGTGCACATATGTAAGTGGTTTTTTAAGTTAAATAGAAAGTTCTAGAGGATAGGCCCCACAAGTTGTACAAGGAAACAATTCACCCCTACACCTATAAATAAGGGCCTTGGGCAATGTAAAATACACGCTCACATTAATACATTGGCAAGTATTCCTTTCATCGTCAGAGAGAAATAGAAGTAGGATCCATTGCAATTTCATTTGGCGTCGTCTGTGGGAAACGATCGGTCGAAAAACAACCACGATCCAATCCACAAAACACATTTTGTTTGATCATGGCACCGCAATCTGATAAGGGAAAGGGAAAGGCAGCCGGAGCAGAGGGAAGCTCATTTTCGAAGGAGGAACTCTGTGATCTGATGCGGGGTTTCGCGTAGGATGTTAAAGAAAAAATTGTTGAGAGCAATGAGAGGTTTCAACAGGAATTAATAGAGAGAGATCTGGATTACCAGAAGAAAATGGATGAAATGGCAAGTGTGATTGAAAGCCTCAAGGCTAAAGACACATCGAAAAGCGGAGAGGGAAGCAGGAAGGAGAGATTGCCAGTGACTGCTACGACGGAACCGGAGATCCGGCTCAGCACATCAAGAAGTTCATCTTCACGATGAATACACAAGGGATTAGCTCACAAGCACTCTGCAACTTGTTTCCGGGGACCCTCACCAAGAGGGCTCTGAATTGGATTTTTTCCCGGAAGCCGTAATCCATTTCAAGCTTTAAAGTTTAAACAGCTTATAGAGGAATTTCAACTCTACTTTGCTGCAAGCAAGAAGATCCGAAAGGATACAATTGAATTGATGGACATCAAACAGAAGAAAAGAGAGTCGGTGAAGGAATATAGCGACCGTTTTCACAAACAGGTGGCTGAAGTGGACGATGTCGATGAGTGAATACTAGTGAAGGATTTTGGAAACGGGTTAGCTCACCCAAGGCTGGCCGGGAAAATTGCTTCTAAGGCACCGCAGACTCACGGATTAAAATCCGAGATTACCGAGAATTAGGCAAAAGAATTGGTTAATACTTAATAGCTTCAAGACTGCTAATGAGAAGAAGTCAGGAGGGGGAGGACAGTCTAGTAGTGCCGGTTACGGTGAAACATCTACCCCGAAATCTTGGGGGTAAGGTATAAGTATAAGCCTTATGGAAAGGATGTCTACACCGGAAACAAGCCAACGTATGGAGCAAAAGTCATCATTATTGCACCAGGACGGTACACATCTACGGTAAAAGAAGGCTACTTACCACCTCCTAGAAAGCCTGCCCCGGGGGAGAACCTGATAGCATACTGTGAATTTCATGGACAGTATAATCACCGGACAACCAATTGTGCGACACTATCAAAAGAGTTGAACATGATTGATGAGCAAAGGAAGAGACAAGAAAAACAGAAACAGAAAGCTCCCAGGCAACAGAAAAATAACAATGACTACTAGAATTGATCTCGGACTAGTCGAAACGAAGGGAGCACAGATGGACAGAGAGATGAATGTCACCCCGAGATAAACCACAGTAAGTCCTTCGATTTTAGGGTCATAACCGGGCTATTTTAAGAGAAAGGGCCATTTACCGCAAAATAAAAGAAAAGACATGTGCATGAGGTTCATGAGGAGTTGCCGGAAAGAAAGATCTAGAAGAAAGAGCCCCTTCCACCGATTTATTTCACAGAGGATGATGAGGTAGGAGTGTACTTCCCCCACAATGACCCCCTTGTCATTCGGGTCTAGGTCAATGATAGGATGGTAGGCAGCATCCTGGTTGATAGTGGAGCAGGGGCAAACGTAATCTCTTTAGCAGCATTCTGGAAACTAGAAATTCCAGACAAAAAAGTCAAGCCGTTTACTGCTACTTTCGGGGGGTTCATAGGGGGAATCACAGCACAGGCATCCGGAAGTGTTGATGTCACGATGACCCTGGGCCAGAAGGACGATCGAAGAACGGAAAAAATAACTTTGTACATTATGCGGGATCTGTCGGGGTATAACATCTATTTGGGAAGACCGGGCATTAATGCCTTCGGTGCCGTTTGCAGCACTTACTATCTCAAACTCAAATACTTGACAAGGTCTGTAAAATTGGTGTCTATTCCCGGAAGTCAAAAAACGGCGAGAGTGTGCGAAGTACGGATCACTGAGGACTTCCCAAAGATGATGTGGTGAAGGAGGTTGGATCAGCCCAAGAGTATGAAGAAGGGGAAATCAGAGCCCGCGCACAAGGAAAGTTCAGAGAAGGCCATAGTACTGGTGGATCTGCCAAAAGAGGTACCCCTAAAATCTGATCCTTCTAAAATTTTCAAAATTGGAAACACTTTTCACCATGATGAACAGACTCGGTTAATGAGATTTTTGGAAAAAAGAAGATAAACATTTGCTTTGAGCCCAAAGGACATGCCCGGGGTAAACGCTAGCATTATCCAGTATAATCTGAACGTGGACCCCAAGTTCCCGGCCATCAGACAAAGGAAACAGATCATAGGAAGAGAAAGAGACGAGGCGGCCCGGACAGAGGTGGAGAAGCTTCTTGAAGCTGGTTTTATTAGAAAAGTCTTTTATCCGAAATGTTGTCAAATGTAGTGCTAGCCAAAAAAGCAAATGGAAAATGGAGAATGTGTGTGGATTTTACAGATCTAAATAAAGCATGTCCTAAAGTTTTTTATCCATTACCTTCCATAGACAAGCTGGTTGCGGCAACAACTCAAAGTAGTGTAATGAGTTTTTTAGATGCGTTCTCCGGGTATAATCAAATAATGATGAATGAGGGCAATCAGGAGAAAACATCTTTTATCACTTTGACCGGAATCTTCTGTTACAAAGTCATGTCATTCGGATTTAAAAATGCTGGGGCGACCTTTCAACGGATGATCGACGATGTGTTCCGGGGGCAACTATCCCGGAACGTGGAGGCATATGTAGACGACATAGTAGTAAGAAGTGATTCCGTAACCCAGCAAATGAATGATCTCGAAGAGACCTTCACCACCTTGGATAAATACAAAATCAAATTAAACCCTGAAAAACGTGTCTTCGGGGTTACCCGAGGAAAGTTTCTGGGTTTCATAGTCGGGTAAAGGGGAATCGAGGTTGATCAGGAGAAAACCCAGGTAGTCGTCAACCTTCCGCAACCGAAAAATATCAAAGATGTATAAGCCCTAAATGGAAGACTCACCACTTTATGCAGATTTTGCTCCAAACTTCTAGAAAAATTCATTTCGTTCTTTAACGTGCTCCAAAAGAATAAGCAATTCCAGTGGGATACAGAATGTGCAGAAGCTTTTGAGCAGATTAAAAAGATGCTCCGCGAGTTCCCAAAGCTTGGTGTTCCATCTCCGGGCCAAGATTTGTTCCTATATTTGTCAGTATCAGAGTGGGTTGTGGCAGCAGTTTTGGTGATGAAAGAAACACAGAAAGAAATCGTTGTTTATTACACTGACAAAATTTTGAACTCCACAGAGACAAGGTACACTAACATTGAAAAGGTTTTATTTGCTCTTGTTATAGCTTCCAGGAAGTAGGCCTGTCAAACGGGTTATCCGTTCGGGTTTTGGGTCATATCTTTTTGGGTCAATATCCGTTCGGGTCATTAAACTTTCGGGTCATTTCGGGTTCGGGTCATTCGGGTTCGGGTCATTTCGGGTTCGGGTTGATAGTGTCAGATAGAATCGGTTTGGTTATTTGGGTCATGGTTAATATTTTTTTGAAAAAAATATAATATAAATATATAACTAATTTCTATAAGAATATACAACATATAGATTATAGAACTTTCAATACAATGCCTATTCTGAATTTCATTCGGATATACTAAGTTTAAATCAATTTTTTTGTCAGATTAATTTAGGTCATTCAGGTTTGGGACAATTTATGGTCACTATTATTTCATGTTATTCGAGTTTGGCTAATTTTTAATTACTATTATTTCGGGTCATTTCGGGTTCGGGTCGGTTTCGGGTAATAAATTGTTCGGGTCATTTCGGGTTTTACCCAATCGGGTTTTGGGTTTATTATATTTAAATATTTTCGGGTTCAATCGGGTTTCGAGTTCGGATAAAACGGCCGGGTTTTAGGTTGGGTCAAATTTTGACAAGCTCTATCAGGAAGCTGATACCATATTTTCAGTTGCATCGAATTACTGTCCGGACCAATTGGCCACTAAAGCAGATCACAAATAACCCAAACGCTTCCGGTAGGATGGTAAGCTGGACAGTCGAACTTACACAGTTCGAAATCCATTATACTCCGTGAACCGTGATAAAAGCTCAGGCACTGGCAGACTTCATTACCGAGACAAGCTTCTTCTATGAAGAGGAACCAGAAGTGCCATACAAAATTTGGGTAGACGGGACCTGGTGCAAAACTGGAGCAGGGGTTGGAGTTGTGGTCCAGACCCCCGATGAAAGAAAAATAAGCTATGCGATAAGACTAGAGTTCGAATTAAGTAACAAACAACGAAGTAGAATACGATGCATTGATACAGGGGTTGGAAATAGCCTCCGCCGTAAAAGTAACAGGTTCTTTCACTAGTATAAAAAACGTCTATTTTGGCGCCCCTATTTTGGCGGTTGTAGATAAAACCGCCGAAATAGGGGCCCGAGATGTATGCGGTCTGAAAAGAGGGCATCTATTTCGGCGGTTCCTAGATATGAACCGCCGAAATAGGCCCTTTGTAATAATTAAAAAAATAAAAGAGACCTATTTCGGCGGTTCCTTACATGAAACCGCCGAAATAGGTTTTTCTATTTTTCTTTTTTTTTAATTAAAATGACCTATTTCGGCGGTTCTTTGTTAGGAACCGCCGAAATAGGTCTTTTTATTTTTTTTATTATTACAGATGGGTCTATTTCGGCGGTTCCTAACAAAGAACCGCCGAAATAGGTCGTTTTAATTAGCCCCCAGCCCGCCCCGACACATTTACTATTTCATTAACCCTAATTAACCCCTTCTTCTCTCTGTGTTCCTCGGCGATTCGCTACCCGACGCCACCACCACCACACTGTCGTCGCCCGCCCTCCTCCTCCTCCCGCCTTCGCCGGACGTCGCGCCGTCGGTGGTTGTCACGTCGGTGGTCGTCGCCGCCCTCCTCCCGCCCAGTACCAGTCGCGCCATTGGTGAGTTTGTTAATGCGTTGTTTTGTTTCGGTTTTGTTTAATAAGTTGTTAATGTGTTGTTAAAATTGATAGATAGTTGTCACATTGTGATTGTGGATGCTGATATTTATTGTGTGTGTGAAATCTTTGCAAGATTTGGTTGTTAAACTAATAAATTTATGTATGCACACAAGGTGTTTGACGAAATGTCCAAGTGAATTTTTTTGCTGTTTTTGGCCCTTCTTTTAAGTATAGTTAGGTTAGCTTATTTGGGCTAGATTTATAATGCTTATATATGGGGTGGAATAATGTTTGAGCATTATTTGTGCTTATAATTATAAGCTAATTATAAACATTGTAAGCAATATTGTTTTGCTCCCTCAATTCATATTTATTTTGCGTCTGCGTTGCCTCTGTAGAGATTGGTACTGCTACACGCGTCTCGCACACCCGATTGAGAAGAGGGGCTGAAAACAATTCATTTAGGAACCGGTAATTTTTTTTAACTTAACTCTTCATTCTCTTCACTCATTGTAAATTTGCAACCTAACTGCATATAAGGAACAAACACAACTACTGAGTTTCTTTTGTGTCTATATGTATTTGTGTCTCTACAGATAAATACTTAAGAAGCTTCTGTACATGTTGGAAGCGGAGCGGAGAACAATTCATTTACGAACCGGTAATATAATCTAACTTATCATTTTTCTCTTTTGTACTTTGTATTTGATTTCCACAAATTATTGGAATTTGGTTTAATGAATAAATTTGGTATATATTAGTTTGGTTTATGATAGAAATTTGTGTTGTTGAATGATTGGTGAATGCTTAATAATAAGCATGGTTGTGTCTTTTTTTTTACTTTGTATTTGATTTCCACAAATTATTAAAATTTGGTTTGATGGATAAAGTTGGTATTAGTTTGATTTGTGATGGAAATTTGTGTTGATGAATGGTTGGTGAATGCTTAATAATAAGCAAAGAATAGGTAAAATTATGCAAAAGTCATGCCGATTTTTTTTTCAAAATCTCTTCGTAATTAATATTGTTTGATGTATGTGTATATGTCTAACAATATCTAATTTTTTTATCAGGTCTCACTACATTCAAGTCCGTGAATCACCTCTCTTGTTTCCCGCCTTCTTCCATTACTGTTGCACTTTCCTCCTCTGTGCACAAGTAAGTAACTAAACCTTATTTTTTGTTTAATAAATGCAATTATGTATTTAAATATAAGTGCTAGTACATAATTTAGCTTCATTCCATATTTGTTGATGCATTTCTTTTGTAATTTATTTTTTGTTGCTCCCTTGCAGAGACATATCAGAAGTGGTATTGTTGCATCTCTCGCACAGAAGCCTACCTCTCAGGCACCAGTCTCCCCTCTCCATAAATCCTTAAAAAACAAGTACGTATTTTAACTCTCGATTCTGTTTTAATCTCTAAACCGGTTTGAACTTATACGGTGGAGAATTGAAAGTGTTGGTTTGATGATCTGAATTTGCAATTGGTTTTCAGTTAGCTAGTAAAGAATTGATTTATTTTAATTGTTGGTTGCTGCCATTGTTGGAATGTTTGTGGTTGTGATGACTTTGGTGAGTGCTGAATAATAAGCACGGGATGTGTACAATTATGCAAAGGTCATGTCGAATTTTTTGTAGAAAAAGTATTCGTAATATTGTTTTAAACACCGGTTTCTGTTTTAGAAGTGCAACAATTTCTTAAATTTAAAATGCTAGTTTATTTTGTGTTTGCAACCTTAGAGTTAGGCTATACTAATTGGCAATCATCCCAGTCATGCTCCATTAAGAAATAAACATGTGCAACTTAATACATACCATATTCTACAAAGGCTCTAACTCACACCTGTGATTTGTTGCACATATAGTATGGAGCGTGACTGGATGTATGGTGATAGAGGGGAACATTTTGACAAAATGCTGAAAGAGTTTTGCAAAGCTGCAGTGCAACACAAGGACAGGACAAAGGCGGAGAAAATTCCATGTCCTTGTGTTGATTATGGTGTGGTTAGACATTATTCAAGCATCAACGTCGTACAACTCCATGTGAAGACCCGTGGTTTCATGCCACATTATAAAAATGGATTTTTCATGGAGAACCTGTTGAAGATAATGCTTCATCTTCCTACAGTCACGATCGGTAACTCAAGAACCGAGCAGACATTCGATACTATAACGAGTCAGAACTCCCAAGCGCTTCCGGAGTCAATGTTGACAGTGAGTCGACTTATCATGATGAACAAATTGACGAGATGCTTGATAACGTTGAGGATAATTTTGTCGACCGGCCGGATGAGTATCAAAGGTTGTTGGACGCATCCAAAACGGCGTTGTATCCTACTTGCACTAAGTACACGAAATTGACAGCTATATTGAATTTGTTCAACCTGAAGGGAAGATATGGATTGAGTGACAAAGGTTTCACGGCATTCCTCGAGCTGATTCATGATATGCTACCAGATGAGAACGGTCTCCCTACCACGACGTATGAGGCAAAGAAATGGGTGTGTCCAATGGGAGTAGAGTACAAAAAAATTTACGCGTGTCCAAACAACTGTGTGTTGTACAGGGGTGAATACGAACATTTGGACAATTGCCCGAAATGTTCGTTGTCCCGGTATAAGCATAAAGATGGTGAGTACTCCTCCGTTCAGAAAAAAAGCCCTCCAGCAAAACTAGTTTGGTATTTGCCGATTATACCCAGATTCAAACGGTTGTTTGCGAATCCGAAAGATGCAAAGAACTTACGATGGCATGCGGAGGGTAGAAAGAGTGATGAGAAACTAAGACATCCAGCAGATGGGCCTCAGTGGAGAAACATCAATAGACGGTACAAAGAACATTTCGGACATGAAGATAGGAATCTGAGGCTTGGGTTATGTACTGATGGAATGAACCCGTACGGCACATTGAGTAGTCAACACAGTACATGGCCTGTTCTGCTAGTGATCTACAATTTGCCCTCATGGTTGTGTATGAAACGAAAGTACATCATGTTATCTCTCCTGATATCTGGTCCCAAGCAGCCAGGTAATAGCATTGATGTGTACCTTGCCCCTCTGATCGACGATCTGAAGCTATTGTGGAATGAGGGGACCGTGGTATATGATGCTTATGCAAGAGAGAATTTCACGCTCAAGGCTTTGTTGTTCTGTACCGTCAATGACTTCCCTGCGTATGGGAACTTGTCCGGTTACACGGTTAAAGGAACATTTGCATGTCCCATATGCGAGGAAGACACTTGTTCGGACCGTTTAAAACATTGTGGGAAGAATGTTTATATGTGTCATCGACGTCTTCTCCCCGAAGATCACCCTTATCGAGTAACGAAGAGAAAGTTGTTCAATGGTCAAGCCGAAACTCGTGTGGCCCGTCTACCTCTGAGCTCTGAGGAAGTGTACGAAAAGGTTAAGGACATTGCAAATGTATTTGGAAACACATCAAAACCGGCGAAAAACATTTGGAAAAAGTGTTCTACTTTTGGGAACTACCTTATTGGCGTCATCTTTCTGTGAGACACTGCTTAGACATCATGCACATTGTGAAGAACGTTGGTGAGGCAGTGAGTGGGACTTTACTCAATATACCCGGCAAAACAAAAGACGGATTGAAAATCAGAAAGGACATGCAAACCATGGGTATACGAAAGGAGTTACACCCACAAGAGAATGGGAAACGAATCTACCTACCTCCTGCATGCTACACGCTCTCAAAGGCTGAAAAGATTAGTTTCTGCAAATGTCTGCACTCGGTAAAAGTACCGTCTGGGTACTCTTCAAACTGGAAGAACATTGTATCGATGAAGGATTTAAAACTTTTAGGCATGAAATCTCACGATTATCATGTACTGATGTTACATCTTCTTCCGGTCGCAATTCGAGGGATATTGCCATCTGATGTCAGAAATGCTTTAACTCGGTTATGTTTCTTTTTCAACGCTGTTTGCTCCAAGGCAATTGACGTAACCTCTCTAGATGATCTACAACGTGAAATTGTTGTCACATTATGTCAACTTGAGATGTATTTCCCACCATCTTTCTTTGATATAATGGTGCATCTAATTGTGCACATCGTTCGAGAGATACAGTTCTGTGGTCCGGTATACTTACGGTACATGTACCCTTTTGAACGGTACATGGGTATTCTGAAAAGTAGAATGAAGAATAGGTATCGACCAGAGGGGAGCATTGTTGAAGCAACAGTGACTGAGGAAGTCACGGAATTTGTGACCGATTATTTGAGTGAGGCAGAGTCTATTGGTATCCCAAAACCACGACACTATGGCAGGTTTAAGGGTAAAGGTGTTATTGGTAGAAAGATCGTGCAAGTTTCGCGTCTACTTATTCATCAAGCACATTTGTTTGTCTTACAACATCTTGAGGTTGTTGAACCTTATTTGGAAACCCATATGGTTGAGTTAAGGCATCAAAATCCTTTGAAAGGCCACATTTGGCTGACAAAGGAACAAAACCGAGTTTTTATCCAATGGTTCAAAGATCATGTGTTGACATTAGCATCATCAGATCCAGAAGCTGTAAGCGAAGAGATCAGATGTTTGGCAATCGGACCTGAAACTAATATTACATCATTTGAGGGGTATGATATTAGTGGGTATACATACTACACTGCACGCCAAGATGCCAAATCGATAAACCAGAATAGTGGGGTAAAAATTGAAGCTGCTGCCACTGAGTACCACAGCGGTAACCGATCTCAACCAGTTAGTAATTGGTATTATGGTGTCATCGAGGACATCTGGGAACTAGACTATGACATTGATTCCTTTCTGTTGTTCCGGTGCAAGTGGGTGGACAACCGACGCGGGTACCAAAATGATGGAGGGCTTACCTTGGTTGATCTTTCACGGTTACACGGTTATAATGATGATCAATTTGTTCTGGGAAAGGATTGCGAACAAGTGTGGTATGTTGAGGATCCGAAAGACTGCAGATGGTCTGTTGTTCTTCCAGGAAGAAGGCCGGTTGTAATCGAAAATGAAAATGAGGATAACGATGAAAATGGGACTGTAGAGGAAACATCCTTGTTTCCTACTGGATTACCGGATTCGATTGATGATACCGAAAACGATTTGCTCTACGCACGATCAGACCATGATGAGGGTGTTTGGGTAGAAAATATGAAATGATTTATGTTTTTGTACGTGTCAGGTAATGTTGTTAGTAGAATGTAGACTGTAATGTCATCTTAACTGTTAT
Organism: Limonium bicolor; assembly: GCA_023374045.1. Lineage (NCBI taxonomy): Eukaryota > Viridiplantae > Streptophyta > Magnoliopsida > Caryophyllales > Plumbaginaceae > Limonium > Limonium bicolor. Next base: position 69,682,586 of record CM041777.1, on the reverse strand, counting down.
TGTTATGCATCATAGTATTTATGTTATGACTTTATCTGATGAAAATGCTTTATTATTTTTTTTGCAGTGGATGATCACCCTATGGATGACCCCATTGGACGCTTCTCTTGACTGGAGAACCTGAGCCACAGCAGAATAGACCAAGTAAGCGGGTCACAAGAGGAGGAAAGAAGAAGAAGGACCAGTTAGCAGTACACGAGACTGAGGCTGGCCCTTCACAGCAGACCGAAGAGGAGTCAGTTGTCCCACCAGAGGCGAAGAAGCAAAAGAGAGAGGTGCAACACGTGGGCTGAAGGCTAACAAGGGCCCTCCTACAAAACCGGTGGACTTCAATCAGTTCAACCAACCCCATGGAAATTGGAAGAATGACTTCACCGCTTACGGTAGCCATTTGGTGAAGTCATATTGCAACATAAACCACAACTGGAAGCAAGTGCCTCAATCATTGAAGGATACTATGTTTCAGCGTCTTCAGGTAAATCTCTACATTATTACTATGATCTTTTGTGAAATAATAGAACATTTATGTTTACTTTACTAACTGAATGATCATGTACGTAGTCTCGTTTCTCCGTGGATCCCGCACTTAAAAAGGATGTGCTATCAGCGATGTCGAAACAGTTCCGGGACCACAAGAATAAGTTGGCTGACAAGTATCTACAAGATGCCTATCCAGAAGATCCAGATGCTCCAGATCATGGTGGAGACGGTGAGAGACCACCATGGGAGGTTTACGAGGGCATAACCGAAGAGCAATGGGTACAATTTGTTGAGACGTCACACACCGGAGTTCCAGGTGCACTTTATTGTCATACATACATAAATTAATCTTAATTTCTTATGTTTTTTTGTGTTCAATTTCACTAACATGATCCCATTAATTTATGCAGGCTCTCCGTGCGCAACAACAAGCAAATGCTAAGAAGAATCTGTACCCTCACCACTTAGGTGGAAAAAGTATTGCTCAAAGGGTACCAGAATGGGAGCAAAAGGGATATCTGCCCACGGATGGCTCATTGGATGCCAGTGGCAGAAGAATGAAAGTGTGGGAGTTAAGCCACATTCCGAAGAACTCTACTCCCGAAAATCCTCAATACGATGAAGCCACGAGAGCAGTTATTGCTCAAATGGTAAGTGATATCATTTCATTTTTAGTCAAACTGTTCATTTCATTTGTATATGAACTTATGTTAAACTAATAACTGTATTTGTGTGTTTTATTAGGGTGAATTAAGCTCTCAGCTCACCCAGGGCACCTGGACCTCACAGAGGAATGATGATCCTCTTACACGCGCTCTTGGTAAGAAGGATCATCCAGGTCGTGCCATTGGGTTTGGTGGGCACGTTGGTATCCGCCAGGCATTTGGCGTACCCGGGTCCAGAATGCACAGGGAAAGACGATTAGCTACGAGGAGCACCTGAGAGCGTTGGCTGAGATGGAGCAGAGGATTACTCAGAACGTCGACGAGAGGATCGCTCAGGCTATGTCAAGGCTTCAGCCACAGCAGCATGACAGCCAAGAGGTTTCTCGACCACCAGTTGAGTCACCCATTCAGCAGCAGAGTGCACCGGTAGTGAGAAGTAGTGTCCACTCGGCTGATCCGTTTCCCTATGCATCTCTAAAGGTTAGACTAACATTTCAATTGAGTACATGACGATTAAGATTTTTCACTTGATCACTAATATCATCATAGAGGAATTCTCAATTTTTATCTAAACAAGTTCCACATAACACTCAGGCACCCACTGAGTGCCATCTGTTTTTACAAATTGGAGTAGAAGAGGTCATGGTGGCATGGGGAAAACTTTTCCCCTCTCTTCCAAGTGATATTGTGCACGGTGAACCACTCCGACATTACCATGCACGAGTGCTTCTGGAATTTGTTGCAGAGCATGCTGACGTCGGTTTACCGGTGCCGATCCACAAAGACCTACCTTGCGTTCCGCACAAACTGACAGTGCAGTGGCCTGTACGATTGGTCAGACTCCCTGGGCAGGTATTTACTCTTAACCGTTGCTATAAAACTATTGGTGTACCACCTTGCATCCATATACTTAATTAGACTAATATCATAGGATATGAGCCGACCGAAGACTGATAAGGGCAAAGGAAAAAGAATTGCTGCACCTGTGCAATCAAAGGCATCCACAAATTTCGTGCTTAGACCTGCTTTGGTGGAGAAAGAATATTGGCCGGCTTGTCGACTAATATGCAGATTCTGCATTCATCTTTGTTGCTGCTACCACCTGATTGTGATTCCCTCACTGTGGAAGATCCCGAGCGGATATTTCACTATATAGTTCAAGGAGAAGATATACATCGATTTGGGATGTATATGTCCGACTTCGAGGAGTGCTTCAGGAGGGATTGGTTGAATGTGTCGATTATCAAGTCAGCCGCCATGTGAGTGACTTCTACCTTTTATATTTTGAATTCATTGATTGGTGATGAATTAGATGTTTGAATAAAAAGTTAATGACTAATGATATTGCCTCATAGGTGGGTGCATGATAAGGCGATCAATGTCTATGAAGATCACAGATTCGGATTCCTGTGTCCTGCTATGTGCAGTGAAGTCCAGATGACAAGTGATATGGAAGGCCTTATGCAATATATGACGAATGCCCTCTTTGAATGTTCTAACAAGTCATTTATTATGCTGCCATATCATTCAGGGTATGATATTTGACTATTTCTCTTAGTATTATCTAAAACATATAGTTTGTGTTAGTTGCTTAATGATTTCAACACATTGTGTAATTTGTGGACAGTCGACATTGGTCATTGCTTGTGCTGGTGATGTTGAAGCACCCACGAATCTTGCAATTTGACTCACTTGGTACGGGTGCCAAGAGACCGAAGATCTCCACCGCAATACTGGGGTAATTAGTTTGTTATCGTAAACAACAATTATTATTACTTAACATTAACTGTTTCATAACTTGCTACTGATGCTTAAAACTATATATATTGCTGATGTATATAGTTCCATGAGAGCTGCATTATCTCTCCAGAATAAAACAATGAAGAGTAACATCCCTTGGAACACTGTCAAGGTACTCTATTAATTGATAAATTTGTGTGATAATGTTTAAACTTGTTTATAACTGTCAATATGTGTGTTTGTATAGTGTCCGGTGCAGCCTGGGGGTTCAGAATGTGGATACTATGTCATGAGATTCATGAGTGACATAGTAGGAGCGTCGAACCTTTTACCAGAGCACTCGTTAGACAAGGTAACATTCTTTGAAAGTTTCAGTTATGCTCTTTACATGTTGTTAGACTTGTACGTTTTAGATTAATGTTCATTTTTTTTCAAGGCTTACGAAGAAGTGTTCAAAGGTGGTCAGTATGATGATGCTCAAATTGTTGAGATGCTTGAGGAATGGTCGGAGTTCGTCTGCACAAGTTTAATGAATTGATGATCATGAAGATGTTTTGTGAACTTTTTCGAGTATGTAATTGTAACTCTGTACACTTGTGGATGGTGTAATGGTAGATTTGAATTGTAATGTTGTTTTTTATTTGTAATGAAAGTGTGTAATTAAGTGTAATTGCATTGGTTTTGTTAACTCTCAAATTGTGGTGCGTCGTTGGTATTAATTGGGAGCTTTTATAACTTTTTAAATGTGTGCTGGAGCTCCCTGTATGGATGAAGCTTTATTACAGGTCTCATTGAACCAAATGCGGTGAATATATATATATAAGCTGGGATGGAAAAAAACAAAAAAAAATACCCTATCTCGGCGGTTCTTAGAGAACAACCGCCGAGATAGACCCATGGGATTGACCGATGTGAGATTGACCATGAGTCTATCTCGGCGGTTCTTAGGAACAACCGCCGAGATAGACTCATGGTCAATCTCAGCATCGGTCAATCCCATGGGTCTATCTCGGCGGTTGTTCTCTAAGAACCGCCGAGATAGGTACACCTATTTCGGCGGTGCTCATTTCGGCGGTTGTAAACCGCCGAAATAGGCCCATTGGAACCGCCGAAATAGGCCTTTTTTCTACTAGTGTTTATACGCACAACAAACTATAAGTTTGGAATTCATCCCTTATTATTTATTTTTCAATAAATTGGTTATGATAAAAATTGCAGATTTGGAGGTACAATCTGATTCCTTGCTTGTAACAAGGCAAAGTGAGAACATCTTTGAGGCTAAAGAAGAAAAATTGAATCACTACTTGACAAAAGTGCAAAGTCTAAGAGCAAAATTCTCAAAATGCAACCTTCGACACATACCAAGAGAGCCAAAATTCGGAAGCAGATGTATTGGCTAAGTGGCCAGCAAAGCGAAAGGAATACTTGAAGAAGTCTTGCTACAACTTAAAAATCCTCCGGTATAGAGAACATAGACACAATGTCGGTAGAGGTAATTAGTCCGGAGGGATCATGGATGGCCCCGATCGTCCGATATATTCGGGAAGGGTTGCTTCCGGAAGATTCAAAAGAAGCCAGGACGGTAAAAAGAAGGGTAACATCATTTTCTTTGAAAATGATCAACTGTATAAGCGATCTTTCGAAAGGCCAACATTAAAATGTGTAGCGGAGGAACAGGGTTTACAACTCATTAACGAAGTACACAATGGAGTGCGTGGAAATCATCAGGGAGAAAGAACGATAATGCATAAAATCTTGAGGATGGGCTATTTTTGGCCAACAATTCAGAAACTATGTAAAAAATATGTGAAAGAGTGCGCACAATGTCAAATACATGGTCCAAAGATTGGAAACCCACCCGCCGAAATGAAGTCTATCACCTCTCTGGTCCCTTTTGCGAAATTGGGATTGGATATTATTGGCCCGTTCCCAGAAGCCTCTCCCGGAAGGTATAAGTTTATGTATGTCGCAGTGAACTACTTCACCAAGTGGGCAGAAGCACTGCCTGTGGTAAATATAACCGCACGAAAAATGGAAGAATTTGTTTGGGAAAACATCATATGTTAGTTTGGCCTACCGAGAGTGATTATAACAAATAACGGTGCGCAGTTCAACTGTAAAAGATTTCAGGAATTCTGTGAGGAATGGAAGATTGACTTAAGATTCGCATCTGTGGCACATCCGCAGGCAAATGGCCAGGTGGAGAACACTAACGGCCAGATCATAAATGCCTTGAAAAAAGAAGCTAGAAGGTAAGAAAGGAAAATGGGCGGAAATGTTACCGCAAGTTTTATGGGCTAACAGAACAACTGTCAGGGGACCAACGGGGGAAACCCCATACAGGTTGACGTATGGATTAGGGGCAGTGGTGCCTGTTGAAATTATGATACCTTCAAAAAGGATTGAAGGATATGGTGAAGAAGAAAATGACAATGGCATTCGTGATGAGTTAGATTTCCTATACAAAAGGTGAACGATTGCAGAACTAAAAAATCAAAATGATAAGCTGAGGGTTGAACGTTACTTCAACAAAAGAGTAAGGGAACGATCTGTCATGCCTGGTGATTTGGTGCTCCGGGAAGTAAAGCAACCAACAAAGTTACAGCCCCAGTGGGAAGGTCCATATGTTGTAGAAGCCAAGACGGCCCAGACATCTTATAGGGTCCGAGATTTGGACGGAAGGAACTTACCTCACTCTTGGCACGCTGAATGTCTTAATTTTTTTATGTGTAGCCATATGTTTCCAACATACAAGTTGATAAAATCCATATGTGTGTTTGACGTTTTTTAGAAAAAGAGAAACTCATTGATACTACAAGTATTATCTCTAAAGCATATCCGACGATCTCACCATCGGTATGATGGTAGAATGTATATCTGACGATCTCACCATCGGTATGATGGTAGAGTGTTTGTATCCGACGATCTCCCTGTTAGTATGGCAGTAGAGTGTATATTAGACAATCTCACCGTTGTTATGACGGTAGAGTGATAAATCGACGATTGCAGATTGTTCTTTTTGAGTGGTTAAGCTGGTGTAAAATTAAAAGAAAGGAAATTAAAAACTCAATTATAAACGTCGGGCTGCAAACAAATCCCGGTCGTAGTTAGTAAAACAAGTGTCGTATCCACAGGGAGATTGTTCAATTATCCTAGTCTTGGTAGTTACTTAAAAAACTGTAAAAAGGGGTTTAGCCGGAGGCAAGCTTGATTTGTTGTTGGATTAATACAGAAATAATAAAACAGTAAAAAGGTGAATTAATTGATGTGAATGGAAAAATGTATCCTAGGATAGCGGGGGAATTTCCTAAATTACTTAACCATATTTATAACCATGTCTCAATTATTTATTGCCTATTAGAGTTAATAATTGTCAGTTACGAACTCTTAATAAAAGCCTTAATATTTCCTGCTCAGTCCGGAGTGTAAATACTAAGATTAATTCCTTGTGGTACCTAGACTATCTCAAAATCATATGTTGATAGTTACCAAATAAATGCAGTCGTTTGTCGCGCAAAGCATTTAGCAATATTAGTTGAAAGGAATTAAAACAAGTTAAATGAGAGAAACAGGTGATAAATATTAATTCGTAATATTAGAAATCAAACCCCCATCCTAGGATACAAATGAAAATTCTCAGACATTAACGGAGATAAGAAGATTACACAGATAGATTTTGACATTAATTCAGAGGAAGAACTGGTCTTTTCGCTCTCACTGCTGCTCTTCTATTTCTTTTGTTACTGCGTGAGTGTGGAATGATGTGGTGATACGGGAGGAAATATAAGTGGAAGCGAATGGGTGAGTGTGGTGAATGGTTTCTTCAGACTCCCGTCGTGCGTGTTTGTGTTATGCAGTTAAGGTGGTGGGTTTATAGAGGTTTGGATCCGTACGAATTTGATTGCAGATGAAGAAGAGCATTGATTGCTTCATTGATTTCGCAGGGGACAGAGCGTGTGCAGAGTAGATGGATAAGTTGCGGGCGAGTCGGGCGAGTTGCAGACGACGACGGCGCGAAGAAGATAGTCGCGACTGATAATTAGTCACGGTCCTGTTTGGTTCCGCCTGTGGTACCGCCCAATAATGGTGGTTTTCATGTCTCTCGTCCGCCTCCAAACCGCCCAATAAGTGGCGGTTGCTTGGGTGGTGTCCGCCCGGGCGGTAACCTGTGTGTTGTCCGCCTGTTAAGAGGCGGTAGCCTCTGTGATGTCCGCCTCGCGGTTGCCTATACCTCGTCCGCTCACGGTTGCAGTTGATGGGTGCGGACGTCTCAGCCCCTTCTCATCCGATATTATGTATATTATATATTTATATATATATAACAATCTTCAATCGGCTCTACATTCTTCGTTTATAAGTCCGTTTCTGAGCCGTTTGCGTCTACGCGTTCGTCTCTTTGTCTACTTCACTCCCGGCTTGGTTTTCCTCATGTTAAACCATAATTTTGTGAGATAAACAATAAAACATAAACTAGAGGAAACTAACCGAAGTGGAGAAATGAGCAAGAAAAGTGCTAATATTATACATGAAAACCCTAAATCAGCTCATTTGGACACTTATCACACCCCACACTTATCTTTTTGCTTGTCCTCAAGCAAAATCACGTACCCAAGTAGTAGGGAATGCTCAATATTAACATATTATTATGAAGGGTAGGATAAAGAAGTCAATAGTACATGATCTTAAACTTTTTAGAGGAGTGTGATCCATCACCTACTGGTGGCATAGTGTACTCAGGGCAAAAATAAAAAATTAGAGTTTCGGGGTGATCTGGAGTACTTCAATGCTTCTTGATTTAAGGTGACTTTGAGAACTTTTACCATGGCCAACTTCTCTCAAGAATGGGCATTGAGGAGAAAACAAAAGGAAAAATAGATTTATGCATTTGTTTCACTTTTGCATAAGAGATGAGAAGATAATATGTAGGCATCAAGCCTTCGTTTTTAAGAACACTCAACTCTCTTGTTGGTTACCAATGGTGTCTCACAAGTCCCTTATTTATTTTTTTTTTCCTTTTTGACAGAGAAGCAACCCCTTAGCTCCCTAAGAAAGAAGACAGAAAGAACCCCTGAGTAATAAAAATCCATCCATTTCAGATCATTTGGTCACACCGCATATAAATGCTCCTCAAAAGTAATCAAAATTTTAAAATTTTTTGTAATTTTGTACATTTTTATACCATTTATCCCATAATTCATAACAATATTATTCTTAAAGAGAACAACCCACATAAAAAGGGTCCACGATATTGAACTTGAACAAACGCAAGATAAGCAGAGAGATTCATTTTAGCATAAAATGTCACCGAAAAGGGCACACTCCCCCACACTTAAATTGAACAACGTCCTCGTTGTTCACTAGAAAAACAAGGGAAAGTCTCAGAAGGCCTTTTCGGTAAGTAGATAAAATAGAGAGAACACGAAGCTCACGAATATTCATTTAAGCACATAAACTCTCCTCTGCATATTTATTTAAATAAAAGCAAGGTTAAAGAAACTGGTACTCCCCTGAGATTATTTTTGCTAGCGCGTATTGAACTTCCCCCACACTTGAGCTTCAGCCTCAAGTAGCGTAGCTTGGTTGCGGTGTAGACATGAAATTGCACCTGCATAAGACACTAGAAGCAACCATACTACAAACGGGGTTAGAGTTAGCAAAAACAAAATTAAAGGGAACCTGAGAAAAAAAAAACAGCATAAAAGCATATAACAGATAGTTCGTCCGGGTTGCCTCCCGGAAAGCGTCCTCTTTAACGTCTTTAGCTAGCGCTTTTTCGTTAGATCGATCATGGGGTGGGTTTGAGGAGAGATCCAAAGCATGACTCGATGGTTTTTTTGAGAGTCCACCTGGATGCATGTTTTCTTTTCTTATCCCGCTCTTCGTCCGGGATTGGTGGTGGTATCTCTGTAATAGACATGCCGTCTGGAAGGGTGATAAACAGAAGTGGGGATGATGATGATTGAGTCCCTCACAAACTTGAGATCTTTGGATTTGCTATCTGGAGATCTTCCTGATGCAAACTCCAGCTTTTCGTTATAAGCTTGAAGGGTGATCCCCTGGGCTACCCAAATGTGCACATCGGCTGTGGCAAGGAATGGTCGTCCAAGGATGAGAGGTGTAGTGGAGTTCTCTTCGATGTCTAGAATGACAAAATCGCATGGGAAGTATAAGTGCTCCACTTTAATGATAACATCCTCCACCACTCCGCTTGGGTATGTTACCGAACCATCTGCCAGTTGCAGGGTCATCTTAGTCTTTTTCATCTCTCCAATTCCCAGCTTTTTGAAAGTGGAGAGGGGCATCAAATTAATGGAGGCACCCAGATCGCATAAGGAGTATGGAAATGAGGTGCTACCAATTGTGACTGGAATGGTGAAGCTGCCCGGATCATTGCATTTTGATGGTAGTGGTTTTTGTAGAGTAGCTGAGCAAGCTACATTGAGAGGTACCGTACCGACTTCGGCCAGTTTAGTTTTGTTGGATATGAGGTGTTTGAGGAATTTGGCATAGTTTGGCATTTTGGCAATGAGGTCGACAAACTGTATTGACGTTTAGTTGCTTCAGCATTGCCAGAAACTTACCATATTCATTATCCAATTTCTGCTTCTGGAGTCGGCGAGGAAATGGTATAGGCGGTTCTTGTGAAGAGGTTCTGAAGCTGATGGAATAGTGAGGACGCTTGGAGATGTCTTTTCTGTTGGAACCTCAACTTTTCCTTCACTATCCTCTTTGGATTCTTCTGATTGTTGCGGGATGTGAATCTCGTCGGTTTTCTTACCGCTTCTCAAGGTTATCGCCTTAACCTCTTCTCCTTCTTCTTCAAATTCGAGCTTCTCATTCATAACCGGCTACCAAGTCTCAAGGTAGGTATTCTCAGATTGAATGCGATTTTATAGACTTTGGCGGTGCTTTCAAGTTCAGCTACATTCCTTTTGGAAGTTTCGATTGCTACAACCCACTCTTGGAGGGAAGGGTGTAGTTCTGGAACTTAGCTGTTTTAGCCTCCGTCTTTTCTTCATCGTGCTCCTTCACATAGATGCACTTGGCTTGCTCTCTTGGATTTGGTTCATTTTGGCTGGGGAGAGCCCCTGGCGGTCTTCGAGCAAGATGTTCTGCAAGTTGATTGAATTTACCTTCGATTTTCTGGTTGAAGGCTTCTTGTGCAGAGAGCTGGTTCTGAGTTATGGACATGAATCCTTCATCATCTCTTTGAGTTCTGCGTTTGGATCAGAAGAGGATGAAGATGGTTGTTGTTGTTGTTGTTGGAAACCTGGAGGGGACCTTGTGCTCTATAACCCATATTAGAGTTTGGTTGGGGTCTGTTCCCCTGATAGGTGTTGGAATTGTTGTTCTGCCCTCCTTGGTTCTGATCATTATTTTTCCATGAGAAATTCGGGTGATTTCTCCATGGATAGTTGTTGTTGATGTTATTGTTGTAGGAATTACCGGGGCGGTTTCCTATGAATTGTACTTCCTCGTACTGGCCTTTGCCTTCGCATTGATGAGTTTCATGAGGACCGGCGCATATGACACATCCTTCTGTAGGTGGAGCTGGTGGTGAACTTGTAGGTGGGGAAGCTATTGTTTTTACAATTTCGTTTTGTGATGTTGTTAGCTTTTCCACCATCTTTGCAAGGGACGAGATCTGAGCTGATAAATGATCTGTAGGCTCAACATGGAGTAGGCCTGCTGCTCGTGGCGTTCTTCCTTTGGATCTCGTCCACTGTCTGTATTGCTCGTCATGGTTTCGAGAAGATCCATTCCTTCTTTAGGAGATTTCATCATGAAACTTCCTCCTGCAGAGGAATTGACGAGTAGTCGGTTCCCATCATCCAGACCGTTGAAGAATGACAGGCAGAGGGATTGATCGTCAAGACTAGAGGTGATCATTCGGGCGGGCGGGCCGGGTTCGGGCCGGGCCAGAGAGGTTTTTTGGGCCCGTCGGGCCTACTCATTGAGACCGGGCCCGGTTTTTTATATCTTCGGGCCGGGCCGGGCTAGGCCCGGTTTTTTCCCAGCTCTACCGGTGCCCGGCCCGCCCGGCCCGGTTATTTGTTATTTTTATTTTTAACATAAAAAATATTAAAAAATATATATATTTAATTTCAAATCATTATTATATATAAATTTGAGTAAAATTTATATTATATGTATATTAATATAATTTTGATATATGTATTATATCAAATAATATGATAACATTATTTTATATATATATTTTAAAATAATAAATAATATTGAAAACCGGGCCGGGCGGGCTGGCCCGCGGGCTTGAAAATTTGCCGCGGCCCGGCCCGGTTTTTTTATTCGGGCCCATTTTTTTGTCCAAGCCCGCCCGAACAGCCCGTCGGGTTCGGGCTTACCGGGCTTTTTTCCGGGCCGGGCCGGGTCGGGTCACCGGGCCGGACAGGTTTTGAGCACCTCTAGTCAAGACCATGGTGGGAACACTTCATTAGCATGTCTTTGAATCTGTCCCATGCGTCGTATAATGTTTCTCCCGGCTCCTGACAGAAAGTTGATTTCACCGATCAATTGCCTCGTTCTACTGGTTGGGTAGTATTTGGCAAGGAATTTTTGGGCCATTTGAAGCCATGTGGTTATTGATCGGGAGGGAAGGCTTCGGTACCACCGTGTTGCTGAATCTGATAATGAGTGAGGAAATAGTTGGAGTCGAATTCTTCTTTGACGTTGCCGGTCTGACCAAAGGAATTGCAAAAATCTAGGAAGAGACTCAGATGATTTGGGGCTTCATCTGGGTTCGCTCCACTAAACTTGCCTAAATCCCGGACGGCGGTGATGTAGTGGGTTTTGAAAACCCATCGTCCGGCTTCTTTGGTGTTAGTTCGGGGAGAACTATGGCTGATGCTCTTCCTTCGGTGTTAGGTTGGTGATAATCAGATAGGGCACGGTGTTCTGGTGAATTGCATGGTCCATTTCATTTATAACTTCGTTATTGGCCATGGCTTGGTTTCTCAGGTTTCTTTGTGCTTGTAATAAAGTGCGCTCGGGTTCGGGGCTCGGACTGATCGGTGGAGAGCCTCGAGTTCGAGTGTTTGGCATGCACAGAAGATAACTTGTGGTTTGTGAGAAACTGCAAAATTAGTTAGTAAATAAAATAAGAAAGACAGAAATATTGGTTAGGCTGATAAACGTTAGGAGTTAGTGTACTGGAAATTATAAGTTAGTAGTTAGAGACAATGGAAAGAAATGACAGAAAATTGAAATGACAACGGAAAGAAATGTTAAGGACAATGGAAATGAAATGTTAAGGACAATGGAAAGAAATGACAGGAAATTAAAGTTAGTAGTTAGAGACAATGGAAAGAAAGGACAATGGAACGAATGACAATGGAACGAAATGACAATAATATTAAGATGTTAGGAGTTAGATGTCCAAAGTCCGAAGTCAAATGTCCAAGTCAGGTCAGAAGTCCGATGTCCAATTCAGATGTCCGAGGTTAACAATTTAATAGTATTAACAGATTATTTTAATATAGCGAGTGAACTACCGGAAACTAGGGAAATTGATGGAATCAATCTCCCCGGCAACGGCGCCAATTTGCAGATTGTTCTTTCTGAGTGGTTAAACTGGTGTAAAATTAAAAGAAAGGAAATTAAAAACTCAAATTATAAACGTCGGGCTGCAAAAAATCCCGGTCGTAGTAGTAAAACAAGTGTCGTATCCACAGGGAGATTGTTCAATTTATCCTAGTCTTGGTAGTTACTTAAAACTGTAAAAAGGGGTTTAGCCGGAGGCAAGCTTGATTTTGTTGGATTAATACAGAAATAATAAAAACAGTAAAAAGGTGAATAATTGAGGTGAATGGAAAAATGTATCCTAGGATAGCGGGGGAATTTCCTAAATTACTTAACCATATTTATAACCATGTCTCAATTATTGCCTATTAGAGTTAATAATTGTCAGTTACGAACTCTTAATAAAAGCCTTAATATTTCCTGCTCAGTCCGGAGTGTAAATACTAAGATTAATTCCTTTGTGGTACCTAGACTATCTCAAAATCATATGTGATAGTTACCAAATAAATGCAGTCGTTTGTCGCGCAAAGCATTTAGCAATATTAGTTGAAAGGAATTAAAACAAGTTAAATGAGAGAAACAGGTGATAAATATTAATTACGTAATATTAGAAATCAAACCCCCATCCTAGGATACAAATGAAAATTACTCAGACATTAACGGAGATAAGAAGATTACACAGATAGATTTTGACATTAATTCAGAGGAAGAACTGGTCTGTTCTCGCTCTCACTGCTGCTCTTCTATTTCTTTTGTTACTGCGTGAGTGTGGAATGATGTGGTGATACGGGAGGAAATAAAGTGGAAGCGAATGGGTGAGTGTGGTGAATGGTTTCTTCAGACCCGTCATGCGTGTTGTGTGTTTATGCAGTTAAGGTGGTGGGTTTATATAGAGGTTTGGATCCGTACAAATTTGATTGCAGATGAAGAAGAGCATTGATTGCTTCATTGATTTCGCAGGGGACAGAGCGTGTGCAGAGTAGATGGATAAGTTGCGGGCAAGTCGGGCGAGTTGCAGACGACGACGGCGCGAAGAAGATAGTCGCGACTGATAATTAGTCACGGTCCTGTTGGTGTCCGCCTGTGGTACCGCCCAATAAGTGGCGGTTTCATGTCTCTCGTCCGCCTCCAAGACCGCCCAATAAGTGGCGGTTGCTTGGGTGGTGTCCGCCCGGGCGGTAACCTGTGTGTTGTCCGCCTGTTAAGAGGCGGTAGCCTCTGTGATGTCCGCCTCGCGGTTGCCTATACCTCGTCCGCCTCGCGGTTGCAGTTGATGGGTGCGGACGTCTCAGCCCCTTCTCATCCGATATTATGTATATTATATATTTATATATATATAACAATCTTCAATCGGCTCTACATTCTTCGTTATAAGTCCGTTTTCTGAGCCGTTTGCGTCTACGCGTTCGTCTCTTTGTCTACTTCACTCCCGGCTTGGTTTTCCTCATGTTAAACCAATAATTTTGTGAGATAAACAATAAAACAAAACTAGAGGAAAACTAACCGAAGTGGAAAATGAGAGAAAAGTGCTAATATTATACATGAAATACACCTATAAATCATGCTCATTTGGACACTTATCAACGATCTCACCATCGGTACAATGGTAGAGTGTGTTAATAAACAATGTAATTACCGGAGAAGAAAAAATTTAAAGGAACAAATAATTATTTTATTACAAAAAAAACTATCAACTTTCGGGAAAACCGATCGCTCCGGACACGCCCAAAAGAACTGGATAAATTTCAAGAAAAACACACAAAAGTACTTGCCAAAATCTCCCCGGTACAAAAGTATAGCAAAAATTAAAGTTCTGCAAAAAATTGTTTGAAGCTCTATGATGCAGGTTGTTCAGGCTTTTTCTATATAGTTAAGGTGCTTCCCTCGGAGTCTTCTTTCTCCTCAGCGACCGGGCAAGCGCTCCACCGGCAGGGGCTTGAAAGTTGGCAGATGCTATGAAAGATGGGGCAAAACATGTGTTACCCACAGGACGAGAGAATCTACTAAGCTCCCCATGGTATCCGGTAGCACGGGCAAGAGCTTTAAACTCGGGACTGTCATACAAGTCCTCGTCCAAAGGTTTCTGCTTGCGGGAGAAGAACTCCAACACAATCCGTTGGCACTCGCCAACAAATTTTCGACACTGGGATGAGAGAACTTCCTTCAAGCTGGAAATGGCCGGTCCTTCTCCTGGAGTTCTGTCTGCACCCCCTTGAGTTTGGCAAGTTGATCCTCATAGGATATGGTAAGGCTGCGGTACCAATCTCGCTCAGACTCCGAAGTGATCATAGAAGCTTTCAGGTTAGCAACATTTGTAATCCAAAAGTCTAAATTTCCGGTAGTCTCCAGAAGAGGGCTTGGCCTCTCTGTATAATTAAGAAATGGTTAAGTAGAGTATCACGGTTAATGTAACAAAAAAGAAGGAAAGGTATGGGATTTACCAGTAAGCTCCTTCTCTTTTGCCTTGAGTTGTTCCTCAAGATTCCGGATGCGTAGAACTACCTGGGCTAGCTCCTCCTTCTCCCCACGCAGTTCATTCTTAAGGTCATTATGCTTAACCTCTGCTTCTTGTAGCATCTGACGTTTTTTGTCTAGTTCCGATTCAAACGACGTCCGGAGGTCCTCGGCAATCTTTTTGCTTCCGCAATTTGCTCTTGGTAGACTCGCTTTTCGTCGTTGAAGGCAGCTTGTGCCCTGTTTATAGCATCTTCTTGGGCCACAGACATGTCCTCCCAAATTCTTCGCGGAGTGCCATTTTCTCGTCTTCGAACTGAGCCTGCGCTTGTTCGAGCTCCGCCTTCACCTACGCCCGCACCTCATTAACGACCTTCTCCCAGAAGTCGCGAGAGGGATCCTTCTGGAGAATGGATTTCTCCCTTTCAAATTGAGAATGAATCCTCCCAAGCTGCGTCTGGTATTTATCCGCCTGCTTCCGCAAGGCTTTTATCTTCTCCAGTCGAGCAAATTTCATCTTCCTCTGGTGCATCACACTCAACTTCTTAAAGAGTGTTTTGTATTTCTCCACACGCATCTCAGTTGAATTGAGAGTTTTGGTAAAGTGTTGGGACTGGGTCTCCACACACTAGGCCATCGCAACAGCCTAGAAAGCAACACAACACGTAAGAAACAAAAATGTCAAAGTTGGAATGGAAGAAACACAAAATATCAAACCTGTATCAAACCCTGCCATAATCGATTAAAGGCATCTTCTTCTGATATGGAATGGCGGATGATGGCATCAGTTCCCCCTTCGCCGATCCGAAGTTTCTCCTTCAAAGGAGATGGATGGGAGGAAGGAGCAAAAATGCTGTTTTCACTTCCGTGAGCTTGGCCGCAGCCTTCTAGAGAGACTTATATTTCATCCCTTCCACATTTGGGATGCGGGGAATCGGGTTACCCCGGTGATAGCACCAATCTTCTTTCATAGAGAGACCGGAGAATGATGGGTCGCAACGAGGGGGAGGAGAAGAGCGAGCTCCCAACTTGTCTTGAGTGTGTTTGCTCCTCTGTTCCGAAAAGAGCGGCATGGGTTGAGTAGAGGACCCAGCTCCGGGCCTTGGAGCTAAGTCAGTAGGATCACCGGAGGACTCAGAAGAAGAGCTTTCTTCCGCCACGCCCTTGCCCTTTCCGAGAGGGACTTGAGGATTGCTCTTCCTCTCTGAGGCACCACCTTCAACGATGGTCACACCCTTTGTAGGACGGAGTCCGTTCTAGCTCCGGATCTTGCAGAGCGCTATGAACAACTGTAAGAGAAAATAGACCGGTAAGAAAATAACAAAAAATGGGTCGGACGGGAAAGAAAAGGAAGACCGTAAAAGGGAATACCGGTGGAAAAAATGGAATATGTATTTTGAGTTAACCCTTCTTCTACACAAAAAGAGCTATGCAGATCAGGGAAGATGAGCGATATGGGGGTTGAATCCACATATTTTTTTGCCCCACTCGGGCTACAGACAGGGGTAGACGCAAGAATAATACCTGTTTTGGTGGAAATGATAGCAAGGGGACCGATGGGATTAGCAACGGTACCGGTAACAGTTTCTCCCTTCTTCACTAACTTGAATTTTTGCCCCTCTGACCTCTTGTGTCCTTCGGGAGCTTTCCTTTTAGTTCCAGTGGGACTTCAGACTTTGCCACCGGAAGGCGCGGATGGCGCGGTTTTCTTCTCATCAATAGACCGGTAATTGATGAGTTCTCAGTTATGCAGAAGAGATAATTTATCTCCGGAAAGTGTAAATTTTGCGGTAAACAAAAATTCAGCGACCGAGGGTAACAAAAGCATAAAATAAGAAGGTGCGAAGAGGAACTTACGACCGATATAGTTCTGGGTCGAGGCTAGACATTTCTCAGTCAAATAGTGAGTAATGGGATGCAACTTCGACGAACTTAATTTCTTAAGGACATCACCTGCCTCAGTTACTTCTTCCAATGGGGGCATCGAGGCGACCAGTTGCCCCTTGACAATATCTCCGATATAAGCAACCCCGATAAATCTACCGGGTGGTGGGTAAATAACAAACCAGTTGGAAGACCAGTCACCCTCCAGATTCATACGTTTGAAAAAAGAATAACCGGACGTTGCGAGAATGGATATATCTTCCTTAGTAGCGGTGGACTTCACTCTGGTCATGAAAATATTCACGAACTCCCGGGCATCCGGGGTAATTTCGACGTCGGCACAAACGGCCAGGAAAGCGTGTAGGCATCCTAGGGCATTGTGATTAAGATGGGCAAGTGTACATCGGTGGCGCGACAGAATCCGAGAACGAAGGGATGTGGAGGAAGGCACAACCCGCGGTTAAAATGCTCTCGATACACCATAATCCCTAGCCCAAAGTGGTCGAAAGGATGAGCCGTTGGCGACAGAACATGAATCTTTGCTTCCAGAGGAACTTGGATGCCCTTCATCACCGCCTTCACGTCTGCATCAGTAAGTCGTGAGCCCGTGCCCTGGCGACATTCTTTGGTTGGGATCGCAACAGTGTCCTGAACGCAGTCTTTTCCATCAATGA
Organism: Limonium bicolor; assembly: GCA_023374045.1. Taxonomy (NCBI): domain Eukaryota; kingdom Viridiplantae; phylum Streptophyta; class Magnoliopsida; order Caryophyllales; family Plumbaginaceae; genus Limonium; species Limonium bicolor. The sequence goes on along the minus strand of CM041777.1, from coordinate 69,665,152 downwards.
ACACCATGGAGTTGCCTGGCACTGGAGCGGGAGAAGCAGGGCTCGAAGAATCCATGAAAATAGGTGTCAAAGAAGCAAGGCAAGCAATAGAGAATGAAGCAAAAGCTTGAAGAAGAGGCATAAGAACACAAAGCTCAAAATTCGAAAGTAAGAAAGCGAGAGGGAATAAAAGACGCTGCGGATGACCTTAAAAAGGCTGGAAGAGGCGTGCTTCAGGAAAAAGCAATCATCACGGTTGCAGACATGTCAGACTAGGGTGTAGCCTCAGAAGACGAGGAGGTAGAACGGCTAGTAAATGCAGGGCTACCAGAAGACCACAGTTAGGGAATACGAAAGACATTCCCTTTTAAATTTCTTTCAAAAGGAAAGGTCTTGTGGGATTAGAAAGGACAGAACACAGCGGCAAAAGAAAAATAAAAAATTACAATTCAAAAAGATCTTCTATTATGGCTAAGGAAAGATCTTGTGGGACTGATGAAGTGGAACGCTCCCGGGGGGTCACAAGAAAACCATCAACCGAAGACAAGACAAGGAAGCTAGCTACCGATAGAAAACATGTAAAGAGACGACCGCACGTATAAAAGTTATCTTCATACCGGTAAAACTAAAGGAGACGCCTTACCGGAAGGCTCTAGTTAGGAAAGAACGGTTACTGTCCGAAGTAACCAATCAAATGTAAACGAAATAGGCGCGCAATGTAAGTAGTCTTTTAAGTTAAATAGAAAGTTCTAGAGGATAGGCCCTACAAGTTGTACAAGGAAAAAGTTCACCCCCACGCCTATAAATAAGGGCCTTGGGCAATGTAAAAAGACACCCTCACATTAATACATTGGCAAGTATTCCTTTCATCGTTCATAGAGAAAGAGAAGTAGGATCCATTGCTTTCAATCATATGGTTTACAAATAACAGATTTCAAAAAGCTACTGCTTACGAATGATTTTCAAACAGTATTTCTCACAATTGTTATTTCTAAAACTATCTTTTCATAAAATAGATTTCAAAAACCCACCGTTTAAAAATGAATTTCAAACAACATATCTCACAGTTATTATTTCAAAATACTTTTTCAAAAACTGTTTTCAAATCAAAATTGAATTTGACAAATGTATTTTGAAATAAATGATTATAGTCCCTAGGTTGTGACCCGCTATATTTGAAGTTCTGTTCACCTTCAGAAGCAGCGGTCATTACCATGAAGGGTACTAGTCATTTGTGTTTTCACGAAAGTGGTGGATTTTCACAAAAGTTTTTTTACTCGTTCATTCGCCTTTCCTTTCTAAAAAATATCCTTCATTTTCCTCCTCGACACAAGTGGAGTGCATGAAGATCAGCAACAATGGTTCGAGCCAAAATCAGAAGAGCAACAACCCAAGTCAAGCGACATGAAGACTAACTTCAACCGTTCAAGTTTGAAATTGCTAAGTGTCAAAAGAACACCAACCCGTATTGCTTGGTCACAGTGCCACTTTGCTGCTCGAGCTCGAAGACAAGCGAGTAGCCAATCAAAATTACCGAGAGTGAAGAGAATGAAGAATGGCGCAGAACATGAATGTTCCTTGTTCACTAGTTAGGGTTACAAAATTATCGTGAGCAAAGATTGAAGAATGGCGCACAACATGTAAGTTCCTTGTTCACCAGTTAAGTTGTAAAATTACCGTGAGTGTTGAGAAGAAGAATGGTGCACAACATGGAAGTTCCTTGTTTGCCAGTTAGGTTGCAAAATGACCGTGAGTGTGGAGAAGAAGAAGGGCACAATGCATGAATGTTTCTTGTTCACTAGTTAGAGTTGTAAAATTACCATGAGCGAAGAGTGAAGAATGGCACAGAGCATGTAATTTCCTTGTTTGCCAGTTAGGTTGCAAAGTTATCGTGAGTGTAGAGAAGAATAATGACGCAGATCATGAATTTCTTTGTTCGCCAATGTCAAATTACCGTGAGTGAAGAGAATGAAGATGGCGGTACATAGTATGTATGTTCTTGTTCAACAATTAGAGTTGCAAAATTATCGTGAGTAAAGGATTATGAAGAATGTCATTCAGCGATGAGGGTTGCAACATTACCATGAGTGAAAAGGGTTAGCATATAATAATATTTATTTTTAATTATATTATAATTATACGGGTGATTCCACCCGTCACCCGGACCGCACTGGTTTCACCCGTCACTCGTTTTTCACTCATTTTTTACGGGCTTTTATCCGGTTTAACAGGTTGGGTGACTGGGTGAAACGGACACCCGTTGACCAATTGCCATCCCTATCCGTCCCACCGAGATTGCCCTGTTTATTTTTTGGCATGTTTTTTCATTTCAATATTTAACATATAAGATGAAATAATTTTATAAAACTAAATTGTCAAGATATAATTTATCAAATAAGGAATCAATTAAATAGTTTAAATTTGTAAAATTACTTTATCTTATATCTTAAATAATACTATAGGACAATCGTTATACCGCGGGCTATCAAACAGATGTGTTAATTAGTGGATACAAATGTTTCTTTCATGTTTCGGGACCCACAGATGCTCTTACAAAACAAAATATTTTTTAAACTCAGAATTTTATGCCTTCAAATTAATCATATCATTAATGTCAGAGTCAAACGCACCCATATCAGGGTACAACTATAAAAATGTGATCAAGTATCAAAACATCAGAAAAGTTGCAATTTCTGCCCACATCTTTGTGTTCTCCGGGCTCAATTTTGAGCCCATGATAGAACATGAATCTGGAGAATTGGCCCAAATCGTCCTAGTGCAACTATTTTAGCAAATGAACGGATAGATTTTCATATTTCTTTGCGCTGGACGGTTCGATTTCAGTTATTCCTTCGTTTTCTTTTGGAATTATTCTGCCCAAAACAGGGGGACCCGGAGTGGAGCGGAACATCTGAAAAATTTCAAATTTCTGAGACAACGCGCTCCCCTCTCCTTACAGTGCCCAGTAGCGCGAGAGCAAGAAGGGAGAGGGAGTGCAGGGATCCAGGGGCGCTAGCGAGCCTAGATACCGAAGAAAGGAGGAGAGGAAAAGAGGAAGAAGCAGGACAATTTTGTTTAGCATTCCTTCTAGTCGCGGCAGAACACAGTGAGTTCAAAATGTCCAGCCGTGACAAGGAGAAAGGTGTCAACGTTCAAGTCATCCTTCGCTGCAGGTCGCTTGTCTAATTCGTGTTTACTCTCTCGATTTTATGTACCGGTGTTACTCATCTATCCAAAGCCTTCATCTGGATCGAACTGGATTAGGGTGGAATCGTTGTGATCTGACCGTACGTCGTTTGCTCAAATGTGTATATATATTAAAGTCCTACCATTTTTTAATCTCCAGACCATTTAGTTCGGATGAACTTCGGAATAATGCTCCCCAGGTGGTGACCTGCAACGATTATCAAAGAGAAGTTGCTGTTTCTCAGAATATTGCCGGGAAGCACATCGATAGGGTTTTTACATTCGACAAGGTTTTTGCTCTCATTTCCTCTCGAACTAACCCATTCTTTTTTATTTCGCTGGTGCTTCCTTACCTCATTTTCTTGTTTATGCTCAAACTGGTTGTTATAAATCCAAGCTCTTTCTTCTTTTGGAACCACCTGTAGTGCTTCATTTACCATATCGCAATGAGCTTAGATGCATTTAGTTGTCGCCTGCACACGGGCCGCTTGCTGACTGTATTCGACATTTTCAATTTGGTCGAGAGTTGATTTATGACTGTGCTGCATATATCTGATTCCGTTCCTCACTCCCACGGATTATTCCAACGATGTTTCACGAAAAAATTACCGAGGGTTTTTAACAACTTGCGCTGTAACATAGATGATATACTTTGGGAGCTCTGAGCTCCATTGCCGCGGAATACCAATGGTACACAGTTTATTTGCCTGAGAATTCAAAGTTGCGCAGGTGTTTGGTCCATCATCCAAACAAAAGGACCTATACGAACAAGCTATATCTCCCATTGTGGATGAAGTTCTAGAAGGGTTCAATTGCACTATATTTGCATATGGTCAAACCGGTACAGGAAAGACATACACCATGGAGGGAGGTAACTGTAAGAGCCCTAAGGTAAGACTCTAATTTCCATTTTTCTGTAGAAACATTCCCCGCGTTTCGTTGGCACTATCTGTTAAGTAATGACCTTCACAGTAACCTAGAGTATTGTCCTTTGGGGCACATTTTCCCGGGGAAAATCTAACAGAATGGAAGAAACGGAGAGTTACCTTCAGAAGCAGGTGTTATACCGCGAGCTATCAGGCAGATCTTTGACACCTTAGAGTCTCAAAATGACGAGTACAGCGTAAAAGTTACATTTTTGGAGTTGTACAATGAAGAAATTACAGATTTGCTCGCTCCAGAAGAAATATCTAAAGTTGCTGTGGAGGATAGACAGAAGAAGCAGCTTCCTTTGATGGAAGATGGAAAAGGTGGGGTTCTTGTCCGAGGATTAGAGGAAGAGATCGTGACAAGCGCTTCTGAGATATTTACACTGCTTGAGAGGGGATCTGCAAAGCGTAGAACTGCAGAGACTCTTCTGAATAAACAATCAAGGTTCCCTTTTTGTACTCCTTGACTACAAGGTCATCTTTTAAAACGGGTGACATCTTCATCTGACATGTTTCTTCACAGTCGATCGCATTCGCTGTTTTGTATCACCATACACATTAAGGAAGCAACACCAGAGGGCGAGGAGCTTATAAAATGTGGAAAGTTGAACTTAGTTGATCTTGCTGGATCAGAGAATATCTCAAGATCTGGGGCTCGAGAGGTCTGCATAACTTATTTCTGTTACTTGACATAGTTAATCTTATAGATGTGTTCTTTGGTGTTATAGCTTGCTTTAAAAAAGTTAATTCATGTTTCTCGAGATTGCATAAGAGTCTTGATATATTTCACACTCAGGGCCGTGCCAGAGAAGCTGGAGAGATCAATAAAAGTTTGCTTACTCTAGGGCGGGTCATAAGCGCTCTGGTGGAGCATTTAGGACACGTTCCTTACAGGTCAGGGATATATTATTAAGTAGTAGTATGTCTTCTTAATCGTCTCTGTCTTGTGCTTATAAACTATGGTGTAACATGATTACAGGGATAGCAAGCTCACAAGGCTACTTCGTGATTCTTTGGGAGGAAGGACCAAAACATGTATAATAGCTACAGTGTCACCAGCTGTCCATTGCCTAGAGGAGACCTTGAGCACCCTAGATTATGCTCACAGGGCCAAGCATATTAGGAACAAGCCAGAGGTTGGTATATCTAAACGATGATTATCAATAGGTATATTCTGTCACATTGATCAATAACTGTAGCACGACAGTATGACATGCTCCCTTACAGGGTTGGGTGATAATTATACTCTTTTTGTATTCACACTTTTATTTTATTAATTAATCAAGGTATGATAACATCTGTGGCTATTCATTTTTGCTATGCCTTGCAGGTAAACCAAAAGATGATGAAATCTACTCTTATTAAGGATCTCTACAGTGAAATTGAGCGGCTTAAGGGAGGTCTGAAATTTGAATTCCTTGCCCTTAATTGAGCCTTTCACTTCCGCTTGTACGTTACTGTTGACAATTGATTCTTAATGCAGAGGTTTATGCCGCAAGAGAGAAAAATGGAGTTTACATTCCTAAGGAGCGGTATTACCAGGAGGAGAGTGAGCGCAAAGTAGGTTTCATTTCACCTTAGACTTAAATTCAGTTTTATTCTTGTTTCCTATGATCGAAGCATCAGTACCCTGCCTCCATAATAACCTGTCAGTGTATCTATATAGGAATGGAATAATTTTCTAATGCCTACGTAGTATAACTTCTGTCCTTTTTCTATATCATTAAACTTTATGCAGCTAACTCCTTACTTGATCAGGCAATGGCAGAACAAATTGAGCAAATGGGTATCACCATAGAGAACCACCAGAAGGTCTGTTAATGCTTGTCTCCGATTTCATGAACTATGACTTCTGGTTATTATTATTATTAGTATCTTAGTCACTTCTGCCTCTTTAAACAGCAACAAGAGGAGCTTCAATCAAGATATGATTCTGAAGTCAATGAATGCCACATGTTGCGTAGAAAACTTGATTCAACTGAGGTTGCTATATCCACTATGTTTTATATAGCACTTTCAGACATCATTCAAATTGCTTATGAATACTTTTTGCCTGCAGAAAGACTTAAGTCTGACAAGAAAAATGTTGGCTGGAACAAAGGAAGAACTGAAGAGATGCGGGTATATCTTGAAGGAAAGAGATTTTATAATATCAAAACTGAAAAAAGCAGGTCAGAAACTTGCTCCTGTAGCTTTTGTATTCTTCAATGTTTCTGTTACTCGATCACTATCTGTCTATATCTAACGTTTCTGTTTGGTCCAGAGGACACTTTGGCTCAGCAAGCTTCTGTTTTGCGCTTGGATTTAGAAAAATCTCTTCAGGACAATGCTGCATTATATTCAAAAATTGGTACGTACTATGCTAGTTCTGGATTAGCTTGAAAATGTTCTGATTGTAATAATGGCTCGAACGTTTTATTGGAACAGAGAGGGAAGATAAACTGAGTGCCGAAAACAAATCCATTGTGACCCGCTTCCAGGCCGAACTAGCCAGGAGACTTGGTTCACTTTGCACCTCTGTGGCTGGATCTACATCCAAGCAAAATGAATACCTACAATCCATTGATAAACACTGCCAGTCTTTGCTTGCAGCGCATGATGAGGTAGTCGATGAAATACTAGTGTGTGATATTGACCAACTTTATGGTACTGATCTCCTTATATTCTCTGTTCGCTATAGGCGGTTACTGCATTGAAGATGAAGGTAGCGTGTTCTCGGTCTTTGTGCATTTCTCATGTTGAAGAACTGCAAAATGTAGTCAGGTTGCATAAGGCTGGCACTGATGCATCCTTAGAGCAGCTATCAACATCTATTTCAACAAATGCATGTTCCATTGAAGAGGTGGGTGAAATATATTATGCATCTTGTGTTCTTGATGACCTTGGGGCTTATTGATCATGAAGTAGTGTGTTTGTCTGACTGATTACACACTTCTCTGTTGTGATCTTTTACATATACAAATCGATTGGTAAAACTGAAAAATGTTTTATTACCTCACAATTTATTTTCTCATTTAACAATGTCTGGTTTCCTGAATCAGTTTCTTTCCGGTGAAAGTGGCGTAGCATCCAAAATTTATGATGATCTTCAAGCTGCTCTGTCGAGCCACCAGGGAGAAGTGGCACTTTTCGCTAGGGATCTACGCGAGGTTTGGTTTTTGCAGCTCTCATAACCTTTATATGTTTTTTCTTTTTATATATTCAGTATCGTGCCTGAATGGTCTGAGGAACCTCGAGTGTGTGCTTCATCTAAGTTATAATTACGGTAACTCTACAGAAATTCAAGGAGGATGCAGATCGTATGAAGAATATCTCCGAGTTAATTAATGGATATCTATTGCATATAACTGAGGAAGTTGGTAAGCTTGGAAGTCATGCGTCTCAGGCTGAGGAGGTTCAAATAAACATCATTGAAGGATTTGAAAAGGAGCTTGAGGTTCATTGCTTGAAATCGTGATATGACAATTTTTTGGCTATTATATGGGATCATTTGTTGGTTTGGACTCGTTTAACTTGTCGATATCCCTGTTTAAAGGAGCGATCTAAATCTGATGCGGAGAAGCTCATATCTGATATGACCCAATTGGTAACCAATCTCATGCGTCGTCAAAAAGAGATGGTTCGTTTGATGCTTGTCTTGTTTGCGTTCGGACATTGTTCTCTGTATTAGTTTTAATAATTGCGTCATTTTATGATTGAAGGTTGGTGCGAGGTTGATTAATCTTAGAGAGGCAGCAGTTTCCAACAGAGCTTTCCTTGATGGGCATGTTTCTTCTGTGGGGGCGATCACTTCAGATGCTAAAAGAAAATGGCAAGCATTCTCTGAGCAAGCTGAGTCTGATGCCGAAGACGGTGCGAATTTTTCAGCTGCTAAACATTGTCGCATGGAGTTGCTATTGCAACAATGGTTAGTTTTCTGTTTAGTTTAAAGAAGCGGGACATGAAAAATGTGTTCAGTTTTGAGATTTGCCCTTTCCTCCAATTATTGAAGTCAGTGACGTATTTGCATAGTGTTGGTGCTGCTGACTCGGCTGCAAATCACTGGTCGAAGACTCAGGGATCACTTAACAAGATATGCAAGGAACAAGCCTCGTCATTGGTATCAAACATAATGTAGGTGTTGTAAATAACGATTAGAAGTTTCAGTTGCATTTCTTCAGGAAATTTACGTGAAGCATACTCTTTACTCAGCTTTAGAAGAGTTGTTTGTGGCAATCTTTAATTTATGTTCAGTTTCCCAGCAACAGTATCTGAAATACATTCATATTTTCCAGGAATGTTCGTGACAGCAATGAACAACATACTTCTGAGATTGACTCTGCAAGAGCAACTGCAGAACAAGATGCGGTTAAGAGCAGTGAAGAAATAGTGCAACATCTAGACGGTTAGCTGAAACCTGGCTTTTATTTGTTTGTGTTGTTTCTATTCCTTGATTGTATTTGATCCTTACTTTTATAATAAATGGTTGATATAGGCTTAACAGCAGGCGAGCAAGTAGTCGTCAAAGAAATAACTTCTGTGGTCAAATCTCTAGAGCAGAATATTCAAGTTTTTCGGAAGGATCATTCCGGTCAAGCTCAGGATATTGAAAAGGAGGCTCAGGATACGTTCCAACAACATTATATGGTAATAGCATTGTGGATTATTGACGATCTGATATACTTAAACCCGCAAATTCTGTGAGGCTCAACTTATATTGGATGATGTGATTTGCAATTTTGAAGCTAATCTTTGGTTTTGTTTGAATACAGGACTATGATCCAACTGGGACTACTCCGGTGAGATGTGAGCCAGAGGTTCCAAGCAAAGGAACAATTGAGTCTCTTCGTGCTATGCCTTTGGACGCACTTGCTGAAGAATTCAGGGAAAACAATCCCTGCGATTCGATTGACGAGAAGAATTCATTGAAGCCCTCTCTTATCCCGCGGTCACCTTTGGCCGAAATGAATTCGCAATAGATGAAGAAAAGATAATTCTGCAATTCAAGATTTGATATGCATCTCCCCCCATTTTCTATACGTTACATGTGCATTTTCCCTGAAAGCCACTGCTGCAGTTATTTCTTAGCAACTCTCTAGTAAGAAAACTGGAAAATTCCTACTCGGAATTTGTCAGGTTATATAAAGGTTGTAGTATATGGGTTGGCTGGTTTGGGGGAGGAAAATAGTCCCCTCTTTGTGGTAGCGATGTTGTTGAAACGACAGAAATACAATATATGATGCTTACCTTGTTGTACGATATATGAGATCTGTAATTTCACTGGCTAGAATAAGGTCTAGGGTTATAAAATCTAGTTATCTTTTTTTTTTTTGGAACTTTTATATTTTCTGTCCCTTTATGTTATGAAAAGATACATCAAGGTTGAGTTCCTGACCCACAAGGGCCACAACAAACTGAAGCAAACACTAGTAATCAAAACAAAGTGTGCTTATTAATTGGGAAGTAACTTCATGATTATACTCTATTCATTTACTTTTTATTAATTGGAAATAATTTAATCTTATTAATTTAATTTTTATTTTTATGTGTAATACAGATCAAATTATTACATTGATAATTTACCTTTTTCCCCTACATGAAATATGAATGGACGATTGAGAATAACATATCTATGTGTCAAGGGTAAGTGATGCTCAATCCAATCCCAACCCTATCTATTAACATCCTAGCTTATTTGTATATAGGTGTTTAATTTGGGAGTAACAAAGGTGGACACATGCTGAACTTGATTCTTATTCATAAGGTGAAGTATAGTACTCTTCTCTCCTCCAACTCCAAGTAGATAATGAAAAGTTAGCTTTTAATTCTCATGGAATTATGTCTTCTTATCAAATAAGTTGCATGTATAAAAGTTGTGTGAGTTTATCTAAATCTGCTAAGAAGCAAACAGGGGACAGTATTGTAAACATTATTGCTAATTCATTGCGTGGACCTTTAAGGAATTCAGCCTTGAGGATTTCTGAAACCCGTAAGCATAGAATTATCCAACTTCATGTACTCAACTAGTAGTACAAATCTTCCATTATTATAATCAGTACAATAAAAAATGCGCAAAGCTGTGTAGGTTTGATTGAGCCGCTGCTAATATCATATGTCTACTAACTGTGACAACTTGACGAGGCATAATAAGGCACGGGGATTATGTTTTCACTCCCATATTGAACAGTGTTTTGGCAATACCCCATATATATAATCCCATATACAGTACAGTGCATAATTGCTAGTTGCAGTCTTGGAATATATATGTATATAGGAGGACCTGTAAGGGATCAGCTGCCGAACTTAATCACCCATTTCCTTCCCAAAGGAACGAAATTATTATAAGAAAGAAGAGCATGCATGATGCTTGATGCGGAAAAAGCAGCGGGCAAAGAGATCAGAGAATATTTCCCCCCTGATGTACGTGTCTTGTACACTCTCCTTGTTCGAGATGGAAATTAATGATCTATTGTGATTTGTTCAAGTGAAGTGAGTGGTTATCTGCGCTGGAACCTGTCCGTTTCGAGCTGGCAATAAACTAGTGAACTTCTTTCCGGAGACTATATACGGAAGAACACTACAGATTAAGTTTTTATCTGCGCGCAGCATGTCATTAAGCAATCTATATATACATATATTCAACGCTTTATACATATATATAACATCTCTGTTCAAAATTCAGAACGAATGTTGGAGTATATATCATGTATAAATTCGGCAAGCTGAAGATCCACCTTCCATGCATTATTAAGTCAACTAAAGTTAGGCAATCTACATCTTTCCAAACGCGGGCTTTATTTATGCGTTTATGTCGTGGACATTCAGTTTTAACTAACTGAGGAAAGTTTCTCCAAAAGGTACCTGGCAATAGACAAAAGTATGATTCTAGACTTTTTCCTTGGCAAAAATTTTCAGTTTGTGATGCATGGCGCGAGTCCCTCCACTTGATATGAAGCTTGGAATAAGAAATATGGTCTGAGACCCGGAGGTTTTTTTTTGTCTAGATTGAACAGTAATCAAGAGAAAATCTGCGTCAATATATAGTAAAAAAAGAATATTGGTGATACTAAAAAAAGTCTAAGCAAAAAAAGAATCTCAACGACCAGTACTATTGTACTAATAATTAAGTCCTATTTGCATGGAAGTGATTAGATAATAACCACACAGGGGCGGAGCCAGAAATACAAGTTGAGGGGGTCAAAGACAGAATTATAAAAAATTAGGGGGTGTTTTTACTAAATTTTTCTAAAAAAAAAAAATTTTACACTATAAATTTATGTAATTTAACAAAGTTAGGGGGTGTTTTGCTCCCTCCAGGCAAAGCCTGCCTCCGCCACTGTAACCACAGGTGTCAAAATTTGATGAACTTAATTAATAAAGAGACTTTATTAAATAGAGTAAGTATATATAATAGTAACTATCTTCACGCTTTAATAGTACTAACTATAATATCTTTAATTTCATTTTAGGTCAGCACATGCTTTAGTAGTACTTACTACTGTATAGTACCCGTCAATTAGCAGTTATAAATAAATTAGACTATTAAGTAGTAGTAGATCTACATATATACTCAACTCTACGTGATGTCTTAATTCAGTAATTAATTATTAATTAGGAGCTAATTAAAATGCGAATGGAATCAATTTTTGTACTTTCAATTTAACTTATTTTCTCATCATTCAGCCATTTCATTAATTCACGTAAAAGACTAAAAATGTTTATTGTTGATTATAACTGTTGACTATTTTTTTTTTTTTTTTAAAATGCTACGTACATGAAAATGATTAATTACAAGGCAGGCAGGCAGGCAGGCAGGCACTGGTAGTGGCACGTACGTAGAATGAAGAGAGTAAAAGTATAGATGTTACTAACTTGTAGATGTAGAACAAGTGGTTACTCTCTCATCCTCAAAAAGATTTTTGGAAAGTAAAAAAAAAGTGGGAATGGATAAGTAGTTTTATGTTCAAATATGGCAAAAGAATCGGAGAGACGATGATGTATATGGATCCGACATAAGAGATCGATGTGGAGGCTAGCAAATACTTACTCATATCCTATATATAAAATGCCAATGGTACGTCCTCCACCCCTTGGTTAACCGTTGATTAACAAATTATAACCACTATTCCTGTCCTTTCTTCTCATCATCGTCATTCATCAGACTTGTCTTTTGATCGATCTATTTCTCTGAAGAAAAGAAAAACCTGGCTTATTGTTTGTTGATATATATATCTCTATCAAAAATGCTACGACGGCAATGTCATGTTAATAATGTGGTGGTGTGTAGGGTTTTGACGCTGATTCTGATCATCATGGTTAACAACAGCAATAATAATGATAATGGGGTTAGGGTTGAAGCGTTTCACGAGGAAAACAAAGGATTGAATTCCATCGCGGCGGTTCAGCCCATTAGTTCTTTGCATAGAACCGCTTATCATTTCCAACCTTCCAAGCACTGGATCAACGGTATGTCTCTGTCTGTCTTTGTATCCTATAACTGTCTCTGTCTGTCTGTCTATAAAAAACCGCTAGCTAGTGTTAAGGAAGGTAATGGTAACTCAACTCTCTACTACGTACTCATGATCACTCTATTCCTTTGTTTTGTACGTATGACCCATCCTGCGTTCTTGATCCTGGCTGCTGACTGGCTGGCTATATTATATATATATGTATCAACAATCACGAACAGATCCAAACGGTAAGTTTTATCTTATTATATATAATTAACCCATACCAAGTAGCTAACTACAATTAAGTACAAGTGCAGTACTAGTTGTTAATTCTTCTTCTGTTAATTAATTTACTCCACATGCAGCACCAATGTATTACAACGGAATCTACCATCTATTCTACCAATACAATCCAAAAGGTGCATTATGGGGTAACATAGTCTGGGCACATTCAATCTCAACCGATTTAATCTCATGGCAATCAGTTTCCCCCGCATTAATTCCATCAAAACCATTTGATATTAACGGATGTTGGTCAGGTTCAGCAACAATTCTTCCCAACAATAAACCAGTCATTCTCTACACAGGCCTTGATGTTCAATCTCAACAAGTTCAAAACATAGCAATACCATCAAATTTATCCGACCCGTATCTACGTGATTGGGTTAAACCAGATTATAACCCCATATCCGTTCCAGGTCCAGATATAAACTCCACTTTTTTCCGTGACCCAACAACTGCCTGGCGAAGAGGTAACCACTGGGAAATAGTGGTTGGTAGTGAAAGGAAGAAGAGAGGTATAGCGTTTTTGTATCGGAGTAAGGATTTTAGAAAGTGGATTAGAGGTAAACATCCGTTACATTCGAAACGTAATACTGGGATGTGGGAGTGTGTGGATTTTTATCCAGTGAAATTTCAGTACAACTCTCAACAAGAGATGGGTATGAGTCTCAACAACAAAAACAAAAAGAACAATAAGTATGTGTTTAAAGTGAGTTTAGATGAGACTAGATATGATTATTATACTATTGGGAGGTATGATGAAGTGAAGGATGTGTATCTACCTGATAAAGACATGATTGATGGTTGGGATGGTTTAAGGTATGATTATGGGAATTTTTATGCATCCAAGAGTTTTTATGATCCCAAAAAGAATAGGAGGATTGTTTGGGCTTGGGCTAATGAGTCTGATTCAATGCTTGATGATGTTACTAAAGGTTGGGCTGGGATTCAGGTACGACGTAGTACTCATCCATCCACACTTTAATATATATAGTAGCTAGCTACGTACTAACAATTTATTAATTGATTGATGCATATATGGTAATTTTAGTTGATTCCAAGGGCAGTCTGGCTTGATCCAAGTGGGAAGCAGCTCCTACAATGGCCTGTTGAAGAACTCAATACACTTAGAGTAGGTGATGGAGTTCAGATCAAACATAAAAAACTCAAGAAAGGAGAAATGGTTGAAATCAAAGGTGATGGTCTAACTCCACCTCAAGCTGATGTTGAGGTTGTGTTCAAATTACCAAAAAGCTTAGATAAGGCGGACACTTTTGATCCATCTTGGGTTAATGCGATGGACCTATGTGGTCAAAAAGGCTCAACCGTTCAAAGTGGGATTGGGCCGTTTGGGCTTTTGACATTAGCTTCAAAGAGGCTTGAAGAGTACACGCCTGTCTTTTTCAGGGTATTTAAAGCGCCTAACAAGCACGTTGTGCTTATGTGCTCCGACGCTACGAGGTACACCGTATACCTCTCTTCTCCCTTAGTTTAGAACCTCTTTGTTTATTTATGCTAAAATTAATTACTCGAAACGTTATCATGTTTATTAGGTCAACATTGACTGAGGATCCATGCCAGAAACATTACGATAAGAAGAACTGCATGTATAAGCCTTCGTTTGGTGGTTTTGTGGATGTGGATTTGAAAGATAGGAAACTACCACTAAGAACATTGGTACGTTACGTGTCTAATTTCCTTTCTTATGAATTTCTTTCTTAAACATAAAAATAATCACTGATTGCTTTAACGAAATAACACTATATATTACTTGTATGTAATAAAACAAAACAAAACAGATTGATCACTCTGTCATTGAGAGCTTTGCCGCTAGAGGAAAGACATGTATTTCTTCAAGGGTCTATCCTAAAATTGCAATCTTCGACAAAGCTCATTTGTACGCCTTCAACAATGGCACGGAGCCAATAACCATTGAGTCACTTCACGCATGGGGAATGCGGAAACCCCAGCATATGAATGATCCGCTGCCGTCCGCTCACTGATTGATTTTGTGTTATTTTATATATCTTCTTAATTTAACTATGTGGTAGATGAATTAACTTTAAAGGCTAGGTAGCATTTTATCAGTTTTGAGCTTTTTAGACATTTTTCTTTCCACATAGCTAGCTATCTACTGTTTGAAACTAATTTAGAATTGTGTGGCTACTACTATTCTAATGGAATTCAACTTAATTTGCTCATCTGTTCTATTTCCATACACGAATTATCTGTTTCCTACCATACTTTCATATGCGACCGAGTAGGGTCGGTATTGGTCACGCTGAGTACCGTGAGAGGGAACTGAGCCAGTGATTAAGCGTCAGAGCCAGATGGGCTGATGCGAGCGCACGTGGGTTGGTGTGTAAAGGCACCGGTTGCCCAGTTCTTGCACAAGACCAGGTTAGGTCAGTGCAGTCCGCACAAGTTGGTGCAGACACGGTAGCTAATGCCAACTGAATTAAACAGGGAACAAGTAAAGATGAACCTACTCCCATGAGGACTTTGCCGAGGTCGGCAAATACTTTAACGGGGGAGGGTTTGTCACACACATTTTTGGGCAAGCAGCTTGACAACTATGACATGCCTTATTGTTGGCCTTGTCTGGTTGCGTGTGATGGAAATCTAAATTGGTGTATGCCTTGTGCAAGTGCCATGGACAAGGCCCAGCCTTTGGGGTTGGCCCGAGGGTCGGGCCTAGGGGCGTGATGTCGTGGGCTCACGACCCTTGTTGTGCACAGCCGATGTCGTGCGAGTCTTGCTGCGTGCCTTGTGGGCGCAACGGTATGGTGTCGCAGGCGCCCAGACCTTGTCTGGGGCGCCCTGTCCCTTATACTGCAGTGTGATGGTGCCTGGACACTGCCGTAGGCACCCAGTGCCCATCTGGACACTACTGCAGGCACCCAGTGCCTATCTGGACACTGTCCACAGGCACCCTGCTGCAGCTGATGTGAAGTTGGCTCCAAAATGTGTGGCACCTTGATAATTTTACTGGGCACCTAAGAAGGCCAAACACCCTTGATTAATAAGGGGTATTGGCAAAGTTTCATGGCAATTGGAGTTTGCATCATATTTTAGTGAATTTTTGAAGTGTCCCAAGACTATGCCGGGTTTTGGCTGCAAAGGAGCATGTCTACGTACAGTATGGCCTGAAAGGTACATTAATTTCTTTAGGGGGCTGGTTAGTTTCTGCCTGACCTATCCCCAGGCAGCCTTACACAAATTGTGTCCCGACTGGGCACCTAAGTGCCCGAAAGCCTCAATGGCTACAGTTTACCCATGAATGGGGATGTCGGGACACTTGGACTCCTTGGCGGTGTTGGGCCCATGCGGCCCACACCGACGGCTAAGTGAACTAGTCGTGAGTCACCCCAGGCTGCCTGGAGAGCACCCGGCTAGACACGTGAGTGCCTACCAAGATCTATAGTTGGGGTAGTGGGCTCCAATGGCTTCGGGGCCTTGCCCCCTCTGCCGGTGTCCCTAATATTGAGTTAGTCCAGCATGAGCTTGTCGTATGACTGATTCTGCACTTGGGCAAGTACGGGAGTTCGAGGGGCTACGCACTAAGTCGGGACTCGTGTCCAGCATGGTCAAGATGGTCCAGGTGGTGGTGAGTTCACGACGTGGCCCACACTAGTGCGTCCCTATTGAAGGTGCCTTGGTATTGAGGTTGCTCCACTAGGGAAAATGTTCATTCAATGGAGTGCCCCGCACATCCATGCCATCGGGCAAAGGGTGCGAGGACGTTGGAACTCACCGTGGGGCGGTTCAAGACCATCCTTAGTCATGCTTGTGGCACAAGGGTTGGTTCGATTAGGCTGGTCGGGCCTTGGCCCGACGCCAATCATGAGTGTTGCTTTTTGGTTGCCTAGATGTTGCCCCTTGATGCTTGATGTGTGTGCTTGCGTGTTATATGTGTGCTATCCATACCGTTGAACTTGGCTTCCAAGAGAAAATTTTTATTTTGGAAAAATACCCATGACAACAGTGGTATAACCAACAATGAAAACATGTACAATTAATAAGGAAAACCTTTACCATAAACTATTTTTATGTACAAGCACCTTACTCTAAGTTCATAGACTCGCAAATGGTTGTCTAATACTACGCGCTCCTCACGCGCGCTCCTTCTGTCCTTCTCGTTCTCTTCCAGCGACTCACCTCGCCGTCCTTTTTTTCTATCATCGTGCTTCCAGTCGCCAGCTACTAGAGCCAACGCTGGGCTCCGTCACGCCGCCGGGCCCCCGCCTGGTGGCTAGGCCCCCTTCAGTGGCGCTTCCCCCTCTCCCCCCTCCACCCCGCTCTTCTTCTCGATAGGGCGCAAGAACAAATCCGCCTTCCTTCACCCTCTCTGGCGCTGTCGGATATGCCACCCTCCTCCCTGTACGCTGTCACTCTGGAACCTCCCTCTAGTGGAAAGGGTAAGCCCTTCCCTTCTCTCTGTTTACTGTGCTTCTTCTGTCCTAGGCGATGGTGGTGAGCTGTGCCAGCCCGCGCTGGCTTCTTCTCCTCCCCCGCAGCCGCTTGCCTCTTCTCCCCAGGTTCCGAGCTACGGTTTTGACAGCTCTGCAATTGCTTCCTCCAAGCCTCCTTCTGCAGCTCCAGCAGTCGATTCGGTCAGGTCCTTGACCCTCTCCTCTATTGGTGCAAGTAAAGCCGCTAGTTCAAGTCAGGTTCTGGTCGATGCTGCATTTCCTGCCCCTTCTGATAGTTTGGATTCTGCTACTGTGACGAATGTTGACCGCCCAGAAGTTTTAGCCGCTGGTGCTGATGTTTTCGTTGCCAGCCTGGTCTCCTCAACCCAATCTGCTCCCTCTCCTAAGATCCAACTATCATTTTCCACGCCAGCGGCTCAGTCCAACTCGGTGCACAAGCTGTGGATCTTGTTGTGGACTTCTAGGATCCTCTAATTGACTTAAGCCTTCAAGCTTACCTCGAAAAGCTGGCCTCTGCCGCTCCCAGGAATAACAAGAGTCCCCCACGAGTCTTTCAAAGGATGTAGCCCCCTCTAGCTCCATTGGCATAGCCGACCGTGTTCCTATTGCCAAAAGAACGCCTGCTGCAGGTAAAACCCCTAATCCTTAGGTCGTAAGACCAATCCTTCGTTTATGGATATCCTCCTAGCTAAGCAGAGTTCTAGTGTTGGTATGTCTCTTTGTTTTGAGCCTTGTGATAACATTGAAACTGAGAATCCCTATGTTTGTATCGAGGATATCTCTCCAGAAATTGACTATTGGGAAAATGACTTAGTAGGTCATATTTGGGGTACGAAATATAGCTTTAACATTGTGAAAGATTATGTTAAAAGAGCATGAAGCTTTGTCTCCACCCTCTAAATTCTTCTCCATGGGGACACCTGGTTCCTATTTCGCTTTGACAAACAGGAGGACCTTCAACCGGTCCTCGATAAGGAGCCTTGGTTACTACACTCCTCCCCCTAGTGCTAAAAAAATGGTCCCCGGATCTCTTCTTCAATCCTAATGACTTGAATTGAATCCTAATTTGGATCCAGCTGCCTAAACTCCCTATCAGCCTTTGGTCCCGTTCAGTCTTAGAAAGATTTGCTCCAAACTAGGCACCCCTTCACACGGATCAATCCACTGCAGTCAAAGTGTCTCTAGTGGAAGTTGACTTTAATCTTGAAGTTTTGTGTGAAATTGAGATCCGCACCCTAGGCGACACTTTATTCCAATAGGTGATCTATGAATGGGAACCTGTCTCTTGCTCTTCCTGCAACCTGGTTGGGCACTCCTCTTCCCATTGTCCTAGAGCCGCTCCCCTAAGTTGCTCTCTTAAGAACCAGCCCATCCTTTTTCTCTCTTCTTCTCCTCCTATCCTCACCACCCTCCATCCTCTTCGCCTATCATTCCCACCACCCATCCCTCCTCTACGACAATCATTGCTTCTCCCCCCTCGGCCCCCACCTCTATTGCTAAGACCCATCCACCAGATAATCTGTCTATGCCCCCTCCCTCCAGCTAGTGCTCGCCCCCTCTAATCCCGCCCCCTCTAATTGAGATTCCTGGAAATTGGTCCCCTCTAAGGAGAAGAGTCCTAAGGTAGGGACCTTAGTCCCTGTGGCAGAGGATCTTTCCCTTCAACTAGATAACTCCTTTCCAGTCTTCCATCAGGGCTCTGTTCCTTCAGCCCCCTCCCCTAGGGATGTCAATGGGTGACGGGTGCTCGTTTCACCCGACCCGTTAAAATGGGTGAAAATGGGTGCGGGTGATAGGTCGGGTCGGGTGAACATTTTTCACCCGGTCACCCGACCCGTTCACCTGACCTGTCACCCATATGTATTATATTAAATAAAAAAATATACTTATCCCGTATTTGTTGAGTTAATTTGGAAATATTTTGGTTAATACTCCATGTTTTGAGTATGTTATTGGTATTAGTTGATGTGGTATGTATTGTTGAACAAATATGAGTGTATTTTTTGAAAAATTAAGCTTATATAAGGTGTTAAAAATTAAATATACTTGCTGAAAAAATAAAAACGGGTGACGGGTGATGAAGTTACGGGTGACGGGTCGGGTGGTGTGGGTGAAAAATGGGTGACGGGTCAAGTGGAGCGTTACCTGACCCGAACCCGACCCGTTGCCATCCCTAACCTCCCCCTTCCTCTACCCCTTCTTATGATTTTAGTTGTCTGGAATATCAGGGGTTGCAATGACCACCCCAAAATTTGTGAGATCCATAATTTTGTGTTGAGCAATATTCTTTGTGCCTTTGGACTCCTTGAAACCCACGTCTCTTTTACCAACCACAAGTCCATCTTGCGCCATTTCTTCCCCGCTTGGAATTTCATCCACAACTATGACACGTACCCCAATGGTCGCATTTGGGTCTTTTTTAATCCTACTTTCATCTCCCTCACCCAATCCACTACTCTGACCAAACAAATTGATCATTCTGTCATTGAGAGCTTTGCTGCTAGAGGAAAGACATGTATTTCTTCAAGGGTCTATCCTAAAATTGCAATCTTCGACAAAACTCACTTGTACGCCTTCACTAATGGCACGAAGCCAATAACCATTGAATCACTTCAGGCATGGGGCATGTGGAAACCCCAACATATGAATGATTCGCTGCCGCTCACTGATTGAACTTGATTTCTTAATTAGGAATGTGTTATTTTATATATCTTCTTAATTAAGTATGTGGTTGATGAATTAACTTTAAAGGCTAGGTAGCATTTTATCAGTTTTTAGACATTTTTCTCACAACATTTCTCTTTCCACATAGCTAGATATCTACTATTTGAAACTAATTTAGAATTGTGTTGCTACTGCTATTCTAATGGAATTCAACTTAATTTGCTCATCTATTTTATTTCCATCCATGAATTATCTGTTTCATACCTACTATTGGGAGACCTTCAGCTATGAAATTCAATTTTGATAACTCGTTATATAACTTTGTGTGCCACTTTCTGTACGAAGCTAAATTCAATATGATAAACCAACAAAATAAAATGATTAGTGAGCCCCTAGCTAGAAAGCTGAGCTAGTCATTCATGTGGAGTGCCCCGCACATCTAGTCTCAGCCCAAAAGCTGAAGAAATTCATATTTTACTAGGCCATGTACCTTAAAAAAAGCTTGTCACAATGGGCTTAATAAAAATGACAGATTTTCCTTCTAACTATGCTTGTGATGTGTGCTACCGTTTGATAATTAGACTAGCCCAAAGACTACATGAAATACCCCTAACTTCTAAAACTTAATTAAATGATATATTAATGATATAAGAGGACTAATAATCATATTAATACCATTTGGGAACAATCTAAGATCTCAACAAGGCAAAAACATGCTTTAAGATCGGTAAAGCCAAAAATGTGCTTTAAGAAACCATAGAGATTGTATGACCTCAATTAGGATCCAAAGTGGATTCCTAAGTATTATAATTAATTAAGTAACACAATAAAACCATTATCAAAGAAAACCAAGCTCAAAAACATGTCCAAACACAAAATGTGCTTTAAAACTCCTTAGAGCACGTTTTTGAGAAAATTGACTTTATAAGTGGGTTTTGAGTGGTGTTAGGGGATGAATTACACCCTGTTATACTAATTTACTATGATGTACCCCATTATAAGGTCTAATTCAAAGTGTTTCAAAAAAAATCACAAATATGGCATTCATTTGTGAATAGTAACCGAAATAGTGCATTTTTAAGTAATGTTGACTAAGCCAAGTCAATGGTCACTTGGTGACTCACCTTGGACCAGTATGGCACGACAGAAACAAGGGAGGAGGACAGCACATCATTCTTTAATCAAAATATTTAGCCAATTTGGTGAATACTCATTTACTATTCATTACTTTACTTTTCCTTCCTTAAAACACAATTTTGGCTTTCTATTTCATCTTGTCCTGTTCCAGCCAAGTTTTGCATTCTCTTAGAACCTCACAAGCTGTGTTCTTGAGTTATCAAAGTGGCGATTCAACTTACTTCACCTAAGGTAATGGTTTAAGGCATTATTTAGCTCATTTTCTTCCTTCTTCATTACCTACACATGGAGCTAACTATCTAGCACTTTCCATGGCTCCTTCTCAGTGTTTCATCTTTGATTAAGTGATAATCTTTGGCTGAAACCACAACAAGGACCAAAGTTGGTCAAAATCTCATTTTAAGGTAAAAATCTACCTTAAGACTTTCATGACTTCTTACGGTTTTCTTTGGCTGATTTCAATGAGTTTATACACTCATTATCTTCTCAATATCATATTGTTTCAGTGTGTAAACCATATTGATCAAGGGTGACCAGTTTCAAAGGCAAAATCCATTCTTTAAGGCATTTTGCCTAGGTAAACCCTAATATCTTGTCACCTTGCTGTCATCTAGTGAATCCCCATGATTTTATGGTGATTTTTTCACCCTTTGATGTTTTAAAATCAGGCCGAAGAGACCTTGTTTGTTCCTTACCATTTTAAGGTAAAAATCACCTTAAATCTAGGATTAAATTGTTCCTTATGATTAACTCATGCTTGGAGTGTAATCATATCTTATATTGCTGCTAGAAAATATCTAAGAGGCTGTCCAATTTGTGCTCCCTTCTACCGTGGCCAAACAGCACCTTAAAAGTGCATAAAATCAAGGTATAACATTATATAATGTTTTTAATACCTTAAGAGCTTATACTAAGTTGTGCCGTGAGTGGACTATTATAATTGGTTGATTTTGACTTCAAAAATGACTAGAACATGTCATAGAAACTTTGGAATAATTAATTAAGTGGTTAATTAACATAATTGTCAAATTTAAGACATTATGTGGAAGTTTTGTAAATAATGAAGAATTTGGTGTGAGGGCCGAGAGTTAACAGCATTATTAAGACATTTAAAATGTAATTTTATGTTATAATGCAAAGTTGTAATAAGGCCATGTTATTAGGCCATTTTAATTTAAGTTTAAAAGCTTATTTAATTTAATTTAGGGAAAATTCACGAGATACCCCTGTTTTCTTTCGTAATTCATAATATACCCCTGTGATTTTTGTAATTTAACTTTAAACATGCTTAAATGTTGTCCAAAATTGATGAAACTTTACATGGACGATGCTAAAGTGTTATATTTTGGTCCAATATCAATTTTGAAGCTTTTTAAGCTCACATGTGACCTGTGGGACCCAATGAATATGTGACTGTTCATTGGGTCCCACATGTCACATGTGAGCTTAAAAAACTTCAAATTTGATATTGGACCAAAATATAACACTTTAGCATCGTCCATGTAAAATTTCATCAATTTTGGACAACATTTAAGCATGTTTAAAGTTAAATTACGAAAATCACAGGGGTATATTGTGAATTACGAAAGAAAATAGGGGTATCTCGTGAATTTTCCCTTTAATTTATGCAATTAGCATAAATTTTGGGGTCAATTGGTAATTATAATAAAAATTTGTAAGAGATCATATGTCGCAATATTGGTGTAAACATTACTTAAGCGTTTCTTTGATCTTCTCATAGTGTAGTTAGACTTAAATTTTGTATATGCTAAAGCAAAGTACACTTTAAAAGTTTTGTAAAGTGTAACTCTCTCTTATTTTGAAATGTTTGAATGGGTTTGTTGCAATTCATTTGTTTGCAATTCAAACTAGAAACTTGTTTTGCTAGTTGTGCATATAGTGTGTTGATTGCCAGAGGGCAATACCAGTTGGATGCTCTGTACAAGTATATGTGATTGTATTGGGTTGTGTTTGAAAACACATGGTAGGGGCTAAAAAAACTAAAAAAACCACGGTTCAGTAAAAAACCGTGGTTTAAAATGTTATGGCATGAGACTATATATGACGGTTGATCCAAAAAACCGTCGTTTATTCATGACTATATACCATGGTTTAGACAGAAACCATCGTTTAAGAGGCATTTATACCACAGTTTAGATGAAGAACCGTCATATAAAGTCATTTAACTTCACGGGAAAAAGGGTCTTAAATGACAGTTATAAGACCGTGGTTTTTTTCTCTTAGTTATAAACGACGGTTCATAACTGTCGTTTATAGCTCTTTTGTTATATGCGATGCAAGCATATACCATGGTTTATAACCATGGTTTTTAAGCAAAATAACCGTGGTTTATAATCTTTTCCCCACTAGTGCTACCGTTCGATAATTCACTAAGCAAGACTAGGATAATGTTTGAAATGCTACATATTGATGTCTGGGGCTTGTTTAATACTGAGACTTCTAATGGTTACATGTTTTTTGTTTGTTTTGTTGATGATTTCACACGAACAACTTGGGTCCATCTTGCAAAACAGAAAGGGGAAAATTGGGCAACTATCGTGAACTTTATCAGAATGATAAAATGGAAATTTGAGACAAAAGTTAAGATTGTCAGAATAGATAATGTAAATGAACTTGGGAGATCTAATGATGGAAAATTATTTTATGTACAAGAAGGGATGGTTCACCAAACTACATGTGCATATACACAGCAACAGAGTGCAATTGTTTAACGGAAACATAAATACTTGCTTGAAACAGTAAGAGCCGTGTTCTTGCAGTCAAATGTTCCCCTTGTCTATTGGGGAGAATGCATTTTTTGTGCAACATATTTGATATCAAGCCATTTGGGTGTTTATGTTACAAGACCATTATCAACAAAAGTGGGAAATTCAATCTTAAAGGGAGAAGCATGTGTCTATATGGGCATAGACCCGAGGAAGAAATGCTACCAGGTCTTGAGTATTAATACTCAGACTGTTGAAGTTAGCAGAGACATAAAATTTCATGTTGGTATATTCCCTTTTAAACATTGTCTTGATCATTACATTAACAACCAACATGTATCATGTGCGCATGATGACGAAGTTGAAATCCATGCAAATAATCGACAGGCTCTAATCACCGCTGATGAGGAAATGCCACAGGGAAATCAACAGGAGACTGCACCAAACAAGATGTGGTACAAACTAATCTTCGACGTTCAAGTAGAGAAATTCATAAACCAAGCTATCTTGAAGATTACTTTTGTAACACAATCTTTCAAGATGTATTAGATGAAAGGGTATATGGAAACAAAGAGAGACCTACAAGCTTTATTTCAGATCTAATGAGTTTGACTGAAATAAAACCTAGTACATCTATTGCTCTTTATCTACCGAATCCAATGTCACAACAAGCCTTATGGAAATGCAAGAACCAAAATGTTATAAAGAGGCAGTTGTCCACTATCACTAGAGAAAAGCAATGGATGAAGAGTTGCGAGCTCTCAAAGAAAATGACACATGAGATGTTGTAGTTCTGCTTAAGGGTAAAAAAGTAATTGGTTGCAAATGGGTTTCCAAAATTAAACATAAATCATATGGAACATTGAGAGATATAAAACAATATGGTGGCCAGAGGTTTTACACAATGTCACGGATTAGATTATACTAAAACATGTTCTCCAGTAGTTAAGTTGACAACCATTCATGCACTCATTGTTTATGCTCTTAACAAAGGTTGGGTAATCAATCAGTTGGCGTAAATAACGCCTTTATGGATGTTGATCTAGATGCAAACGTTTATATGAAGATTCCATATGGCCTTGAGGTAACTGGACAAAACAAATCCTATCACCTAAAGAAATCTTTATATGGCCTTAAACAAGCTTCCTGATTTTCCAAACTTGTGAGTTTTCTCCGTACACTCAATTTCACACAATCAAAGAATGATTATTCTTTATTCTAGAAGAAAATAAGGAGCAATGATCTTTATTGCTGTCTATGTAGATGACATGTTGGTTGCAGGAACGAATCAAAGTGACATTGATAACATCAAACATGCACTGGATTTGAATTTCAAAATTAAGGATTTGGGAACTTTACATTATTTCCTGGGCATAGAAATTATCCGAACACAACATGGATACATTTTATCCCAATGAAAGTTTTGCATGGATTTGATAGAAGAGTATAATTGTGCAAACACCAAAAATACTCAAGGACCTATGTTAGTAGGTAAATAGCTTCTACTTACTGATGGTATTCCTCATGATGATGCTACTACCTATCATTGACTGGTTGGAAAGCTTAATTATTTTTCCTACACAAGACCAAATATTAGCTTTATCGTACAAGTCCTCAGTCAGTTCATGCAAAAACCAACTGATATTCATATGCAAGCAGCTTTGCATGCTCTTCGCTACGTGAAAGGTACCATGAATTATGGAATCAAATTGACAAACAACAAAACATTCCAACCTTGAACTTTTAGCATATTATGATTCCGACTGGGCTGTGTACCCAAATACAAGGAAGTCAATCTCGGGTATGCAGACGTGTATTTGTGAGTGGTTAGAACAGGTGTAATTAACATTAAAGAAAGAAATTAAAACCCAAAAATAACGTCGGGCTGCAAATAAATCCCGGTCGCAGTAGTATAGTGAAAATGTAAGCAACCGGATGTCGAACCGTGGGACTAATGTACATATAATAGTACCTAAGCGTGTCACAAGAGGGGGGTGGATTAATTGACTTGTAAAATTAAAAAAAGAAAAGATAAAATAAACTAAGTTGACAGATAAATAAAATGGAACTCTGGGTCAGGTTAATATAATCTGCATAATTAAGCTATCTCTACTGGTTTAATAATTTGGCAAGGTTCCTGTAATTATCTTAAGGACTAAGTCATAGCCTCATAAGAACTCGTTCACCTGTAATGCAAGGTTCTAATCAAGGTTCAAGCAAAAGCCTGCGAACGACAGAGGAGTATTGAGGAATTACATTTGCAACTGAATACTAACTTATTAAATCATAACAAGTTTCCTCCAGTTTTACGCCTTAATTAACCTGTCTATTTATCACCTGGTCTGATCAAAATAGACTTAGTAGAGCAATTTAATAAATTCGCGAGATCTATTAAAAAGGCGAGATGACTTTTAAAACGTAACAAACTGTATATAAATAAACCAGTAAAAATATTGCATAATTAATACAGATACATAATAACTATTCCCAGAGTAAACGTAAACTAGCCTAACATATTAAATAGATAGATAGAGACGAGAGTAATAGAAATCATCCGTAATCACTCCGTCTCACTCTGCTATTTTGTGTACGTAGTAGGGCTAGAGGTGAATTTGGTGGACTGTAAAATAAATAAAATGGAGAAGGCGGGAGAAGAGAAATGAGATGGCGTGTGGTGAAGTGGTCGTGGATGGATTCTATGATTTTCGAGCAGAAGCTCGTGGCTTTTATAGAAGAAAGAAGAAGAAAGGAAGATAAGATAGACAGACGCGTGAGCAAGCTGGAAATGATTGAGCTCATTGATTGCAGGGGACAGGCTCACGCGTGAGAGGGAATTAAGGTAGCGCCGCACGGAGTAGATAGATAAGGCAGTGGACGAGTTGCAGCTGCGAGTTGCAGACAGTCGGTCGATGAAGATAAGCTCGACATTTATACACAACCGCCTGATAACATGCGGTCTCCTCTCTGCTGTCCGCCCATTTAGAGGCGGTCTCCTCCTCTCTTGTCCGCCTGTTAACAAGCTTGTCCGCCTCTTAACAGGAGGACACTTGTGTCTTGTCCGCCTCTTAACAGGAGGACACTTGTGTCTTGTCCGCCTCTTAACAGGAGGACACACTTGTGTCTTGTCCGCCTCTTAACAGGAGGACATGGCTTATTTCTTCTACCGGTTCTAGATTCTTCGTTTGGACTCCGTTTCTGAGCCGTTTGTGTCTATGCGTTCGTCTCTTTCTACTTTACTTCCAGCTTGGTTTTCCTCATGTTAAACCAATAAATTTGTGAGATAATAATAAAACATAAACTAGAGGAAAACTAACCGAAGTGGAGAAATGAGCAAGAAAAGTGCTAATATAATATATGAAATACACCTATAAATCATGCTCATTTGGACACTTATCACACCCCCACACTTATCTTTTGCTTGTCCTCAAGCAAAATCACGTACCCAAATAAGTAGGGAATGCTCAATACTAACAAATATTATTATGAAGGGTAGGATAAACATGATCTTTTTAACTTATTGAGGAGTGTGAAAAATTAACTGCTGGTGGCATAGGTGTGCTCAGGGTAAAAATAAAATATAGAGTTTCGGGGTATGATCCAAGGTACTTCAATGTTTCTTTTAGGTGACTTTGAGAAATTTTACCATGGCCAACTTCTCTCAAGAACGGGAATTGAGGAGAAAACAAAAGGAAAAATAGATTTATGCATTTGTTTCACTTTTGCATAAGGGATGAGAAAATGTAGGCGTCACGCCTTTGTATTTAAGAACACTCAACTCTCTTTGTTGGTTACCAATGGTGTCTCGCAAGTCCCTTATTATTTTGTATTTTTTTCTTTCTTTTTAAACAGAGAAGTACCCCTTAGCAATCCCTAAGAGAGAAGACAGAAAGGAACCCTGAGCAATAAAATCCAATCATTTGCAGATCATTTGGTCACACCGCATATAAAATGCTCCTCAAAAGTAATCAAAATTTTAAAATTGTACCATTTATCCCACAATTCATAACAGTATTTATTCTTAAAGAGAACAACCCACATATACAGGGTCCATAATATTGAATTGGACAAACGCATGATAAGGAGAGAGATTAAACATTTTAAGCACAAAATGTCACCGAAAAGGGCACACTCCCCCACACTTAAATTGAACAATGTCCTCATTGTTCACTAGAAAAACAAGGGAAGGTTTCAGAAGACCTTTTCGGCAAGTAGATAATTAGAGATAACACAAAGATCACAAATAAACATCTAAGCATATAAACGCTCCTCTGCAGTTTTTATTTAAATAAAAACATAATTAAAGAAACTGGTAGTATGTACTCCCCTGATATTATTTTTGCTAGTTGTAAAAGGAGTTCCCCCACACTTGAGCTTCAGCCTCAAGTAGCGTAGCTTGGTTTCGGTATCCACATGGAGGTGCACCTGCAGAAGACACTAGAATCAACCATACTACAAACGGGGTTAAAAGTTAGCAAAAATAAAATTTAAAGAGAACCTGAAAATTAAAAGAGCATAAAAGCAAATAAAATAAAAGTACACCCGGGTTGCCTCCCGGGAAGCTGCCCTTCTTTAACGTCTTTGGCTAGACGCCTGCTTTGTTATCCTGGATCAAAACAAAACGTTACCTCGGCATATAAAATAAGAAAATTAATACTCCACAAAATCTGGTATTTGAGGAGGTACTGCCGGGAACGTAGTTCTAACAGAAGACCCGGTGGTGATGATTTTTCTTCCTCAAACTGGAGGATGTAAAAATCCTCCTCTTGTAGGTGAGGCTCACAGAAAGAACGCTGATCAATATCATCTTCAGAGAAAGTTAATTCTTCGAAGGTGATAATGGCGTTTTGTTTGGATATCTTGGTGGGAGGTGATGGCAATTCCTTCTCTTTATTTTCGAGGATGTAAATATCCTCATCTTCTTGATAGAGCACAGAGAAGGATGGAAACTGGCGGTAGGCGACTGTAAAGGAAAGAGAATAACTTACATCCGTAGTGGGGTGTTGTACCTCATGAATTATTTCGCCCTTGGTTGCTGTTCTGGTTGAGCGAGTTTCTCCAGGTAATCTGGTTGATCTTCTAACCAGAGTTGTTCTTGCAATATGAGACAATCTGCATAATCATGAGCTCCTCCACATACGGAGCAGTATAAATACTGTGAATAGCAAAACTCTTGCTCGTACACCTGTTCCATTTCCATTTTTTTTTGTTTTGTATATAAACGAAACTACTGAAACAGATAGGAAAATTAAATGATTAGAAACAACATAATAATAATATAAACAAAATATAAAAATGAAGTAGAAACAGATTGAAGAAGTTGGGAGCAGATTGGAGAAGAAGAGAAATTTTTTTTTCGGAACGCGTCTCTCTCTCTCTCTCTTTTTTTTTTTCGGAACGAGTCTCTTTTTTTTTTCCGAATACGCTACTTACTGAAACAATAACAGATTAGAAAACACACACTAATAATATAAACAAAATATAAAAGATAATTAATATAAACAACAACAAAATAAAATAGACAAAAATATAAAAGACTATTAATATAAACAACAAACAAAAATAATATAAACAAAATATTCTAATATAACAAGTGAATAATCCGGGGCTTAGGGACTAGAATAAACTAGTCCCCGGCAACGGCGCCATTTTGCAGACGTGTATTTGTGAGTGGTTAGAACAGGTGTAATTAACATTAAAGAAAGAAATTAAAACCCAAAAATAACGTCGGGCTGCAAATAAATCCCGGTCGCAGTAGTATAGTGAAAATGTAAGCAACCGGATGTCGAACCGTGGGACTAATGTACATATAATAGTACCTAAGCGTGTCACAAGAGGGGGGTGGATTAATTGACTTGTAAAATTAAAAAAAGAAAAGATAAAATAAACTAAGTTGACAGATAAATAAAATGGAACTCTGGGTCAGGTAATATAATCTGCATAATTAAGCTATCTCTACTGGTTTAATAATTTGGCAAGGTTCCTGTAATTATCTTAAGGACTAAGTCATAGCCTCATAAGAACTCGTTCACCTGTAATGCAAGGTTCTAATCAAGGTTCAAGCAAAAGCCTGCGAACGGCAGAGAGAGTATTGAGGAATTACATTTGCAACTGAATACTAACTTATTAAATCATAACAAGTTTCCTCCAGTTTTACGCCTTAATTAACCTGTCTATTTATCACCTGGTCTGATCAAAATAGACTTAGTAGAGCAATTTAATAAATTCGCGAGATCTATTAAAAAGGCGAGATGACTTTTAAAACGTAACAAACTGTATATAAATAAACCAGTAAAAATATTGCATAATTAATACAGATACATAATAACTATTCCCAGAGTAAACGTAAACTAGCCTAACATATTAAATAGATAGATAGAGACGAGAGTAATAGAAATCATCCGTAATCACTCCGTCTCACTCTGCTATTTTGTGTACGTAGGGCTAGAGGTGAATTTGGTGGACTGTAAAATAAATAAAATGGAGAAGGCGGGGAGAAGAGAAATGAGATGGCGTGTGGTGAAGTGGTCGTGGATGGATTCTATGATTTTCGAGCAGAAGCTCGTGGCTTTTATAGAAGAAAAGAAGAAGAAAGGAAGATAGACAGACGCGTGAGCAAGCTGGAAATGATTGAGCTCATTGATTGCAGGGGACAGGCTCACGCGTGAGAGGGAATTAAGGTAGCGCCGCACGGAGTAGATAGATAAGGCAGTGGACGAGTTGCAGCTGCGAGTTGCAGACAGTCGGTCGATGAAGATAAGCTCGACATTTATACACGACCGCCTGATAACATGCGGTCTCCTCTCTGCTGTCCGCCCATTTAGAGGCGGTCTCCTCCTCTTGTCCGCCTGTTAACAAGCTTGTCCGCCTCTTAACAGGAGGACACTTGTGTCTTGTCCGCCTCTTAACAGGAGGACACTTGTGTCTTGTCCGCCTCTTAACAGGAGGACACACTTGTGTCTTGTCCGCCTCTTAACAGGAGGACATGGCTTATTTCTTCTACCGGCTCTAGATTCTTCGTTTGGACTCCGTTTTTGAGCCGTTTGCGTCTATGCGTTCGTCTCTTCGTCTACTTTACTTCCAGCTTGGTTTTCCTCATGTTAAACCAATAAATTTGTGAGATAATAATAAAACATAAACTAGAGGAAAACTAACCGAAGTGGAGAAATGAGCAAGAAAAGTGCTAATATAATATATGAAATACACCTATAAATCATGCTCATTTGGACACTTATCAGGTTACTATATTTTCCTAGGATACAGTCCTATCTTTTGGAAAACTAGGAGACTGGGTTCCGTTTCACTTTCTAGTACGGAAGCAGAGTATCGTTCTCTACGACGTGTCACTGCTGAACTCACCTGGCTAACTCGTTTGTTGCATGAGATTGGTGTGAGTAATATAACTCCCATACCAGTCAAATGTGATAACCAGTCAGCAATACATATAGCCAGAAATTCAGTCCTCCACGAGAGGACCAAACACATTGAAATTGATTATCCTTTTGTCCTGGAGAACATACAACGAGGTCTTGTAGATGTGGTTTACATACATACTACAACATAACTAGTAGACATGATGACAAAGGTATTCCCAAGGACAAAATATAAAGATCAATTATAGTACATGGGCATGAGCAGCGACAACACAACAAGCCTAGGTAATCTAGCTTACCTACGACTTAAGGGGGAAGGGGTATTGGGATAATAATAATGGGATTCTTAGCCCACTTTAGTCAAAGTGTTTTACCTAGCCCACATTAATTATTGTGAATAAGATAGTTTATCTATTTTTTTGTCTTTTGGCTAACTTTATTTGTATATATACACTAGTCAGATCAATACTTGGTTTGTACAAAATATAGCCAATAAAACTCAATGTGTTTTCAATTCTTCAATGACAGTAATACTCTGTTCTTCTTTCTTCGATCGATATCACTTCTAAATTCTAATAGGCTCTGTAACTCCAACTCCTTTTCAGAGCCTCACCATTTCCTTTTGGCCATCTCTTTCTCCCACATCTATCTCTAATAGTAATGTTTGAGATGTATGCAATTCCTTTCCTTCTTTGTCTCAGGGGCTTTTATGGGCAGGAAATCAACAACAATATCAATGGTTAGTATTCTTGCAACATCAAACTCTTCAAACTCTCCAAGAATAACTTTACCCTCAAACTCTCCAAACTTGAGATCTTCACTCCCAAGGTGTCATGGGATTACCGATCACTGCCACCAAACAAGTCCTCTTGTAACCACATGCCAGAGAGAAACTTAAGATCATGTCTATCAACCTATCAATTCTCAAGACAACATCCAAAGGGAAATTGGGGAAGAAAGAACTGTAGTGAGTCTCAACAACATCTAGTGCTTGCCACAGTTCAGGTTCCGCCGTTCCTGGACATGTGTATTCGGGTCGGAACCAGTCAGGGGTGGTTCCAGTTCCAATTCCAAACCCTGTATTCGCTTCTAATTCGCTCAGAAAACTGATTCTGACCGGTTTTGGAGCGGTTCAAGTTCTATATCGGTTCCATACGGTTTCAGATTTGGGTGTCGAGAAACTGGAGCCGACCGGTCGGCTCTAGTTTCTTCATTTTAACTCTGATTTGAGATCCGTTAACGCACACACGTTGCTCTTTTTGTCCACTTTACTCCTACATAGGCTATTCCTCAAGTTTATAATCTTAAATGTGTAAGAAAAAAATACTTAGGAGTAAAGAGAATTTTATTATATGATTCACTGCCTCGTTAAAACCTTATTAGGTAAAAACCCATTGGGAAAACCCAAATAAGGAAAAAGAGTACAACTACTAAGAGATTAGATGATTGATGATTTAAATTTCCAAGTCTTAGAAAAGATTACATGGAAAGAAAGTAATACTAATACATTCAAAAAGATTACAAGATAAAAGTCCCTAAGTGGTGTTTCCCCATTCATCTCATACCAATCATCATGTTGCCCTTCGTACTACAATGCGCGTGCTTGGGATCTCAACTCGGATAAGTCCCAATCATACTTCTCAACATAAACCTTGATTGAGTCCGGTGCAAGGCTTGATCTCTTTTCGTCCAATACTCTTTTCCCGCACTAAACGCCGACTCAGAAGCAACGGTTGATGCTGGAATTGCTAGCACATGTCGGGCTATCCTTGCAAGGATGGGAACTTGCCTTCATGTGCTTGCCACCACTTAAGAACATCCATATCACCATCATCATCAAAACTTAAAGTGAAGTTAAGATAATCATCATAAGTACAAAATCCAGAATCTGATTGAACAGATTTTTGATCTTTTCAAAATACTAGAAATCAAGGTACTTCTTTTGCTATTGGGGTGTGGTGGTTTAGAAGATGAACCACAACTACCACTAGCAGATGAAAGCTCATCTGGAAGAAACTTTGAAGTATACTCATCATGTAGCTTTTTCAAGGTTTCATTAACCATTTTTACATGTTGAACATAACTTGTCACAGGTGGACCTTCTGGAACAATACTATAATAATAATCAAGCAATTTTATTAGACCATCAAATTTGATTTATGGATCAAGAAAAGTTGCAATACAATAAATAAAAGGAAATTCATTGAAGAAGTAGTTAAACCATTTAGACATCATATCCATAATAACCCCACTAATCCCACTAACATTCTTGTTCTCATGCGAATTATTGATAATAGTAATGCATTCATTTAGGACTAGATGTACATTAGGTTCATAAACTAATGAAAAGACCTTAATTGCACTATCAAAATATTTCAAAACATTGCACACAACATTAGGCTTTTCCCAAAATACCGGACCCATTAATTCCTGATTGGATTGAACAACCATAGTGTTATATAAATGAGATAATATGGATTGATGTTTCTTAGTTTAACTAACAAATCATATGTGGAGTTCCATCTAGTGGGGGTGTCGGGAGAAAAATGACGAGGACGTAAACCGGCTTGCTCACACATTTTTTTTATTCATTTTTAACATGTGATTTCCTAATTTTTATCATAACATGTTTAAGTAGTTCTAATGTAGCAGTCAAGTTAGATAAACCATCTTGTGCACCCAAATTTAAAACATGTGCACAACATCGAACATGCAACTGATCTCCTTTATGCAAGAGTGTGAGCTTGTCATTATGTTTTAGATATTCTACACACTTAACATTGTTCGAAGCATTATAAAAAATTTCAAACTAAGAGCTTCACCAAAATTAAAAACACAATTGTTTAGCAATCATAAATCTAGCCATGCCATGCCATCTACCATTCTTTTCTATCAAAATGAAAAAAACCTGGATCAGGTTGTTGTTTGGTAAAGCCGGTAAGCATAGTTTGACCGCTAGTAGTGGTCACCATTGTCGTCGTATCCTTATAGATGTTGTGTGTTTTCAAGTGCTTTACAAAGGATCCGTGTAACACCCTGGATTTTACCTTAAAAGAAAGCTTATGGAAATATGAATCTAACAACGCAAATAGAATAAAAAACAGACTCCAAACGAGTCCTAAAAGTGAAAAACAAGACTTGTCCGACCTTATGTCCGGACGTCTGACGCTCGGACACAAGCCGAGAAGAAATAAACTGTGAAAATCCAATTGTCCAAACTTGTGTCCAGACATTAGAAGTTTAGACACAAGTCGAGAGTGGAAACAGAATGAGTCGAAACTTGTGTCCGGACATCGGAAGTTCGGACACAAGTTGAGAATTAAAACCGTGGATGTCCGAACGTTGGTCCGAGCTTGCAAGTTCGGACATAAGTCGAAACTTGCAAGTGAATTCGTCCTCGTATACTGTCCAAACTTTAAACTCCGGACAGATGTTTGGACATACTCAAATCAGCAAAAACAAAGTAAACTGTTGGGGCTTGTCCGAACGATGATGTTCGGACAGGTCCTAAAATGCAAGTTTTTGGATGAAATCAGAGTTAGGAAAAGCACCAAAACACTTACAAAATTAATGTCAATAAGTAGAGAAACATTTTAGTAAACATAGTTATCAATTGGTACCACATAAACGTAGTGAAAGCAATATTTAAACATCATAAGAACATCTCAATACGATTTATAAAGTACCAAATTATGTTATTGTAAACATCATAAACAAGTATAACCTCAAAATTTACAGCGGAAATAGATCATCCAGGGTATTACCGCCACACCCAACCCTTGGGTGCTCAGGCTAACGGTCCAATAAAAACAACAAGAATAACTGTTAAACTTATAATTCGATTTATGCGAAAGCTCCAAATAACCATAGTAATGTAATCATCAGAACCAACATATTGAATCTCAAATACTGTAACTTGGATATTGTCTCAACACAACTCATGTTCTCCTATTCTATGTGATAGCGCAATCCCGACCCCCACAGTCATCAATACCTGCGATAAGAAAATAATAGACAAAAACAAAAGAGATCGCACAAATCAGAAAAACTGAGTAAATTCTACCTCAATGTGTAAAATACATTTTGAATTTCATTTTATCGTTTGTCAATCAGATGGGAGAGAGTATTGAACAATTGAATATTTTTCTAGAAATCATAATAATCAACTAGTAGTGGGGAGCTTTCAACAGGAGCCAACCATAATTCCAAACACGGGGTCACCTATGGGACCTCAAACAATAATTCTAGGACAGTCACCTATGGGACCGTCAAACAAACCACCTCACCCTAAGTCCTTAAGTCTGCACACCCCCTATGAGACAGCAGTAACATAGAGTAGATCATAGAGCTTAACTGCAACATTGTGTGCAGCACCAATAATAATAATGAGGAGCACCTGTGGGCTCCAAGACATGATAATTAACCCTGTGAAAGACTCCCAAAATCCACAATTGAATCACCATAAAAATATTCTAGTTTCTCCATTTCCAAAACGTGGGGAATAATCCCAATTTACGAAACCACAACTTGAGAATCAATAATCTTCCAACCAAATAGAACCAAAACCTTTTCCTCCGATTTGTAAAACACAAAGTCAAATAGACATGAGCATAGAGATTTACCTGACAATCAAATCACTTCAGGAGATTAACTCTACCGGACTACTGGTAGCACCCGTCGACGTAATCGAAGTCTAAATATATAATCAACAATCAGGAACTACTAATCATAATCAAATAATTTGGTAAACTATCTAGGTAGATCACTTTACTCGACGTAATCCTATTCGACACTAGGGAAGCGATTTCACAACGTCAAGAACAAAAGCGTGAACTAGAAAGTTGGAAGTGGAGGAGCGTAATGACCATATGTTAGGATGAGAGAAAATGAAGAAGATCGATGTTTTAAATGGAAACAATATGTGAAATAAAGAGGAATACTATTTATTAAATAAATAATAATCTGCTTTAAAGAAGGAAAGAAAATATTGAGTAATTTAAAGGAGAGTTCTACTAACTAGTATTGTGGATATTTAAAAGATATAATAAATATTAACGTTATGGAAAACCGGAACGAGAAACGCCATCGCTAACAACATCGGTTTAGAAATAAATAGTTAAATAATTTCCAATTCGTAATAATAGGAGAAAATAATTTAGTCATTGTAACAAGAAAAGAAAGAGAGTAAAATATCTAGAGAAAGAATTAATAAACATTGATTGGATATAGGGGTGAGATAAAATAAATAGAAATAGAGTAAAAAAAATCAAGAATTCTAACAAGAGAAATATAATTACGTTAGAAGAAGAATCTAGAATACTAATAATGAAAATATTGGGAGAAGAATAAGGGTTTAACATATTATTAATTTGGAGAAGTGAGAAGTAAAGTTAGATTTGAACTCTTAAAGTCAAAGATATTTTACTAAGAAGAAGTAAAATTGAATCTGAACTCTTGAGAATTAAGAATAATTAAGTAAAGGAAGTAAAGCTAGATTCGAACTCTTAAGATCAATTCAACGAAATCAGTCTATAGGTTGTAAAATAATTATTTAGACGATAAAATAAAGGAGCCTATATATTAGGAATCAAAAGAATAAAAAGAGAGATAATCGTCTAACTTCCTTGGGCCTACTATCAATCCTAGAGTCGGACTATACTGCCATATCATAAATATTCTAATTTAAGGTTCCTCCGATCATATATTATATTATAACTTGAGAATTCGCGGGTATTTCAATCCGGTTCTGATGTCCGCTGCCTATGCAAGTTCTCTATTGTAAATATTGCAATATTACTTTTATGTCCCGACCTTCTTCGGATCTTCTTTCTTTGTGAAGTATGACAACACCCAAGAAGTTGGCTTCTTTCTTGATGGAATGGTGTTGTCGGCATCATCGTCTTCATCATCTTCTTCTTGATCAAGATTATGGGCATCAGATGGGGTAAAGGATCTACCTTTAATTGTTAAAAAATTGATTTAGACTATAATTAAGATAAGAATGTAATTAAAATTAAATATTGAATAAAATAAATTGTAACTAATATTAAAACTTAACAAATGGGGACATTGATGGTTGTGTTGGCCCCATGTTAGTAGATTCATGTTGGGAAATTGTATAACTTCGACCTTGCAGGATTGATGAAGACGAATAATGTTGTTGTTGATGATACCCGCATTACATCTCATCAGTTTGGTCTTGATCATCAACTTGGAAATTTGGATGGATTGGGAGATTGGAAGAAAGCATCACTTCCTTACCGGCTCTCCTAGACATTTTGCAAGAATGTGGGAAATGAGATGAAATACCCCGAACTTAAATATGGTGATTAGATTATTTTAATATGGTATTTAAGGGCCTAATAGTGCCTAAGTAATTTTGGTAAAGAAAATAAATCCAAAAGAAGTGAGAAAAACGCTTAGAAAGCGGAAAACGCTAAAATAAGCGTTAAATAACCATAGGAGGTACAAGACCTCGGTTATAGTATCGTAAGGATTCCTAAGGCTTATTCAAGGCCTAATTAGTATACGGGAATGATTCCCGAACAAACCGGATCCAAATAAGGTATTAAAACGCTAAAAGAGCTTTAGCGCACATTTTTTCGGGTTTTTCGAGGAAACCCGAAAACGTGATTTTAAGTGGTCAAACGAACCCTTAAAAATTATAAATCATTAAACAACTATTATTAAGCATTAACGGAAGCTTAATAACCAATAAAAATTAAAGAAACAAGAAAATTCCAGAAACGGGCCCGGTTAGTGAATAGTGCTAAAACCGGGTAAATTAACGAGCGTTTCTGTAAAAAATGAAAAACGCTCCAGCTGGCATTACATTAGTGGGCCGTTTTGTAGCTAGTAAGCAGCCTTCCCTCTCTTCTATTAGTAAACAAGAAAGAAAGAAAAGAAAGAGAAAAGCAAAAAGTAGAAAGAAAGTACAAATCACTTTAACACTCTCTCTCTCCCATTCCTATTCTCTCACTCACGTTTTTTTTTCCCCCCATCTGAACTCTCCTTCTCCCTCCAGCCAAGTATGGCGATTTTGAAGCTCCTCCATGGCAGCCCCACTTCCTCTCCTTGTACAAGCTCCATTCATGCTCCAATCACAAAAATAATTACATATTTGAACTCCCCTCATCCTCCTCTATCATTCCCTCTTTTCAAATTTGAAAAGGATGAGTTTCAACTCCATGGGTTTTGGGCATTTGAAGAGTAAATTACATATTCTTGAAGCTTGGAGTCTCCTCTTCCACTTAAGGTAAAAAGATTCAAGAGAAAAACTCATTTTCTCCATTTCCATGCCTTGGCCGATTTGACATCTTTTAATGCCTTGTTATTTTCTTGTTTTGAGCATCTTTCCAAGCCTCCAATGGTGGATTAGGGTCCTCTTTTGATTTATGGCAAGAAACCAACTCTAGGGTTTCACAAGGTAATCTCTTAATTAGTGCCTTAAGCATCCTTAGTTAATGAGATTAAGTGTTTTACTTAAGCTCATTCCTTTACTTGAATTTTTGGTTGGAGTTGGGCAACCACATTGCCTTGACCGATTTTGCATCAAGAGGAGAAGAGGAGGAGAATTTAAAAGAGGAGTTGAATACTCAAGGTAAGGAAATCTACCTTAACTACTAATCTAAGTATTTGAATTTTGGGAATGGGTAAAGGATAAATGAACTCAAAACTGTAATAGAATGTATTTGGATGAATTAAGAAGGATTTGTAAAGTGGGAGTGTAATAAAGGCCTGAGCCAAGTAATTAGAGTATGTATATTGGTATTGTTGTTGTGGGAGTTTTGGTAAATTGTGATTTCTATATGTGCTGGTAGGACCCCTTGTGGGTGTGGCTAGATTAGGATTGATGTGAATGAAATTTGGTGATGAGATGTGTTTTGGACAATGCTAGAAAAGCAACGGAGCTATGGCGAAATTTCGGTAGAAAACCGAGTGTTAAGGTAATGTTGAGAGGTTGGTGAACCTAAGTGTGCTTGGGATAAAGTAGAAGAGTAAATGAGTGGATTAAACCCACCAAGAATTAGAGAACAAGAGTTGGATGGGAGTATGCAAAAACTGTAGCAAATGTTGTAGGAAAAGTCATAAATCTTGCTAGTGGTGAACTAGAGTGTTTAGCATGTGAATGGAGAATGGACTTGGAGTAGATAGTGCCTTTGTCTAGAATGGAATTGTAATGGTCAATAAGTAATGTGGTGAAGTTGGTAGAAGGTAGTAACCCACCAAGAGGAAGTTAGGAATGCACAAAAGTGCAAAGTGTAAAAAATGCAAGAATGAAAATGTAGAACTTAAGCAAGAATTGAGCAGGGATTGGACCAATGATTTGAGGTGTTTTAAGGTGTTTATTTATGTAGGAAACTTGTGGAAAGTTTATGGAATGATTAGGGGTGGATTAAGGGTTGATTTGGGGTTGAAAAATGACCTTAATAGCAGTTTTTAGCAGGGTCCGGGACTTAGGATATGTACCAAGTCCCGGACCGCATCAAAAAAAGGCCCGAGAGTGAATGCACGAATTGGTCCAGGACTTAAGTCCAGGACCAAGTCCAGGACCAGTAGAAAAATCAGGCCGAGAGTTGTTTTTACAGTTGGTCCGGGACTTAGGATCCGGACCACGTCCCGGACCACCCCCAGAATTCAGCAGAGAGTGTTTTTAAGGGTTCTAAACATGGGGAATTGATTGGTAATGGTTTTTAGAAGTTGTTAAGGCCTTGTTTGGTGATATTTAAAGGTCCTAAGAAGTGTAAACAAGTGTAGGAAATGAATGGGAAGTAAGGACATAGTTTGACATGAGCGAAACTAAGTATACCGGGATAACGGGGTAAGTACGGGAGTAGTAATTACTTGTGTATTGTATGAACCTAGTATTGATAACAATGTTGGAAACATTATCAGTGGACCAAGTGTGAACCAAGGAACAAGGGAACACACGGTAAAGCTAACCCCGGTGAAAGGTATGATTTTCTCATGCCCCGTATGCTAACCGAGTTACGTTGATTTGTGTGCTGTATACCGGCTAATCAAGACTAAAGCATGAAAATGGTTTATTGCCTTCATTGTATCATGTCTTGATGTATGTTGTGTGAGTACCCCCTTCTTGATTGATTGTGTTGGCTTCATTAGTGCGTTAGTACGACTCCTAGATGAGTCTTGCTGTGTAGGACTCGTAGTAAGAGTCACGGTGTGAATAATGGAAACGTAGAAACGCACTAAACTATCGAATCAATAAACGATAACGCAAACCCAATGAACTCACTAGAAGTGAGAGAGTGTACGGGAGTAATAACCTCCCAATAACGGTAGGAGAACAGAAACCGAAATGAATAATCCACAAATAATAGTAGTGGGAAGTATATAAGTAACCTTGATAGAGGAATTAATCTTTGGTGCAAGACATGAAACCACGAGAGTAGTAAAGAATGATGAGGGATCTCCAAAACCCCTTAGCAATTAGTCGACCCACTATGAGAGGACCCGAATGATGTAAGTAATGTCCCGAGATGAGAGTATTCGATACGTTAGGGAAACCCTTAAACCTGAGAATACTAGGCGGGAGTAATTCCCTAAGCTAGTGGAGGTTATCAAGAGAGATACTTTTAGGCTAATCCATAAGATTGTAAGATACTCCATGAGAGGAGTGTTGGGAATTTGAGTAGTCCGGTAGAATGGACAATTGTATATTTGAGGAGATAAGTGTATAGCCTTCGAATTGTAGGGCTAGGTGGCGAGTTTGTGTATGACTCCGCCCAGAGACCAGTAATAAGTATGAGTATTGCGTAAGTATGAGTATGTAAATGAGTACCGAGTATTTGAGTATGTATGAGTAAGTGCTGAGTATTGAGTATAGAGTACGTATGAGTAAGTATTGAGTAATGAGTACGTATGAGTAAGTATAGAGTATGAGCAGTGAGTATGTACAAGTATAGTAACGAGTATGGAGTAAGGAGTGTGTACGAGTAAGGGTATGCGCATGGAGTGATGAGTATGTAAGACTAAAGTGATGATTAACAAGTAAGGAGTAGGTACGAGTAGAATAACGTAAATCGCACAACCACGAAGTAGTAATGAGTAAGTAAACTAATACGGACGGTCGACTATCGAATTGTCTTCCTTAGTAGATATTGAACCTGTATGTGTGTAAGTATCGTTGAATGTATTGTGTAGTAATCGTATGTATGTATGTATGTAAAATGAACTCCTGTATATCCGACCCAAAGTAGTCGGCGTACCGCGGTTAGCACACGGTATATGCGAATTTCATATGTAGCGTAAGCTGACCCCCTAGGGGGGACCGTTTTTAGTTGCAGGTATTCGAAGCTAACCACCGTTCGAGAGAGTAGGACGGGGACTGCTACATAAGCATGGGTAGTTGAGTAAAAGGAATTGTATTGTAACGCCTTATGAATTGGAAGTCTAAACTGTATCGGTGATGAAGGATTGTAGTATACTAGGTGTAGTTTGTGTATTGGAGTTGTAATTGATTTATGGTTGAGTATGCATGGGAAAGTATTGTAGTGTGTAGGTACTCGGTATGTTCATGTTCATCCAGACCGATAGTATGTAGGATTGTAATTCGCCTTGTTAGTCACGTGGGTGAATAACGGCCTGTACACCCGCCGTTGTGTAAGGAGTATCCGCTGCGAAGGTAAGTATTTGTACCGTTAATGACATTAGGCGGTAGGGGTGTTACAAAAAGTGGTATCAGAGCGAAGTATCGCTCTGATGGATGAAATACCAGTTTTAGTAAATGCCGATTAGAAAGTAGAGACTTAGGCTAAGGGTTGAGTGTTACGTGTGAGGTATGCTAGTTAGGAATTTCCGCATGAACCGGAAACCTACAACAACCATACCCCGCCCTCCGCAACCCACGGTATTAAGTTGGGAGAATAACGCCAGAGAGATGGAAAGACCTCTCACACTCGGGTAACACCCGATCTGGCAGTTGCAAGTAAACCTTATTAGAAAAAGAACCTGTCATACGTAGAGTTCAAGAACTGGAAGTCCCGAAGACGGTTCCCGTTGGATGATGATGACCGCACTTAATGGCGGAGGATTGAAGATCCTAATAAAGGATAGTGGAATTTATGGCACCATGGGGCGACATGCTTCGCAGTCGCGAGAACCATGAATAGCCAGTAAGAAGAAAGCACAATCGCGCAATGAGCAGGAAGATATGGTAATAGCCCGAGACAAGAGAGTCTACGGACTGTAATGTTAGATAGTACCAACACAGTATACAAACCGACTAAGGAAATA
Organism: Limonium bicolor; assembly: GCA_023374045.1. Taxonomy (NCBI): domain Eukaryota; kingdom Viridiplantae; phylum Streptophyta; class Magnoliopsida; order Caryophyllales; family Plumbaginaceae; genus Limonium; species Limonium bicolor. The sequence continues at coordinate 69,622,761 of CM041777.1, read as the reverse complement.
GCCGAGGTTGGATTAATACCAAACCTACACGCCAAGAGGCCGTGATAACCGAACAACATAGTTCAGGTAACGATGAAAGGATTCATACACAGACACCTATAGGACCACAACATGGTTCCAAGGTCAAGTCAAGTCTCGTTAACCACAGCGAAGGTGTGAGACACCCGAACTGACGACAACCATGTCGAGTACACTGATAAACGACTCAGGAGACTGATCACCAAGATCAAAAGATCAAAGGAAGATCCAATAAGACCACCAAATGTGGATGGAAACGATGCCGTAACCGGTATATGTGAACCGAAAAACAACCTACCCGCGCACTTGCCCGGGGCAAGTGCAGCAACTACAAGATGGTTGGAAGACTTTTACAACCTGCAAATACTTACTAAAGTACCGCTATGACGAATGGAGAAAATATAGGATCACCAATCCTAAGTATTTAAATAATGGAACCTCGGAAAGGCCTAACGGCCCGACCATTGTATTGAGAGTATACCGTTCAGCAAGAAGCTGAACTTGGTCAAGACCTGAATCATGGCAACGCCATGAAGAATTTCTCTTAACCCCGAACCGTTATTTCAAAACCAAAATTTTTCTTTCAAAACTATGAACCCTTCTTTTAAACCTTGGATTTTTTAAAACCAAAAACAACAGAATTACGGTGAGTATCATAGAATGATACAAGAGGAGTTGACAATAGAATACTTCACCTAGGCGTGTGACGAACACTACGAGTGTACCCAAATACGGGATTGGGACGACCGCACTCCGAAGGAGCTTGCGGGCCTGACAGATAGTTAGGTAAGTGGTAACGTGCCAAGACGGTACCCCACGTATGTATACATGTAGTGTACGAAACACAGGAAGTAGTTAACTCTGTTCTACGGACCATAAGTGAATTTAAAAAAGAACAGCTGGTTACCTCAACCGAACAAGGAAACTCAGATAAGCTACAAGCTAAGGAGTCAGAAACTCACTTCAGGAGAACCATTAAGAGTTGAAAGTGCAAGAAGCACTAACAACGGGATAAGACATTGAATATGTCTCGAAGATAACTAAGTAAAGCATGATAACTGGAAGGAATACCCAGTCTAAGCACAGTAAGGCAAATGCCTAACATTAACACAACAGTGTTCAATGAACGGGATAGAATTCCCAGAACAACTACCACAAACACACAGGGTGATGTTATAAGGTACCAGAAATACCATTCATCACCGGAAGGGATATCAAATCCGTTATAACACAAGGAAAAAAACATCAATGGTCTACCCTAAGAACGGGAGACGTTACAACCCTCAACGGATAACTCAGATCCAGAACCGCAAGGTAGGACAATAAACTGAACAAACTCATAAATGTCAGCCAGATGCTACCGTATAATCGGTACTACCCAGGAGCAATCCATAAAGGGTATCAAGTCAACACAGTTGAACGAGATGTCGTGGTAAAGACACCACAATCGGAACGAACATCCGGTTAGAACACCAAGGGATCCCACTTGATAGGGGATATCCCAAATTAATAAATGGTATCGATCAATACCAAGATACAAAAAGGGTCTCCAACAATCGGAAGCGTGATGCGACGATCTTATCATGGAGCCCAGTATCACCTCCAAACCCAGCAATGTCTTGTGGGGAAGTAACCGCTTGGGAACAACCTACGATGAGCAGAGCTCTAGGCAATATGGCTAGTACGCCATGAAACTGTTACCACACAACACCCAACGGTTGCAAAACCGACCGATGTGAACTATATGGAAAGTGGTCAAGGATGACACCGATAAAAGAGTAACAACCAATAATTGAGGATGCCCCTCATAAATGTGAAACCGCAAGAACGGTGAACACATGGACCCCAAGAAGGGGATATCATCAGTAACAGTCGGGAATATATTCCTTTCAGAACTACTAATGTAGTCAAGCTTGAGCATACATTATTGCCAATAATATAAAATAAGTAACAGCAATTGTTCACAACCAAGGAGTAACCGTTATTAAACCAATGATGCTCAGGGAGCTCAGAAGAACAAAGAATACCATATTCTGTAGTTGCCAAATACATAAGGAACCATCGTATAAATGATAGAAATGCATGAGCAGAAGCTAGCAACAGCGGAGACCATGTAAACCAATACTGGGGAATCAGTAAGAACATGGTGCGCAGCAGGCGACCAATGTATGTGAATAATCACCCAATACTATGGGTTGTTAAAACAATATGGTAGACAGACCGGGCAACAAGCCAGAAGTCTGCACCAATGATGAAGCACCACCTGAAAGAGTAACGATCAGTCCTATTGCGATCTCATAAGAGAGTTACTGCCAAGGGTTCACGCCTCTGCACTCTGTAGGACTGAGTGTTTTGGTATTGCACTTGTGTAGTTAATGATCTAGTGGGATAGCTAGGAATATGGAAATGTAAATAGTGGTAAATCCTTCCTTTAACCAGTAAACATGGCGCAAGCCAGTTAAACAAAAGCTTAGAAACAAACCGTGCGGCCTAAGGCCAAAGAAACACGGAGAGTGTGAAACACACCAACAATCACAGATGTGAATTCCACAGAATAAGGTGAAAGGAGACTTAAGAAAGTCACAAGGACCGACGCATTGAAAATGCAAGGTCATACAAGTAAAGAACACTCGTACTGAACCAGAGAAACTGGTATAATTCAGAAGCTACTAACAATAGAGGAAGCACTACAACTAAGTTGACTTAACCTCAACCGACAATAAGTCGGAGAAACCAAGTGAATGATCACTACAAACACAACATATGTATATAGATGACCAGAGAGCTGGTTATGAATCTAAAACTCATCGAGCTCGAGCACGGGTAAGATAACACCACACTTGGTCAATAAACCTTATTCCCACAATAGAGGGATAAAAAGGTGTTTGTATCACATTTAGGATAACAAGAAGGGCGAATAACCCAAGCTATCAGAGTCGCGTAGCAGACTAGCGGGCCCAAATGCTAGTGAAATACACCTGGTGAATAAAAGGTCAATCAGCAATGCCTTAAATCCCTTTAGGCTAGAAACGAACTCGAGTGTGATACCTAGAGTAGGGGTCACCTCCCACAATCGATCGGGAGAGAGCACGAACCATGCCTTATAGTGTGGGATACTCTTCTTCCCTTGTGTGAGGCCTTTGGGGATGGTACCCCGAGACAAAACCGTGCGGGCTGCGGCCCAAGCGACAAGATCACACATGGTTAAGACTGGGGGATGTTCAGTTGGTATCAGAGCCAAGGCCCAGTCGGTTGTCCAGCGGGGACGCTGTGGCTCCCAATGAAATACCCCAAATTATTAAAGCATGGATTAAATATTTAATCATATTAATTAAGGCCTAAACATGCCTTAAAAGTCAACTGAGAACAACAGTGGTCAACATAAAACAAGATGTTGCACCCTTTGACTGTTAAGGGTAAATAAATACCCAAATAAACTTCTTAGGACCTAAAATTTTGTCCTAAGCATATTAACATACTACTAAACATATTATACCGTTGGACAACACTCCAACACAAAGAAAAAGCATTTACATGCTTCAAGGTCAAAAAGGGCAAAAAGTGCTCTAGGAAAACCTTAAAATCAAAGGACCTCTAAATGATATAAAATTGAATTACATGATCAAATATCATGTAAGGAACACACAAAAAACGTTGTCAAAGAAAACCAAGCCCAGAAACACCTTGCGACACAAAATGTGCACTAAAACTCCTTAAAGCACGTTTTTGTGTAATCGCCTTCTAAATTGGTTTTAAATGGGCTAAAAGGTTATAAATACCTTTAAATATAATAAAATACCATATTATATGATATTAGGAATTTAATTCCAGAAATTTACAGATTTTTACAAATTTAATATTAAAATATTAATAAAACCCTAAAGTGGGGCCCACATGAGTCAATATTGACCAAGCATGGTCAATGGTCAATTAATTGACCCATTTGGACCAAGGAGGCCGGCTGCAATAAGTGAGGAGACAGCATACATGATTTTGGAGACAATCATTACCTAATGTTCAATTTGCAATAGTAACTTTACTTTTTTCAATTAATCAAGCTTTCCCACCTTCTCCTTCCTCCTTGTCCGATCCCAGCCTCTCCAACCGAGCTCTCCTCCTTCCTAGCAGCTCTCAAGCTTTGTTCTTGAGCATGGAAGGCAGATCTAACTCCTAAGCTCCTAATGTAAGTGTTTTAATGTCATTTTTAGCTCTTTTCTTCATCTTCTCACCACCAACACCTAGATTTCGTGGCTCATCAAATTCCTATGGCTTATTCTCAGTGTTCTAAGGTTAGAACAAGAGCTAAACTCGGTTGAGACCAGTAGAGGGACCAAGGTTGTTCAAATCTACATTTTAAGGTAAAAATGTGCTTTAAGCTCATAACTTTTGATTCCCTTCGAGTTTGGCTGTGAAACTTTGGTCATAGCCTCATCTTCTTCTCCTTTTCATGTGGAATCTGTTGGTTAGCCATTTGGAGCAAGGATGGCCGAGATCCAAAGGAAATACCCTCTTTTAAGGCATTTTTCCAAGGTAAAACCTAACAACAAGGTAGCATTTCGAGATCTAACTATTTCCTATGTCAATATGGTGGATCTAACACCTTGTGGTGTGTTTGGTTCAGGTCGAAACCACTTAGAACTTCCCTTGCATTTTTAAGGTGATTTTTGCCTTAAATCTTACATTAAATTACTCCTTATGGTTAGATCTTTCTTGGAGACTAACTAGGCCTTGTTTGCTGTTTGAAACATGCAAGAGAAGCTCTGGAAATTTTATCTAAGGCTGGCCGAATTCAAACAAGGAATTATTCAAGCTAAATCAAGGTATAAATCACTTAAACATTAACCTTGCTAAGTTAAAATGTTCTAAGATATTTCTATATTAATTGCCGTGAGAACATGGTAATAAGGTCATTTTTGACCTTAAAATGTTTAAAGAAATGGCTTAGTAAATTTATCTAAGTGATTAAGTAACATAAATGTCAAATTTAAGACATTATGTGGAAGTTTGGTAATTAAATGGAAAGTGTGTGGTGAGGCCGAGATTATAAGTGTTTTGGGACATTTATGTGTAATTTATTTTGCAAGCCAATGTTTGTAATAAGGCCATGTATTTTAGGCCATTTTATTTATGCATTTACAAGCTTTTAATTAAGTTTAAGTAGTATAAATGCATTACCGAAAATAAATGGGGTATTAGGTGTAATTAAATTAAATTTGGGGGCTTTAGAATAATAAGGCCGAAAATTAGAGTTAAAAAGAGTTAAATAAAGTTTATAAGATTTTATAAAGTTTTGGGGTTAAATGGTGATTTCTAGAAAGTTGGGTGCAAAACCGTAATTATAAGAATTGGTGGTCAAGGAAATATTAAGGTGGTCAACCTTGACCATATGCTAGGTTTTGACCAAAATAAGTAAGTTAGATAACTTATTTAAGGTTTTATAATAAGTTATGTATTTAATGGTAATATTTTTATAACATATGTGGTAAATATGTTATTACCAAAAATAAAGGTGTACAATGGTATTTTAAACACCCATGGGCTATTAGGAATTTTTAGGAATTTATTTGGTGGATTTTGGAATTAAAATGAAACTATATAGTATAATATATAGTTATTATGTCATTATGACACTTTGGAGAAATATAGATGGTGGAATGGTAAATACCAAGAGTATATGGGTTAATAAGGATATTTATAACCCTTTGGTAAATTTGGAGATTTTTAGAATTATATAAGAGTATTATTTGAGATATATGTATAATATATAGTTTTAATGATATTATCAAACTATATGTTATAAATTGGGCCTAATGACAATATAAAATGTATATTGAGGTCTGTTCGGAATTTACAAAAAATAACCATAGGTTATACTCTTTTATAAGTTAGAAATGTTATATTAAATGGGATATATAACATGGTAAAAGAAAGGGGTGATTTTGTAAATAAAGGAAATTATGGTTTAAGGAAAAGTATAAGGTTTAATATGTGCCTATGAGGCAATACACAATAGTTTTGTATAAAAACTATAGATTATAAGTTAAAGGAATAAAAATATCATAGCAAATGATATTAGTATTTTGGTATAACATTACATAATGTTATGTGGTCAAAAAGGGAATTTAAATAAATTCAAGGGCTATACCGAAAATATAAAGGTTGGAAAATGAATTTTAGACTAAGGTCTATAATGTTATAATGTTATAACAATTATTTGGTATTAAGGTGGTTTAATGAAATTAATACAAATAAGGTATTCACATTAAATGGTGTGACAAACTATAAGTGAATGGGATTTATAAACTAAGGTATTTATGAATAAACCTTAGGAGTTGTAAATGTACAACATAAAATGTTACATAATATTAGGATAACAATCTTAATATAAGTTGTATAATATGATGCAACTAATGGGAATAATCATCTAATAAAAGATGATGAAATGTAACAAAAATATAAGAGTTTATGAAACTCATGAGAATTACCTACGTGGTAAAAATATATACATACACAAGAATAATGTATATAAGGTGGATAAATATATTTTGGTTGAACACCTTATGAGTTAATGGTGGTGGTTATTTTAAAAAAAATAAATATAGTTACGAACTATAAGTATGAGTTTTGGAAGCAAATATTTTTGCTAAAGATAAAGGATTATACAACATGTCGAATTATGAAGGATGGTGGGAAAATAAAACAATATGAAAGAGAATACAATAAAATAAATGATACAATAAGAAAAAGAATATAATATATAATCATGCATGCATACATGCAACTATGGGTTACGCACCTAAACTGATGGTGGATAAGATTAAAAGGAAATAGTGAATTAAACTTAACAGTTGGGATAGTTTTGACGTACGCGTTTTTAACAAAAACCGACTGTTTTAGAGAAACCCGTAACGAACAACTGTAGAAAACGGGGTGAACTGTCGGGGTTGCTTATTATTCGGAAATACCGGATGTAGTTAGTCATGGAGACTGACTTATAGTTTTATTACCGTTTAGAGTGTACTTCTGACAAGGACGCTTGACGAGCTAACGGACTACACGGAGCGTAGGATCTTGCTGATTCATACTCCACCGTAATACAATCAGGGTGAACGGTATGTAAAGGGGTTTGCCGAGTTGACCTAAGGTTGCTCCTTGGGCTCGGATTTGGTTGATATAACTTGTGTGTTATATGTGTGGATGCATGTATGTGATTGTGTGCTACTGCATTAATTATTTATGCACGAGCGTCCTACGGGACTAACACTACGTCGACTATAGATCGACTTATATAAACATACATATGCGTTGTGATGACATGACGGTACTTGATATAATACCATGATATTAATATTAAGTATATGGTAACCTAAGTAAAACACTTAGGGACGAGTCACGACATTGTCGGTCTCTAGAGCATGGATCTCTAACATAAATATCACCTAGCTGACTTCTAGGTATGCGTGACCCATTGGGCCGCTGGTTAATAAATATTCTCCATAAGACTAAGAGCAGATCTTAAACATTATGAGAGTGATGGTATGAGATTGAGGTGAGGAATCCCGGTGGTTTACGAACCACTTGGTTGCGCATTTGTGATCACTGAGGGGTTTCCTAATTGGATTCCGCTCCAGGTTATATCCAACGAGCCCAAATAGGTTCGTGGATCAGGTGGCTACGGCCTTTTTATGGACGTCTTACGAGACATAAGTGAGTCAGGGGCCTCCGGACCTCTGGCGAAATGAGCACCTTTGTGTGTACGGGGGACTACTGTCCATGGTGAGGTTATCGGGTTGTCCTAACATGACGCCCTACTGACATTAATTAAACATGGTTGGATGGAGCCTACAAGGCTAAGGTAAATTAACTATGGGAACTGTACGCTACGGCGAATGTACATTGTACATATGGACGGGGCTTGAAAGCCAAACTAAAATAAATTGACAGTGGATGGTGAACACTACGGCGATTGTACATTGTACAAAATATTGTTGTTATTGCTCGATACGTTCGATATACAAATGTTGTTTGAGATATTCTATGAATGTTTGGTTTGGATGGATGACTAATGTTTATGAATATTTGGATGGTTGATTATGTATATTATACATTTGCTTCAGTTTTGATTATAACTGTAAAAAGGAAAAAGCATGAAACCAATCTAATAATAAGATGGTTAAAATGACAAGTGACCATAGGGTCCAGGCCCGGCATACTCAGCGTCTATCGCTGATACTACACCATTTCAGGTTGTTGATCATTGTCGGAGCTGAAGAGCAGGAACAGGGTAGTTGGAGATGTTGTATGGTAATGAAGATGGTGTATGGTCTTATGGTAAGGTTATGTATTTTTCAGGATTGGGTAGACGCTCACTTGTCAATGTTTATGGTTATGGACTTAGTTTGATGTATAGGAGTTTCTCGTTATCACTGCGGTTAGCAGTTTGTTTATTTTGGAAGTTGGATGTGGTATGGCTACGTTGCTCGCATGGGCGAGTAATGGCCGGTGACACCCATGTGAGTTTTGTAATTGTTATTTATTTTTCCGCTGCGAGACGTTTTATTTATTGCTACGTGAGGGATTATATCGTGATTATGGAGAGGGGTGTTACAAAAGTGGTATCAGAGCGGAGTACCGCTCTGATGACGAGAAAGTAGGTTAAGACAGTGAGCTTAGGACTTGGGAAATATTGGGAAACATTTAGGAGGTACGAGACGATTCGTCTCAAAAGATATTGTGTCTAGAAACGCAAATGCGTGACAGGATAGCCTTTAAGGCAACTTAATATCTATTGGTTGTGTACGGTAATTTTACCAAGTATTTATGTGACATACTGTACTACAGATGTCTGGTGGTACTAGAGGGCGTGGTGCTGGAAGAGGTAGAGGCGGTGACCCCGGCATTCCAGGAGTTGCTGAGACGGTTGCAGCCGTTCTTGCACAGCTGGGTACTCAGATAGGAGGAGCACCAGCCCACCCGCCACAGCCCAGGGAAACAAACTGGCTGAAGTCAGTTAGCGAGACCCCGACCACCTACATATTCAGGGGAACCAGACCCCGTAGCTTTGGAGCGTTACATTGTTGAACACGAGAAAGCATTTGAAGCTTTACAAGTACCTGACGACAAGAGGGTCGCTATTGCTGCTTTCCACCTGAAGGATGCAGCCAGCACTTGGTGGAGGTTGGTCAAGGACCAGCACCTGGCTACGCCCGACTTTTCGTGGGCTGCCTTTGTTGAGTTACTAAGAGGGAACTACTACCCGGCGCACCTCAAACAGAAGAAGCGCCATGAGTTTGAAACATTGACCCAGGGAGGTCTGACCGTGGACGAGTATTACGCTCGATTCATTGGTCTACTGGACTTCATCCCCGGTGTGGATTACTCAGAAACCGTAAAGATCGAGAAGTTCCGGGGAGGACTATTATTTCGCATCCAGATGGCGATGGGTGCTACCCTCTACACTACCATACAGGTATTAACATGAATGCCATAAATTCTTTACTTACTATAGTACCGTATAACCTTGTGAGAACTTACCAATGAGATTCCAGGAGTGTTACGACGCTGCCTCGAGGACGGAGCTAATGCTCCAGACTCGGGAAGAGACTCTAGGGGCAAAGAAAAGGAAGAACCCTGAAGGAGAGTCTGAGGGTGGAGGAGCATCTTCAGGCGATGGCCAGAAAAAGGGAAAGTAAGGACTTAACCCAAGCTTAAATACTTATCATACTAAATACCTTACGAATGCTGACCCGAAACCTTAAACAGGAAATTCTTTCCAAAGAAAGGGCAGCAGGGTCACCAGGGAAAGAAAGGGAAAGAGCCCGTCCTGCAGTTGACCGGCCCAGCTATTGATGCTAAGCCTCTGAGATCTGCACCTCCTAAGGGTGAGAACACCTACCTCTTAAATTCAAATATAATCTTAACCCATATATCAACAGATTTAACTTAAACTTAAATACTATCATCAGGCACCGGACAGCCCCAGCGCCATTTTTACTGTAAGCGTTGTGGGAAGGACCATCCAGGGGTCGACTGCGAAGGCCGCAAAGTCGAGTGTCGGTGCTGCCACAAAGAGGGCCATAGGGAATTTGAATGTTGGATGAACCCAGAGAGCCGTAATTACAGGCCACCAAAGAATACTCAGAAGACCTCAGCTGGAGGATCTGGAGTACCACGAGGCGGTCAGGATGGCTAGACATCTGCTGATGCTGGAGCCCAGAAGGGCAAGGGAGTAGATAGGGCATGAGTACCCATACTCCATGAGACCGCTAGTGGAAGACTTTTACTTACTATGTTGTGTGCTTACTTTGAATGTAGAAGGAGCTATGTTATAAGTATGTGGGAGTGTGTCATTGACCACTCGCCTTTTGTGTAAGACTTTGGGATTAGTTGTGTGTACTCAGTACCAAAAGCTTTAAACCTTGACGGATATATATATATGAACAGGATGTTAATGCTTACATTACCATGTAGCCTATACTCTACGACACAGAGTCAATGAGACCGGGAATTACTGAACCAGAATTTCCACCTGCATGGCGCACTTGCTATTGCAAGCGCTATGACAGTAAACCACTGAAATTTCCATCTGCCTTGCGCACTTGCTACAGCAAGTGCAGCGACAGCAACAACAACAGTAACAGCTACTGCAAATGCAACTGCAACAACTACTACTTTTTAACCTTTTTATAAAAAAACTGTTGTTCAAACCTTTTCATTGAAACCTGGAGATTAGAAACCTATGCAATTTTGGAAGGACCGATAGTCCAACCACTGCAACTGGACACATTATACAGCCACTATGACTGTAAAAAAAAAACACACACACACACACACACACATTATAAATATCTTGAGGAAGTTTCAGACAGGGCTATTAGCCAAATACCATTAGAGTATACTTGCATTTAATGCTAATCACTACCGGTGATACATGTTTAGTCCTTATGGACAAGCATACCCTTTGTAGATGCACCACCGTCAGTGAGGATGGTTGGGAAGTAAAGCCAAGTTGCTCAAGCTATTATGCAATCTGCAATACATCCAATTACATGGATGAGGGGACGAATATGAACTATGGATGAGACATGATCAGAAAAAAAAAACAGGGAGAAAAAGGAAAATGCGTTGTACCAATGAGATCAAAAAAAAAAGAGAGAAACAAGTTTGCTAATATAGCACGGATTTTACTTACACCGAGTTGAATAATACCAGTCTATGATACGAATTACCACGGATGCCACAAAGGCAATAACACTTATTACGGGATAACCGATAACACGAACTATTAGACAAAAAAAAAGGCAGAAGCAAAAAGAGGACAAAAAAAAAACAGAAGCAAAGAGGACCAAAAAAAAGAAGAACAAAAAAAGGATATCCATCAAAGGGAGATTGACAAAGAATACTTCACAACAACCGTGTGACAGACATTACCAGTTTACTAAACGAGACATGGGACGACCGCACTCCGTTCGGAGCATGTGGGCCTGACAGACTTATTTATAAGTTAGTCGGGTAAGTAGTAATGTATCAGTACGGTACCCCATGCAAGTAGACAGGTAGTGTTAGGAACACGAGAAGTAGTCAACTCCATTCTACGGACAGTAAGACGGATTACCTCGAAGATGGACGAGAAGAGAGCCGCAGTTAAACCAACGGGCTAAAAAAAAGAGAACCTTCAACAGAGAACAGTGGACAGTATACAGGGAAGACAAGGAAACTTTCAAGGATAGGAACCCAAAAAAAAAAAGCAACAAGAAAACCTATTATGGACGAAAATATGTAGAATCCTCATAAGGATCGAGTAATTCTTACAATCCAGAGGAAATCTACCAGATGATGGATATAAACGCGTGACTACGCGAGAAGAAAAGATAAAGCTATATGATAGCAGAAATCTTGCTTAAAGAACAATGGATTTGGAATGTACCACTCATAGGACAATTCGCACATCTTATCTGTTGACTCATGAAATATTAGCTGTTGAGCGTTTACGCCTCTGCACTCTGTATGACTGAGTGTTTTGGTATTGCACTCGTGCAGTTATTAATCTTGTGGAAATGCTGAAAGATAAAGTGGATATCAACAAGAGTGTGAAAAAAAAAGAACTACAACAGTGTGTTACTCCGGAGCAAAATCACCAGGAGACATGGATGACAAACATCATCTTTGTGGACATATAGGCTGGTACGTCTTAGTATTACAAAGACAAGTGCAAAGAGCACTAAGTACTAACAGTAGCCAATGTCACATTACATCTCAAACTGAATATCAGTGAGAGAAGACACACGCATATATGCTAGTGATCCAAACCAGTGGATTCACAGCAAAGAAAAAGGCAAATTGAGCCTTTGTTCATGGGTCTACACCTCATACGGAGCGAGTGGGCCCAAAAGAATGAACTTGGGAGAGAGCACAAAAAGATCAGTGCCTCACCTTTTATATATTGTGGAGCCCTGAAGGGCTAGAATTATACCCGTCTCTCTGATATGAGGATAATCCACGAGTTGGAGAACTCTTTGAGAGCCAAGTATCCAGCGCTCCTTGTTGAGCGGCTGTTGTATACTTGTGGGGTACGGGGGCGTAACCCTTTTTAAGGGGGGTAGAGCCTCTTGGCTGTGCACATGTGTGCACTTATTTTTGGCTGTTTGATATGCATTGCATGCAAAAAAAAGAGAATTGGTGGTGTGCGGGGCATACGAGGTTGTTTGATTAGTATGTGAATTATTTAGTATGCATAGCATACAGTGAATTGGTTTTCTTGGTTATGGTTGGTACGCGGGGCGTGCGTTGTTTGGTTGTTTGGGTGTGATGTACACTTGAAAGTATGTATCCTATGAGATACTTGTTTGAATGATTGTATGTACACCATGTGTGTAGTACTTTTCTTATGCTATCTGTGATATGCATTCATATTGCTTTATAGAATGATTACATATGGTATTGCCTAGATACGAAATGAATCATTAGATATGGAATGTGGAACAATGGAATGTTATGGACACCTCAGGAAGGTTGTCAGGACTTGTAGAACTGATAGGAAATGATGGTGCTGATGGATCACCTATATCCATATATGATTGAACTAACGCCACAACGTGATGGCTATGTGCTGTATAAGCGCAATATGATGTGTGTAAATGATATATCACATAGATATACATTATGGGAACAATGGGTAGTTATACATTTATATATACTTACCTATTTGATTAAGAGACTTCGGGACGAAGTCTTTTTAAGGGGGTAGACTGAAATACCCCAAATTATTAAAGCATGGATTAAATATTTAATCATATTAATTAAGGCCTAAACATGCCTTAAAAGTCAACTGAGAACAACAGTGGTCAACATAAACAAGATGTTGCACCCTTTGACTGTTAAGGGTAAATAAATACCCAATAAACTTCTTAGGACCTAAAAATTTGTCCTAAGCATATTAACATACTACTAAACATATTATAACCGTTGGACAACACTCCAACACAAAGAAAAAGCATTTACATGCTTCAAGGTCAAAAAGGGCAAAAGGTGCTCTAGGAAAACCTTAAAAATCAAAGGACCTCTAAATGATATAAAATTGAATTACATGATCAAATATCATGTAAGGAACACAACAAAACCGTTGTCAAAGAAAACCAAGCCCAGAAACACCTTGCGACACAAAATGTGCACTAAAACTCCTTAAAGCACGTTTTTGTGTAATCGCCTTCTAAATTGGTTTTAAATGGGCTAAAAGGTTATAAATACCTTTAATATATAAAAAATACCATATTATATGATATTAGGAATTTAATTCCAGAAATTTACAGATTTTTACAAATTTAATATTAAAATATTAATAAAACCCTAAAGTGGGGCCCACATGAGTCAATATTGACCAAGCATGGTCAATGGTCAATTAATTGACCCATTTGGACCAAGGAGGCCGGCTGCAATAAGTGAGGAGACAGCATACAATGATTTTGGAGACAAATCATTACCTAATGTTCAATTTGCAATAGTAACTTTACTTTTTTCAAATTAATCAAGCTTTCCCACCTTCTCCTTCCTCCTTGTCCGATCCCAGCCTCTCCAACCGAGCTCTCCCTCCTTCCTAGCAGCTCTCAAGCTTTGTTCTTGAGCATGGAAGGCAGATCTAACTCCTAAGCTCCTAATGTAAGTGTTTTAATGTCATTTTTAGCTCTTTTTCTTCATCTTCTCACCACCAACACCTAGATTTCGTGGCTCATCAATTCCTATGGCTTATTCTCAGTGTTCTAAGGTTAGAACAAGAGCTAAACTCGGTTGAGACCAGTAGAGGGACCAAGGTTGTTCAAATCTACATTTTAAGGTAAAAATGTGCTTTAAGCTCATAACTTTTGATTCCCTTCGAGTTTGGCTGTGAAACTTTGGTCATAGCCTCATCTTCTTCTCCTTTTCATGTGGAATCTGTTGGTTAGCCATTTGGAGCAAGGATGGCCGAGATCCAAAGAAATACCCTCTTTTAAGGCATTTTTCCAAGGTAAAACCTAACAACAAGGTAGCATTTCGAGATCTAACTATTTCCTATGTCAATATGGTGGATCTAACACCTTGTGGTGTGTTTGGTTCAGGTCGAAACCACTTAGAACTTCCCTTGCATTTTTAAGGTGATTTTTGCCTTAAATCTTACATTAAATTACTCCTTATGGTTAGATCTTTCTTGGAGACTAACTAGGCCTTGTTTTCTGTTTGAAACATGCAAGAGAAGCTCTGGAAATTTTCTATCTAAGGCTGGCCGAATTCAAACAAGGAATTATTCAAGCTAAATCAAGGTATAAATCACTTAAACATTAACCTTGCTAAGTTAAAATGTTCTAAGATATTTCTATATTAATTGCCGTGAGAGAACATGGTAATAAGGTCATTTTTTACCTTAAAATGTTTAAAGAAATGGCTTAGTAAATTTATCTAAGTGATTAAGTAACATAAATGTCAAATTTAAGACATTATGTGGAAGTTTGGTAATTAAATGGAAAGTGTGTGGTGAGGCCGAGAATTATAAGTGTTTTTGGGACATTTATGTGTAATTTATTTTGCAAGCCAATGTTTGTAATAAGGCCATGTATTTTAGGCCATTTTATTTATGCATTTACAAGCTTTTAATTAAGTTTAAGTAGTATAATGCATTACCGAAAATAAATGGGGTATTAGGTGTAATTAAATTAAATTTGGGGCTTTAGAATAATAAGGCCGAAATTAGAGTTAAAAGGAGTTAAAATAAAGTTTATAAGATTTTATAAAGTTTTGGGGTTAAATGGTGATTTCTAGAAAGTTTGGGTGCAAACCGTAATTATAAGAATTGTTGGTCAAGGAAATATTAAGGTGGTCAACCTTGACCATATGCTAGGTTTTGACCAAAAGAAGTAAGTTAGATAACTTATTTAAGTTTTATAATAAGTTATGTATTTAATGGTAATATTTTTATAACATATGTGGTAAATATGTTATTACCAAAAATAAAGGGTGTACAATGGTATTTTAAACACCCATGGGCTATTAGGAATTTTTAGGAATTTATTTGGTGGATTTTGGAATTAAAATGAACTATATAAGTATAATATATAGTTATTATGTCATTATGACACTTTGGAGAAAAATAGATGGTGGAATGGTAAAATACCAAGAGTATATGGGTTAATAAGGATATTTATAACCCTTTGGTAAAATTTGGAGATTTTTAGAATTATAAGAGTATTTATTGAGATATATGTATAATATATAGTTTTAATGATATTATCAAACTATATGTTATAAAATTGGGCCTAATGACAATATAAAATGTATATTGAGGTCTGTTCGGAATTTACAAAAAATAACCATAGGTTATACTCTTTTATAAGTTAGAAATGTTATATTAAATGGGATATATAACATGGTAAAAGAAAGGGGTGATTTTGTAAATAAAGGAAATTATGGTTTAAGGAAAAGTATAAGGTTTAATATGTGCCTATGAGGCAATACACAATAGTTTTGTATAAAAACTATAGATTATAAGTTAAAGGAAATAAAAATATCATAGCAAATGATATTAGTATTTTGGTATAACATTACATAATGTTATGTGGTCAAAAGGGAATTTAAATAAATTCAAGGGCTATACCGAAAATATAAGGTTGGAAAATGAATTTTAGACTAAGGTCTATAATGTTATAAATGTTATAACAATTATTTGGTATTAAGGTGGTTTAATGAATTAATACAAATAAGGTATTCACATAAATGGTGTGACAAACTATAATGAATGGGATTTATAAACTAAGGTATTTATGGAATAAACCTTAGGAGTTGTAAATGTACAACATAAAATGTTACATAATATTAGGATAACAATCTTAATATAAGTTGTAAATATGATGCAACTAATGGGAATAATCATCTAATAAAAGATGATGAAATGTAACACAAAATATAAGAGTTTATGAAACTCATGAGAATTACCTACGTGGTAAAATATATACATACACAAGAATAATGTATATAAGGTGGATAATATATTTTGGTTGAACACCTTATGAGTTAATGGTGGTGGTTATTTAAAAAAAATAAATATAGTTACGAACTATAAGTCATGAGTTTTGGAAGCAAATATTATTTGCTAAAGATAAAGGGATTATACAACATGTCGAATTATGAAGGATGGTGGGAAAATAAAACAATATGAAAGAGAATACAATAAAATAAATGATACATAAGAAAAAGAATATAATATAATATAATCATGCATGCATACATGCAACTATGGGTTACGTACCTAAACTGGAGGGTGGATAAGATTAAAAAGGAAATAGTGAATTAAACTTAACAGTTGGGATAGTTTTGACGTACGCGTTTTAAGTAACAAAACCGACTGTTTTAGAGAAACCCGTAACGAACAACTGTAGAAAACAGGGGTGAACTGTCGGGGTTGCTTATTATTCGGAATACCGGATGTAGTTAGTCATGGAGACTGACTTATAGTTTTATTACCGTTTAGAGTGTACTTCTGACAAGGACGCTTGACGAGCTAACGGACTACACGGAGCGTAGGATCTTGCTGATTCATACTCCACCGTAATACAATCAGGGTGAACGGTATGTAAAGGGGTTTGCCGAGTTGACCTAAGGTTGCTCCTTGGGCTCGGATTTGGTTGATATAACTTGTGTGTTATATGTGTGGATGCATGTATGTGATTGTGTGCTACTGCATTAATTATTTATGCACGAGCGTCCTACGGGACTAACACTACGTCGACTATAGATCGACTTATATAAACATACATATGCGTTGTGATGACATGACGGCTACTTGTATAATACCATGATATTAATATTAAGTATATGGTAACCTAAGTAAAACACTTAGGGACGAGTCACGACATTGTCGGTCTCTAGAGCATGGATCTCTAACATAAATATCACCTAGATGACTTCTCTTAGGTATGCGTGACCCATTGGGCCGCTGGTTAATAAATATTCTCCATAAGACTAAGAGCAGATCTTAAACATTATGAGAGTGATGGTATGAGATTGAGGTGAGGATCCCGTGGTTTACGAACCACTTGGTTGCGCATTGTGATCACTGAGGGGTTTCCTAATGGATTCCGCTCCAGGTTATATCCAACGAGCCCAAATAGGTTCGTGGATCAGGTGGCTACGGCCTTTTTATGGACGTCTTACGAGACATAAGTGAGTCAGGGGCCTCCGGACCTCTGGCGAAATGAGCACCTTTGTGTGTACGGGGGACTACTGTCCATGGTGAGGTTATCGGGTTGTCCTAACATGACGCCCTACTGACATTAATTAAACATGGTTGGATGGAGCCTACAAGGCTAAGGTAAATTAACTATGGGAACTGTACGCTACGGCGAATGTACAATGTACATATGGACGGGGCTTGAAAGCCAAACTAAAATAAATTGACAGTGGATGGTGAACACTACGGCGATTGAACATTGTACAAAATATTGTTGTTATTGTTCGATACGTTCGATATACAAATGTTGTTTGAGATATTCTATGAATGTTTGGTTTGGATGGATGACTAATGTTTATGAATATTAGGATGGTTGATTATGTATATTATACATTTATGCTTCAGTTTTGATTATAACTGTAAAAAGGAAAAAGCATGAAACCAATCTAATAATAAGATGGTTAAAATGACAAGTGACCGATAGGGTCCAGGCCCGGCATACTCAGCGTCTATCGCTGATACTACACCATTTCAGGTTGTTGATCATTGTTGGAGCTGAAGAGCAGGAACAGGGTAGTTGGAGATGTTGTATGGTAATGAAGATGGTGTATGGTCTTATGGTAAGGTTATGTATTTTTCAGGATTGGGTAGACGCTCACTTGTCAATGTTTATGGTTATGGACTTAGTTTGATGTATAGGAGTTTCTCGTTATCACTGCGGTTAGCAGTTTGTTTATTTTGGAAGTTGGATGTGGTATGGCTACGTTGCTCGCATGGGCGAGTAATGGCCGGTGACACCCATGGGAGTTTTGTAATTGTTATTTATTTTTCCGCTGCGAGACGTTTTATTTATTGCTACGTGAGGGATTATATCGTGATTATGGAGGGGGTGTTACACCCAAGGGGGTAGAGTGTGATACCTAGAGTAGGGGTCACCTCCCACATCGATCGGGAGAGAGCACGAACCATGCTTATAGGTGTGGGGATACTCTTCCCTTGTGTGAGGCCTTTTGGGGATGGTACCCGAGAACAAACCGTGCGGGCTGCGGCCCAAAGCGGACAATATCACACATGTGGGTTAAGACTGGGGATGTTACAGTTCAGAGTTAAATAAACTCCGATGGAATTTTTGATGTAGGGACTAACGGTAATACGGTTAAGACCCATTGATCAAGGAACATTGTATAATAGACCGCATGGAAGCTGAACCACTCCATGATGGCTGAATGCCTTCGACCAATGTCCAATGATGACACATGGTAGATTACGTGGGTGTAATCCCTTTTAAGGGGGTAGAGCGAAAACCGCGAAATGTACATTTTACGTGATAGGTGCGTAAACTACAATGCGCATAGCGCAAAAGTATTTGTTTTGATGATTGATACTTATGTTACATAAACATTTGTATTCACTCATCGTGTAATTATGGTTATTTAGAAATAAGAATAGGAATGGAGTAGAGAAAACCCAGGGGAATGGAAACCCCGATTGGTAACAGTATGAGGAATGAGTATGTATGGGAGACTTGAGGAGTATAAATTGGTATGGAACCGATGTATGTAATGAGTATAAATCGGTATGAAGCCGATGTATTTTATGAGTATAAATTGAGTATAGTAAATTAATGGGATATACTACCCATGAATTTCCTAATTATAGTAGTTGGAAGATGTAGTAACAATTGATGAGATGATTAGTAAGTAAGTAAGTGAATCATATAAATGGGAAAATGTATGTGCGTGATTATGAGTAGCAAGATTAAAAAGATAGAAAATGAAATAATGTTTGACGACCTGTCTGTTTGTATTGAGGTGGGAAGTGGAACTTGATTTGCTAGCGATCAAGGGAAACCGAACACAAATTGGGGTGGAAGGATAATTCAACATCAATGCTGATCACATTGGGGTTGAAGGACTCTGGAAGCTCCTTAAGTGGTCACAGTAATAACACTAGTAATAGGTATAATCATCATAAATGGAATTTGGGAGATGTATGCAAGTTTTCAAAATGAATTTCCAAAACTAATTTGGTACAATGTTTTCTTCAAACTTGAGAATGAGGATCGGTTTTGAAACCGCTTCCACGGGCGCTAGTGGATCTTCCATGCCTAGGCACGGGTATCCGGTCGAAACCATAGGAGGTGAAGCTAGTTTTGAGTCTGTGGAAGTGTAGAGTAGTTTGAAACCACTACACTGTTCATGCGGTGACAGTGTGTGTTTTGTATTTTTCCAATGGCACTGGGGCGGCGTAGTCCCGAGTAAGTATGAGTAAGTATGAGTAAAGTATGAGTAAGTAAGTATGAGTAAGTGCCTGAGGATCTCTATATGTGCAAATGAATTTGATCAGAACCAAAGGACCGTAGAGCCAGAAAGCGTAAGTGCTCAAGTCATGACGGCCGTGAACCAGAAAGCGTAAGTGTTCAAACGTGACCGGTACCTGAGGGATCACTCGCCATTGGGGGAGGATGGTACCTAATTGTCTGCGGATGGACCCCCTTGGAGAGAAGTAAAACGGATATTTTTGATTGCTATGCATGCAGTGACATGCTGTGTGGATGTGTAGTATACATCATGTCAGACATTTGGAGTTTGACAAGTGATATGTAGAGGTTATAACCTTAGCATAGAGTATTTATACAAGTAACAATATTAGATTCACCAACTTTGAGGGCAAAGTTCTTTAAGGGGGTAGATTGAAATACCTCGAACTTAAATATGGTGATTAGATTATTTTAATATGGTATTTAAGGGCCTAATAGTGCCTAAATAATTTTGGTAAAGAAAATAAATCCAAAAGAAGTGAGAAAAACGCTTAGAAAGCGGAAAACGCTAAAATAAGCGTTAAATAACCATAGGAGGTACGAGACCTCGGTTATAGTATCGTAAGGATTCCTAAGGCTTATTCATGCCTAATTAGTATACGGAATGATTCCCGAACAAACCGGATCCAAATAAGGTATTAAAACGCTAAAAGAGCTTTAGCGCACATTTTCGGGTTTTTCGAGGAAACCCGAAAACGTGATTTTAAGTGGTCAAACGAACCCTTAAAAATTATAAATCATTAAACAACTATTATTAAGCATTAACGGAAGCTTAATAACCAATAAAAATTAAAGAAACAAGAAAATTCCAGAAACGGGCCTGGTTAGTGAATAGTGCTAAAACGGGTAAATTAACGAGCGTTTCTGTAAAAAAATGAAAAACGCTCCAGCTGGCATTACATTAGTGGGGCCGGTTTTGTAGCTAGTAAGCAGCCTTCCCTCTCTTCTATTAGTAAACAAGAAAGAAAAGAAAAGAAAGAGAAAAGCAAAAAGTAGAAAGAAAAGTACAAATCACTTTAACACTCTCTCTCTCCCATTCCTATTCTCTCACTCACGTTTTTCTTTCCCCCCATCTGAACTCTCCTTCTTCCTCCAGCCAAGTATGGCGATTTTGAAGCTCCTCCATGGCAGCCCCACTTCCTCTCCTTGTACAGCTCCATTCATGCTCCAATCACAAAAATAATTACATATTTGAACTCCCCTCATCCTCCTCTATCATTCCCTCTTTTCAAATTTGAAAAGGATGAGTTTCATCTCCATGGGTTTTGGGCATTTGAAGAGTAAATTACATATTCTTGAAGCTTGGAGTCTCCTCTTCCACTTAAGGTAAAAATATTCAAGAGAAAAACTCATTTTCTCCATTTCCATGCCTTGGCCGATTTGGCATCTTTTAATGCCTTGTTATTTTCTTGTTTTGAGCATCTTTCCAAGCCTCCAATGGTGGATTAGGGTCCTCTTTTGATTTATGGCAAGAAACCAACTCTAGGGTTTCACAAGGTAATCTCTTAATTAGTGCCTTAAGCATCCTTAGTTAATGAGATTAAGTGTTTTACTTAAGCTCATTCCTTTACTTGAATTTTTGGTTGGAGTTGGGCAACCACATTGCCTTGACCGATTTTGCATCAAGAGGAGAAGAGAGGAGGAGAATTTAAAAGAGGAGTTGAATACTCAAGGTAAGGAAATCTACCTTAACTACTAATCTAATGTATTTGAATTTTGGGAATGGGTAAAGGATAAATGAACTCAAAACTGTAATAGAAATGTATTTGGATGAATTAAGAAGGATTTGTAAAGTGGGGGTATAATAAAGGCCTTAGAGCCAAGTAATTAGAGTATGTATATTGGTATTGTTGTTGTGGGAGTTTTGGTAAATTGTGATTTCTATATGTGCTGGTAGGACCCCTTGTGGGTGTGGCTAGATTAGGATTGATGTGAATGAAATTTGGTGATGAGATGTGTTTTGGACAATGCTAGAAAAGCAACGGAGCTATGGCGAAATTTTGGTAGAAAACCGAGTGTTAAGGTAATGTTGAGAGGTTGGTGAACCTAAGTGTGCTTGGGATAAAGTAGAAGAGTAAATGAGTGGATTAAACCCACCAAGAATTAGAGAACAAGAGTTGGATAGGAGTATGCAAAAACTGTAGCAAATGTTGTAGGAAAAGTCATAAATCTTGCTAGTGGTGAACTAGAGTGTTTAGCATGTGAATGGAGAATGGACTTGGGAGTAGATAGTGCCTTTGTCTAGAATGGAATTGTAATGGTCAATAAGTAATGTGGTGAAGTTGGTAGAAGGTAGTAACCCACCAAGAGGAAGTTAGGAATGCACAAAAGTGCAAAGTGTAAAAATGCAAGAATGAAAATGTAGAACTTAAGCAAGAATTGAGCAGGGATTGGACCAATGATTTGAGGTGTTTTAAGGAGTGTTTTAAGGTGTTTATTTATGTAGGAAACTTGTGGAAAGTTTATGGAATGATTATGGGTGGATTAAGGGTTGATTTGGGGTTGAAAAATGACCTTAATAGCAGTTTTTAGCAGGGTCCGGGACTTAGGATATGTACCAAGTCCCGGACCGCATCAAAAAAGGCCCGAGAGTGAATGCAGGAATTGGTCCGGGACTTAAGTCCAGGACCAAGTCCAGGACCAGTAGAAAAATCAGGCCGAGAGTTGTTTTTACAGTTGGTCCGGGACTTAGGGTCCGGACCAAGTCCCTGACCACCCCCAGAATTCAGCAGAGAGTGTTTTTAAGGGTTCTAAACATGGGGAATTGATTGGTAATGGTTTTAGAAGTTGTTAAGGCCTTGTTTGGTGATATTAAAGGTCCTAAGAAGTGTAAACAAGTGTAGGAAATGAATGGGAAGTAAGGACATAGTTTGACATGAGCGAAACTAAGTATACCGGGATAACGGGGTAAGTACGGGAGTAGTAATTACTTGTGTATTGTATGAACCTAGTATTGATAACAATGTTGGAAACATTATCAGTGGACCAAGTGTGAACCAAGGAACAAGGGAACACACGGTAAAGCTAACCCCGGTGAAAGGTATGATTTTCTCATGCCCCGTATGCTAACCGAGTTACGTTGATTTGTGTGCTGTATACCGGCTAATCAAGACTAAAGCATGAAAATGGTTTATTGCCTTCATTGTATGTCTTGATGTATGTTGTGTGAGCTAACCCTTCTTGATTGATTGTGTGGCTTCATTTAGTGCGTAGTACGACTCCTAGATGAGTCTTGCTGTGTAGTGACTCGTAGTAAGAGTCACGGTGTGAACTAATAGAAACGTAGCAACGCACTAAACTATCGAATCAATAAACGATAACGCAACCCAATGAACTCACTAGAATGTGAGAGAGTGTACGGGAGTAATAACCTCCCGATAACGGTAGGAGAACCGAAATGAATAATCCACAAATAATAAGTAGTGGAAGTATATAAGTACCTCTGATAGAGGAATTAATCCTGGTGCAAGACATGAACCACGAGAGTAGTAAAGAATGATGAGGGATCTCCAAACCCCTTAGCAATTAGTCGACCCACTATGAGAGGACCCGACTGATGTAAGTAATGTCCCGAGCATGAGAGTATTCGATACATTGGGGAAACCCTTAAACCTGAGAATACTAGGCGGTAGTAATTCCCTAAGCTAGTGGAGGTTATCAAGAGAGATACTTCTAGGCTAATCCATAAGATTGTAAGATACTCCATGAGAGGAGTGTTGGGAATTTGAGTAGTCTGGT
Source organism: Limonium bicolor (assembly GCA_023374045.1). Taxonomy (NCBI): domain Eukaryota; kingdom Viridiplantae; phylum Streptophyta; class Magnoliopsida; order Caryophyllales; family Plumbaginaceae; genus Limonium; species Limonium bicolor. The sequence continues at coordinate 69,598,993 of CM041777.1, read as the reverse complement.
AGAAATGGACAATTGTATATTTGACAGGAGCTAAGTGTATAGCCTTCGAATTGTAGGCTCGGTGGCGAGTTTTGTGTATGACTCCGCCCAGAGACCAAGTAATGAGTATTGAGTATTGCGTAAGTATGAGTATGTAATGAGTACCGAGTATTGAGTATGTATGAGTAAGTACGAGTATTGAGTATAGAGTACGTATGAGTAAGTATTGAGTAATGAGTACGTATGAGTAAGTATAGAGTATTGAGCAGTGAGTATGTACAAGTATAGTAACGAGTATGGAGAAGGAGTGTAGAGTAAGGGTATGGGCATGAGAGGAGGATGGATGTAAGACTAAAGTGATGATAACAAGTAAGGAGTAGGTACGAGTAGAATAACGTAAAACGCACAACCACGAAGTAGTAATGAGTAAGTAACTAATACGGACGGTCGACTATCGAATTGTCTTCTTAGTAGATATGAACCTTGTATGTGTTGTAAGTATCGTTGAATGTATTGTGTAGTAATCGTATGTATGTATGATGTAAAATGAACTCCATGTATATCCGACCCAAAGTAGTCGGCGTACCGCGGTTAGCACGCGGTATATGCGATTTCATATGCAGCGAAGCTCGACCCCCTAGGGGGACCGTTTTTAGTGTGCAGGTATTCGAAGCTGACCACCGTTCGAGAGAGTAGGACGGGGACGCTACATAAGCATGGGTAGTTGAGTAAAAGGAATTGTATTGTAACACATTATGAATTGGAAGTCTAAAACTGTATCGGTGATGAAGGATTGTAGTATACTAGGTGTAGTATGTGTATTGGAGTTGTAATTGATTTATGGTTGAGTATGCAAGGGAAAGTATTGTAGTGTGTAGAGTACTCGGTATGTTCATGTTCATCAGACCGATAGTATGTAGGATTGTAATTCGCCTTGTTAGTCACGTGGGTGACTAACGGCCTTGTACACCCGCCGTTGTGTAAGGAGTATCCGCTGCGAAGGTAAGTATTTGTACCGTAATGACAGTATTGGCGGTAGGGGTGTTACATGAGAACTGAGAGCTAATGTGGGAAATGAGCTTTTTAGTAGCTAAAATGCTTTGTAGCACTTAATTGCACACAGAAAATAGTAGTAATAAGAGGGAGGAAAGTATGATAAGTGTGTGGTGAGAATGATCATGAAATGATGTATTTATAGGGACTTTGGGACAAAATAGCCGTTACACACAGAAAAAAAGAGTTATTGGACATTTCTGGCATGTTTTGGTTCCGGATCCGCTTCCAACGGCTCTTTTATCAGAAGGGTGCACGCCTTTGGGCCAAAACAACGTTGTTTTGACGTTTGACAACGGTTATTTTGCCCGCGTTCCGGGGCGGTTCCACCGCGCTTCGGTTCTGGTTCTGGCGGTTCCAAATCCATGACCGGTTCTGGTTGGTTCCAGGCGGTTCTAGACGGATCCAGTTCCGAGCTCGGTTCGGTCTCGAATCCCCATAGCTGTATTCGTATTCTATTCGTTTGGCTTCAGTTCCGATTCCAACCGGTTCCGATTTGGTCCCACAGTTTTGGTTCCATTCCAAACGTTTGGCCACCATTAGCCACATCCCAAAAATTTCTAACCTTCTCTGTAACAACAATTTCAGGAGTGACAACAGGGATAGGTTCACCATTGGTCCGGCCTTACAGAATCGTGTAAGGTGGTACTGGGTTTTAGTTTCTTTTTTTTCCTTCCAACTGATCTCGTATATTCTATGCCGGTTGTTGTGCCATAAAGGCTCCTCGTCAACTAAATACATGTGAGAAAACATCTGCAGCTCCCTCAATATTTTTCTGCCACACTTGATAACTTAAACAACACAAGTGTTTCCTTGGAGAACTTCCGAAATTGTAGGATTCGGCTCCACCAATGAAGGCTTCAATTAAAAGGCTTCCTAAAATGCACAAAGATTATGGTGTATCCTAGTGATCCTTCTGCTTTGTCATGGCACATTCCAGCTGGATAGCTTTCTTTTATTTTCTTTCCTTTTTTGAAAAATGGATAGCTTTCATCGATCCCTCGAGGCCAGTCAAGCATGTAACAAAGAGCATGTTTTGAACACCAGTACATAATGTCTAGATCCTTTTTTAATGAAAAAATATCCATATCAACAACCCAAAACGGGGTTTATTATCCCAATAAATCAATCTCAACTTTCAGTCCATCGATCAGCTGACAAGTTCTGCCTAAGGCTCATATACCTCATTCTTTTGCACCGGGTTTATTTGATCAGCTAGTTATTGTCTCTGTATGTCACATACATCAATTGTCATATCAACTATTTTTCTCCTCTACTTTTTCTAACTTTCAGCTGATAACTGACATCAGCTAGATTATCAGCCATGCAAAAGAACGGGGTCTCATTCTCGAAGAAGATAATCCAACCAATTAGACAATGCAATCGCTTCAAAAGAATGACATCTATATCTTGGAATGGTCAAAAGTTGATGCCCATAAAAATTTGTGCGACTGCAACCTAGTGCAATGAGGCGACCGCCTAAAACCGGGGCAAGGAGAAGAGAGTATGAAGTTCTCGTCTAGAGAAGAGCGAACATCTTTCCAGCGCGAGAGTCCTGACGAAGATAATTTTGCGGAAGGGATATATCGTAATCAAGTTGTAGTAGTCTATACATGATGCAATTGTTCATTTTTCTTTTGAACAGAGTTGAAACTTAAAAAAAAACATATCTCATTGTTCAATGAATTGCAATGATATTTACAATTAGTAAAACCAGAATTTATACGATCCTATCAACGTTAACTAAGTTCGATCAGATCCTAAATATTAGAAGATTGGAGAAGTGGAGGGAGTTTGTTAGCTAAAATCAGAAAGAAATTTCAATATATTAAATATTTAACTAAGGAGAGAATATGTGGTAATTTTCTTAATATACCCCGCAAGCTGGACGGTAGTGAACAGGGCATATTCGAACATACGAACGTTTTGTGCAAAAAAAATCGTGCGAGTCGTTGATTTGGTAGTCCCAGTCAGCTGCTGACTGGACTGTTTGCTGATTGGGTTGCTCTTTTTATTATATTAACTTTTAATATATAATTCTAAAATGAAAAAAAAAATTATATCATTATTCATCTAAATTCAAGCTCTTCAAAGCAAGACCAGTCATGAATATGTTTTGACAACTTAAAAAAACTTATTTTTACATGTGTATGATGATACACTAAAATCATATATGATTCATCAGTTTTGATATTATGATTCATTAAAATTGATATTATGATTCATTAACTAATAAGTGGTGAATTAGATTACAAATTTCGAACCCGATAAAAATCATTATTGTTTTGTAGTGTATTATTATTATTGTATGGTGTATTTTAAACCTTATATGGTGAATCATGTATTTTTTTACGTACCAATTTTTTTTGTGTTGTATTATTGTTTAATTTTTCTTTTTATATGTGATTGATGATTCATTAATTTTGATATTATGATTCATTAAATTGATATTATGATTCATTAACTAATAAGTGGTGAATTAAATGACAAACTCCAGAATCGATAAAAAAAACATTGTTGGCTTAGTGTATTATTATTGTATTGTAATATATTTTAAACCTTATATGGTGAATCATGTATTTTTCTTACGTACCAAATATTTTTTGTGTTGTATTATTGTTTAAATTTTTTCTTTTTATATGTGATTGATGATTTATTAATTTTGATATTATGATTCATTAAATTGATATTATGATTCATTAACTAATAAGTGGTGAATTAAATGACAAACCCCGGAACCGATAAAAAAACATTATTGGCTTTAGTGTATTATTATTGTATTGTAATGTATTTTAAACCTTATATGGTGAATCATGTATTTTTCTTACGTACCAAATATTATTTTGCATTGTATTATTATTTAAATTTTTATTTTTATATGTTACTGATGATACACTAAAATGATGTTATGATTCATTACATTTGATATTATGATTCATTGAAATTGGTATTATGATTCATTAACTAATAAGTGGTGAATTAGATAACAAACTTGGAACAAAAAAAACTTTGGAACAAATATTGAATCATTATTATTTTGTGGTGTATTATTAATGTTATATGGTGTATTTTAAACTGTACGTGGTGAATCATAAGTGTCGTTGATATATGTTGATATGTACATATAACTAACATAAATTTTTAAACTTGTCAAACATATCAATGACTGGTCTTGTTTTAAAGATCTTGAATTTAGATGAACAATGGGTGCAAATTTTTTTATTTTGGACTTATATTTTATAGGGAAAATTCACGATATACCCTGTTTTCTTTCGTAATTCACAATATACCCCTGTGATTTTCGTAATTCAACTTTAAACATGCTTAAATGTTATCCAAAATTGATGAAACTTTACATGGATGATGCTAAAGTGTTATATTTGGTCCAATATCAAATTTGAAGCTTTTTAAGCTCACATGTGACCTGTGGGACCCAATGAATATGTGACTGTTCATTGGGTCCCACAGGTCACATGTGAGCTTAAAAAACTTCAAATTTGATATCGGACCAAAATATAACACTTTAGCATCGTCCATGTAAAGTTTCATCAATTTTGGACAACATTTAAGCATGTTTAAAGTTAAATTACTAAAATCACAGGGGGTATATGTGAATTATGAAAGAAAACAGGGGTATCTTGTGAATTTTCCCTATTTTAAAAGTTTGACTATTTAAAGTTAATACAAATGTTACCCCATTTAATATGCTACCTAGACAGCCGCACTGTAACGGGAATGAACTTCCCGCACAATCTACCGTCTGGGTGAAGAGAGTAAGCTTGGAGATGTTGTTGTCGAACTGAGCACGAGGTATAGGGGCGGCTCGGTAACTTATGAGGCCCTGTGCTGAATATTTGTGGGGCCCATATAACTTAAGGTTAAACTTAAAATATATAAATATTAATTTAGTTGTGTCATGACATAATTTTATATTAAGTTAAAATAGATAGAATATCAAAAAATGACAATACAGATAAACAATAAGAAGTTTACTCATTATTGAATAAACACTTAAAAGTAGTATTGTTTACAACAAAATGTTTGAAGAAATAAGGGTTAGAATAGAAGAAAGTAGTTGAGAAAGTTGTCACTAACTACCTAGAAAAAGAAGGAAGACCAGTATATTTGGATTCTTTTTTTCTTTTTTTTAGAAAAATAGATAGTACGGTTACCCATAATTTTACTTATTTATTTGTCTTATAAAAAATTAGGAAAATTACATCCTCCACCCATAACGTTTGGTGAAATTACACAGCCCACCCACGAAGTTTCAAAAATTACTTTGCCCACCCATGTGGTTTGCACAATTTTACATCCAGCAACTTTTCAAATATTTGATCACTTAAAAGATGGTTAAATGTTGTCCAAAATTGATGAAACTTTACATGGACGATGCTAAGGTGTTATATTTTGGTAAAGCGTGAAATCCAAACTTTTTTAAGCTCATATGTGATCTGGGGGACCCAATGAAACATGTGACACGTGAACATGTTTTCATTGGGTCCACAGGTCATATATGACCTTAAAAAACTTTGGATTTGACATTGACAAAAATATAACACCTTAGCATCGTCCATGTAAAGTTTCATCAATTTAGGAAGCATTTAACCATCTTTTAAGTTGATCAAATATTAGAAAAGTTGCTGGATGTAAAATTGTGGAAACCACATGGGTGGGCAAAGTAATTTTTGAAACCTCGTGGGTGGACTGTGTAATTTCGCCAAACGTCATGGGTGGGGGATGTAATTTTCCCAAAAAATTAATATTGTTAAATTCAATCAACTATTATTATCTGTTCTATGTAAAGGTTAGTAAATAGTCGTTTTATTATATAAACTACAAAATGATAGACTATACTAATAAAATAGGTAACAAAAAATTGGGGCCCCCTAAAATTGGGGGCCCTATTCCATGTCACATGTTAAACATGTGGAGAGCCGCCCCTGACGAGGTAGAGATTTAGTGACCACATCATATGGGTGATCTCTAGTGGAGATGTGGTGAACATGAAGCACCCTGTCTTGAACCTTTGACGCACAAAATGATAGGCAATGGCCACATGCGTCATACAGGGGTGAAAAACTTGATTGGATGAGAGGAAAGTGGCACTCATATGAGGAGATAAAGGAGACATAGAATTCCGGAGGTAGCGTCAGCAAGTGCGTGATACTCAGCTTTAGTAGAGGAGCGAGCAACAACACGTTGTTTGTGAGAGCTCCACGAGACGAGGTTGGAGCCAAGATATACAACGTAACTAGTGGTGGAGACGTAGTTGTCATGGTCACCAGCCTAATCAGCATTTGAAAAGGCGTGAATGGCGGTAGCGCGGAGATGGATGGATATCGAGACCAAGATGAAGGGTGTCCGCAAGATAGCGAAGGAGGCATTTGAAGGTAGTTCAGTGATGAGTTGTTGGAGCCTACATGAACTGAGAAAGACGATTGACAGTAAATGCAATATCGGGTGAGTGAGACTAAGATATTGTAGGCTGTTGGCGAGGGCCTGGTATGTGGTCAGTGTCTCGAGAAGGTCACCAGATGTAACACCCCTACCGATAATCAAGCCATTATCTCCTAACCTGTCTCAATTACCAATAACAATGCAGCGAAATTCAAACTAAAACCGGTGGGTGATACAATGCCGTTAGTCACCCACGTGACTAACAAGGCCAAATCCAATTACAAATCTATTATTGGTCTGATGACTTGTATACCGAGTACTCAACAGTTACGAACACCTTTCTTCCTTAATCAATTCCAAATACAATAATACAAACCTCCGTCAAATCTATACCGAGTTCCTACTACAAATCCCAAACTGACCGATGACATATCGGTCTTACAATCCAACAAATACATTATAAGTACAACAGTTCTCCAATTAACTACCCATGCATAAACAACCACCCCGTCTTACACTCTCGGCGGTGATTGGCTTCAAGGTACCTGTAAACTAAAAACAGCACCCCTAGGGCTCAGCAAAAGCTGCATATGAAATTCGCATACCCCACGTGCTAACGGGGGTACACCGTCTACTTGGTCAGAACATGCGGTTCATTTTAATTCAATAAACATGCTCGTATCCAAAAGCATTCAACAAGGAATACAAGCACACTAACACAACAAGTTTGTTAGCTAATATTAACTACTCTTAGGCTTCGAGGGTTTCTACCTCACTATGCCCTTGTTACTCATTCATCGTCTTACCCATTCTCTTGGGTTACTCTTCCTCAAGTTCTCTTATTCTCAATCTCAATACTCTATTCTCAACTCTCAAGTTTAATTCTTAAATTATCAAGTCTTAATTCTCGAGTTCAATTCTCAAATCTTTTTATCAAATTCTCAAATCTTAAGTTCTCAATCTCAATCTCAAATTCTCGAAGGGATATCTTTTAAGTCATTACCCATGACCTCCGGGCAGAGTCATACACAAGACTCACCACTGGGCTTTCAAATACAAGTCTTACTTCCCCGGTTTTGACCCTACTCTAGGTCTAGCATGGTGGGAAGGTTCGCCTATCAACGGAACTATTCTCCTAGTTCCTCAAATTCTCAAGGGTCCGTTTCTCCACCAGACTACTTGATAAGTGTAAAATATATATACTTTTAACGGTTTATTTGATTTAATTTCTATAATGAATTAGCTTATATTTTACACTTATCTTATGGTTTTTCTGATATTTATATTTAGATGAGAACTGATATATTTTATTTGTCAAATGTAGGAAAATCTTGAACTTACATTCAGCATCTCATAGGAATCACGATACAATAAACAGCTATATGGATTATTACGTGACATGAACTTCATGAATACGGAAGCCATTTTCTACATTCACGCTGGTATATATATTGTATATACATGGGCTGCTCCTATTTGTTTTACGTGGGCTGAATTGATAAAAGAAGGGAGGCAGCACTTTTTGGAGAAAATGAAGTACGGGGAGTTGGGTACGCCACATTGGAAAGAAATAAAAAAGGGCTGCTGTGTCTTATTGAGAGGGCCGGCTAAAAGAGGGCTGCTCTGGTGGACTTGAATTCAGAGGGGGATGCACTTTTGCTGCAGAGGAGCAGCACAAACGTTAATGATACACTACAAGAAAAATCAGATTTAGCTACCACTGTATATTAGTAGCTAAATCGTCAGTTTTGGAAGCTAAACACAACGGGCTACCGCATTTTATGATTTAGCTACTGATATACTGTGGTAGCAAAGGTCCTAGTGGCTAAATTAAAAATAGCTACAGTTTTGGAATGCGGTAGCTATTTCGCTTGGCCTCGCTACTACTTTTCCTATAGCTAGATATTGCTACCGTTTTAGAATGTAGTAGCCAAATGGCTACTAGTGTAACAGTAGCAAAATGGCTTCAGTATAACAGTTGCGAAATCGTTACTAGTACATCAGTAACAAAATCGATACTAGTGTAGCAGTAACAAAATCGCTACTAAAATAATGGTAGCAAAATGGCTACTAGCAAAACAGTATCAAAGTTGCTACTAGTATAGCAATAACAAAATCGATACTAGAATGGTATATGCTAGCTCTACACTACTACTGAACAATGGGCACCACCATCATTCAATCCCACAAGAAGTGGGAGCCATGTGCCGCGTAACTTAACTATTCTTTAAATCGAAGACTATGTCATGTGTACACATCTAGGATCAACCTTACAACGTATGACTATATAAATAGACCTCCCATACCAATGACATATTTGATTCAAACTAGTGTGTTAAAATGTGCGTAGAGCAAGAATTGATCCCCCGATGTTTGGGATAAATATAGAATGTCTTAACCATTGTGTCATGATAGTTATTCACATCATATATAGAAACTACGTGTATATATTGAATGTCTGATACTGTAAATATAAATGGAAGTTTTTGCCGAGACATGATCAAACCAGGGATATATTAAAATTAATAAAATAGATATATTACCGATTATATAATATAACAAATTAATTTAATGCGACCAAAATAGTAAAGCTAATAAAAATTAAGTATATTATTGGCTTAAAATTATAAAAAAATTAAAAATATACATATATATCTTTTAAAAATCTTTGAAATGTCAAAAATTATACAAAAAAGATAATATATTATGTAAAGTTACTTATATAATTAAGTCTTATTATATAGTGTTACAAATACTAATATAATATACATCATTACATGAAAATTAAAACTTTTAAATAATATATTTTGTTTTTATAAATTTGTATAATATAATATTTTTATAAATTTTAATATATGTATATAATACTGTATAATCTTGACTAATTTAAATTGTTTTAACTTTACTATTTTTCAAAAACCTATTAATTTGTGTGTTGTTTTGTAAATTAAAACATTAATATATCGTATATTTATGTACGTTTTATTATAATTTTATATACTTTTAACATTTTATAAATTTATACACACACATATACATATATATATATACAACTTACTTTGCAAATTTTAACCAACACGTCAATCAATTTAAATTGTTATGTTTTATTAGTTTATGTGGCTTTTGTAAATAAAGTATCATATAGTAATAAAATTGTATTAAATTAAATATATATATAAACACACACATATATATATACACTTAACTAATTTAAATTATTGTTACTACTATTTTTTATATTAATTTGTAAATTTTATCAACATATGTACTAATTTAAATAATTAATACTTTTACTCTATTTTTATGTATTAATATGGTGATACTTTGAGACTTAAAAATTATAATATCAAAAATATATTATGTTAGGTATATCTTATATGATAAAATAAATTCTAGTAGTAGTAGTATATAGTTTAATTATTTTTCATGAATTAGACAATTTTTATTTAATTATTGTCTTTTTCAAATTTTGATAGCTAAAAGCTAACCAATATACTATATTGAAAAAATTAAAATTTATATAAAAAGATAATATGTCCCTATGCAGTAGTAGCATAGGTAGGTAGTATTCAAACTATGTAGTAATCACAAGTTTAAGTTATAAGAATAATAAATTTGACACCGCATTCATTTGTTATATTCTAGCATAATATCAACTAAAGTTTAATAGCATTATTAGTCAGTAGCAATTTCGAAATTGAATTATAACATATCACACATTTAAATTATAAGAGAATTATAATTTTGCTATCACTTAAAAATATTAGCTATCATTTTTTATAATGTAGCACAATATTAGCCATAATCTGATTAACATCATTAGTCGGTAGCAATTTCATAATTAAAGATACTAACAATTTTATGCTTGCTAAAAATTTTGCTACCGACGCCCAAACAGTAGCAGAACGACAACCGTGATGAGTGTTAGTAGCAATTTATTAACTTAGCTTATCTATTTGGTAGTAGCAACTTTTAGTAGCAATTAGCTACTAGTTATAATATTTTTCGCTACTGCTGCTTTAATAGTGGCACAATAGCTACCATGATTGAGTTAGCCACTTCTTACAGTAGCTATTCCGTAATTTAGCTACCAACATTGGTAGCTAAATTGTTCTTACAAAAAGAACCAAGATGAAATAAAAAATAGCTACTACTAATGGTAGCAGTCTTGTCAGGCGATAGCGATTTGGCTACTGTTTAAAAAATCTAGCTACCATTGTCGTTGTTGTAGCAAAATAGACACCACTATGTTAGTACCATTAAAAATCAGTAGCAATTTTTGAAAGTAGCTACCAATATATATGTTGTAGCAAATCATTGGTAGCTAAATCTATTTTTCTTGTAGTGATAATTTAAAAAAGAGAAGATAGAAATCAAGGAGGGGCTACATCTTCAGAGGTCGGCGCCGCAATTCAAGGAAAAAGATATAAAAAGGGGATTATTTTATTAGACGGGGGAATTGAGTACGCAAGAACCCTAGAGACGAGACCGACTGTGCCATTGTAGAAAGAATTCGCCCCCGTCCTGTAATTCTCTCGATCATCACCCGACACCACCATCACCACATACCATCGCCCATCATCCATATACATACTTTTCCCTCTCCGTTCGATCATCCACACAATATTACCAAGCCGACATCAGAGAACCGAGGCAAGGAAGGTAGTAGCAGTTCACAGCGCGAGGAAGAGAGGGCATTAGTAAACTGGAGTGAAATTCTGGAACTCATTCTTGTTATTTCTTGTTATTTGTTACAAGTTATTTTGTTATTTTTAGTTGTTGTTTTTATTTGTTAAAACCATGAGTGAGTAGTTTAATTTAGCTTCCCGGGTTAGGGAAGCGAGTCTTTTTCATAGAATTCATGTTATGTAAATTTGTCACTGTATTATAATTTTGCAATATTTTGATTCCAGTCCTTAATGCGCTTAGATTTTCTGGCCAATTTTCTAAGTGATTCTTGTAGAGCTTATATCAAAATGCGGTGCTGAGATTGAGTTCGAGACATAGAAAATCAAACCGGATTAACGACTAGAAGCATGGTTTGCCTATAGGTTAATCTGTCTCTAATAGGAATTGTGTTTATTGCAATTAACTTGAATTTAACTTGGGCATGGTTTGCGGCTTGTTATTTCAGTTAGTTAGGGTTGTTGTACAAGGACCGGTCAACGAACTATTTATAATTCCTGAGTTTATTGCATAAAATAGTGAAAATTGTTATTAATTGAATTCGGTGAAATAGACGAGTGGAGTAACCCGGGAGCGTTTTTAACTCATTAGATTTTTAAACCGACATTTGCTTTGTTTATTTTTATCGTTTTGTTATTTATTATTTTGTGTTCGTTATTTGTTTTGAATTAATTGAAAACCAAAAAGTGACAATTTCCTGTTTTCTTAGTTTAATTTAGTTTCTCAGTTAGATTAATAATTTGTCAGTTAATTGAATGAGGTCCCTGAGTTCGACAACCCACTTAATCACTATACCCGCAAAACGATAGGTACACTGCCTAGGTAGAGATAGTAACATATTTCTGCTAACAAGTTTTTGGCGTCGTTGTCGGGGACCTCTGGCACGGTTAATTGACATTTTTATTTGATTGAGATTTTATTTAGTTGTTTTCTTCTTTTGCTTTCGTATTATTTCTTGATTGCATCACGTTAATTTTACTTCTAGTTCTGTACGTTTGATTTATATTTCTTTTCACCTACTTTTTTTTGCTTTTTTTTTATTTTTTTTATTTATTTTACTTTCTGTTGTGTTTATTTTGTCCATACGTGAGTTAGTATAGGATTAGGTTGCTTAAATTTCTATTGCGTGTTTGCTTTCTTTAATAGAATTGATTTTCTTTTTGAAATTGGTTTTTGATTTCCGTATGAATTCAATTCCGATATCATCTAGTTAGTTACTGCGATAACATTTGAATACACGTTTCTAGATTCCACTTGCTGTTACTTTTATTCGATTGTTGGATTCAATAATTTGGTGTATCTCTCTTCCATTTTATTTGTCTACTATTATGATTGTGATTCTTATTTAATTTGCAGTTAGTTCGAAGACTTTTGTTTAATTTCTAGATTATATTGGTTAATTAGTATTCTTTTTCTTTTAGTAGTTTATTAGTTTATTTTGAGTTTTCAATTTTGTGTTTTGTTTACTTGTTTTTTTTTCTTCTTAGTGCTAATTTATGTCCATACGTCGAACTCGATCTACAGGTGGTCCATTAGCTGATTTTGAACCAGAGATCGAGAGATATTTCCACAGCAGACGATAGTTGCAATTCAACATGGCTGACTGCACATTGAATGAGTATCAACAACCGTCGGTCGAGGGGAGACCTTCTGCTATTGTTCTCCCCGAGATTACACCAGCAGAGATGGAGGTCTGGCAGTTCAAGACTAGTTACATTACCACGCTGTTTCATCAAGGCCAGTTTAGTGGGGTTGATTCTGAATGACGCACCACACATCAACATCTCAAGGTTCCTAGATTTTTGCAATGCTTTCAACAAGACCAGGAACCTGAACCAGAGGATTCGACTGCAGTTGTTTCCCTCTCCTACTCCTTGAAGGATAGAGACATTCCAGATGGCTGGGAGTTTACAACACAAGTTATCACTACCTGGGCGGAGCTAGCACGAAAGTTTCTGAACAAATAACTCCCACCATCCAAGACCAGATAAAAGATAGGTGAGATTAATAGTTTTTTGTCAGGACTGGGCAGTCTCTATATGATTCATGGGATAGATTTAGAGAGCTTCAATTATTAATGTGCCCGCACCATGGTATGAGTGATAGAGATTTAGTGTTAGCATTCTTTGGTGGTTTACAATGATTCAAAAAGCTTTTACTGAATTCTGCTTCTGGAGGAAATTTCATGAATAAGACAGGTGCAGCAGCAATTGAGCTTCTGGATTCGATGACCGCGAGCACCAGACAGTGGTGTAAGAACAAGGGGAGAGGAGAGGCCAAGAAAGAGGCTGGACTTTATCATTGCCCCCGCAAGGATCATCTATCTGCTCAGTTGACTGCCATAGCAAAAGCAGTGGAGAAGCTCACTCTTGGTCAGACGCAACACCGGTGGAAGGCAGCAGCTACTTCTTCTTCCAATACTTGACACCCTGCTGCTGTAGTATTTGTGGGGGAGGAGCCCACGAGACTTACAACTGTGAGGGACCTGGGTACGTCGGAATCCAGAAGAGGTAAATTCTATAAACAACCGACCAGGTAACTCTTTTCCAAATTCTTATGGTCAAAATAGTTGGAGAAATAATCAGCAGTCTCAGTGGCGAGGTAATGATCAGTTTATGGGCAATATTCTTATAATCAGAATAATAGACAATCTCATTTTAATAGACAGCAGGATCAAGCTCAAAATTCACAGGAAAGTAACAGCAAGATCGAGAGCATGTTTGCGAGTTGCTGAAACAGGGCCAAGCTACTAATTCTAGAATTGCAGACTTAGAGGCCAATTTGCTGATCAAGCAACCATAATCAGAATGTGAGAGAGACAACTGAGTCAACTCTCACAACAGCTAGCACACAGAGGCCTGCAGGGACCTACTACCTGGTCAACCGATCCTAACCTAAGAGAGCATATGAAAGCAGTAATTAAGGAGTGGTAAGGAGTTGATTTTTGATGTTCCTGCAGCAGAGGAAGAGTCTGACAAGTAGAAGAGTCTCCACATGAAGTTGAGGAAGTGGTAGCTCCCAAGGAGAAGGAGTCTTCTGAATCTCTTGTTGTTAGACCTTCTCAGCTTTCTTATTTCCTCCCTCCTATTCCTATCCTGATAGACTTAAGAAAAGAATTTATATGAACAATTTGGCAAGTTTCTTCATATTTTTTAAGAATTACAATCAACATTCATTTTTCTGATGCTCTTACTCAGATGCCTATTTATGCTAAATTTATGAAAGATATTTTATCTAATAGGCGATCTTTGCAGGAAACTGATACGGTGAGGAGGCTTATAGAGAAGGTTTCTGCTGTGTTGTTGAAGAAGCTACCCCCAAAGCTAGGAGATCCTGGACTTCTAATCATTCCTTGTTCCATCGAAGAGGTAGATTGTGGTAATGGTTTGTGTGATTTAGGAGCTAGTAGTGAACTTAATGCCATTACCTATTTTTAAGAATTGGGTCTTGGTCCGTGTTCTCCTACTTCTGTGCAATTACAGTTAGCTGATCAATCTATAATTCATCCAACAGGGAAGATAGAGGATTTAGTGGTAAATGTTGGTAAATTTATTTTCCCTGCTGATTTTATTGTAATTGACATGGAAGAGGATAAGGATGTTCCATTGATTCTAGGGAGACCGTTCATCGCGCACATCTCGTACTTTGATTGTGTAAAGGGGGTAAAATTATCTTACTTTTTCATGATGAGCAGGTTGTTTTTTGATATGACTAGAATATGAAACGTCCTGCAAGTGCTCAGTCTTGTTTTTCTTGTAGATGTTATTGACTCTCTAGTGCAGGAAACAACTCTTAGCGAGAGAAGAAGAGAGATCCTGGAGAGATGTTTAATGGCATCTTGTGAGGATGATGATAAGGATCCAGATATCGCTCTCATGGTAGAAGAGCTAAACAAGAGACGGCCCACACTTCCCCGCTTACAAGGAGAAATTTGAAAGAGTAGAGAGAAGTGCTGATAGGCCACGACCTTCAATTGAAAAACCTCCTGTAGTGGAGATGAAGCCTCTACCCCATCATCTTAAATATGTTTTTCTTAAGGAACCTTCTGACTTACCTGTGATTGTGTCTTCTGAATTAACAGGTGCTCAAGAGAAGCAACTTCTGGAGGTGTTTCACAAGCATACAGCATCTATTGGTTGGTCAATAGCAGACATTCATGGAATCAGCCTTCAGTTGTGTTCTCATCGAATTTACATGGAGGATGACTACAGACCATTGGCGCAGCCTCAGAGACGTCTCAACCCTGTTCTGAAAGAGGTAGTAAGAAAGAGGTAATTAATTGTTAGCGCTAGAATTATCTATCCTATTTCAGACAATTAGTGGGTGAGTCCAGTTCAAGTAGTACCAAAGAAGGGGGGATTACCGTTGTACCAAATGAGAAAGGTGAGATGATCCCACAGCGCACCACTACAGGGTGGAGAGTTTGCATTGATTATCGTAAGTTGAATAATGCCACCCGTAAGGATCATTTTCCCCTTCCTTTTATTGATCAGATGCTTGAAAGATTAGCAGGACATGATTTTATTGTTTTCTAGACGGTTATTCAGGTTATTTTCAAATTCCAATTGCCCTTGAGGACCAGGAAAAGACTACTTTTACTTGTCCATATGGTACTTTTGCTTATAGGAGAATGCCGTTTGGTTTATGTAATGCTCCTGCTACTTTTCAGAGATGCATGATGGCAATATTTTCTGATTATATTGAAAAGTGCATTGAGGTTTTCATGGATGATTTCTCTGTTTTTGGACTAACCTTTGAATCATGTTTGGAGAACCTTGATTGTATCTCTAGCCAGGAGCGAGGAAGCAAATTTGGTACTGAACTGGGAGAAGTGCCACTTTATGGTCCAGAAGAGGATCGTGTTAGGACATAAAGTTTCATCTAAAGGTATTGAGGTGGATCATGCTAAAATTGAGGTAATCGAGAAACTTCCACCTCCTTCTTCTGTCAAGGACGTTCATAGTTTTCTTGGACATGCAGTTTTTATAGGATATTCATTAAGGATTTTTCCAAGATTACTAAGCCTCTCTGTGATTTACTTGCTAAGGATGTTAAATTTCATTTTTCTGAAGAATGTTTAGCAGCTTTAATTTGTTAAAAGAGAAGCTTATTTCTGCACCAGTTTTTGTGTCACCTGATTGGACTTTGCCATTTGAAATTATGTGTGATGCAAGTGATTATGCTGTGGGGGCTGCTTTATGCCAGAAATTTGATAAGATTCTGAGAGTGATTTATTATGCTAATCGTACATTAAATGATGCTCAGAAAAATTATGCTACCACAGAAAAAGAATTGCTTGCAGTTGTCTTTGCTTTAGATAAATTTCGTCAGTACTTGTTAGGTAGCAAAGTTATTGTGCATACTGATCATTCTACTCTTAAGTACTTGTTTGCTAAGGCAGATGCAAAGCCTAGGTTAATCAGATGGATCCTTCTTCTTCAAGAATTCGATGTTGAAATCAGAGATAAGAAAGGGACACAAAACGGGGTGGCAGATCATTTGTCCAAATGGAGGTGCCTGATGATGGGGATATCATCAATGAGTCTTTCCCTGATGAGGCCATATACGCGGTTGAGACAGTCGGGGGTCCTTGGTTCACTGACATTGCTAACTATTTGGCGAGGAAGATCATCCCCGCTGATATGACTTATCAGCAGAGGAAGCGTTTCTTTTCTATAGTTAAGCATTACTTTTGGGATGATCCTTATCTTTTCAAAATGTGTGCAGATGGAATCATTCATAGGTGCATCCCACAGACGTAAGAGAGACATTCTCCTTCACTGCCATTCCAGAGAAGCCGGTGGACATCATGGTGCTACTCGTACAGCTGCAAAGGTACTCGAATCAGGTTTCTACTGGAACACCTTTCATAAAGATTGTCATGTGTTTGTTGCTACATGTGATCGGTGTCAAAGGCAAGGTAACTTATCTCGTCAAAATGAATTTCCTTTGATAAACATGTTAGAAGTTGAGTTGTTCGACGTTTGGGGTATTGATTTTATTGGTCCTTTCTCGAATCCTTTTGGAATTTATACATCTTAGTAGTTGTTGATTATGTTTCTAAGTGGGCAGAGGCCCTTGCTTGCTCTACTAATGATGCTAAAGTTGTTGTGATTTCCTTAAGAAGAATATCTTCACTAGATTCGGTGTCCCTCGAGCTATTATTAGTGATGGTGGCTCCTACTTCTGCAATCGTCAGTTCGATGCTCTTCTGAAGAAATATGGAGTCTGTCACAAGGTGGCTTTACCTTACCACTCTCAGACAAATGGACAGGCCGAGGTGACGAACCGAGAGCTCAAATGGATTTTACAGAAGATAGTGAATTCTTCTAGAAAGGATTGGTCACTCAAGTTGGATGATGCACTCTGGGCTTATCGTACCGCCTTCAGGACACCCATTGGCATGTCCCCGTACAAGCTGATTTTTGGAAAGGCATGCCACTTGCCTGTGGAGTTAGAGTACAAATCATATTGGGCATTGAAGGCGCTGAACTTTGATTTGCAGAAAGCCGGTGAGAAGCGCAAGTTTCAGCTGACGGATTTAGAGGAGCTTAGAGATGAATCATATGAGAATGCAGTCATATACAAGGAGAGGACCAAGCGCTGGCATGACAAGATGATTGCCAAGCAGGACTTCAAGGCGGGAGATCAGGTACTTCTTTTCAATTCCAGACTTAAGCTCTTTCCAGGTAAGTTGAAATCTTTTTGGTCTGGACCCTTTAGAATTATAAGTGTCTCTCCGTTTGGAGTTGTGGAATTAGATAATGGAAAAGGCGGTTCGTTTAAAGTTAATGGTTCTCGTATTAAGCCGTTTCTGGGTACTTCGTTGACAGGGAGGATGTATCTGAGCTCACTCTTAAGGACCCTGTTAAAGTATAGTTACTTTCTGTCTAGCCAAAGACAATAAGAAGGGCGGCTGACTGGGAGGCAACCCAGTGGTATTTTTAGTTTAATTTTTGCTTTTCGTGTTATTTATTTGTTTTCATAAATCCATGTTTTTTTGTTTCCTTTATTCACTCCAAGGTTCTAATTCCCATGCGTTTAATGAGATGCTTTTTAGCGTCATTCTTGTTGTTTTTCTGAGATTGCTTGCAGGTGTGGTGATCATAGACACTCCATAGGCCGGACACTTGCTTCACAGCAAGTGTGAGGATGATTTCTACCCCGGTGAAGGACTTAAGTGTGAGGAAGGTACTCTTCCTCAATCTGAAGATTTCTACACCGGTAAAGGATCTAAGTGTGAGGAAGGTGCCCTTCCTCAATCTGAAGATATCAGGGGAGTTTTCGTGTCCTTTCACTCTTATTTTAAGTCAAGCTTACGCTTTGAATGCATCAAGTCCATGAGATCTTTAGTTAACTTTTGATGAATTTGCACTATTTAGAAAGTCCTCTTCTTGGTTTGAATTTGTGAACAATGAGGACATTGCTCCTCTTAAGTGTGAGGAAGTAGGAGTACTTTCTAAATATTGTCATTGCACTTAATGCCACATTTACTTTTGATTGTCCTCTTGTTTTGAAAGAATTGCTTCTTTTAAGTGCCAATAAATATTGAATTCAGGTGAAAATTTTTGTTGAGGTTTTGAAAACAATCCTGGGGCCACCTCAAGAATCTTTCTGCTTTTGGTTGTTTGTATGTATAGTTTTATCCAAACTGAATCTATTTTCACTGAAATTTGGTGGATTAGCTGATTACAAAAACTGAGTAGTCTAGTTTGGGATTTTCGGAATGATGAGAAAGTTTGGTATGAAAAGGATAATGCAAGGTACTCCGCTGATCTGAATTAAAATTTCTGAACCAAAACAGGCCTCTTCATTCGGTCATTAAGTCCTTTGGGGTGCTTCATCACCCATCTACCTAAGGTCATCTGATCTGGGATAGAAGGCCCAAAGCCGCTACAAGGGTGAAGAGAAAAGTCTGAGGGGATGAATTGAATATGCAAATAGCAAAATAGAATGTTGAGGAAAAGGAACTTTGAAAGTTAAAAGTGTAATTCAATTTTTCTTATTTTGATCATGAGTACGTGGTGTTGAAAGGTATCACGGAATAAGGCGTTACTTCTTCACACCCCTTGTCATCCAAAGGTTAGAGAAAGAAACGGTGGAAGATCCCAAACTATTCTGTTTCAGTTTCTATAATCTAACTTCTCCCATGCTTTTAACTCTACTCTTTTTCACTGTTTGCAAAAACCTACAGCAGATAGCAGAACTATTCTTTTGATTGTCATTTTGCTCGTTTTCCATCAACAGTTGTTTGATCCTTAGTTTCGATACTACGACCCTTAAAAGTAGTCATATTTTGTATTTGCTTGAGGACAAGCAACAACTAAGTGTGAGGAAGTTTGATAAGTGTAAAATATATATACTTTCTTTTAACGGTTTATTTGATTTAATTTCTATAATGAATTAGCTTATATTTTACACTTATCTTATGGTTTTTCTGATATTTATATTTAGATGAGAACCGATATATTTTATTTATCAAATGTAGAAAAAATCTTGAACTTGCATTCAGCATCTCATAGGAATCACGATAAAATAAACAGCTATATGGATTATTACGTGACATGAACTTCATGAATACGGAAGCCATTTTCTACATTCACGCTAGTATATATATTTGTATATACATGGGCTGCTCCTATTTGTTTTACATGGGCTGAATTGATAAAAGAAGGGAGGTAGCACTTTTTGGAGAAAATGAAGTACGGGGAGTTGTTGGTACGCCACATTGGAAAGAAATTAAAAAAGGGCTGCTGCGTCTTATTGAGAGGGCTGGCTAAAAGAGGGCTGCTCTGGTGGACTTGAATTCAGAGGGGGATGCACTTTTTGCTGCAGAGGAGCAGCACAGACGTTAATGATAATTTAAAAAGGGAAAATTCACAAGATACCACTAAAAAGTTCGTTAATTCACAAAAGACCACAGTTTTTAAAAAGTTTTCTAGATACCACAAAAAATAAATTTAATTCACAAGATATCACAAATCACGAACCTAAAACATTTTAAGACCAAAATACCCATACTTGTTAATAAACATAGTTCACAGGATACCACATAAATATTATTAATTCACAAAATACCACAAAAGTTAATAAATATATATTAAGAACAATAAAAATTAATAAAAATTTAAGTTTATCATTTTATTTGATAAAATTTTATAAAATAAAAAAATCACACAATTAATTAATTTTTTTGAAAAATAAAAAATAATATGTATATATCATTTAAAAGCTAAAAATCTAAATTAAATTTAAAAACAAATTAAGGGAATGATAACTCAAATTAATAATTTTAATCAAAGTATTTTTAGTAATGTAAAATAGTATATAAAAAAAATTATATATATATTATATATAAAGTAAATGACAAAAATTAAACAACCATTATATTACTGCTTTTGTCTATTTTTTGATGGCTTCTCTAATATATTATACTTTTTAATTCTTTAGAGATTCTTTTGTTATATATATGGTATTTATATTTTTTCAATTTCAACCCATATATAAGAGAAAGTTAATTTTGCTACTTACTTTTTAAAAATATGTTTAATAATTTATTTTTTGATTTAAAGTATATAAATGATATTATAAAAAATGTTAGACTATTATACTCATAACTATTGTTTTATTTTGTCAAATTATTTAGCTGTATATAGTATATATTTTTTTTTATAATATCACTTATATATATGTTTAATTCAAAAATACAACACAAATTACAAAATATATTTTTAAAAGTAGTTGCATAAGTAACTTCTTTATATAAATATATATATATTATATATATATATATATATATATATATGTTTGTTTAAACATATATATAAGTGATATTATAAAAAATATTATACACTATATACAAGCTAAATAATTGGACAAAAATAAAACAATAGTTATGAGTATAATAGCCTCATTTTTTATAATATCATTTTATATATTTTAATTCAAAACAAAATTATTAATATATTTTTAAAAGTAAGTAAACAATTAATTTCTCTTATATATTGGTTTAAGTTCAAAAATATAAATATCATATATATAACAAAAGAATCTCTAAAGAATTATAAAAAGTATAATATATTAGAGAAGCCACACACTTGATTAAAATAGAGTAATATAATGGTTGTTTAATTTTTTGTAATTTACTTTATATATATATATATATATATAATTTTTATAATACTTTTTACATTACTATAAATACTTTGAGTAAAAGTATTATAAAAAAATTGAGTTATCATTCCCTTAATTTTTTTTATTTTTTTTATTTAGTTTTTAAATGATATATACATATTTTTTATGTTTTTCAAAAATTAATTAATTGTGCAGTTTTTTTTATTTTATAAAGTTTTATCACATAAAATGATAAACTTAATTTTTATTATTTTTTACTGTTCTTAATATATATTTAATTAAATTTGTGGTATTTTGTGAATTAATAATATATATGGTATCTTGTGAATTAAGTTTATTAACAAGTAGGGGTATTTTGGTCTTAAAATATTTTGGCTTCGTATTTATGGTATCTGGTGAATTAAATTTATTTTTTGTGGTATCTGGAAAACTTTTTTTAAAACTGTGGTCTTTTGTGAATTAACAACTTTTTTAGTGGTATCTTGTGAATTTATAGAAATCAAAGAGGGGCTACATCTTCAGAGGTCGGCGCCGCAATTCGAGGAAAAAGATATAAAAAGGGATTATTTTATTAGACGGGCGAATTGAGTACGCAAGAACCCTGGAGACGAGACCGACTGTGCCATTGTAGAAAGAATTCGCCGTCGTCCTGTAATTCTCTCGATCATCACCGACACCACCATCACCACATACCATCGCCCCCATCATCCATATACATACTTTTCCCTCTCCGTTCGATCATCCACACAATATTACCAAGCCGACATCAGAGAACCGAGGCAAGGAAGGTAGTATCAGTTCACAGCGCGAGGAAGAGAGGGCATTAGTAAACTGGAGTGAAATTCTGGAACTCATTCTTGTTATTTCTTGTTATTTGTTACATGTTATTTTTGTTATTTTTAGTTGTTGTTTTTATTTGTTAAAACCATGAGTGAGTAGTTTTATTTAGCTTCCCGGTTAGGGTTAGAAGCGAGTCTTTTTCATAGAATTCATGTTATGTAAATTTGTCACTGTTATTATAATTTTGCAATATTTTGATTCCAGTCCTTAATGCGCTTAGATTTTCCGGCCAATTTTCTAAGTGATTCTTGTAGAGCTTATATCAAAATGTGGTACTGAGATTGAGTTCGACATAGGAAATCAAACCGGATTAACGACTAGAAGCATGGTTTGCCTATAGGTTAATCTGTCTCTAATAGGAATTGTGTTTATTGCCATTAACTTGAATTTAACTTGGGCATGGTTTGCGGCTTGTTATTTCAGTTAGTTAGGGTTTGTTGTACAAGGACCGGTCAACGAACTATTTATAATTCCTGAGTTTATATTGCATAAAATAGTGAAAATTGTTATTAATTGAATTCGACGAATAGATGAGTGGAGTAACCCGAGGAGCGTTTTTAACTCATTAGATTTTTAAACCGACATTTGCTTTGTTTATTTTTATCATTTTGTTATTTTATTATTTTGTGTTCGTTATTTTTTTGAATTAATTGAAACCTAAAAAAAAGTGACAATTTCCTTTGTTTTCTTAGTTAATTTAGTTTCTCAGTTAGATTAATAATTTGTCAGTTATTGAACGAGGTCCCTGAGTTCGACAACCCACTTAATCACTATACCCGCAAAACGATAGGTACACTGCCTAGGTAGAGATAGTAACATATTTCTGCTAACACTACTCAAATTCCCAAACCCCTCTCTCGGAATTATTTCATAATCTCATAGATTAGCCTAGAAGTATCTCCCTCGATATCATCTATTAGCTTAGGGAAGTTCTCAATGTCTAGTATTCTCAGATTTAAGGTTTTGCTCAACTTATCGAATACTTTTATGTTCGGGACATTTTCTCAAATTAGGTCGGATCCTCATGTTGTGGTTCGACTATTTTTCTAAGGGAGTTTGATGGTCCCTTATCAGTCTTTTACTTCTCTCAAAAGTTCATATCTTAAACTATCATCAATCTCTTATTAGAGGTTTCATCATTTCTTCCACTATGGTTTATTTCGTGATTATTCTTTTCAGTTTCTCTAACCGTCATCGGGAATCTACTAATCCCGTACAACTCTCTCTCTACGTTCTAGTGAGTTCATAAGTTTACGTTATCGTTATTTTTAAATCGATAGTGATTGTGTGTGTTTCCACTTTTTCATTATTTGTGGAATGACTCTTTCTATGAGTCTCTATCAACAACACTCATCTATGAGTCGGTCTCATATAACACTCATTTAGACCACGCAGTCATTCAAGAATGGTTAGTTCATCATCATGCATCAAGACCACATATCAAATGCAATACCATTTTCATGCTTTCATCTTGATTATGTCGGCATACAAGCACACAGCACACAAATTAGTGTAGCACCGTTAGCATACAGGGCATGAGAAAATCATACCTTCCACCATGGGTTAACTTTACCGCGTCACCTCACGTTCTTCGGTTTACTCTCAAATCACTGATCACATGTCAAGTGGTCTAACTACTTTTACTCCCGTACTTACCCCGTTATCCCTTTTATCTTAGGTTCTTAGGGCACATTCTTCTTACCAGAACTACCCTATCAATGGCTTACCATTAATGCCATTTTTTTTTATAAAGGTCGGCCGACCCACAGTGGGTCGGTCCCCTGGGTAGGTCGGGTGCAGAGAGCATCCGAGTTAATAAATTCAGCTCGGCCGACCCAGACTGGGTCGGCCCCTAGGTAGGTCAGCTGCAGAACATTTCCCAAAGTGCCTATTTTACTCCAATCTTTCCACAAGTGTCCTAGTATGTTCCAAAATGTTTAAACACCCTATAACACTCCTTAATTCACCTTAAATTATTGGTCCAATCCTTTCTCAACTTCTTGCTCAAATTCAACAAATTCAATTCTCACATTTTGCATTTTGCACTCTAATGCTCTAAAGACATTTCCATGTCAGTTTTCACTTCTACCATTCATTACCACTTCATCTATTGACCATAACCACTCATTCCTAGTCATTTTCACTTCCTTGCTCAAGTTCAACCTTCAGTTTCAAAGTCTTGCACACTAACTCTTTCCTAGCAATTCAATGCACCACAACACCATCTTTGCTACAGATTTTTGCTCTCCCTCTTCCAACTCTCATATCCACTCAAGAGTGGTTAACTAACCCAAGTAAATTCCTTACATCACTTAGTTCATTTCCTAGGTTGTTCTCACCCACATCAACCCAAGAACACTTTATTTCTACCAAAATTTTGCCATAACCTCCCCACAATATTAACATTGCCCAAAGCATCATTTCTCACCTAATTCATCTTCAAACTAGCCACACCATAAAGGGTCCTACCGGCACTAAAGTTCATAAAAAATTCACCAAACAACAACATAAACATAAATCTCAAATTTCTTGGCTCCAAGGCCCTTAATTCACACATAATTCATAAATTCTCTCTATTTTCAACCAAACACATTCCCATCCAGTTTTGGTTCATTCATTTGGTTTTCCCCATTCCCAAAAATTCTAAAACATTAAGTTAGTAGTTAAGGTAGGTTTTCTTACCTTGAATATTCAAATTCTCTTTTTTGATTCTCCTCTTCTCTTCCTCTTCCCAATTCGGTCAAGTGGGCAACAGAGTTGCCAAACTCCATCCCAACATCCAAGGAACACAAATGGATATAATTAAACTCCTAAACCCTTGGAATAACACTAATTCAATGAAAGAGCTTAAAGCACAAAAATCTAGGGTTTTACCTTTGGAGTTCTAGGAGAGGTTTTAACCCTTGAATCAAGAAGGGGGTTCCACCACCATTGGAGATTTGAACCAATGCTCATTCATGGAATAAAACAAGGTGTTAAAAGGGGGCAAAATCGGCCACCACAAATGGAAGGAGAAGAGTGAGTTTTTCATGAATCTTTTTACCTTTAGGTGGAAGAGGGGACTCCAAGCTTCAAGACTATGTAGTTTTCTCTTCAAATAGGGTATACACATGGAGATTAACTTCACCATTTTGGATCTTGAAAAGAGATAAATGTAGAGCTTGGTGAGGGGAGCAAGAATATGTGATTTATTTTCCATTTGGAGCATTTATGTGGCTTGGGGAAGTGGAGGAAGGTGGCTGCCATTGGAGGCTGTTGAAGCAGCTCAAAATCTCCATTAAGGAAGGAGGAAGGGAAGGAAACGGTGGGGAAGAAAAGGGAAGGAGAGAGAGAGAAATGAGAGGTGAGAGAGTATTTTCTACTTTTGTACTTTTTCCCACTTTGTGCTTTTTGACTTATTTTAATAGCTAGCTAGTCATGTGAGAGGGGGCTGATTACCCTTATAAAAACCGGCCCCATTAATAAGGTAGGATGGGGGTGTTTTTCATCTTTTTCAAGAAACGCTCGTTATTTTACCCGGTTTAGCACTATTCACTAACTGGACCCGTTTTCCGGATTTTTCTCCTTTCTGTATTTTAATGGTTCTTAAGCTTCCATTAATATTTAATTATAGTTATATGATTGACTATAATTTTTATGGGTCTGTTTGACCACTTAAATTCATGTTTTTGAGTTTTCTCGAAAAACGTGCTTTAAGACTCCGTTAGCGTTTTAATCCTTTATCTGGATCCGTTTTCTTCAGAAATCTTTCCCATATATTAATTATGCCTAACTAAGCCTTAGGAATCCATATAAGACCCTTGTCGAGGTCGTATTCCTCCTATGGTCACATAACGCTCATTTGTTGTGTTTTTTCGCTTTTTAAGTGTTTTCTCTTTTCTTTTGGCTTTATTTTCTTCACCAAATTAAATTCTTTAGACACTAATAGGCCCTCAAATACCATATTAGAATTATTTAATCACCATTTTTAAGTTTGGGGTATTTCACCAGATTACTTAAGTAGTGGAGTGGTGGCGAAATTAGTGTCGAGGTGGAGCTGCAGTCCGCCATACCAGCTTGTGAAAGAGATTGTTGATGTACTTTCGCTGGGAGAGAAAGAGGCCTTCCAAACACGGGAGAACTTCGACACCAAGGAAGTAGGATAAGATGCCAAGCACCTTGAAAGAGAATCTATTGGTGAGGTTTTGAAGAAGGTGGTTGACGGAAGTGGGATTACTACTAGTGACGATGATGTCATCGACATACACGAGGACAAGGAGGGTGGAGCCACTGTGGTGAGAGATGAACAATGAGGCATCCGATTGAGAGACAGAAACCATGATGAGTGAGGAAGGTTTTGAGCTCAGTGTACCAGGTGCGGGGGCTTGATGAAGGCCATATAAGGTTTTGTTGAGACGGCAGACATAGTCAGGGATTAGTAATATCAAGAAAGCCGGGTGGTTGACGAACGTAGACTCCTCATGTAGATAGCCTTTGAGGAAGGCATTGTTGATATCCAATTGACGTAGAGGCTAGCCTTTGGTGATGGCTAGAATGAGGAACACGGACGGTGATGTGCTTGACCACGGGACTATATGTCTCATGAAAATCCTATCCAGGACGTTGAGTGAAGCCCTAGGCAACATACGAGGCTTGAAACGATCAACGGTGTGATATGGGTTGTACTTGATATGGTAAATCCATTTGTTGTCGATGAGGTTTTGGGACAAGGAGGGTGGAACTAGGGTCCAGGTCTCATTTTTTATTAAAGCTCATACTCATGTTGCATAACAGCCTGTCAGAAGGGATGTTTAAGGGCTTGAGTGATGGTTCATGGTTAAGAGGGTGGAGTAGCGGAAGCAATGAGGTTTAATTTTTGTATGAGCTTGGTAATACCGTGTTGGGAGCGGGTGATAACAGTGCAGGGGGTATAGTTTGGGGTGGTGGTGGAGTGGTACAAGGGTGTGAGGATGACGGTGTGGATATGGGTGCAGACGGGAGGATAGAGGGCAGATGGGGTGGTGGGAGTGGATGAGGTAGATGGTAGCGAATTTGAGGGTGATGAAGAGGTAGATGCAGTCGGTGAAAGAGTTAGTGGTTGGGCCGAGGGAAGATGTAGGTCGGCCCAAGCGGATGGCGGGACATCGGATGCAAGGGGATACGTGGGAGGTGACCGGAGTTTGGAGTATAGGAAGACATGTTTCTACAAAGCGAACATGGCGAGATACATATACTCGATGTGCGAGCGGATTGAGACAGTAGTAGGCATGTTGGGTAGTGGAGTAATCTGCAAAAACACACGAAATGGACTTCAGGTCCAGTTTGTTAGTGGCATAAAGCCGAAGCAGAATAACACAAGCAGCCGAAATTTTGGCAAGTTAACATAATCTGCAAGTTTATTAAACACACGAGTATAGGGTGAATCGAAAAGAAGATTTAGAGTGGGGAGACGATTAATGAGATAGACTGCAGTGAGCATTACATATGGCCATAGGGTGGACGGTAAACCCGAGTGAGAGATAAGGGCAAGGTCTTTTTCAACTATATGGCGATGTTTGGGTAGAGATATACTGTTGTGTTCGGGGGTGTGAAGGGGGGAAGTGAAATGACTGATTCCGTGTGATTGGAAATAAGGCCGTAAACGAGAAATTCTTCATCGTTGTTGGAATATAATCAGGGCCGGCTATAACCTGTTCAAACTGGGCAACCGAACAGGGCACCCTATTTTGGGGGCCCAATTTTTGTTTCCTCCTCCCTAAGATTTTGTCATTAAAAAATTATATAAAGACCCAAATTTATTTTAATAGATTACAGAAAGAGAATTGTTAAATACGTATAACAAGCTTAATCGGCGCCATTATTAAGCCGATCATCTTTTCATCTTCTCTTCTGAAGAAATGGAAGAGTCTACTTATTTTTTCAGATTTTCTCATTCTCTTCCATGGTTATCTCTCTCTCTCCCCACCCTTTCACTCTCACCTTCACCCTTCTCTCCTGTGTGAAGATGCCAGGAAATTCCTTCAGTCCAACCCAGCACAGCAACGCATCAAAAACAAAAACCGAGAGTAACAAGGAGGTTGAAACCAGCTGGGCCGTTGCGGCGATGCGTCTCCCGGGATTTTGCCATTAAAGACCAATTTGCTCATTAGTCATTCATTCAATCATTCCTTTCTTGCACGGCAGCCAACACGGGTCAAAATGGATGCAACAGAGTAGACTAATTTGTTGAGCGAAATGTTAAAGCGGGATGCTCTGGGTGATTGAACCTGCATAGATAATCTAGGTATTCCATTTAATCCTTTATGATCTGATGATGATTGAGTTGATAAATAATTAAACTGTAATATGAATGACTGAAGTGAACTGAGTTACTGAATGGGTGAAAGTCTGAAAGAGAAGGAAGAGGTGAAACCGCTCGCGACTGGCGACTGCTATATATTTTGGAAAATTCTAACCTTTAAATATGGATAGATTTATTTGACGTATTATTCATTTATAAAATAGATATTTCATATTTGTTCTAAATACTAAATTGCCACTTTTTTAGTTTTCTTTATTTCTAGATGCTTAGTAAGGAGTTAACCTTTTGATTTTTTTTAGCATGCTACCGCGGTAATGTATACTACACTATTTATTTATAGTTAAATAACTTAAATTTTCCTTGCTTGGATAAATATTTCAAGAATAATTAGATGTGCTAATCACGCCATTTACTTGTTTGTTTATTGTTATAGTAACGTGATAACGTCAACACAATATTTTTTACTTTTTTAAAGATTTTTCTTTGTTGTATGGATGATCTAAAAATATATAAATAAATAAGCATCATCTCTAATATTTTGAATGAAAGTACTTTAATAATGACTAGATGTTTTCTCTCTATTATTTGACTAGTCAAAAATTGTTTAACTTCATTATAATTTGTTTTTTTATTTGCAGTTATTTACTTTGAACAACGGAAGGATCTTGTGAACTTTATGGTAATCAAGAACAAAGGAGAAGGAAGTAGAATATTATCAGTCGTCAAAAATCAGGCTGTACCATTCTTATCTATATCTATACTATTTTGCTATGTCGCCTAAAAGTAAAAGTATGATTTCAGATGCGAAAGCGTAAGAAAAGAAAGAGATTGAAGAATTACTACAGTCTCAAAGGGGAGCTCTTGATAAGTTTATTGTTAAAGAATCTCAAGTTCCATATGATGATCATGTTAATATTGATAATTGTGTGCCTTCAAATGTTGAAACTTCTCTTGAAGATCATGTTGAGCCTCTTTGTGAATGATGATCATTCTAATATTGATAATGGTGTGCCTTCAAATGTTGAAACTTCTCTTGAAGATCATGTTGAGCCTCTTGTGAATGATGATCATGCTAATATTGATAATGGTGTGCCTTCAATGTTGAAACTTCTCTTGAAGATCACGTTGAGCGTCTTGTGAATGATGATCATGCTAATATTGATATGGTGTGCCTTCAAAAGTTGAAACTCTGCCTAGTGAGCATGTTGAGACTCTTATGAATCATGATGAAGTGATTGATGATGTTGAGAAATTAGAGTCATTAAATTTTCTCCCTTACCAGATATTTTGATCCAAGAGTTTGGGATTCTTTGATTCTAAATGATTGAAGTTTTAGTAACAAAGGGACCCAAAAGAGACTTGTCAATTGGGAAAGGGCCCTAAAGATAAATTTTCTAGGCGTTTTTATCTACATTTATACTAGAGTTTTGCCAAATGGAGAAAAGTGTGATATAGATTGGTTGGTATATTCAAAGGAGCTTGATAAATTGTTCTGCTTTTGTTGCAAAATGTTTAGAAAAGGACCTGGAAAAGGTCAATTGGAAAAAGAGGGTTTTGGAGATTGGTCACATGTTAGTGAAAGGCTTAGAGAGCATGAGAGAAGTGTAGAACATGTCAAGAATATGGCTACTTGGTATGAGTTACGTTTAAGGCTTCTTAAAAAACGTGACCCCGGAAGGCACATCCATTGTCGGGAAAAGGCTTGATAAAAGTTTCAAGAACATTGGAGAAGGAAAAGGAATCATTGGAAAAAAATATTAATTAGAATTATTTCCATTGTTAAATTTCTTGGAAAACATAGTCTAGCTTTTCGTGGTTCAAAAGAAAAATTATATGAAAGTAGCAATGGAAATTTCTTAGGTCTAATTGAGATATTATCAGAGTTTGATCCAGTTGTTCAAGGCATGTTAGGCGCATTACAAATGATGATATTCATGTTCATCATTATCTTGGTTATAACATTCAAATGAATTGATAGGCTTGCTTGCTTCTGGAATCAAATCAGAAATCATTAAAAAGATTAAGCAAGCAAAGTATTATTTGGTTATTCTTGATTGCACTGCCTGACTCTAGTCACCAGGAGCAAATGTCTTTGATTTTGAGATATGTTGATGTTCTGGTTCTCGTGGGGTTCATATTGAGGAGTCATTTTTAGGATTTTTGAATGTAATGATTCTAGTGGCCAAGGACTTTTTGATGTTTTGCAAATGAATTGAAGTCCCCTTGATATTGATATAGATAATGTTAGAGGGCAAGGCTATGACAATGAGTCAAATATGAAAGCAAACATCAAGGAGTGCAAAAAAGACTTGGATTTAAATCCAAGAGCTTTTATAGTGCTTGTGGTTGTCATGGTCTTAACTTGACACTATGTGATATGGCCAATTCATGTGGTAGGCTAGAGACTTTTTTGGCATCATACTACAACGTATTTACACAATATTTGCCAATTCCACTAAGAGGTGGCAAATCTTGACGGACAATGTAAAAGGATTAACTCCGAAGTCATTGTCATCTACTCGTTGGGAAAGTCGTGTTGATAGTGTCAAGCTATAAGATTTCAAATCATGGAAATACGAGAAGCTTTACTTCAAGTTGCAGATTAGATAATGATTCTAAGATAAGAAGTGAAGCTAAATCGTTAGCCACAAATGAACTTGGTGATTATGAATTTTTAGTTGCAATAATTATTTGGTATGTTATATTAGGTGCTGTTAATATAGTTAGCAAACACTTGAAATCGAAGGATATGCAATTGATGTTGCAATTGAAGAAGTAAAAGGTTGATTTCATTTTTTGAAAAGTATAGAGACACTGTTACAATGATGCCACTAATATTGTAAGGTAATTTGCATTGAAATGATATTGATCCTTGAGAAGGGAAGAAATGGTACCAGGCCAGACGGGACATATGGAGCATCCGGCCGCTTCTCGCCGGATGGAAATAAGAACGCACAAAGGCACCAGCTGTCTCGGCCGGAAGTAAGTAGGACTTAGGCAATACAAAACATGGCATGACCGATCGTCTGTGATCGGCCAAAGATGATAGGGGAGGGGCAAAATCGTACTTATACATGTAAAGTATAGACTAATAAGCATAAGACCAGGCCCAAAACTCTATAAATAGGGGTGTACCCCATGGAATAGGACACGGAACATTTGACAATCAAACTTATACTTGATTCCAGCAAAAGGCTTTCTCTCCCTCTCTTCCAACGAGACTCTATAATCAAGACAAGGTAACATAGGATAGTAAACCGAAACCGAGTTATGTTTGAGATATACCTTACAAGTTTCATTATGGCGCCGTCTGTGGGAAACGAACAGCAAGAAGCAACCACGAGACCACACAGAAACAGGGAAGTGATCCGTAACAATTCGTAATGGAAATCCTGAAATGACTAATGACATCTTTTGCAGGATCCGAATACGAGAAATGGCTCCAAGATCTAAGAGGACACCGAAGAACACTACGGAGAATATCGATCGCATTAGAGAAGAAGTGAGTTCGGAGATGCCAGAAACCATCTCCAAGAAAGATCTCGAGGACATGCTGAAGGGATTAGTCAGATCAATTGACGAGAAGATTGTAGAGGGAAACGAGACTCTACAGCAGAGGAATGATGCAAAGAGATGAAGAGTATCAAAAGAAGTGGGAAGAAATGACTGAAGCTATAGAACAGTTGAGAAATAAAGATTCCAGAGGCAGTAATGGCGAAGAAATCAAAGATCGGAAGCGCAATTCAGTCATCAGCGAGGAAGAAATGGAGGAGGACGACCAAATAGACATGAGCTTGTACCCCTTCTCAGAGAAGATAAGGAGAGCAAAACTCCCACCGCATTTCGTTGCTCCGGCAATTGAAAAATACGATGGGACAGGAGACCCCGCCCAACATATTAAGAAATTCATGTTTGCCATGAATACTCAAGGGATTAGTTCCCTCGCTCTCTGCAATTTATTCCCGGGAACACTTTCGAAGAGAGCACTGGGATGGATCTCCACAAGGCGCCGCGTAGTCCATCACTAGCTTCAAACAGCTGACTGAGGAATTTCAACAGTATTTCACCGCAAGCAAGAGAGTGAAGAAGGAGACAATAGAACTGATGGATGTCAAGCAACGAAAGGGAGAAACTGTGAAGGAGTATAGTGAGCGCTTCCATAAGAAGTTGCAGAAATTGATGACATTGACGAAAAAATCTTGATAAGGTCTTTGGAAATGGTTGGCTCAGCCTCGACTTGCTGGGAAAAATTGCGACAAAAGCACCAAAAAACTCATAGAGAGTTAGCTGAAATGATCCATGATTTTTTGAAATCTGAGATAGCAGAGAACAAGGCTAAGGAGCTAGTAGATAGCTTCAAAAGTGCAACAGCATCGGAAAAAAAGGAAGGGCAAGGTGGAAGTGCCGGAAGAGGGGGATCAAGATACAAGCCATATTATTACAAATCTACTGCCGGATCCTCCTCTCAGGGGCCGCAGCATCAGGGAGTGAGGACTGTTGTCTACATCGATCCAGGGAAGTACGCTGCCGCAGTAAGAGATGGATACCTCCTCAGCCAAGAAAGCCGCCACAGGGAGAAATTCCAGTTGCATTATGCAAGTACCATGGAACCACAGCAGCCATCAAACTGTAAATTGTGCCACTCTGGCCAAGAGCTCTGAGTCATTGACAAAAATAAGAAGGGAAAACAGCAAGCCGGAGCACACAAAGACAGTACGGCGGTCAGCAGAGCAACGTCCAGAATATTTCACAGGGGACGGCAGGAGGAGGAGGTTCATCCCAGGCTTGACCCTGGCAAATCAGTGGGTATGATAACAGGTCTATAAGAAAAGTAAAAGTTCTTCTCTTTTCATTTGGAACAGGACTTCTTAGGAAGTAAAAGACTGGATGCATAAGTTGTCTTCCTAAAAATTAGCATGTAGGAACGAAATTGTCAAAATCATGCTACGAAATAAGAAGAATAGAATTTTCACTTTTTCATTTTGTTTACAGCAAACCCCCTCTCTCTCTCAAAAAAAAGAAGAGAAGGCTAACAAAACTTTCTCTAAGAAAACTCACAGGGCTATTTTCGGAGGTAGGACCACTAACCCCTAATGAAAGAAAGAGGCACATTCATCAAGTACATCAGGAACTTCCGGAAAGAAAGATCGCCAAAAAGAAAGTTTCCCTCCAATTTTCTTTTCCGACGAAGATGAAGATGGAGTGTTGTATCCACACAACGATCCACTTGTCACTCGCGCACAGGTAAATGATCGAATGATGGAAGGAATCCTGATTGATAGTGGAGCTGGGGCGAACGTTATCTCAGCCGAAGCGGTTAAAATATTGGAAGTACCTGAGGGCCAGATTAGGTCATATTCGGCGGTTCTGGGAGGATTTGTAGGAGGAGTTTCTACCACGTCCTCCGGCAGTATAGAATTCACCATGACCCTGGGTCAAGGAGATGAAAGGAGAACAGAGAAACTCACGGCTTTTATTGTGCCAGGTTGTCTGGATATAACATGTATCTCGGAAGACCAGGAATCAATGCCTTCAAGGCCATACACAGTACTCATCACTTGAAATTAAAATATTTAACCACAAACAGAAAGGTGGTTACGATAAGGGGAAGTCAAAAGATGGCCCGGATGTGTGAAGTTCGCATCATGGACAGTCTTCCTAGCGAGGAGATAGTCAAAACTGTAGGGTCGCAAAAGGAATTCAAGGGAAAGTTACCTTCTACCCCAGAGCCAAGTCAAGAAAAGGAAGGGTGTCAAACAACTCAAGACTCCCCTAGAGAGGTACATTTAAAATCTGACCCTTCTAAATTTTTTAAAATAGGAACTGCGTTTGACAGTGGAGAACAAACTCACTTAATGAGGTTCCTGGAAAAAAGAAGGGCAACATTCGCTTGGAGCACAGACGAGATGCCTGGTATAGACCCAAGCGTTATCCGGCATGAGCTCAGGGTAGACCCTAAGCATCCGGCGGTTAGGCAAAGGAAAAGGGTAATAGGGGAAGAAAGAGATTTGGCCGCACGAGCCGAGGTCCAAAAACTCCTCAAGGCGGGATTCATCAGAGAAGTAGCATACCCACGATGGCTGGCTAATGTTTGTCATGGTAAAGAAAGCAAACGGAAAATGGAGAATGTGTGTGGATTTCACATATTTGAATAAAGCATGTCCTAAAGATTCTATCCCCTACCATCAATAGATAGATTGGTGGTTTCAACTGCTCAAGCTCTGTGTTAAGCTTTCTAGATGCATTTTCGGTTATAATCAGATAAAAATGAAAGAACGAGATTCGGAAAAAACATCATTTATCACTTCAGCCGGAACATTCTGTTACAGGGTAATGCCTTTCGGTCTAAAGAATGCAGGGGCTACTTTTCAGCTAATGATTGACAAAGTGTTTTGTCAACAACTTGCCCGAAATGTGGAAGCCTATGTTGACGATATAGTCGTTAAAGTCCGTCAAAAGAGCAACACATGAAGGATTTAGAGGAAACGCTCGACACTCTGGACAAATACCAAATCAAGCTAAACCCGGAGAAGTGTGTATTTGGTGTAACCAAAGGGAAGTTTCTTGGCTTCATTGTTGGACAACGAGGCAGTCGAATCGATCCGGAAAAAAGTCAAGCAATCCTCAACCTTTCTCCCCCAAGAAATATCAAAGATGTTCAAGCCTTGAACGGGAGACTCACAGCACTAAGCAGGGTTTGTTCCAAACTTCAGGAAAAATCAATCCCGTTCTTCAATATTCTAAGGAAGAACAGTAAATTCCAGTGGGACAAGAATGTGTGGATGTGTTTGAAAGAATCAAGAAATTCTCCGGGACCTGCCTAAACTGGGGCGTACCTGCCCCTGGCCAAGACCTCTACCTTTACTTGTCCGCAACGGATTGGGCAGTTGCAGCCGTCTTGATCATGGAAGAGAAAAGGGAGATACCAGTCTACTACACCGGCAAAATTTTAAGCCCAACAGAAGGACGATACACTAACATAGAGAAAATTCTGTTTGCATTAGTGGTGGCGTCAAGGAAATTGCGGCCCTATTTCAGTCGCATCGGATCTTTGTCAGGACCAATTGGCCACTCAAGCAAATAGCCAACAATCCAAATGCTTCCGGCCGGATGGTGAGCTGGACAGTGGAGCTAACACAATATGAAATTCACTTCTTGCCCAGAATAGCAATTAAAGCTCATGCCTGGCAGACTTCATAACAGAAAACAAACTTTGCAGGAGAAGAGAAACAGCTCCAGAACCCATATGTTGTCTGGTCGACGGAGCCCGGTGTAAAAGTGGGGCAGGAGCTGGAATAGTAGTACAAGCGCCGGATGGACAAAGCTTGAACTACGCCTTCCGGCTAGATTTTGATGTTACCAATAATGAAGCCGAGTACGAGGCTCTTATCCAGGGTTTGGAGGTGGCTACTGCCTTAGGGGCAACAGGTTCCGTAGAAAGATACCTTCTCTATTCTTTCGTTCCTACAAATCCTATTAGAAATAAAGCTTATAAAAATTTAACCCACTTTTAACAGAATTAGTGGTGTACTCGGACTCTATGTTGGTGGCAAGACAGAATGATAACATCTATGAAGTCAAAGAGGAAAAGCTATGGAGGTACCTGCTCAAAGTCCAGGAGCTAAAAGTGAATTTCCAAAGATGTGAACTAAAACACCTTCCTCGTAAGGAGAATGTCGAGCTTGATGCCTTGGCAAAAATGGCTAGTATGGCCGACAGGGTGGTGCCCAATGAAATATGGCTAGAAGTCAAAACTTCGTCAAGCATAGATGAGGCTCAAATGTTTACGGTAGAATCAATTGATGAGGCAGAATCTTGGATGACTCCAATCATAGAATACATACGGCAAGGAAAATTTCCGGAAGAAGAGAAGGAAGCCAAGATAATAAAAAGCGGGCCGCATCATTTTTTATCGAGAATAACCAGCTGTATAGGCGATCTTTCACGAGACCGGCACTAAAATGTGTTACCATGATCGAAGGGTTAGAGCTGATAAAGAGGTGCATGGTGGGCTTTGTGGAAACCTTCAAGGAGAAGAACCCAACGCACAAAATCTTGAGGCTCGGATACTTTTGGCCAAGGATAATGGAACATTGCAAGGAATATATACAAAAGGCCTCAAGTGTCAAGAACACGGAAACAAAATACACAACCTCCGGCGGAACAGAAATCTATCCTTTGCCCAATTCCCTTTGCAATGTGGGGGTTTGGATATTGTGGGACATTCCCAGAAGCTTCACCAGGGAGGTTCAAGTTCTTATATGTTGCCATCGACTATTTCACAAATGGGTCGAGGCAATGCCCACTGTCTCCATCACAGCTAGAAGGTCACAGGAATTCATCTGGAGGTATGTAGTATGCAGGTTCGGCATACCAAAGGCAATAATAACCGATAACGGGACACAATTCAATTGCGAGAGCTTCCGGGAATTCTGTGAAGAGTGGAAGATCGACTTAAGGTTTGCATCAGTGGCACACCTCAGGCAAATGGGCAAGTCAAGAATGTAAATGGTCAGATAGTAAGGGCGATAAAGAAAAAACTCGATGAGAGGAAAGGAAAGTGGGCGGAGCTGTTACCCCAGGTCCTCTGGTCGTACAGAACAACAGAAAGGGGTCCGACAGGAGAGACACCCTACAGATTAAGTATGGTTTAGAGGCTGTCATTCCGCGCAGAAATCGTGGTACCATCATAAAATGGGAATCATATGACGAAGAAGTCAATAATCAGGGAATACAGGATCATCTAGACCTCCTCGAAGAGACTAGGGTGGCCGCTGCAGTAAGGATGGCAAAAAATAAATCCAAGGTAGAACGATATTTCAACCAAAGGGTAAAGGAGCGAAGTTTTGCCCCAGGAGAATTGGTTCTCCGAGAAGTTAAGCAGCCTAAGAAGCTAGAGCCCCAATGGGAAGGACCATACATCGTACACCAAAGGACGGGACGAGCTTCATACCGCCTGAAAAATAGTGAAGGATACGAATTGCCGCATTCTTGGCATGGAGAATGTCTGAAAAAATTCTATGTGTAAAATGTAAGATTCTTTAAATAAAGAAGCATTATTTTTTGAAAAAGAGCAAAAGAAAGCACCAGCCAACGAGCCGCAGGCTATCATGCCTTGAAAGAAAAAGAAAGCACCGGCCAACGAGCCGCAGGCTATCATGCCTTGAAATAAAAAGAAAGCACCGGCCAACGAGCTGCAGGCTATCATGCCTTGAAAGAAAAAGAAAGCACCGGCCAACGAGCCGCAGGTATCATGCCTTGAAAGAAAAAGAAAGCACCGGCACGAGCCGCAGGCCATCATGCCTTGAAAGAAAAATCCGGCCAGCAAGCCGCAGGCTATCGTGCCTTGAAAGTAAAAAGAAAACACCGGCCAACGAACCACAGGCCGCTATGCCTTGAAAGAAAAATCCGGCCAGACGACCATATGTTGGGCAAAATAATGTTGAAACTATCTTGCTAACTATGGGCAGTGAACCAATCATTGTAGTACAACAAGGTCGTATCCACAGGGACTTCGTAACTATCTAGCTAATTATAAGCTTAGTAAATGTGCAAGAGGATATATACAAAAGTGCATAAATGTAAATTATTGGTTTTGGGTTTTTGGGTTGTAATTGGAGAAATAAAGAAAAGCAATAAACACTAACTAACTATCTAGGATAGGTGTAGCCCGGGATGGATATTTGCACCCGTCCTCCCTTACTACCGATTGTCGAACCTCGAACTCATAGCTAAACCTGTAAAAATCAACTCAAACCTAATATACTTAATCCTATACCAATTGACTATCTAGCTCAATCTCTACAGACTCTAAGATCATCTAATTCTTCTATTCTGCAGTAAGCCCATGTGCAATCTAGAATCCTAACAAAATCAACATCAGAGTACAAGTCCGTAGTCTAATCTCAAAATCACGAAATCAGAGTACACGGTACACCGTTTTAGTCTCTGACAGTTTAGGTTTCTATCTCTGAATAACATTTTGATAGAATCCACAATAATGATAAACTAATCGGTAGGCCAAACCAACCAATTTAACAATAGAAGACAAATTGAGCAAAAACCCTTAACAAATTCCCAAAATCATGAGCAACAAGTTTAGAAGTCATAAACACTCAATAATCATCTTCATTAAGCTCAAAGACTAAAATAAAACCATAAATGAGTTCAAGAATCTACAATGGAGTTTAGAGATTTTGGGACAAAATCCCCAATCCCTAGCTACAAATGATTCTACACAGCCATAGAGAAAAGAAAAGCATAAAAGGGAGAAGAAGAAGCCATTAATGGAGCTTGAAGCTTTGGAGAAGGTGAGCTCTTTCTTCTCTTCTTTCTCCCTTCTTCTCTTTTCTTCTTCCCCTCTTTTTTCGCCCTCTTTCTCTGTGTTTTCGACTGGTGGAGTCGTGGTTCAAGAATGGGGAGAAGTGTCCCCAAATTCCCGTTTTTAAAACTCAATTCTGGGCAAATTTTACGACCGACCGACCGACCTTGCGACCGGACTTGCAAGGTCGGTCGGAGTCAGTAGCGATTTTCGGGCGCGTTTTTAAGTTCGACCGAACTTGCAAGGTCGGTCCTAAGGTCGGTCGATTCCAGTAGCTTGCAAAAACGTAAATCTGGGCAATTTTGCCGACCGACCTTGCGACCGGACTTGCAAGGTCGGTCGGAGTCAGTATAACTTCAAAACGCTGTATCTTCTTCGTTTTAACTCTGATTTTGGATCCGTTTGCGCCCACGCGTTCCTCTCTTCGTCTACTTTACTCCTAGCTATGTTACTCCTCCTGTTTAAAACAATAAATATGTAAAAAACCAATGAAACACAAGACTAGAGGAAAACAAGCTAGAGTGGAGAAATGAGCATGAAAAGTGTTGATTAAACATATGAAATACACCCTAAAACATGCTCATTTGGACACTCATCACCATACAAAGAAGAAAAAAAGATTCGACCGCCCAAAACAAAAGTTCGGTCAACAAGTCACGAGCCCCTTTTGAAAGGGTGAACACTAGCTAACATTACTTGCGTAAGGCGACCATATGTATTAATAAAGATGGTGCAAAGCATAATTACATTTCCCCCAAGGTGTAGAAGTAAAAATAATTGCAAAGTTTAATCGTTAGAAAAGATTCTTTAAACACAAAAGATACACGCCAAAAGAAAAGCCCTCTAAGAATAAAGAAACTCCTAGTCTTTCTTTTCTACAGCTATTCTATCACCGCTACCAGCCACACTTTCAGAAGACTTGGACCTCCTAGAAAAGACGCTGCATCCCTCCGGCGGACGGCAGGATGTTGCTTCCAGCTGGAAGGAATGAGGCTTGGCCGGCGTCAAAGCATGTCTCTCCAGGACTGCGCGCAGAACCTCTCAAGCTCCGAAAAGAAGTTAGACTCTGAGCGATAGCCTTGAATTCCAGCTTGTTGTACAGATCATCGTCCAGTAACTCTCCTTTCTCAAGAGAGTGCTCCGAGACAACCTGCTGGCAAATATCGACTATCCTGCGGCACTGAGAAGCAAAGGATTCCTTTAGATGAGCATTAATGGTGCCTTGCTTCTGTATCTCCTCCTGAGATTGGCGGGAAAATGACTTGAGCCTGGCCACTTGAGACTCAAGGGTCAGGACTTGGGCTCGATACTTGTCACGTTCAGAGTTGGCCAGTGACAGCTCCTCCTTAACACTAATTACCCGACCATTCAGCTGCTTGACGTGCTTCAGTAAGTTGGCAGAACTCAAGCCTAGCCGGAACACAAAAAAAAAGGTAAGAAGAAGAAGGGACAGAAGAAGAAACAAAAGTCGAAGATTGAAGGTTACCATGGCTCGACGAATCAGTATTCTCGGCTTGAGAACATGACATGGCTTCCTCTAGATATTCACTCTCTCTTCCAGCCTAGTCCTCTCTTCTGTCAAGGCAATTTTATCCGCAGCAAGGGTTTTCTTCTCCTCTTCTAGGAAAGAGCAATCCCGGAGCAGAGACTGCTTCTCTTGTTCGAAGGAAGACCTTGACTGCTCCTCCAGTGCGGCCTTTTTCTCCGACAAGCGGTTAAGCTCCTGAATGAGCTTTCCCTTTTCCTCTACAAGGGCTCATTCTCCCGTTGAAGAGCTTGCTTCTCCAGACAAGCGTTCAACCTCCTGCTTGAAAGAGTTACTTTCCTGATAGAAAAAGGCCTTGTCGGCCTGGAGGGAGTTCACCTCGTTCCGGTGAGCAGTGCGCACTTGATCCAACAAAACGTCTAAATCAGAAAGGGCCCAAGCCAACTTATCTTTCCTAGCAGCAAGAAGGTTTTGTACCTCTATCAAAGTGTTGTCAGCTTCCAGGATCTGGCTTTTTAAAGAAAAATTATCTTCACGAAGTTTCTTCTTCAGTTGTGACTCATAGTGTCACGCTGGCGGACGCATTCTTGCCGAGACAGCTGCAGATCCTTGTTTATTGCCTCAGTCCTCTCCTTTACCTTGAGATCGATCTCGTAATGAATCTGATCAATGTATGCATCATGGGGGAAGAGCGGCTCTGCTTCAGCTGCTCCTGGGCATTATTGGCTCGGCTCTCCTCATAACGAAGCCTGGACTGGAGGTTGCCGAAGTGAATCTCGGCACTTTGAGCCATGGACATCACCTAGAGTAAGCGGCGCATTTACAGAGTTAAGAGGAAGTAAAATAAACCAAGAAGGGAACACAGGGAAGGGAACTCAAAAAGGGTGTATTCATACCGAAAATATCCTCCCACATGAAGTCGAAACACATCTTGTATAGGGAGGGAGCCGCATGATGGCATCTGCCCCCCCACCTCCCATCCGCAGCATTTTCTTAGTGGCAGTAACAGTTGCCGGAGGAGCAAAGATTAGTCCGGATGGTCGGATCTCTTTATGGCCTCCTTCCAAGCAGTAGAATACTTGGCGGATTCGCAGGAGATCAAGGGAAGAGAATGCCCGCGGTGGTAGAACCATCCTTCCTTTTGAGAGGGGACGGTGAAGGATTCCTGGGCAGGAGGAGGAGGGGAGGAGAGAAGAGGTCGTGATGTCCTCTCTTTGCTTACTCCGGAGCTCGGGGTCTTCAGGCACCTGTCGATACTCCATCGCTTTTTCCCACGCTGCATCCTTGGCCGCAGCAACATCAATGGAAAATGAAGCCTCAGGGTCGTCAGAGGGACCATCTCCGACGTCCCTGGCTGCGGGCCTTCGGCTTTGATGTGTGTTTTTTTTTTAAGTTTTTGTTTTGTAGGAACAAAGACTGCCGCAGCAATAAAAAACGGACATCATATCAGCACCAGAAAGACCAAGCGCATGCAAAATGGAAACTGAAAGGTACTATAAAAGGCAAGAGAGCAAGGGAGGACGGGAGTCGATCAAAACCTTGTTCGGCGGAAGACTGGTGTGGGAGTCCTGTAGCCTCCAAAGTATTTTTCTTGAGCCGGATCTGAAGAAAGTAGCCCGATAAATCAGGAAACTGCTCGCAAATCGGGGTCGGATGACCAGACTCCCGCCCTAGGCGAGAACCAAGATCCAGACCCGAACCAGGGGTGAGGGAAGAAAAACACGGTGCCCAGACTCAGGGATCACGTGCCAAGTACCTGACAATCGGCGGTGGCATGTTCGGGGGATTCCACCCTCTTCTTTTTTTTCGAATGACCAGCTTGGTCATCCCTGGCTTCTTGCCTAGGACGCTTTGTAGAAGGGGGAGCATCCCCCAGAAGCTGCTCGGCCGCATCAGTAGCCGCATCCAGAGTATCGTAATAGTTGATCTTCTCGTCCCCAATCAATGATGAAGGTGATGAAATTCCAGCTATGAAATGGACCGATCTTCTCCCCCTTCTGGAAGAAATCTATGTACGACGCACCAAAGCAATAAGAAAACAGAGGGAGACGCAAAGCTTGTACTAAAAATTAAAAGCACTACTGAGATAGGTCTTCAAAGAAGATAAATGTGCTTTGTGGAAAACGCCTCGACAGTCGGCGGCTTTCTGTTTATTGCCCTCAGAACCTTCAAAATGGGCACCTCGGCTGGAGGGGTGCAGAGGTTATTTTCTGAGTGGTTAAACTGGTGTAAAACTAAAAGAAAAGAAATTAAAAACTCAAATTATAAACGTCCGGCTGCAAACAAATCCCGGTCGTAGTTAGTAAAACAAGTGTCGTATCCACAGGGAGATTGTTCAATTTATCCTAGTCTTGGTAGTTACTTAAAACTGTAAAAAGGGGGTTTAGCCGGAGGCAAGCTTGATTTGTTGTTTGATCAGTGCAAATATAATAAAAACAGTAAAAAGGTGAGTTAATTGATGTGAATGGAAAAGGTATCCTAGGATAGCGGGGGAATTTTCCTAAATTACTTAAACATATTTATAACCTTGTCTCAATTATTTAATGCCTATTAGAGTTAATAATTGTCAGTTACGAACTCTTAATAAAAGCCTTAATTTTTCCTGCTCAGTCCGGAGTGTAAATACTAAGATTAATTCCTTTGTGGTACCTAGACTATCTCAAAATCATATGTTGATAGTTACCAAATAAATGCAGTCGTTTGTCGCGCAAAGCATTTAGCAATATTAGTTGAAAGGAATTAAAACAAGTTAAATGAGAGAAACAGGTGATAAATATTAATTTACGTAATATTAGAAATCAAACCCCCATCTAGGATACAAAGGAAAATTACTCAGACATTAAGGAAGATAAGAAGATTACACAGATAGATTTTGACATTAATTCAGAGGAAGAACTGGTCTGCTCTAGCTCTCACTGCTGCTCTTCTATTTGTTTTGTTACTGGTTGAGTGTGGATGTTGTGGTGTTACGGGAGGAAAATAAGTGGAAGCGAATGGTGAGTGTGGTGAAAATATTCTTCAGACTCCCGACGTGCGTGGTGTCTTTATGCAGTTAAGGTGGTGGGTTTATATAGAGGTTTGGATCCGTACGAATTTGATTGCAGATGAAGAAGAGCATTGATTGCTTCATTGATTGCGCAGGGGACAGAGCTGAATACGCGTGCGGAGTAGATGGATAAGTTGCGGGCGAGTCGGGCGAGTTGCAGACGACGACGCGCGCGAAGAAGATACTGGTCGCGACTGATAATTAGTCACGGTTACTGTTGGTGTCCGCCTGTGGTACCGCCCAATAAGTGGCGGTTGTGTGCCTCTGGTCCGCCTCCAAGACCGCCCAAAACGGGGCGGTTGCTTGTGTGGTGTCCGCCGGGCGGGCCTGTGTGTTGTCCGCCTGTTAAGAGGCGGTAGCCTCTGTGTTGTCCGCCTGGCGGTAGCCTGTGTGATGTCCGCGTGTTATCGCGATGTACGGGCTTATTTCTTCTACTAGCTCTAGATTCTTCGTTTGGGCTCTGTTTTCTGAGCCGTCTGCGCCTATACGTTCGTCTCTTCGTGTACTTTGCTCCTAGCTTGGTTGTTCCTCATGTTTAAACCAATAAATTTGTGAGATAATAATAAAACATAAACTAGAGGAAAACTAACCGAAGTGGAGAAATGAGCAAGAAAAATGTTAATATTATATATGAAATACACCTATAATCATGCTCATTTGGACACTTATCACACCCCCACACTTATCTTTTTGCTTGTCCTCAAGCAAAATCACGTACCCAAGTAAGTAGGGAATGCTCAATACTAACAAATATTATTATGAAGGGTAGGATAAACATGATCTTTAAACTTATTGAGGAGTGTGAAAATTAACTGGTGGCATAGGTGTGCTCAGGGTAAAAATAAAATATAGAGTTTCGGGGTATGATCTAAGGTACTTCAATGTTTCTTTTAGGTGACTCTGAGAATTTTTACCATGGCCAACTTCTCTCAAGAATGGGCATTGAGGAGAGAAAACAAAGGAAAAATAGATTTATGCATTTGTTTCACTTTTGCATAAGGGATGAGAAAATGTAGGCATCACGCCTTTGTATTTCAGAACACTCAACTCTCTTTGTTGGTTACCAATGGTGTCTCGCTAGTCCCTTATTATTATTTTTTTTTATCTTCTTCTTTTAAAGAGAAGTACCCCTTAGCAATCCCTAAGAGAGAAGACAGAAAGAAACCCTGAGCAATAAAATCCAACCATTTGCAGATTATTTGGTCACACCGCACATAAAAGTGCTCCTCAAAAGTAATCAAAAATTTAAAATTTGTACCATTTATCCTACAATTCATAACAGTATTTATTCTTAAGAGAGAACAACCCACATATAAAGGGTCCACAATATTTGAATTGGACAAACGCATGATAAGGAGAGAGATTAAACATTTAAGCACAAAATGTCACCGAAAAGGGCACACTCCCCCACACTTAAATTGAACAATGTCCTCATTGTTCACCAGAAAACAAGGGAAGGTTTCAG
Source organism: Limonium bicolor (assembly GCA_023374045.1). Classification (NCBI taxonomy): domain Eukaryota; kingdom Viridiplantae; phylum Streptophyta; class Magnoliopsida; order Caryophyllales; family Plumbaginaceae; genus Limonium; species Limonium bicolor. Next base: position 69,554,303 of record CM041777.1, on the reverse strand, counting down.
AAGACCTTTTTGGTAAGTAGATAAAATAGAGATAACACAAAGATCACAAATAAACATTTAAGCACATAAACGCTCCTCTGCAGTTTTTATTAAAATAAAAGTAAAATTAAAGAAACCGGTACTCCCCTGATTTATTTTTGCTTGCGTTATAGGAGTTCCCCCCACACTTGAGCTTCAGCCTCAAGTAGCGTAGCTTGGTTGCGGTGTAAAAATGAAGGTGCACCTGCATAAGACACTAGAAGCAACCATACTACTACAAACGGAGTTAAAGTTTAGCAAAAATGAAATTTAAAGAGAACCTGAAAATTAAAAGAGCATAAAAGTAAATAAAATTAAAGTACACCCGGGTTGCCTCTCAGGAAGCTGCCCTTCTTTAACGTCTTTGGCTAGACGCTTTGTCGTTTAGATCGATCATGGGGGGTGGTTAGGTGGTTATGAGGAGTAGATCCAAAGCATGACTCGATGGTATTTTGAGTGTCCATCGGGATGCATGTTTTCTTTTCTTATCCCGCTCTTCATCGGGATTTGTGGTGGTATCTCTGTAATAGACATGCCGTCTGGAAGAGTGATAAACAGAAGTGGGGATGATGGTGATGAGTGTCCCGCACAAACTTGAGATCCTTAGATTTGTTATCTGGAGATCTTCCTGATGCAACTCCAGTTTTTCGTTATAAGCTTGAAGGGTGATTTTCCCCTGGGCTACCCAAATGTGCACATCGGTTGTGGCAAGGAATGGTCGTCCAAGGATGAGAGGTGTAGTGGAGTTCTCTTCGATGTCTAGAATGACAAAATCGCATGGGAAGTATAAGTGCTCCACTTTAATGATAACATCCTCCACCACTCCGCTTGGGTATGTTACCGAACCATCTGCCAGTTGCAGGGTCATCTTAGTCTTTTTCATCTCTCCAATTCCCAGCTTTTTGAAAGTGGAGAGGGGCATCAAATTAATGGAGGCACCCAGATCGCATAAGGAGTATGGAAATGAGGTGCTACCAATTGTGACTGGAATGGTGAAGCTGCCCGGATCATTGCATTTTGATGGTAGTGGTTTTTGTAGAGTAGCTGAGCAAGCTACATTGAGAGGTACCGTACCGACTTCGGCCAATTTAGTTTTGTTGGATATGAGGTGTTTGAGGAATTTGGCATAGTTTGGCATTTGGCAATGAGGTCGACAAACTGTATATTGACGTTTAGTTGCTTCAGCATGCCAGAAACTTACCATATTCATTATCCAATTTCTGCTTCTGGAGTCGGTGGGGAAACGGTATAGGCGGTTCTTGTGAAGAAGGTTCTGAAGCTGGGGAATAGTGAGGACGCTAGGAGATGTCTTTTCTACTAGGGCCTCAGCTTTTCCTTCACTATCCTCTTTGAATTCTTCTGATTGTTGCGGGATGTGAATCTCGTCGGTTTTCTTACCGCTTCTCAAGGTTATCGCCTTAACCTCTTCTTCTTCTTCTTCAAAGTCGAGCTTTTCATTTTCATAACCAGCCACCAAGTGCTCAAGGTAGGTATTCTCAGATTGAATGCGATTATTATAGACTTTGGCGGTGCTTTCAAGTTCAGCTACATTCCTTTTGGAAGTTCGATTGCTAAAACCCACTCTTGGAGGGAGGGTGTGTAGTTCCGGAACTTTAGCTGTTTTAGCCACCTCCGTCTTTTCTGCATCGTGCTCCTTCACATAGATGCACTTGGCTTGCTCTCTTGGATTTGGTTCATTTTGGCTGGGGAGAGCCCCTGGCGGTCTTCGAGAAAGATGTTCTGCAAGTTGATTGAATTTACCTTCGATTTTCTGGTTGAAGGCTTCTTGTGCAGAGAGCTGGTTCTGAGTTATGGACATGAATCCTTTCATCATCTCTTTGAGTTCTGCGTTTGGATCAATAGAGGATGAAGATGGTTGTTGTTGTTGTTGAAAACCTGGAGGGGGACCTTGTGCTCTATAACCCATATTAGAGTTTGGTTGGGGGTCGGCTTCCCTGATAGGTATGGAATTGTGTTCTGCCCTCCTTGGTTCTGATCATTATTTTTCCATGAGAAATTCGGGTGATTTCTCCATGGGGTTGTTGTTGATGTTATTGTTGTTGTAGGAATTACCGGGGCGGTTTCCTATGAATGTACTTCCTCGTACTGGCCTTTGCCTTCGCATTGATGAGTTTCATGAGGACCGGCGCATATGACACATCCTTCTGTGGGTGGAACTGGTGGTGTGAACTTGTAGGTGGGGAAGCTATTGTTTTTACGATTTCGTTTTGTGATGTTGTAGTTAGCTTTTCCACCATCTTGCAAGGGACGAGATCTGAGCTGATAAATGATCTGTAGGCTCAACGTGGAGTAGGCCTGCTGCTCGTGGCGTTCTTCCCTTGGATCGCGTCCACTGTCTTGTATTGCTCGTCATGGTTTCAAGAAGGTCCATTCCTTCTTTAGGAGATTTCATCATGAAACTTCCTCCTGCAGAGGAATTGACGAGTAGTCGGTTCCCATCATCCAGACCGTTGAAGAATGACAGGCAGAGGGATTGATCGTCAAGACCATGGTGGGAACACTTCATTAGCATGTCTTTGAATCTGTCCCATGCGTCGTATAATGTTTCTCCTGGCTCCTGACAGAAAGTGTTGATTTCACCGATCAATTGCCTTGTTCTACTGGTTGGGTAGTATTTGGCAAGAAATTTTTGGGCCATTTGCAGCCATGTGGTGATTGATCGGGAGGGAAGGCTTCGGTACCACCTGTTTGCTGAATCCGACAACGAGTGAGGAAATAGTTGTAGACGGATTCTTTCTTTGACGTTGCCGGTCTGACCAAAGGAATTGCAGAAGTCTAGGAAGAGACTCAGATGATTTGGGGCTTCATCTGGGTTCGCTCCACTAAAACTGCCTAGATCCGGACGGCGGTGATGTAGTGGTTTTGAAAACCCATCGTCCGGCTTTTCTGGTGTTAGTTCGGGGAGAACTATAGCTGATGCTCTTCCTTCGGTATTCGGTTGGTGGTAGTCAGAGAGAGCACGGTGTTCTGGTTGATTTGCATGGTCAATTTCATTATAACTTCGTTATGGCCATGGCTTGGTTTCTCAGGTTTCTTTGTGCTTGTAATAAAGTGCGCTCGGGTTCGGGGCTCGGACTGATTGGTGGAGAGCCTCGGGTTCGAGTGTTTGGCATGCACAGAAGATAACTTGTGGTTTGTCAGAAACTGTGAAAATTAATTAGTAAATAGAATAAGAAAGGCAGAGATATGGGTTAGTCTGATAAACAACACAGATATATTTTTTTTTTGTATTTTTTAACAAGAGTAAAATGACAGAACATTAATGACAGGGAAAGAAATGACAGAAAATTAAAGTTAGGAGTTAGTATACAGAAATTATAAGTTAGTAGTTAGTATACAATGGAAAGAAATGTTAAGGACAATGGAAATGAAATGTTAAGGACAATGGAACGAAATGACAATGGAACGAAATGACAATGGAACGAAATGACAATAATATTAAGATGTTAGGAGTTAGATGTCCAAAGTCCGAAGTCAAATGTCCAAGTCAGGTCAGAAGTCCGATGTCCAATTCAGATGTCCGAGGTTAATAAACTTAATAGTATTAACAGATTATTTTAATACAGCGAGTGAACTACCGGAAACTAGGGAAATTGATGGAATCAATCTCCCCGGCAACGGCGCCAATTTGCAGAGGTTATTTTCTGAGTGGTTAAAACTGGTGTAAAACTAAAAGAAAGAAATTAAAAACTCAAATTATAAACGTCGGGCTGCAAACAAATCCCGGTCGTAGTTAGTAAAACAAGTGTCGTATCCACAGGGAGATTGTTCAATTTATCCTAGTCTTGGTAGTTACTTAAAAACTGTAAAAAGGGGGTTTAGCGGAGGCAAGCTTGATTTGTTGTTTGATCAGTGCAAATATAATAAAAACAGTAAAAAGGGAGTTAATTGATGTGAATGGAAAAAGGTATCCTGGATAGCGGGGGAATTTTCCTAAATTACTTAAACATATTTATAACCTTGTCTCAATTATTTAATGCCTATTAGAGTTAATAATTGTCAGTTACGAACTCTTAATAAAAGCCTTAATATTTTCCTGCTCAGTCCGGAGTGTAAATACTAAGATTAATTCCTTTGTGGTACCTAGACTATCTCAAAATCATATGTTGATAGTTACCAAATAAATGCAGTCGTTTGTCGCGCAAAGCATTTAGCAATATTAGTTGAAAGGAATTAAAACAAGTTAAATGAGAGAAACAGGTGATAAATATTAATTTACGTAATATTAGAAATCAAACCCCCATCCTAGGATACAAAAGAAAATTACTCAGACATTAAGGAAGATAAGAAGATTACACAGATAGATTTTGACATTAATTCAGAGGAAGAACTGGTCTGCTCTAGCTCTCACTGCTGCTCTTCTATTTCTTTTGTTACTGCGTGAGTGTGGAATGTTGTGGTGTTACGGGAGGAAAATAATGGAATTGGAAGCGAATGGGTGAGTGTGGTGAAAAATATTCTTCAGACTCCGACGTGCGTGTGGTGTGTCTTTATGCAGTTAAGGTGGTGGGTTTATATAGAGGTTTGGATCCGTACGAATTTGATTGCAGATGAAGAAGAGCATTGATTGCTTCATTGATTGCGCAGGGGACAGAGCTGAATACGCGTGCGGAGTAGATGATAAGTTGCGGGCGAGTCGGGGGTAGAGTTGCAGACGACGACGGCGCGAGAAGATACTGGTCGCGACTGATAATTAGTCACGGTTACTGTTGGTGTCCGCCTGTGGTACCGCCAATAAGTGGCGGTTGTGTGCCTCTGGTCCGCCTCCAAGACCGCCAAAACGGGGCGGTTGCTTGTTGTGTGGTGTCCGCCGGGCGGTAGCCTGTGTGTTGTCCGCCTGTTAAGAGGCGGTAGCCTCTGTGTTGTCCGCCTGGCGGTAGCCTGTGTGTGTCCGCGTGTTATCGCGATGTACGGGCTTATTTCTTCTACTAGCTCTAGATTCTTCGTTTGGGCTCCGTTTTCTGAGCCGTCTGCGCCTATACGTTCGTCTCTTCGTGTACTTTGCTCCTAGCTTGGTTGTTCCTCATGTTTAAACCAATAAATTTGTGAGATAATAATAAAACATAAACTAGAGGAAAACTAACCGAAGTGGAGAAATGAGCAAGAAAAATGTTAATATTATATATGAAATACACCTATAAATCATGCTCATTTGGACACTTATCAAGGGGTTGGAGGACAAATCAATTGGCCTTTGCCAACTTCAGCACAGTAGAGGACGCCCAAGACTCGGTCGGATGGGGGAAAACCCTAACCGTGAAGAATCGGACAAAGTCAGTACCCTCCAGCCGAATCTTGCTTTCTTCATAGAGAGAGACGAAGGCGTGAAGATGGGAAATGCCTTTGGATGAAGATGGGCAAGAGAACAGCAGCGGCGAAGAAGGAAGCCCAGGACAAAAGGATGTGGGGGAAGGGGGAATGGTCAGGCCGGAGCGGAAAAAATCAGCGTAGACCACGTACCCACGGCCAAAATCATCGTTGGGGTGAGAATCGGGGGACGGTAGGTAAATCTGGGTACCACGTGGGGCTTTGACGCCCCTGAGACAATCGTAGAGGGAGGAGTAATCAAGGGAGGAAGGAGAAGGCTCACGCCCGGACAAAAAGGGCTTAATGGATTTCAGATTCGTAGAGCGAAAGCCGTCGGAGGAGCGAGAGCCTGAATCGCCTCAATAGCAGGCGGGAAATTAGCAGCCAGCTTACTCTGTTTTACGGCGGAGGTAGACATTGATGAAGCTTAACAAAGAATCGAAGGACAGCGACAACAAAAGGGCAGGACAGAACACGATAAGCAGAGTGGCGAGAAGAAAAAAGAGCAGTCGAAACGAGAGAGTAGAGGAAGAAGAAGAGAGAGAAGCTTCAAAAACTCGGGCTTTGAGGAAAGTTTTCTCCCGCTCAAATAAATAATATATATATACGCATGTGCAAACAAAAAACACACTTTTTGCAGGAAAAAAGAAAGGGCCACACACTTCCTAAAGACGGTTCTGACGTTTAGTCAAAAGAACGACCCTGCGAATTCCACACTAAAGACAGGTGGAAAATTCAAAAAAAGAGAAGCAAAATAAAATGAGCGGTCTCAGGTCACGGCCTTCGCACATGGCTGATGAAAAGTTCTTTCTCACACAAATGAAGAAAAAGAACTTGTGGGACTGGGATAAGGAGAAGACAGGGCATAGGCAGACCAAAGAACCTCAGGGTTGGCCACAGTCACGAAAATTTTTCGCCGGAACACAAGACACAGAAGTTCTATTTTCTTCACCCAAAATTCAGAAAGATAGAACTTGTGGGACTGATGAGAAGGGAAGAAATGGTACCAGGCCAGACGGGACATATGGAGCATCCGGCCGCTTCTCGCCGGATGGAAATAAGAACGCACAAAGGCACCCAGCTGTCTCCGGCCGGACGAAAGTAGGACTTAGGCAATACAAAACATGGCATGACCGATCGTCTGTGATCGGCCAAAGATGATAGGGGAGGGCAAAATCGTACTTATACATGTAAAGTATAGACTAATAAGCATAAGACCAGGCCCAAAACTCTATAAATAGGGGTGTACCCCCATGGAATAGGACACGGAACATTTGACAATCAAACTTATACTTGATTCCAGCAAAAGGCTTTTCTCTCCCTCTTTTCAACGAGACTCTATAATCAAGACAAGGTAACATAGGATAGTAAACCGAACCGAGTTATGTTTGAGATATACCTTACAAGTTTCAATCCTGTGTTTCCTGTTAGGCGTGAAATTCGAAGGAAAAAACATTTTGATGAGAGTTCACATGATATTCCTGTGTTATCTTCTGAGGAATCCTTTAGAGTTAACTACTTCTTGTACATTGTTGACCATGCAATTATTTCTTTGAAAAGGAGGTTTGAACAATACCAAGAATATCAGAAAATTTTTGGTTTCCTATTTACATCAGACATGTTGCACTCCTTGGATGATTTGAGTCTGATGTCTTGTTGTACTCATCTTGAAAATGCACTTAGTAATTGTGGGCAATCTGATATCAATGGAAATGATTTGAATGTAGAGATTAAGTTACTTAGAGAGTTTTTGCCTAACAAAAGATGGGACCTTTTGAGATTTTGAGCTATTTAAGGTCTATTGACTACTTTCCTAATGCAACCATTGCATATAGAATTTTGTTGACTATTCCTGCTACGGTTGCATCTGCAGAAAGAAGTTTCTCGAAGCTCAAGTTGTTGAAGTCATATTTGCGTTCTACAATGTCTCAAGAAAGACTTAATGGGTTGGCGATGATAGCAATCGAAAATGATCTCCCGGAGCAGATCAATTATGAAGAGTTGGTTGACGATTTTGCTTCAAAGAATGCTAGAAGAATGAGTATTTTCAAGTGAAAATTTTGTAGTAATATGAATCACAACTTTATGTTTAAGATACATTCAAATGTTGTAAACGACTGTTGTGAATTAATTTAGTATTTTTTTTCTATATTTACATGATTTAGTTTATAAGGGGCCTCGTTTTAAATTTTAGCAAAGGGCCCCGAAAAACATGGAGATGGCCCTGATATAATACTTTGATCATTGTCAAAATAAGTTGTCACAAGTTTGTGAAATTGAGGAAAGATGCATGTATCCTCATTCTTGCGTTTGAGGGGATATAAAGCATGTATAGCGCGTATAGTGTCAACAAAGACGACGTAGTATTTATAGACCTGGCAATTTGGGTCGCTGGGTCGGGTTGATATCAACCCTAACCCACCCATTTAAAATATTATCAACCCATGCCCAACCCAAAAATGGATGGGTCAGAAAAACATGACCCTAACCCAACCCGTTTAAAATCCTTCAACCCTAACCCAACCCACCCAACCCATTTGTTAAGCATACAATAATTTAGACGGATTAGGAGTAGACTTTAAAAAAAAAATCCAAAAACATCCAGTGCTAACTAATTAGGATGAAACAAAAGGAAGAGAAGTAATCTTGCTTGATCGACCCAACTTTAAACGAATTTCATGTTATACAAAGAATGTAAAAGTACTACACCAATTTCCCATGAATAGAATAACACGTACTTTTTCCATAAGTTTATATTTATCAATCTAAACATAAAGCTCTACCACTGTTGGGGAGAAATCCTATCTAGATATGCACATGATGCTAGTGCCCTTAATAAAGAGGGAACGAAAATGAAAATCTTCATTATGCATTAGAGAATTATACTAAAGACAAATCTTCTAAAGTTAGAAATAATTTATAAACTGAGAGCTCACAGCCTCAAACTATGACTAATAGTTTTAAAAAATAATTACAGCTGTTTAAAATGAGTGCTCCCTGAGAAAGTAAAATCACAATCACTTAATCCGTTACCAACAGTTGAGGAACTTCTATGCAACACGCTATCGTATTGTTGGCTTCAGAATTCACTAAGAGGTCTATAATCAAGATCCTACTACAAAAAATACATATCACCTACTTTTGTTCACCTTCTAGAAAATCTAAAACATACTTATGTTCTCAAGAACAACTATGGCAGTGAGAATAAGAAAAACAAACCTTGGCAGAGAAGAAGAGCGACATAGACATGAACAACGACGTAGAGAAGAAATGGATGTGGTCTACAAGACAGAGTATTTGAGTTTCACCATTATGTTAAGGTCTGGTTGGGCCTTTGTTTGATATGCAGCTGGTTAAGCCGTTGTTTAGTTAAAAGTATGTGATATTATTAAAGTGGGATAGTTCAACTGCACTTGGGCTTAAGGCTAAGGTATAGTTTCATCTGAAAATATATATATATAATTGTGAATTAATTACTAACAAATATATTTTCGGGTTTCGGGTTTCGGGTTGGGTCATGGGTATGATCTCGACCCTAACCCAACCCACAAATTAGCTTATTACCCTAACCCAACCCAAAAAATGATGGGTCAATAATCAAGACCCTAACCCGCAAAATATATGGTTGGGTTCGGGTTGGTTTTCGGGTTGGTCAAAATTGCCGGGTCTAAGTATTTATACCCATTGTAAGAGTGAACGGGAGAAGTCCAGACGTTGCTGGATATAATTTCGAGAAAGTGAGTCGATTGTTACATGGATATGGAAAACGACAATTTGTGGTTTTTGTTTATTTGACAATAGTACATTCAGTTTGACGGAACAATGTATCACAAGACGGGGTTTATTTTGTAGATATTGAAAAATAGCAGTCGATAGATGGCCTAAATTATGGTGCCAAGTATTATTATTGGGAGGCAGCGTAGTGACATTCGCGGTGGGAGTGGAGGATGGCCAAAGATAGACTCTGTCAACATGGGACCGGAAGCGAGAAGATCACTGCTCTTTTGATGCTTCACACATAATGAACTATGTGAGAATGTGATATAGTAGTCATGTTTAGAAGCAAGTTTAGAAGCGATATGATATTATTTTGCATAGTGGAAACACATAGAGTGTTTGATAATGGTAATAAAGATGCAGACACGTTATAGACAAAGTTCCAAAGGTGCGTTACTTTCAAACCTTCACCACTACCCCTGTAGAGTTTTGTTAGGACCGAAGTAGGGGTACGCAGCCTGAAGTGTGGCGGGTCATTGGGACATGATGCAAGGCACCGCTGTCTACCAAGAATTTGGCGCTCGGGAATGAGTGGTGGTGGCATTCATCTGATGGGTAGGCACAGACATTGGTGGTGGCGGGTGAGCGTCAGGGTGTTGGCATCGGAATTTTGGGCAGCGGCAATGACATGGCCCACAACCCACCATTGACACTTACCGAGAAATGGGCAATGGTTTGGATTGCTATGATTGATTGATTACGGTTTGTCGATGGTGGGATTGTAGAGGGAGGTGCGCATGCGCACATTCCCGGACAAGAAGCTTGTCGTGGAGTTTCTGTGACCTGAATTGTAGAGTCACGAGCTTTGATGGCGTCAACGATGGTGGAGTAAGTTTCGTTCAACCCGTGCAGGATGTGGGAGACGAGACCGTCAGTTGATAGGTTTCTCTGAGCTCGATGAGAGGGTCTATTGTCACGACCATCGTCTGGATGTAATTAGAGACGGACTGCGTGCCTTGAACCATTGAGCGAAGGCGGTCTTTCAAATGATTGACCCGGCCTTTTGATGGATTGGCATACGTTTTTGCGAGGATATCCCATGCATCTTTGGCTATAGTAGCACAAGTCACTAATGGTGCCAGGGTAGGAGTTAAGGTTCCGACGAGAGTACTGAACAATAGGCGATCTTGGCGCAACCAAGCAGTGTAAGCTGGGTTTGGATTGCCGCCAGCAAGGGTTTGGGTTGGCGCCGTCTAGGTGTCGTCAACGAACCGAACGAGCATATCCGGTGAGGATCACAGTTAGTTGTATTTTCCACATTATGTAATTTTGTGGGTTTAGTTTTATGACATTAACAATACTAACAAGCACAAAATATTTGTCAGCATCACACGGATCGGTGATAATTATGGACAATTGATCAGCCGTGACTGAATGATGAGAATAGGTGATAGGGGAAACTCGTTTGTTGCGAGGCAAGAGGTTGAAGGGTGAAGGTTCTTGTTTTCATGTAAGGGAGGTAGGGGCAAGGGTTATGGAGTTTTTGCTTTGTTACGAGCATCTTGTGATGTCTACCACAATTTGTGGTCTTTTGGCCTGAGAGAATTATGTGGCAAGTAACCTTAATAATATCTTCATCTGTACGCTGTCATATAACGAACAGAGGTGAAATCATAATACTATTCGCTTGGAATCCTTCATAGAGGGAGCAACAAAGGGTGCATCCTTTTTAAGTCACGGTACATAATTAACACAATTCTGAATCCATGAGTTAACAGATAAGAGTTATTCCGATTATTGCTACTAGGAAATTCAAGCTAATCTATATCCCAGAAGAGTCTTCCAACCAGGATCTGCAGCGATGGATGGATAGATTACAATTCGAATGGATCGATTCTAGGATCATGTTCACTTGCCATGATCATCCCAGTGCACAAGCACGTAGGGCACATCACCTACACCCAAGACACACGAAGCAGTCATCATCAGTCATCCTTTGGTCTATTTCTCTTTCTTTTTTCTTGGGGGCAGTTAGCGGTGCTTGTGTTGCATTATACAAAATTGGTCATTCAGACAATAGAGATCTTGGTACCAGGTTAAACCAAGGCCAAACAAAAAACTGAAACAAACATGACCAACTAAACAGAGAAAAAGACCATCCAAGAGCACTACCTTTCCTGCTCCTGAGCAGTTTGGCACACCTCTCAGTTTTGGGAGTTTGCAAGGTCCGAACAGAATCACTGGACACCAAGATTGGGTTAGCTTTCAAGCCCCACTCCACTAGCAGAACATCGAGCACAAAAGTATCCTATTTACAAAAAATCACCCAGTAAATATGGCTCCAACAATTCGGAACCTACTACCAACTAGAAAAGAAACAACAAAACATCCAATTCATTATCCTTTGGGTATGGAAGGAAGCTGGGTGAGAGTTGTAGGTTTGAGGATGCACCAGTGCCATAGCAATATTTGCATCTTTTCTTCTCTTGTTTCTGAACATTGTTAGCCTCATCAACATCAAGCATGAAATGACTCCCACTGCTCCACCAGAAAAGGAGGCTACAATAGGATCAACCTGACTGAGATGAGAAGAACATATTTACAAAAGGAATATCAACTTGGTATGAAGCCTGTAGGAGGACTTAATGGGTTCTCTTCAATGAATGCACTACTCGACGCCAAGATAGGATTACAAGGGTGCATGAAAGGAAGACATTTGAGCATGTTCAGATTAGTATTAACGATTAAGATTGGACACCTTAGCTGCAGTGGCAGGTGCAGGCTGCGGATGAAATCTTCATAGGAGGTGCCCCAAGGCCTAATTTCACCTCAGCTGCCAATTTAAAGTGAGGTTACTTATTACAATATAAGGATACAAATCAAGCGTTTGAAGTAATTCAATTCCAACACCCAAGTGGGCTTTCCATTATCTTCAAAGAAGGGTTACATCTCCTGAATAACATATCAAGTAGAACGGTTTTCTTCATAGTTACTAGCCTTAATAACAACAATACAGAGAAAACTCAACAATCGCTACTGCTCCCTAATTTGTATCCAATTGTCAAGAACATTTGCTCCAATGCATACATGAACTGTACGTCTATTATGCTTCTCAATTGCCAGGGATGACTTTTAAGTTGTAAACTCCGCTGACAATCTATCTTTCTCAATACACAGATGCAATTGACAAAAAGTATGGAGATTTAGACAGTGATTCCCTCAGGACTAAAACATACCGCATACACTTACCACTGGTGCAAGAAGACCTCCAAACACAACAACACCAGATATCAACGAAAAGCATGTCAGATACAGCTTCTTCAATGTCTTTGGTGTCTGCATTAGGAAGTTCGATAGCATAAAAAAGGCTTGAGGTTATTGTATATTCTTAGAAAAAGTTTCCCCCGAGTAAAACAGAATAAAAGGTGAATTCAGCTCTCTAGCTCCATCTTAATTACCAGATTGGGAATGATGGAATGGATGATTGGATATCAGGCATTTCATCAGCAGTCATGCTTTCCATCTCCTCGCCACCTTTCATCCTTTTAATGCGCTGTTGGACCCTTACCTCCTTACCTATGACAGAGCAGTAAAATGAGAAAATAAATAAAAGAACGAAAGAGAACTACTGATCCCAAAGATACTTCTGTTCTCCTACACTGAATAAATATAATTTTCAATATAATCTTTGAGAGCTCTGAATTGTGCATCTCAAAAGAATAATTGACGAACAAATCCCAGATCCTACCTCTTCCATGAGAAGAAAGATCTTGTTGCGCCTACTCTTAATGTTATCTTGTATCTCTTGCATCTGCATCTGAACAAAATCCTGCAGAGTGTCTGGACCTTCTATAATGCAGAAGTTGCTTCGTACCGAACGAGAGAGTCATGTCAGTCGATTTTAATAAAAGTTCTCTTTATCTCATACTACTCCAGTAAAAGACAACAGTAAGACCCAAGTATACAAGGACTTGCCCAATTATATATATAGTAATCTAATCTCAATACCCCAGCCATGTTAAATCAGCAATACAGCTGAACCAGAATACTACAAAGTGATCGAGAGCATAATCACATTAGTTCTGATTAAAGATGTACGGTCATATTTATAACAGAGCAAAGGAAAACTTGGAGCTTGTTTAATACCTCTGACCCTGAGAGCGTCGCCGCTCCCGCCTCCGGACCTGCCACCGCCGCCTCCACGTGAAGCCGTATCATCGTATGAATTTACCGGGTACGAGCATCGAAGGACCCTCGTACGTGACAGCGACAATTCGACAGGACAAATGCGCAATTCGGTTAATTTGCCGCGAGAAGATAGAAAGGAGCTCGAGGAGCAGCACTAGGAGAGGCAGTTGGAAGATGGTGGACGTGAAGTGCAGAGAAAGAACTCATCTGCTCTAAATGAGATTGGGGGAGGGATAAAAGAGAAAAGAGAACAGACAGCTGGTTGAGGCCTTGAGGGCCTGATTGTAATGAATTGAAGGTCGGCTGTACGAAACCGGTGGAATTCAGCTTCGGAAGAACCGCGCACGGATTCACCCTCCCGTCGATAGTTTGGCGGTGATGCACAAAGGTGACCCAAACCAGAAAAACCGACCCGATCCAACCCGATCTGAACCCGTATTTAAATTGAATGATGTGGCCTGAAATGTGACCCAAAAATCCGAACCGAACCAAACCAAACCGAATCAAACCAAAATTTGATATACCCGAATCCACCCGAACCGAATTCACCCGAACCAAATCGACCCGAACCGAATTCAACCAAACCAAACATGAAACTATACAAACTTCATTATCCTTCTGTTTATTATTGACATGTACGAACGCATAATTTCCATAAATTGGGACTAAAATAAGGGACGTTTTCATTCTATTTTTACAATTCTTGCCATTTTTGGCATGTCCAAGGAAATTGGTTCAACCTTTTACAAAGCAACAACTCACAAAAAGCATATTATATTTATGACCGACTATGTTCATACTACCAACTATAATATATCACCATTTTATCACCAATAGCTTAGTGTTCATACTATCAACTATAGATGTTTTTGTTTTAAAATGTTTTATAATACAAACAAATGTGTATCATTACAATTTTAAAATACTCTGATAATTTAGATTTAAATAAACTTAGGTTTCTTTAAATTTTGGATATGAGACTTCGGAATTGTTTAAACTTTTGTGAAGTTTAATTATAAAACCTAAGTTTATGCTGAGACATATACTAACCAAGATCGATGAGTATATACCTAAAGAATGACACATAAAGTGAGGAAATGAGTATTTTAAAATGGTAGATTATTGTGTGTCATTATTATTTTATAATACTCTATATTTTTATAACTTACGTTTCTTTATGATAAGGACTTGGGGAAAGGTTTGAATATTGGTGAAGTTTTAATTATAAAATGTATAAACTTTTCAGCTAAGAAATATACACTAACCATGATTTGTGTGTAGATGTTGAAGAATAAAGATTACAAAACTTGCACCTTACTAAATAAAGATTACAAAACTAAGCTTAGGAATGGTTTGAACGTGTATGTGTACATATCATCACATCACTACTTAGGTTTCTTATTAATGTCACAAAAGAATAAAGATTACAAACTTACATCTCACTTAAATATATTTGTATGAATAATTAAATTAAATTATGGTTAAAAAATGATAAAATAAGAAGATAAAGGGACAACCCCTGCCTGGAAGCGATAAGCTACTAGAAGACGCTCGCACGAGGCGCACACGCGAGATGGTAATAGGCGGCGCAGACACCATAAGTCACGGGCGCGAGATGATGACGGGCGCATAAGGGCATAGACGCGAGGTGGTGATGGATTGGCATGGGCGCGCGATGCTCGCTCGAGATGACGGTTCTGACACAGGACGCTTGTGGGGTGTGACAAGGCGTGGGATGGCGGGAGGCACAAGCACAATGTGGGGGGGGGGGGGGGATACTTGGGTGTTGAGTGCCGAATTTGACCCATAACCCAAAAAAAACCGAAAAATGTAGAGGCTAACCCGAACCGAAAGCACCCGAACCCAAAATCAACCAAACTGAAGTCACCCAAAACTAATTTTAACCAGATAACCCACCCGACCCGATCCAACCAACCGAATAGTGAATATCTACAAATTGACCCGAACCGAACCCGAACCAGTGACCCAAATTGCCAGGTCTAGCGGTGAATGATAGTGAATATGATTTCCAAAAGAAAAAAAAAGTGTGAAAAAAATATAAATGTCTCTCTTTAACTTGCTTTAAAAAATAAAAGGGAAATTACTTCCCCTTGCATATTTAAATTGCTCACCCATAACTTTTTCCTGTTTGACACCAGTCAATTTTTTCCCTCTTTCGTTGTTGTGTCCACGTCGGCTTTAGTTGTGTCCATGTCGGCTCCACGTGGCATTGTCAGAGTGATTTAATTATTTGATGACATGTCAAAAGCAAGAGCAACTTATCCTCCACCATTCCCTCCTCTCTTCTTCTTCGATGTTCAATCGTCACCCGATTTCATACTTCATCGCTGTTCTGGTCATCTCTAGTCTTCACCCCACTTCTCTACTTCGCTTCTTCGCCGTTCTGGTGTAGCTATCGCTGCTCTACCTTCGTACAGTCGTTGATATCTCTCCTCTGGTATGCGAGCCTGAACCCTCTTCAATTCGCAACCCTAGCGATTTGGTAAATGATTTTTCGGTTGGTCTTTTGCTCTGAACTGTCACGCTAGACCTAGAGCTAACCCTATCTCCCTCTGTACTTCGAATCTGAACCTGTTTCAATTTTCTATTGTTTTTGCTGTTGTTTATACGGTTGGTAGTCACTATGAACCCACTTGGCTTTTGATGTTGGTTTTACGGTTGGTAGTCACTGTGAACCCATTTGGCTTTCGTTGTTGTTTTTTCGGTTTGCAGACATTAAAATGCTGGTATCACAAAGGGGTTGTTGTAAATCATAATGCCATAGTGAACATCAGAAAATTGGCATCACAAAGCTCAGTAAATCACATACCAATCGCTAGGGTTAACATCAAAAGCCAAGTGGGATCAACATCGAACTGGGTATCAAAGTCGAAAGCCAACATCGAAAGCCAGTGGGTTCACAGTGACTGCAAACCGTAAAAACCATAGCGAAAGCCAAGTGGGTTCACAGTCACTACCAACCGTAAACGAAACATCGAAAGCCAAGTGGGTTCACAGTGACTACCAACCGTAAAAACAACAGCAAAAGCCAATAAAAATTGAAACAGGTTCAGATTCGAAGTACCAGAGGAGAGATAGCGTTAGCACTAGGTCTAGCGCGGCAGTTCAGAGCAAAGACCAACCGAGAAATCGATTACCAAATCGCTAGGGTTAGCGAATTGAAGAGGGTTCAGACTTGCATACCAGAAGAGAGATTCAACGACTGTACGAAGGTAGAGCAGCAACAGCTACACCAGAACCGGCGAAGAAGCGAAGTAAGAAGTGGGGCGAAGACCAGAGACGACCAGAACCAGCGATGAAGTATGAAGTCGGGCGACGAACTGAACATCAAAGAAGAAGAGAGGAGGGAATGGTGGGGGATTTAGTTTGCTCTTGCTTTGACATGTCATCAAATAATTAAACCACTCAGACAATGCCACGTGGAGCCGACGTGGACACAACTAACAGAAGTGGGAAAAATTGACAGCTGTCAAACGGGGAAAAGGATATGGGTGGGCAATTTAAATATGCAAACCTCGTGGGTGGTTTATGATAATACGCCAAATCTGGTGGGTGGTAATGTTGTTACACTTACCATCAAAGCATCAATCAATCATTCTTCAATTGTCAGGGAATCATTCTAAATGAAGCTTAGTATGAGAGCTGCAGATTAATTATTAGTGGTCCTACTGTTTTAACGTTGAAGATTAATTTTGGTATAGATCGAACGCTGTTCATAGTAGTGTTTTCTCTTTTCCACATAATCTAGTGGGCCCTATTATTTTAATCGATGTTCAAAACGGAACCTTAGCCTTTTCAATTTTCTTGTGTTTCTAAGAAAGAAAAAACAAAAAAAAAATTAATTTTAAATTTTAAATCTTCTAAAGTATGATTTCTTATACATTGATCTTCGATTTGATGTTCTGTTTTGAAATTGTAAAATAGTTATATTTTATATTTCAATTGAAAAACTAAGAGTTATTTTGTAGTGGGTGGTACTAATTTATTCTGTTTAGTCACATTTTAAAAAAACTGTAAACTCTAAAAAAGTGAATATCTGTTATAAACTAAAAACATAACTGCAAAAACCAAATGAGTTTTTTAAACCCACAATCGATAATCGATATATGACCTTATTACACAATTTGATCTGCCTAATCATAAAAGACTGAACTCCGAGCTTAACGATTAAACTATAACTGAACTAGACTGGCAATTTGGGTCGCTGGTCGGGTTGATATCAACCCTAACCCACCCATTTAAAATATATCAACCCATGCCCAACCCAAAAATGGATGGGTCAGAAAAACATGACCCTAACCCAACCGTTTAAAATCCTTCAACCTAACCCAACCCCCAACCCATTTGTTAAGCATACAATAATTTAGACGGATTAGGAGTAGACTTTAATAAAAAAAATCCAAAAACATCCAGTGCTAACTAATTAGGATGAAACAAAAGGAAGAGAAGTAATTTGCTTGATCGACCCAACTTTAACGAATTTCATGTTATACAAAGAATGTAAAAATACTACACCAATTTCCCATGAATAGAATAACACGTACTTTTTCCATAAGTTTATATTTATCAATCTAAACATAAAGCTCTACCACTGTTGGGGAGAAATCCTATCTAGATATGCACATGATGCTAGTGCCCTTAATAAGAGGGAACGAAAATGAAAATCTTCATTATGCATTAGAGAATTATACTAAAGACAATCTTCTAAAGTTAGAAATAATTTATAAACTGAGAGCTCACAGCCTCAAACTATGACTAATAGTTTAAAAAATAATTACAGCTGTTTAAAATGAGTGCTCCCTGAGAAAAGTAAAATCACAATCACTTAATCGTTACCACAGTTGAGGAACTTCTATGCAACACGCTATTCGTATTGTTGGCTTCAGATTCACTAAGAGGTCTATAATCAAGATCCTACGTACAAAAAATACATATCACCTACTTTTGTTCACCATTCTAGAATCTAACATACTTATGTTCTCAAGAACAACTATGGCAGTGAGAATAAGAAAAACAAACCTTGGGCAGAGAAGAAGCGACATAGACATGAACAACGACGTAGAGAAGAAAAATGGATGTGAGTCTACAAGACGAGAGTATTTGAGTTTTCAACATTATGTTAAGGTCTGGTTGGGCCCTTTGTTTGATATGCAGCTTGTTAAGCCGTTTGTTTAGTTAAAAGTATGTGATATTATTAAAGGTGGGATAGTTCAACTGCACTTGGGCTTAAGGCTAGGTATAGTTTCATCTGAAAATAAATATATATAATTGTGAATTAATTACTAAAATATATTTTCGGGTTTCGGTTGGGTTGGGTGGGTTATGATCTCGACCCTAACCCAACCACAAATTAGCTTATTACCCTAACCCAACCCAAAAATAGATGGGTCAATAATCAAGACCCTAACCCGCAAAATAATGGGTTGGGTTCGGGTTGGGTCAAAATTGCCGAGTCTATGAATATACATAAATTAGGATGGTGAACGAGTACATATATCATCCATAGACCACATATGAAAGTGACTATCTGTTAAATTTATCCATCAGATCACATCAAACAGCTCCCCTAGAGCCAGCTTCCCACAGAAATTCAACAAGATGGTGACGTTGTTCAAACAATACCCAAGCTATTCTTTCATAAGATGGTACAACAACCAATTGGCGATAAGATTGAAATTAGCACGTTAAGAAAGCGATCGATAGACTATATAGAGCCTTGCAGGAAAGATTGCCGTAGATCACGAATGCCACCCAGATTCAGTAAAATAGAGTAATAACGGCAGACTAGCGTATCCAAGTAATAATGTACCAAGTTTAGAAACTAAATTGTCAAAGGAAATCCTGAAAGCCTCAGAACTCAAAATAACAAGCACGGTGAATACAGTAGAGAGTAAAAGCACATTCTAAGTTCCAGATTCTAAAAGAGGGAGGTTCCCTTGCCCTTCTTGTCTCCTCCGATCTCAAAATGCTTGCACCTCTTGATTGGTGTTGTGACACGTGCTTGCAAGACTGGCATTGTAGCCTCAACACAATCTTCTTGGTGGTCTTAGCCTTTTTGTGAAACACAGGCTTTGTTGACCACCATAACCTGATTGTTTCCTATCATAACGACGCTTTCCCTGAGCTGCCAAACTATCTTTTCCTTTCTTGTACTGGGTGACCTTGTGCAGGGTGCTTCTTCTTGCATGCCTTGTTCTTGCAATAGGTCTTCTTTGTCTTTGGAACGTTCACCTAAATGACAGTAGTAGACAAGATAAATACAAATAGCAACAACAAAAACATACAGAGATTTTGAATTATCTCCATTATAACTAATGAATTGAAAATTTAATAACTAACAAATTACTGGATGTTCAGATAAAAAACAAACACGCAACAGTCATTCCAAACATGTCATTACAATTACCGAACAGATATACCTATTGCATCAAAGCATGTATTAGAAAGTAATATGTAAAACTGAAAAGAGTTACAATAGAGAGAACACGGAAATAAATATGCAGTAAAGAAAAGTTGAGCCCTTCAGGGTATAGACGAGTAGTCAATCAAGTAATAACAATCCAGTCAAAACAAAATCATTGCAATTTGGATTGGTTAAAAGATATTAAAAAGTGAGAAGGGGAATAAACTGTTCCTAAAGCTAGGCAAGTCAGAAAATCAATAAGCAATAAGCGCTCTTAAGGGAAAGACCCTTCGCCAGAGCAATTGCTCCTCATTTTTGCCAAGCTGAAAGATTACTCAACAGCTTAATCAAAACTTTAGTAGAGGAACACGGGGATATGATTATTTTTGCCGCATGGTTTTACCAGGAAGATTCCATTTCAAGACCCCGAGCTGCCACCACTTGCTTAAATTAACATATTATCAATGATAGGCAGCAGCCTAAACAAAATGTTTCCCACTCCGACCGTTACATGGCAGCAAACCCTAGATTGGATCTAAAACTCCAACATTTGATGAGTAGGATCGAGAGACAAAGGTCGCCGGAATACGGCAACAATTGTCTTCAATCCTCAAAATCAATAAGTACACAAATTCAACCGAAATATATGGGTAAACGAGGCCAGGATTTGACTCGGTTATGACTCCACGCGGGGTTTGACTCGACACGCTTCCATTTAGAAATTTTAAGAAGGCGACCATACGGGCCGCACATAATTTAATGCGAGATATATCGTATTAGGTTGTGCATCATTCAGCATGAGATGTATGGCAAAGGCAACAACAATTGAGATCTCCGCAGGACAATAAAACCGTTGAAGTAGCGACAACCCCTAATTCAACAACAGGAGGACCGCAAAAACAGAACAGCGAAAACAACCAACAAACAAGAATGGGGCAGAGGAGATAGCTCACCATGGCTGTACACTTGTGAAGACCTCTCGATCGGTGGAGGAGAAACTGAAGCAGCTCACAAAACTCTTAAAACGTCGAGTCTAGGGTTAGGGTTTTAAACTAGAAGGCAACTCTAGAGTGTAGAGGCCCCAGTCTTCTACAAAATACGACTTTTGACTATAGTAGGCTTTCGGCCCGGATGGATCGATTGTTACACGGCGGCAAGAGCCCATAATCTCGACGGGTTTGCTAAAGCTTAAATTAGAGATTTGGTGAGAGAAGCCGCCCACTATGCGATTCAGACATTTTTTGCTTTTATTTTTTTGGGTATCTCGATTTTTAGTCAATAGTTTGGCCAAAATGCAACTTTTTTATGAAACTAAGATACTATCTCTGTTCCACCTCGACCTACCTATTTGTTTTTTGACATATTTTTCCACTTCAATATTAAAGGTTTGTTCGATGATGACCTTAATAAAATCCAAACGCTGATTATGCCACCTTTATCAATAATCTCAAAGTTTTTTGTGTGTGGCATGATGGGACCCAATACAAATCTTCACTAGTATGTATGTTACATATGTATATCAATGTCTCAGGTGCAGTGATTTTTACGTTTTGTGGTATAGAACGGACCCTAAACATATAAGATAAAATAATTTTATAAAACAAATTTCTACAACATATAGTTTTCACATAATGATTCCATTACAAAACTTAGATTTTTAAAATTATGTTATCTTACATGTTAAATATTGAAGTCAAACAACATGTCCAAATAGTAAAGAAGAAGATCAATTAGGGACGAAGGGAAAACAAGATAAGTATGGAGGAGCAGACGGTCGATGCCTGCGGGCACGCCGTTCTGACCATTGAGCGGTTGAGTGATGTGGTAGCTGACTGGACTATTTATGTGGTATATAGATAAAGTAAATTTGTATCAATTTTAAATAGTCATAACTTTTAAAGTATAAGTCCAAAATTAAAAAAAAATTGCACCATTGTTCATCTAAATTCAAGCTCTTTAAAACAAGATCAAACATGAATATGTTTTGACAAGTTTAAAATCTTATGTTAGTTACATGTACATATCAACATATATCAACGACACTTATGATTCACCATATACAGTTTAAAATACATCATATAACATTAATAATACACCATAAAACAATAATGATTTAGTATTTGTTCTGAAGCTTGTTATCTAATTCACCATTTATTAGTTAATGAATCATAATACCAATTTCAATGAATCATAAGATCAAATTTAATGAATGATAATATCATTTTAGTGTATCATTAGTAACATATAAAATAAAAATTTAAATGATAATACAACACAAAACAATTTTTGGTACGTAAGAAAAATAAATGATTCATCATATAAGGTTTAAAATACATTTCAATACGATAAATATATAATACACTATAAACAATAATGATTTTTTATCGGTTCCTGAGTTTGTTATCTAATTCACCACTTATTAGTTAATGAATCATAATATATGATTCGCCATAATATATGATTCACCATTTATTAGTCGATAAATCATATCATCAATTTAGTGTATCATTGCAAACATATAAATAATACACCACAAAACAGTAATAATAACATCACAAAATAATAATAATACACCACAAACAAAACTATGATGATTTTTTTATCAGTTCTTAATTTTGTTATCTAATTCACCACTTATTAGTCAATGAATCATAATATATGATTCACCATATAAGGCTTAACATACATCATGCAAATAATAATAATATACACTACAAAACAATAATGTTTTTTTATCAATTCCGAAGTTTGTTATCTAATTCACCAATTATTAGTTAATGAATCATAATATCAATTTTAATGAATCATATCATCAATTTGGTGTATCATCGTAAACATATAAAATAAAAATAAATAAACTTGTCAAAACATATTCATGACTGGTCTTGTTTTGAAAAACTTGAATTTAGATTAAAGTGGTGCAAAAAAATTTCATTTTAACTTATATTTTAAAAGTTATGACTATTTAAAATTAATACAAATTTACTTCATTTATTATGCTACGTAAGCAGCCATTCATTATGATTGGGACTACCACATAGACACACCGCACCATAAAAGAGTGGACAGGACGCAGGTATGGAGCCGCCATGAAGGAGATACTTTGTTTTAGTATTCATGTCCATGACCATGCTTAATTTGTCTACAAAGATAGTAAGACTTTTGTCCTTATTTATTTATATGTATTCAGCTTGTAATTGAAATGACATATATAGAAACTTTAGTTACGTTGAAATAAGTTTTTTCCGTAAAAGCTTAATAAAAGTGTAAATAGGAATTCACCTTTTTGGTTTGAAGTTTAGAGGATATGATAGAGTAGAGGAATGTTCTACACAAAAAATATGTGTTATGACAAATGGTGAAAAGATCCACAAATGAGACCAATCATTATTTGTATGAGTAGCATAAGAAATGAGAGTACAAGTATGAAATATGTTCCACTTTGTACTTAATATTTGTATTTTGTTATTAATACCTTCAAATTGTACATTTATATATTATAAATTTATCACATTCTTAAACCATAAGATGTTTGTAGAGGTTTTATTGAGTGATATGAGATAAGTAACATAAGTGAATTTTAAGAAAAAATTACACTATTACTAAGAAAAAAGAACAAAAATAGTTGGATAGAAAAGTTTTAGATATAATTGTAATTTTACCCTCACAAATATTCAATATTATAGTTAATGGTGGTCATTCTATAACATTCTTTTTTCTAAAGTAAAACCTTATTAAGGTCCTGTTATTTTTTTATTTGGGGATTAATAGAAAAAATTAGTCTTTTTTTTGCTCCCCGTCAAATCATTGTCTTCAATAGATTATACCGTATTTTTTTTTTAAATGCGATAAATACGAAAATACAAATGATTATACAGTCGTACGTTATACGAGATATGGTGTTCGATGAGGCGGACTTCATACGGCCATGTCAATACGTTTCATTGCAAAAATGAGCGATATGTCGTATAAACAGCTGTACCGCACCGTTTTTTACAACCATGCTTAAGTCTTTTGACTTGAGAATGAGTTTAAGGATATAATTGAGAACTTCATTCCTACTTTGATTAAATAGGTGATTGATAGTGTTGGTCACCAATAAATTGGTTAAATCCTTAATGTTAATGTTACAAACTACAAAGAGGTGAGATAAATAATTGAGCGCATATCCCCCAATATTTATTAGACCCATGATGTGGTTCATACCCTATGTCTTGTCTTTAGAATATATGTTCACCTAAAAATGTTGTAGGTACTGTTGTGGCATACGATGAATGTCACTGGATAATATAGGTTTAGTGGTGCGATTATGGTGATCAGAATCTCATGATACACATTTGATGAGATTGTTAATGTTAAACAAGTTTTTTCCTCTTAAGTTGATTTCTTTGATACAACTTTTTGCTTCAATGGTTATTATGCTATAAAGATTTAAGCTCACTTGATGTTCATTTGGGGCAGTGGTGATGAGGGATAAATGGTCATCATCAAGGTAAACTTGGGCCAAGAACATGTGAAATAACTAGTTTAGTGTTGAAGGCTGGGACAAGTTGAACTGTGTTAATGAGTTCACTACACCTAATTACAACATGATTAAAGTTGAGCCTTCACTTAGTCTATTGAATGGGAGATTATTTGATTAAAGAAGTCAAACATAAGATTACTCACACAAGGCATACATCATCTTGATGAAAATCCATTATATGAGTTGGTGCACATTAGTCTTGTTGCTTGTTGGGCCAAATGATACATGTTAAAGTGTAATATGTGTTATGGGTTTTAGATTAACTTGATAGGGGTGAGATAACATGAGACTTTTGGTTACGGTTAATGATAATGAAGAGACACGAAGATCTACGTGGGTTTATCGTGAATGATCTAGTCCACGGGGAGTTGACAAAGATTTTTAGTATAATTGGAAGAATACAAGTGAGGAGAGAGAGGGAGTACGTGCGAGCGTGATAATAAATGAGACATTGATTTTAATTGAGAACTTCCATGAAATGCCACTATATTTTTTTGTTAATTCATAAAATACCACTAAAAAAAGAAAGTCACAAAATGCCACTATATTTTCGCAAAAGTCCATGAAATGCCATTATAGTTATTGACCAGATGGAAAAAGACAAAAATACCCCTACTAGTTAACAAAGTACTTTAAAAGTTCACAATATGCCTCTAAGTGTTTAAAAATTCACAAAAAAATCAAAATACAATGGAAGTATAAATAATATATATAAAATTTATAAAAATTGAAAAAAAAATGAAAATATCATAAAATATAAAAACAAATAAATAATTCATTTTTTAAAATGTATCCAATACCATAAAAATAATATTGTGTTCTAAACAAATAATGTATACCAATTTTTCTACCAATTAAGTACCATAATTTATACCAAATTAGTATCATTATTTTTACCATACATTTTTTTATTATCATTTTCTATCAATTAAAAAATTTCATCAAAGTAAACTATTTTATATTTTTTTAAACATATATTTAGAAATTTTAGTTTTAAAATTTATGTTCCATTTTGCATTTAAGTTTATGACATAATATTTGTTTGTTATCGAGAAATTATTATGTCATAAAGTTATATACAAAATAGAAATAGATTTTTAAAATATTTTCTCTCAATATTATTTAAAAATACAATACAATTTATATTGAATGATTAATTTATTTTTTAGAAAAAAAGTTAATTTAGAAATGTATGGTATAATTTATGATACTTAACTAGTATAAATTATGGTACTTAATTGGTATAAAAATATTTAAAAAATTTTATGCTATTTTGTAGATAACTTTATGACATGATATTTTCTCAATAACAACAAATATTATGTCATAAAGTAAACGGCAAAATAGAACATAAATTTTTAAAACTAAAATTCCTAAATATAAGTTAAAACATATAAATTCATTTACTTTGAAGAAATAATTTCAATTGATAAAAATAATAATGAAAAAATGTATGATAAAAATTATGGTACTTATTTGGTTTAAATTATGATACTTAATTGGTATAAATTTGTAGAAAAATCGGTATAAATTATTTGTTTAGAAAGCAATATTCTTTTTATGGTACTAAATAAATTTTAAAAATGGAATATTTATTTGTTTTAATGGTTAATGATTTTTCAATTTTTATAATTTTATTTTATTTTTATATATTAATTTTATTGTATTTTGAATTTTTTGTGAATTTTTTAACACTTAGAGGTGTATTGTGAACTTTAAAAGTACTTTGTTTTACTATTAGAGGTATTTTTGTCTTTTTTCCATCTGGACTATAGTGGCATTTCATTGATTTTTACGAAAATATAGTGGCATTTTGTGACTTTCTTTTTAGTGACATTTCATGAATTGTCAAAAATATAGTGGCATTTCATGAAATTTCCCTTTTAAATTATAGGGAAGTAGACAAGTGGGTCGACTCGCCTTCCCGACTTGTTGCCTGTGTCCTGGCTAGATTGGTGACGTAGGCTGCTACCACGTAAGATAAGGATGATGTCACCCGGGATGGCTCTGTCAAGGATGAAGCTTCCTCCCTTCCTTGGTTGCCCCTTAATCGTGGAAAGGTGTTCGGTGTTAATGTTGTGTGAGAGGGGTGTCCGAGTTGGTAATGACGAGTTGTCCAATGTAATTTACGGAAAATATATCAGAGATGTGTGAGCTAGGCCATGAGTGTTTCCATGGTGCCAAGGTCAGGGTTGATGTGGTGGGAGTCTGCCCGGGTCTCAACTAGTGTGACCCAATTGAATCTGGTGGCGGCAGAGAACATAATCTTCTTGGGGTTTGATGAGTGTCTAAATGAGCATGCTTTATGGAGTATTTCATATGATTTATTAACACTTATCACGCCCATTTCTACAATTTAGTTAGTTTTTCTCTAGTTTTGTTTTTTAGTGGTGTTCTTACACATTTATTGTTTAAACATGAGGAAAGCCTATCTAGGAGCAAAGTAGACGAATAGAGCAATGCATGGGTGTAAAAGGAGTCAAATCGGCTAAAGAAGATAGAGCAAAAACAACATTCTGGACTCGACTGCCCTAGACGATCGCCCCATGTGGGTCGATAGATTTCGTTATCAACCTACTGGAATGGACTGACCCAAAGCGACCGCCCTATGTGGGTTAGTAGGATTAAAATTCACACGTGATGTCTTCTCCAAGAAGAGACCGACCCACGGGACCGCCCCAGGTTGATCGGTTGGACAAAAAATTACCCAAAAGGCCAGAATTACGTTTTTAAAAGGGGAATTTGGCACACTTCTTCGATTCACTTCCAGCTCACGACCCCAGCTCCCACACACTTCTTTGGTTGCTTCTAGGGTCTTATGTAGGTGCAATTTTATGTCCACACTGTCATCAAGCTACGTTACTGCTGACACTAAAGCTCAAGTGTGGGGGAGTTCCTTCAAAGCAAGAAACACAAAATCAGGGGAGTTCTAGTTTCTATTATTTTGTGTCTCTTGACCTTTTCTTTCATTTTGATTATGCTTGATTCTGCCAATGGGGATGGCTTATGTGCTATAATACTCGTTTGTGTCCTTTGTTGTCTTATCTTTTGTTTACTTCTCGAAAAGGACTTCTGAATCCTTCATCGGTTTGTTTGGTGAACAATGAGGACATTGTTCAACCTAAGTATGGGGAAATGACCTTTTCGGTGAATTTGTGCTTTGAATGCTTAATCCCTTTGCTTAATTTGTGTTTGTCCAAAGTCATAAACCTGAACCCATGTGTTGTGGGGTTGTTCTCATTGAGAACAAATTTTATTACGAGTTAGGGATAATGCTCTAAATTTTTTCTTTTTGATTGCTTTTGATGTGCATTTTCATGCGGTGTAACCAAGTGATATGTAATGGATGGAATTTTAGTGCTTATGGGTTACTTTTGTCTGTCTCTTTTAGGGATTAATAAAGGATGCTTCTTGTGAAAATCTGTAAGGGACTTGTGAGACACCATTGGTAACCAACATAATGAGGGTTGAGTGTTCTTCAATACAAAGGATAGACGCCCAAATTTGTCTCCTCATCTCTTATGCAAAAGTGAAACAAATGCATAAATATGTTTTTCTTTTTGTTTCCTCCCCAATGCCCATTCTTGAGAGAAGTTGGCTATGATAACGTTCTCCAAGTTACCTAATCCTTAAAACTTTGAAGCACTCTGAATCATACCACGTAACTCTATATTTTATTTTACCCTGAGCACATTCATGCCACCAATTTGTGATGGTTCACACTCATTGAAAGTTTAAGTCAACTTTTACTTCTTCTTTTATCCTACAATTTATGCTAGTATTTGTTAGCTTTGAGCTTTTCATACTTGCTTGGGTTGATGGTTTTCATTGAGGACAAGAAAAAAGGTAATGGTGGGGGCGCGATCAGTGTCTTAATGAGCATGCTTTAGGGGTGCATTAAATATGATTTATCAACACTTATGATGCCCATTTCTTCACTTTAGTTATTTTTCCTCTAGTTTTATGTTTTAGTGGTGTTCTTACATATTTATTGTTTAAACATGAGACAAACCTATATAGGAAAAAAGTAGACGAAGAGAGCAATGTGTGGGCACAAACGGATCTCAAATCCGGGCTAAAAGTGAGAAGATAGAGCAAAAACAACATTCTGGAGTCGACTGCCCCATACGACCGCGGACCACCCCATGTGGGTCGGTTGGGCTGATTCATCTTGGAAGCTACTAGAGTCGTCCGACCTAGACAACTGTTCCAGATGGATCGGTCGGTTTCATCCTCAACCTATTAGAATGGACCGACCCAAAGCGACCGCCCCATTTGGGTGGTCAGATTTAAATTCACACACATGATGTCTTCTCCCAGAGGCGACCGACCCACGGGACCACCCCAAGTGGGTCGGTCAGACAAAAAAATTGCTCAAAATTGTGTTTTAAAAAGGGGAATTTTGGTACACTTCTCCCATTCATTCCCGGCTCACGACCCCAGCTCTTACACACGACCAAAGAGGCAAAAAACAAGAGAAAATAAAAGAAGAAATGGAGAGAAGAAGAAAAAGGAGTAATATTCCACCTTCATTGAAGCTCCTAAGCTCCATTAATGGTTATTTCTCACCCTTTCTCTTTTTCTCTCTAATATTTGAGTAGTCTCATTGTACTCTAGGATATGCGGGTTTGACTCCAAATCCTCAAATTATCTTGTAATGTCTATTTCACTCAAATTAGTTGTTTTATCTCTTGAATTTATTGAATGTTCAATCCTTTCGAGATTCTGGAGAGGATCAATTCAGTAGCGTATTGACTGGCCTTAGTGTTAGTGCTTTCGACAGTGCATAATGTCTTCCATGTTTCGATGTTGAGGGAGTACATACTCGATCCATCGCATGTCATTGAGTTTGGACCATTTAGTTATGCGAGGCTCTATCATTTAAGGCAGTACCAGTCAGGATTCTCGCACATGATGTGTGTAAGCTTCGGAGTGGGACCTTCCCTATGGTAAAAGGTTGTGGTCCAATCAGTCAGAGCAAGAGGCAACTTGGAAGCAGGAGGATGAGATTCAGACCGAGTACCCCCACCTCTTTGAGAACTAAGGTACGTCGAATTTTGAGGACAAAATTCTATTTAGGGGGGATGATGTGATATACCATTTTTTTCAAGTATAGAAGAATGTTACATATAAATGTTGATCACATATATAAGTGAGAGTATGTCATATTGGATTATTTTATTTATGGAGGTTTAAAGGGAAAGTTGGTAATTTAGCCCCACCCATATTTTAATTAGAGAGAAAGGGAAGCAGGGTTTGATTTCCTTCCCACTCTCTTCTTTGATTCATTGTTCTGGTCGGCATCTCTCTCTCTTTTCACTCTCTCTTGTCAGTTGTTCATTGTGACCGATTGATCTGTTGTGGTGGAATCCGGTGTTAGAGATTTGAGTCTCTATGAATCAGGTTTGGATCTATAGTTTTGATTTTAGTAGTTCGTTCCCGTTTGGTTGTTCTTAGTTTCTGGATTTGTTCCTGAATCCCCTGTTTGATTTTGTTAGATTGTCTGTGTTATCGGGTGTAGATCTGTGGTGTGCTTGCTATTTCAGATTCAGTGGAGAATTATCGATCTTCGAATTCAAGGTAGGTGGTAAATGGATTCAGCCGAGTGTGTCCACACTTGGGGTGAATTTAGGGATATGGGTTTCATAGACCTGGCAAAGGTGACCCGAACCAGAAAAACCGAACCGATCCAACCCGATCCGAACCCGAACTTAAGCCGAATAGCGTGACCCGAAATGTGACCTGAAAATCCGAACCGAACCAAACCAAAACCGAATCAAACCAAAATTTGGTATAAACCGAATCCACCCGAACCGAATTCACCCGAACCGAATCCACCCGAACCGAATCCACCCGAATGTTTTGCTAAATCTAATCTACTATAGTTGTTCCAACTATAAAAATAATCTTGAAACCAAAACACATAATGGAGATTTAGACATCCAATAAGTGTTCATTGCTCACAAATGATATATATATAATATTGAACATCTTCAAGCATCTCAAGCCTCGTTGTAATAAAACATTCATAAACTGTGTTGTTACTCTTCCCATACATGGATGTTTTGCTACAAACTATAGATGTTTTGCTTTTAATGTTTTTATAATACAATTTAATGTGTATCATTACTATTTTATAATACTATACTAATTTTGATTTTAATAAAATTAGGTTTTTTATGTTTAGGACATGAGACTTGGGAATGGTTTAAATGTTGATGAAGTTTAATTATAAAACCTAAACTTTTTAGTTGAGACATATACTATTCAAGATTAATGTGTATATGCCAAAAGAAAATTATGCAATAAAATGAGGAAAATAAATATTCCAAACGGTAGATTATTGTGAATCGTGAGATAGACTAGCATTTTGGAGGATGAATAAGGTTTGGAGGATGAATAATCCCCACCTTATTCCATCTACCTTAACAACTTAACCTAAAATGTTGTATAAGACAATGTAATGTGTATCATTACTATTTTATATTACTCTATATTTTATAAACTTAGGTTTCTTTATATTTAGGACTTAGGAATGGTTTGGATGTTGATCGATGGGTGTGGGCGTGTGACGCTTGTGCAAGGTGATGAGCTCAAGGTGTGACGGGCGCGGGATGACGGAAGGCACGACGTCGGGCGTGGGCGGGGTAAACTGGACGTCGATTGCCGAATATTGACCGCTAATTCACAAAAGCTTAATTTGTACTTAATCTATAAAATTAATAGTTTAAATTCATTTACAAAATTTGTCATCCAGTTTGATTTTATCCAACCTATACACAATAGAAGTCTTGATCAACAGTAACACTATATTAAAAGAATTTGGATCCGCATATGAAAATCAATGCAAGTTACGAAGGTTGCTTAAAATTCGTACTTTAAAATTTTTATCAATTAAACCCGATAAGTCATCCGAATTTGACCTATAACCCAAAAAACTGAATGACTCAAAGGCTAACCCAAACCGAAAGCACCCAACCCGAACTCAACCAAACCGAAATAGCCCGAATCAAATTTAAACCATTGAACCCGATCCGATCTAAACCAAACCGAATAGTAAATATCTACAAATTGACCTGAGCCGAACCGAACCCAACCCGAACCGAGTGACCCGAATTGCCAGGTCTAGGTTTCATTGTCTGATTTATTGATTTTGATGCAATTGTAAATTGGTTTCTTTACCTTGTTTTTGTCATTGTGTTTCATCTTCAAAACCCCATGGAATCAGTGTATTTGGTATAGTTTGGTTATGTGATGAATTAAGCATTTGAATGTGAAGGTTTCCGCAATTTCGTGATAGTTTTCGCCACGTCTGGATAGATATGTCCGGACAGACTACGAGAATGAGTGTTGTTTCAACAACTTTGTCATGTCTGGACTTCCATCTGGGCTTGCATGTACGGATGGCAGGCGATGACGCGTTCTGGGATTTGAGTGTCAGACTTTATATGGACTTCAAAGCTCGGACACAAGTCCCGACGTCTTCTGGTTTTCACTTCAGACTTTTATTGAACTTCCACGCCCAGACATAAATCTGGTTAATTTGTAGTTTTTGACACAAACTTTGTCCGGACTTCCAAGTCCGGATACATGTCCGGATAACCCTCTGAGTTTGGCTAAAAGGTTATTCTAATCTCCGTTTTGTCCTCCGTTTGTGGGGTTATGATCTCCTAAGTCTATATAAGCTACATGGCTATGTTATTTGTGCATAATAACACATTTTTGTTCTGAAAGTATTGTATCTATTTTGGGACCTAGTTTCTTTTCCTTCTGAGTCGTGGATAGTTGGGTCGAGGTATCCCGTAGCATGTTGCGTAGGACGTCCTTCTATTCCGTTATACAGGCACTATTCCTATTCTGTTATGGGATCCTCGAATCCACTTATGAAGTCCGTGAACTCATTGGCCTTTAGTTCATTTTGGGATCATTGGATCCATTCTGTGTGCTTTGAGCTAGTGACCCACTTTGTTTTGTGTTTGCCGATCGGATATGATAAATGTAATCCCTGCTTCCATTCTGTTTTCGTACATCTAAAAACTTTTGCAAGTGACTTTCCGCTTTGCAAAAGACTATGGTTTTAGTATATGCTATTTCGCTATTATATTACTTATAATGTTTTGAGCATGCTTCGTTGATGAAGTTTGCTACCCGCTGAGTTATGATTGCTCACTCCTTCCTACTAATAATCTTGTAGATTGACTAGCGAAGACTTTCTACTTCTTTCTGATTTGAAGAATCCATTTAGCTTAGTGTGTGGAAGGTATTTTGATATTGTTTGTAGCCTAGGGGCCTTTACTTGTGTTTGATATAACATTGAGTTTGGGGCTATGTAAACCTTTAGTATTATTTAATTCTTTTGGTTTATTAGTGATTTGATCAGTTTTCATGTGCGCTCCTAGATAGTTTGGCCCGCGGCGTGTTCGACCTTATAACCAATCCGTTATGGGTCATTACATTTAGTTTTTGTCCACAACAATTTATATCTTCTTTAAGAGAATAATGAATAATATTAGAATGATAGGACAAATATATGAGTTATGGGGTCCCTTCGGGGACATCTGATAAAAAATATATGAGTTATGAGAGGAGATGATTTGGAAATATTAAAAGATAGTGATAGTTTGAGATGACCGAGCATTCTCTTAGAGAGCCGGTATTATTAAATATGTTATTTCCAACTAGATAGATATCACATCGTATTATTAAGATGTAGATGTAAATCCTTCTTTTAATTTTTTTTTCTAATTTTTATGTGAAGTTGTATGTACCCTTTCCTCTTGTTGATTGTGTAAGAGATAAAGGTTTGATTAATATATATTAATGATTTACATAAGCGTACAATACATTATATATACTGACTTAGAAAACTAAATGTTGATATAATTAGGCTAACTGCCCTATAAACTCTCCACTTGAACGTTGGGCTGAGGTAAGACCTAAATAATAGGTCAATTGGTAAAATACAATTAATGAGTAGATAATATTAATTATTCTTATCATCCTCCCGCAAGTTGGATGCTCTAAGAAAGAAATGCAACTTGGACAATAAGTGGCCAAACTTGGTGCGTAGTAGGTAGGGGTGTGCAAACAGTTAAAACGGATATCCGTTAACCAAAGTTTAAAAAAAAGTACGGTGTTCGGTTATAACCGAATTTAATACTAATATCAGTTTTAACCGATAACCGTTTTTTCTATTACACTAATAACCGTTAACCGCCCTGATAACAGTAGTTTCTGAAATAACCGAACTTTTTAAAATAACAAAATAACTGAACTTACTAAAATAACCGAAAAAACCAAACTTTTTGAATTAACCGAAATAATTAAAACCTAAACCTAATTTTGTGAGTAGTAATATATCTGATAAAATTATTGGGTTAAGAAAAAAAAAATTTATAAAACTATATTTATAAAGTTTGGTTATTACGGATAACCGAAGTTTAAATTTTAATATCCGTTAACCGAACTGTACTTTATTACGGATAACCATTTTAACCAAACTAACCGAACTTTTGTAAAACGGTTAAAAAATACGGTGACTGAATCCGAAATAACCGTCTCGTTTGCTCACCCATAGTAGTAGGGGTTTTTGTGAGGATATCGGCCAGCTGATCATCTATAGAGACAAAGGAGATGTGAAACTGACGATGTTGGATATGTTGTCGTACGTAGTGATATGCGAGAGCAATGTGCTTCATTCGAGAGTGGAAAACTGGATTTGCACTAAGGTTTGTGGCGCCGAGATTGTCACAATATATGACTGGGGTAGTGGTTATGGTATGACCATGTTTCCTAAATAAGGAGGAGACCCACAGTAGCCCACTCGTAGTGTGAGCGAGGGCTTTATATTCAACTTCGGTCTAAAGCGAGCAATAGATCGTTGTTCGTAAGAGCTCCATGGAATGGGGGTGGTGCCAAGATAGAGTAAGTAGCCTGTGGTGGAGATATAGTCATCCTTGCCACCGGCCCAGTCAGCATCCAAATAGGCATGGAAGGTGCATGAGGGGATTGAAGTTGGTAATGAAGATGCCATAGTGAAGAGTGCCGACCAGATAGCGGAACAATCGCTTGAGGGCTGATCAGTGAGCGGTGTGGGGGGCTTGCATGAATTGAGCATGTTTGTTTGTACTGAAGGCAATATGAAGTCACGTAGGAGGCTTCCAACCAATGTACGGTACTCGTTTAAAGAGGGAAGTGGTCACCAGTTTGTTTTAAGAGAGTGACAGTGGGTGACATCGGAGTTGTTGTTGGATTGGCATCAGCCATGGCAGAGGTGCGCAAAGGTCATGGATATACTGGTGTTGAGATAAGAAGATACTGGTATATGAAGAACAACTTCAACACCAAGGAAATAATTGTGAAATACCCCGAACTTAATTATGGTGATTAAATTATTATAATATGGTATTTAAGGGCCTAATAGAGCCTAAGTAATTTTGGTAAGGAAAATAAATCTAAAAGAAATGAGAAACGCTTAAAAAGTGAAAAATGCTAAAATAAGCGTTATGTAACCATAGGAGGTACGAGACCTCGGTTAGAGTATTATGTGGATTCCTAAGGCTTATTCATGCCTAATTAGTATACGGGAATGATTCCCGAAGAAAACGGATCCATAATGTGTTAAAATGCTAATAAGCTTTAGCGCACGTTTTTCGAGAAAACCCGAAAATGTGACTTTGAGTGGTCAAATGACCGTAAAAATTATAGTTCATTAAATAACTATAATTAAGCATTAATGGAAGCTTAATAACCAATAAAATTAAAGAAACAAGAACATTCTGGAAAACGGGCCCCGGTTAGTGAATAGTGCTAAAACCGGGTAAATTAACGAGCATTTTCTGTAAAAGACAAAAAACGCTCCAGCATGTATAACTATAGGGGGCCGGTTTTACTGCTTTAATAAGCCTCCCCTCTCTATTAGTAATAAGCTAGTAAAGAAAAGAAAAAGAAAAAAGTAAAAAGCATAAAGTAAAAAGCAAATAAAATCCTCTCTCTCTCACCCTTATTTCTCTATTCTCTCTCATTCCCTCTTCTCTCCCAGTGATTCCCTCCTCCTCCCTCTAGTTGCTGGCGATTTCAAAGCTCCTCAATAAGCTCCCATGGCTTCTCCTCTTATTCTCCATGCTCAACCCTCATTTGAACTCCAAATGCAAAAATAACTACATATTCTTCATCTCTTCATCATTCATCATCTCTATCATTCTCTCTTTCTCTCTTTTCAACCAAAAGGAGGAAGTTCATCTCCATGGGTTTTGCCATTTGAAGAGAAAATGGTACCAAATCGAAGCTTGAAGTCTCCTCTCTCCATTAAGGTAAAAATTTCCATGAAAAACTCATGTTTCCTCCATTTCTTAGTGTGGCCGATTTTAGCCTCTAATGGAGCTCTATTTTTCTCTCTCTTTTGAGCATTATTCCAACCTTCCAATGGTGGTGGGATTACCTTCTTGAATCAAGGGTTAAAACCCCTCTTAAAAGTTCTAAAAGGTAAGCCCTAACTTGTGTGTTCTAAGCCTTTCATTGAATTAGTAATTCTAAGGGTTAGAAGTTTATTGTATTCTTTTTGGTGTAATGTGGGTGTTGGGATGGAGTTTGGCAACTCCATTGCCCAACTTGACCGAAAAAAGAGAGGAGAAGGAAGAGAACAAAAGAGGAACTCAAAGGGTCTTAAGGTAAGAAATCCTTCTTAATGCTAACTTTAATGCATTAGAATGATAGGAATGGGTAAATTAATGAATGAACCCAAAATGTTGTACTAGAAATGTAGTTGGTGGAAGTTGGAAAGAATTTGTAAGTTGTTGTGTGAAATAAGGGCCTTAGAGCCAAGTAATTTTAGTATGTGTATTGGTATTGTTGTTTGAGGAAGTATTGGTAAATTAATATTGCTTTGATTGCTGGTATGACCCTTGTATGGGTGTGGCTAGATTAGGATGGATTTGGTGAGAATGAATGAATTGGGATATGTTGGATTTGTAGGCAAACTATGGCAAAATTTTAGTAGAAATAAGCATTTTTGGATGACTTGGTGAATGGGAGAACCAAGGTGTGTATTGGGTTGAGTAGAGATGTTTAGTAACCATGGAATGGTAGTTGGAGGATGAGGATAAGGGTGTAAAAATCTGTAGCAAGAAGTGTGAAATGCATTGGAAAAACTAGGAAGAACTAGTGTGCAAGATTTAGGAAATGAAGGTTGGACTTGGGTATAGATAGTGTAGTTGTTTGGGAATGAATTGGAATGGTAAAATGAAGTTAAGACAAAGTGCAAGGTGCAAAAGAGAAGAGTAGAAATGCACAAGTGTGCAAATTGTAAAAGAGAATGGAAATTTGTAGAAATTGAGCAAGAAGTTGAGTAAGGATTGGACCAAGGATTTAAGTGGTTTTAAGGAGTGTTTAAGTGTGTTTAAACATGTGTAAAACATGTGGAAAGATTATGGAATGATTAGAGGTGGATTAAGGGTTGATTTGGGGTTGAAAAATCAACTAAGTAGCAGTTTTTAGCAGGGTCCGGGACCTAGGATATGTACCAAGTCCCGAACCGCATCAAAAATCATGTCGAGAGTGAAATCTGCAAGTGGTCCGGACCTAGGTCCAGGACCAAGTCCCGAACCAATAGTAAAAATGGGCCGAGAGTTATTTTCTTGAATGGTCCAGGACCTTGGGTTCGGACCAAGTCCCGGACCACCCCCAAAATGTTGCCGAAAGTGGTTTTTAGGGATTAAAACATGGGGGATTGATTGGTAATAGTTTTAGAATTTGTTAAGGCCTTGTTCGGTGGTATGTAAAGGTCCTAATAAGTGTAAACAAGTGTGGGAAATGAGTGAAAAGTAAGAACATAGTTTGACATAAGTAAAACTAAGCATAACGGGACAACGGGGTAAGTACGGGAGTAGTAATTATTTACGTACTGTATGAACATAGTATTAATAAAATAATGTTTGAAACATTATCAGTGGGACAAGTGTGAACCAAGGAACAAGGGAACACACGGTAAAGCTAACCCCGGTGAAATGTATGATTTTCTCATGCCCATATGCTAACCGAGCTACGTTGATTTGTGTGTTGTATGCCGGCTAATCAAGATTAAAGCATGAAAATGGTTTATTGCCTTTCATTGTATGTCTTGCTGTGTGATGTTTGAGCTAACCCCTCTTGAATGATTGTGTGGCTTAACTTAGTGCGTAGCCGACTCATAGATGAGTCTTGTTGTTTAGTGACTCGTAGTAAAGAGTCACGTCGTGAATTAACGGAAACGTAGAAACGCACTAAAACTAACGAACCAAGAAACGATAACGCAAACTAATGAACTCACTAGAATGTGAGAGAGTGTTCGGGACTAGTAACCTCCTGATAGCGGTAAGAGAACCGAAATAAATAATCCACAAAACAATAATAGTGGAAGTATATATAAGTAGCCTCTATTAGAGGAATTGATGATGGTGCAAGACATAAATCTTAGTAACGAATGATGAGGGACCTCCAAACCCCTTAGAAAAGTAGTCGACCCACAATGAGAGGACCCGACTAATGTAAGTAATGTCCCGAACATGAGAGTATTCGATACGTTGGGGAAACCCTTAAATCTGAGAATGCTAGACGTTGGTAATTCTCTAAGCTAGTAGAGGTTATCGAGAGAGATACTTCTAGGCTAATCCATGAGATTGTAAGATACTCGAGAGAGGAGTGTTGGGAATTTGAGTAGTCCGGTAAAAACGGACATTTGAGTATTGGAGGAGCTAAGTGTATAGCCCCTTTGTATTTGTAGGACCGGTGGCGAGTCTTGTGTATGACTTCTCCCGGAGGCCAAAAGTAATGAGTATTGAGTATGCGTATGTATGAGTAAAGTAATGAGTATTGAGTAAGGAGTAAGTATGAGAATGTAAGGAGTACCGAGTAAAGAGTAAGTACGAGTAAGGTGATGATGGAGTACTGAGTATGTAAGAGTTGAGTAATGAACATGGAGTAAGGAGTAAGTGTTGGTAAGGTAGTGAGTATTAAGCAAAGCACGAGTAAGGTAATGAGTAAGGTGACGAGTGAAGTATGAGTAAAGTAACAAGTAAGTAAGAACATGAGTTGTGTAAGCCCTATGAACCCAAACGGGGAGAAAGAGAGCATCCGATTAAACCGGATGAATGAATAACTAATATGAACGGTTGACTAACGAATTGTCTTCCTTAGTAAGTAATGAATCTTGTATATGTATGTAAGTACGGATGCTTGTAATGTCGTAGTATTAGTAAGTATGTATGCATGTAAAATGAACTCCATGTATATCCGACCAAAAGTAGTCGGCATACCCCGGTTAGCACGTGGGGTATGCGAATTTCATTTCATATGCAGCAATTTGCTGAGCCCCTAGGGGCACCGTTTTTTTTTTTTGGGTACTTCGAAGCCGACCGCCGTTCGAGAGTGTAGGACGGGGCTGCTATGTAAGCATGGGTAGTTGAGTAATATGAATTGTATTTGTATTGTAATGCGAATTTAGAAGTCCAAACTGTATCAGTAACTTAAGGATTGTAGTAGACTCGGTATAGTAATGTATTGGTGTGGTATTTGAATTATGGTATGAGTATGAAATGGAAGTAATGTGTTGTGTAGAGTACTCGGTATATTCAAGTCATCAGACCAATAGTATGTAGTAGTGTAGCTGACCTTGTTAGTCACGTGGGTGACTAACGGCATTGTACACCCGCCGCTGTGTATGTAATATTCGCTGCGAAGGTAAATATTTGTACAGTAATGACGGTATTAGAGGTAGGGGTGTTACAAATTGAGAGTGCCTAGATCTTTGAGGGAGAAGCTGGCGGACAATTTGTGGATAAGTGTGAACAAGACAGTAGGTGTGTTACTGTGAGGATTAATCATTGACGTAGACAAGAATGTAGAGGATGATGTTAAGGCGGCGGAAGATGAACAAGGAGGCATCTGCGATGGAGTTCATGAAGACAAAAGTGCGAAGGAAGTGACGTAGCTTGGTGTATCATGCATGAAACGCTTGTTTGAGGCCGTATAATACCTATTTAAGATGGAAAACATGGCCAGGGTACCGAGTACTGATGAATTGGGGGGCTGGAGCATAAAGACTTCTTCTGTTAACGTGCCTGGGAGAAAGGCATTGTTGATGTCGAGTTGATGAAGGGGCCAGCCATGGCGAACATAGAGAGTGAGGACAACTCAGAATATGATAGCCTTGACAACGGGGCTAAAAGTGTCAGTGTAATCCCAACTCGATCCTTGATGGAAACCCTTGGCAACGAGGCGGGCTTTATACCGATCGATGGAGCCGTCGGAAGTGCGTTTGATGCGGAACACCCATTTG
Source organism: Limonium bicolor (assembly GCA_023374045.1). NCBI lineage: Eukaryota > Viridiplantae > Streptophyta > Magnoliopsida > Caryophyllales > Plumbaginaceae > Limonium > Limonium bicolor. The sequence goes on along the minus strand of CM041777.1, from coordinate 69,514,790 downwards.
CAGCCAATTAAATTCTGGTGTTGGGAGCGGGGAACAAGATCCCATGTGTGATAGCGATGTAGGGTGTCAATTTCAGATTGCAAGGCAGTGCACCGTTGAGGGTCCTGTAAGGCTTGAGTGATCATAGACGGTTCAACGGAGGTGGGATTTAAACGACAATGGAGATTAAGTTTGGTGATCAGTTTGGCATGTTGTTTTTGGAGCAGGTGATGATTTCACGAGCAAGAATTAGTTGAGTATGAGGTGGGGTAGTGTGTGGGTGAACTGATGAAAGGGGAGAGGGGTGCGCAGGAGTTGAGAGTGTAGTAGAGAGGTGAGATGAGATGGAGGAAGAGGTAGGAGAGGGGGTGGTGGGGTTGAGAGGAGGTGCGGTGGGTGGGGTGGGGCATGTTGGATGATTGGTAGAGGAACAGAGCAGGTGAGAGGAGTGGAGGGGATTTATGAGGGGATGTTGGTGGACAAGTCATTTGTTGGTATGGAAATGTCATGTTCAACGAACTGTACATGGCGTAAGGTGTAAACACGGCCCGTCATAGGATGCAGACAGAGGTAAGCATGCTGGTCGCTAGAGTAACCTACAAACATACACATGGCAGACTTCGTAACAAGTTTATGATTAGTATAAGATTTAAGTCAGGGAAAACATAAACATCCAAAGCACTTCAATTTATGATAATATGGCTGAACGTGAAGCCGTTTGGAATAAGGGGAGTCATAAGCAAGGATGGCAGTGAGGAGTCGATTAATTAGGGAAACGGCGGTGGCCATTACGTAGGGCTAATAGGTTAAAGATAATCAGGAGTGGTGAAGAAGAGAAATGCCAGTTTCAGTGACACGTCGATTACGACGTTCAGAGATGCCATTTTGTTCGGGGTGTGGGGTGAGGTGGTGTAATGGCTGATGTCATGAGAAGTCAGAAACGGGCGTAAACCAATGTATTCACCACCATTGTCGTTGTATAATATTTTTATTATGTGATGAAATAAATTTTCAACTAATTGAAGGTCAGATTTGGGCGTATTGGATAAAGCCATAAATAACAAGAGTAGTGATCAATAAAAAGACAGTAATAACGTAAACCATCAACAGATATAAGTGGTGATGTCCATACATCAGAAAATATAATTTCAAGAGGATAGTTGAGCATAAGCTAGAATCAAAAATGGAAGTGTGTGGCTTTTATTAATTTGCCAAGATACACACTCGGATTGCAAATATTTATTGGATCCAGAAAAGATAGTGATTATTAATATAATGAAAAATGGAAGTAGATGGGTGGCCCAACTTGTGATGCGAGGAAGCTACAGAAGACACGTGAGAATGATGAATTGAGGGGGACAACGATTGTCAGCGGTAGAGACCATTAATGTAGACTCCCTTATGAGTCGTTTGTTATGTTTGGAGATTTGTGACATAGAAAGAGTCAGGCAGAAAGCTAAAGGAAAAGTTAGTTTGTGAAGTAATTGAGAAACAAATAAAATGTTTTGGTGCATTTCGGGAACATAAAAAGCATTAGGCAGAGTAGTACCAGAAATTGAAAGGGTGCCAGAATGAGTAATGTTTATACCTGTATCGTCCTCAAGAAGAAGAGAGTCCGGACTGGTATAAGATTGATGAAAAGCTAGATTACAGAGATCATTGGTAATGTGATGGGTGGCCAGAATTGACAAGAAAATCATTGTCGGTGGATCCAGTTGGCTTTGGAACTTGCGGTTTAGGAGTAGAGTAAGGAAGGTCACGAGGAGGAAGCTGAACATAGACCTGGCAATTTTGACCCACCCGAAACCCAACCCGAACCAACCCATAATTTTTACGGGTTAGGGTCTTGATTATTGACCCATCTATTTTTTGGGTTGGGTTAGGGTAATAAGCTAATTTTGTGGGTTGGGTTTAGGGTAGAGATCTTAACCCATGACCCAACCCGAAACCGAAAATATATTTGTTAATAATAACAAATAAAAAAATATTAATTCAAAATATAATAATATATATATATATATATATTATTTTCAGATCAAACTATATCTTAGCCTAAAGCCCAAGTGCAGTTGGGCTTTCCCACCTTTAATAATATCACATAATCTTAACTAATAAACGGCCCAACCACTGCATATCAAACAAAGGGCACAACCATACCTTAACATAATGTTGAATACCCAATGCTTTCGTCTTGCATACACACATCCATTTTTCTTCTCTACGTCATTGTTTATGTCTATGTCGCTCTTCATCTCTGTCCAATGTTTGTTTTCTTATTCTCACTGCCATAGTTGTTCTTGAGAACATAGGTATGTTCAGATAATCTAGAAGGTGAACAAAAGTAGGTGATATATTTTTTGTAAGTAGAATATTGATTATAGACCTCGTAGTGAATTCTGAAGTCAACAATGCAGATAGTGTGCTGCATAAAAGTTCCTCAACTGTTGGTAACGATTAAATGATTGTGATTGTACTTTTCTAGGCATGACCACTTAGTTTAAACAGGTGTAATTATTTAATACTATCAGTCGTAGTTTGAGGCTTTGAATACTCGGTTTATAAATTATTTCTAACTTTAGAAGATTTTTCTTTAGTATATTTCTCTAATGCATAATGAAGATTTTCATTTCCGTTCCTCTTTTTATTAAGGGCACTAGGAACATGTGCATATCTAGATACGATTCCTCCCCAACAGTGGTAGAGCTTTAGGCTTAGATTGATAAATATACACTTATGAAAAAAGTACTTGTTATTCTATTCATGGGAAATTGATGCAATACTTTTACATTCTTTGCATAACATGGAATTTGTTTAAAGTTTGGTCGATCAAACAAGATTACTTCCTCCCTTTTGTTTTATCCTAATTAGTTGCCAACTAGCACTAGATTTTTTGGATTTTTTTTATTAATTTCTACTCCTAATCCATCTAAATTATTGTATACTTGAAAAAATGGGTTGGGTAGGTTGGGTTAGGGTTGAAGGATTTTAAACGGGTTGGGTTAGGGTCATGATTTTCTGACCCAGCCATTTTTGGGTTGGGTTGGGGTTGATGATATTTTAAATGGGTTGGGTTAGGGTTGATATCAACCCGACCCAACGACCCAAATTGCCAGGTCTAGCTGAACATTAGGGAAGTCCTGTTTGAACTTGCGGCAAACATAGAGAACATGACCGTGGATACTACAACATTAGCATTTGCCGCGGAACTGTTTAGAGCCAGGGTCGAAGGAGGGTTTTCTTGGCGGGATTTGTGTGCTTGTGTATGGGGTGGACTGGGCAAAAAGACCAGTGACCGGCGTAGTGGTGTTGATGTGACGACATTAAACTAATTGATGCTCCTAACGTGTCCCGATCGATCGTGGATGTATCGTTTCCTAAGTGAACTACTTGATAGTTGACAAAAAAGCACTAGATAAACTCAAACTTGAAACTCCATTCGATTGAGAATTTACACACAGAAAATTCACTCAATCTCCCTCGCTCTACCCACGGACTCCGGACACGTTTGAGACTTTATCCCAAAGTCCTCTACCCTCTCCTGACAGTCGGCCTACAGTTCCCCGACCGTTCCCCGACTGATCAGTCTATCAAATACGCAACGTATTGAAACTTGACTTCAGTCCTATCCAGCTCACCAGCTCTCAGCTCTCTACACACCACTTTAGACTAACTCACACTTGCTCTGGTTATCTCTATCTTTTTCTCTCTTTTTCAAGCGTACTTACATAGGACAAAAATGCACGTATTTATACATGTTAGTTAAGAAATAACTAACAACCTATGATCACCAAGACTACTCCAAGAGTCAATTCTAATTTACCCTTTAGCAAAAAGCACTTCATTGGAGATTGTTCTTCAACTTGATATGGAGCCGTAGAACACGTGTCGCCTTTTGATTGAACACGTCGGCGGCAGTTCTCCTCGATTGGTCGAACACCACTTGTTATACTTAACTTGTCGGCTCATTAATGCTCATAATGCTCTCTTTAAGTTCAGTATGGCTAAGTAATAATGCGTATTAATAGCCCTTGACTAATGTGTTATCTTGCAAATTAATGAGTTATGCTTTTGTCGTGAGACTGGTATTGCTATTTGTGGCTGTGAAGGTCTGCATAGGTTTGCCAATCTCTATGTGGTGTGGTGTTTTGTCCTGTTTTACTTCTGATGCATGAGAGATGTGGGCGTGTTATGCTTGACTTCTTGTATGTACCAGACGATTTATCATGCTCTCTCTTAGCAGGTGCCCCGACTAGTTGGGCAATGTCACGAACTGAGTGCACTTGCCACCTTACGTGCTAAGAGACCACTCATTTACCTGTTTATCTATCTCAAAGCTTAAAAAATATATTAAACATACACACAAGGTTTCTATCATCAAAACTAAAGAATTTTGATTTAACACGACACGATGGCAGTCAGAGACAAATCTGAATGAGGAGCTTTTTCCAGGAGGTCATCAAAGTGAATAGGGGGTTGTTGACTCCTTCAATGACCGTTAGTATCATCATAAGTCCAGGAGGACATAGTTAGTGAAATCCTCAATAGAAAAAGAAGAGCCCATTGAAGCAAGGAGATCAAAAGTAGTTTTAAGGGAAATGTATGTGGTGATGGACAGGGTGCCTTTGGAGGCATTATGGAGACGATCCTTGAGGAATTTGAGGTGACTTCGAGAGGTTTTTGCATGTGTTTTGCAGGAGTGGAGGAATTGACATTCCAAGATCAAGAAGGTTGATGATTGATACAAGTAAGAGATAAAGGTTTGAATAATCTATATTAATGATTTAAAAAATTAAATGGTGAGATAATTAGGTTTACTACCCTATAAAACTCTCCAGTAAAGTTGAACTGTGGGCTGAGATACAATTAATGAGGAGATAATATTAATTATTCTTATCAGATTGTGGTAGCGATTACTTCTTTTGGAGATACAATGTGTATTAAAAATTTGATCTCTTTTAATTGGAAAATTCACCATATACCACTATTTAGTCCATATCACATTTAAAGCTTTAAATAGCTAAAAACAGCTGCTCCAAAACCCTATGAATACACTATTTTATGATCATTCTCCATGCACAACTAGTCATACTCTTCCTCTCTCCATTTATTACTAATATTTTTTTGTGCAATTAAATGTTATTAAACATTCAAGCAACTAAAATAAAACCTCATAGATTCCCATTTCCTACATTCTAGCAAATGCAAAATGTCAATGAGAGCTACAAACATGAGACCAACACAACCAACAATATCCTCATTTGATAAAATTTAATATTAGTTATAATTTATTTTATACAAACTTTAATTTTAATTACATTTTTATCATAACTATAGTCTAAATCATTTTTTTACAATTAAAGGTACATCTCCTACCCATCTCGATCAAGAAGAATATGATCTTTTACCCCATCTCGATCAAGAAGAATATGATCTTTTACATAGCAATTGAAAACACACAAATCTACAAAGATAAAACAGTAATGACAGACAGTAGTAGTGCTTAATTTGACTAGTTTGTATAATATTATGGTTATACAATACAATAAAGGATTAATGAGTCCAAAATTGAAGCAATCATTACAGTTATTTCTGATATGATGTCAAGAACATTCACAATGGTGATAAATATCTAAACATATTTCTAAGTATCACATCAACAAAAAAGATTACATCAACGCAGTAATTGTGTATACACTAACTGGTTTAAACTATTTTTATGAATTTCATATTACAAATGATGATCTAACAAAACTATTTGATTATTATGGTATTGTTTATGCTCACATATACAAAAGCTTAATCTAACCATGCAAAGGCTACATTATGAATCCGGATCAACAAAAGACCAAAAGGTGCTCAATCGGGATTTTGTAGTTGTGATGATTATATTAATTTGTATTGGACAAAAGTGAGGGCCTTGCATTAAACTTAACTAAGATTAGTGTTGAAAAGTATGGTTAAGACTACCGAACAAAGACCCAAGAGAACATAATGATTTTTTAAGACTTACAAATTAAAATAAAAAGAAATCATGTAACCGCTTAATACTTATATTCATTAGGGCAAAGTGGATTCCACCCACTCAAAAATATTATTATAATCTCTTCTCTCACATTCTCTCATGTGTCAGCAAGAACCTTCTCTCCTCCATATTCTCTCCTTCACATATTCTCTCCTCCCCCTCTCCCCCTCATCATTTTCTTTTTTCTTTGTACCACTATGGTAAAATCCACACCATTGTGGATGCCCTTAGAACCGAGACGGTGAATCAAATAATATAATTCTTTATGCTATTAATTTTTAGTGGATCAAAAATTCAAAATAATTGTTTCTTACACTTGAGATTATAAACTGTATAGGAGTACAAAAAGAGAGGTGTGACTGTGTGAGTGCAACCAGATTCAAAGCAGAGTTAAAACGGAAAAACTAAAGCAAAACCAAGCCACAACAACAGATCTCATAGTGAAATTAAAACAAAGAAACTAGATAAAAATTCACTGGTTGGATATTTAAGCACCAATGAACACAATGCCACTACTGAATCAAGAAGGCATTGCTTGGACGATGTACCCAAACATTGTTTGGTAAATGTAATGAGAAAGGTCATATTAAAATGAATCTATCAAATAATAATCCACTTTTTCTTCTTCCCCTTTCTCATAAAAACGCAGCAAAAACCAGATAAAAATTACCTCATTGTACCACGTACTCTTGTTTTCAGATGTAATAAGTTCAGAAAGCAGATTTGTCGATTAGCATGCAACAAATGACCAGAAAAAACCAGATAAAAAGTATCCCATTGTAACAAGTACTATGGTTTTCAAAATGTAAAAAGTTCGGTAAGCAGATTTGTCGATTGGAGTACAACAAACGGCCAGTAAACTTCTTGATTAATGTAGCTACAGCCACTTTGGCAAGACAAGAGAATTTAGGAGTACATCAATCCAACTTCACTCTTGGTACAATGCAGCGAAAAACCACACTAACACAGATAAAGAATGCCAAAATGAAGAAATGTACTATTTTCTAGAAAAATGAAGTAATGATAAAAATACGTCAAACATGTAATATTGTTTTAAATAGTGCATGTAAACGCATAACAATCACTCTGGACACAGATAAGGAATGCTTACAAATCATTCATGTATGTAATATGGCATAGGTTTTAACAAATGTGAGCATATTTGCTGACTCAAATATAACAACCGGCCAGAAAACACCTCATAACAATGATATGGCTACAGCCGCTTTGGCAGGACAAGAAATGTAGTAATGTTTTTTAAAAAGAGCAAATGAACGCATAAAAATCACTGACAAAGATAAGGAATGCTTTAAAATCCCTCATACATGTAATATGACAGATTTTAACAAATGTGAGAAGTTCGGTAAGCAGATTTGCTGACTAAAGTACAACAACCGGCCAGTAAACTCACATAACATTGATATGGCTACAGCCGCTTTGGCAGGACAAGAGATGAGGTACTTGAATGCAACTTCTCTCTTGGTACAATGTAGCAATAAAGACAAATAGCGTTCAAAATTGCAGATTTTAGACCCTCATTTTAACAACACGTGATATTGTGCACATCAAATACAAGAGATACCTGATTGCTGTGACCAGCCAATTTTTCTTTCAGCAATTGACAGCCCTTAGATGCAAGCAACCATAGCATCTCAATAACACAAAGGATGCAGAAACAAATTCTATTAGCTACCCATACAAAGCCATAGCACATCATTAAATCTCGAAAGACAACAATCATCAACAAAGATTTACAAATTAAAGCATCCACATAACTAATCCAGGGACGACAAAAGGAGAATAAGATATGTACCAACCATGAAAATCAACTGCTGTGAGAGTAAGACTCAGCTGATAAAGTAGTAGAATGGATCATTGCTTTAGGGACCGAGTATATCCTCAAAAGCATAGGGAAAGCCCAAGAGGTTAAGTTACAGTCCCAATCAATAAGCAAACTAAAACAGAAACTAAGACATCATCATTCATAGGCCCCAATACACTGTGTAAGGCAGATCACTTCCATGAATTTAAACAATTCAGATGATAAAAGAGCTTTACACAATGAAACCATCAAAGATATAAATAAGTGGGTCCATTCCGAAGAAGTATTGTTCTGTCAAGTAACAGATACTACAGAGATGAGCAATTACCTTTCTCGATGTTGTAGTCAGCTGATGTACGGCCAACTTTGAGCTGCTTCAGGCCTAAGCAGCTGGTCCAGCAGAATTCTTATCGACGAATATTTTCATTAAAAATCAATAACATTTACGACACGAAAGAATCAGTAGACGCGAAAAGATGAAAAATCAGCAGCGCAAGACAGATTTACTCGTAAGAAATTACTGAATGTTCAGATAGAAACCAACACACGCATCACATGTCATTCCAAAAACATAATTTTCATCATAATCAGTACAGCCCAAAAATACTAGACTATTGCATCAAAGTATGTATTCGAAAGAAAAATGTAAAGCTGAACACAGTTATTACAGTGGGGAGAAAACTGAAACAGACATGCAGTAAGGAAAAGTTGAGCCCTTCAGAGTACAGACGAGAAGTCAATCACGTACTAACAGTGCAGTGAAAACAGGATCATTGCAACTTCAATTGATCAATAAAAAATAAAAAGTGAGAAAAGGAATAAATTGTTCATAAACTAGGCAAGTCAGAATATCAATAAGCAATAAGCGCTCACAGGGGAAAGACCCTTCACCAGAGTAATTGCTCCTCATTCTTGCCAACTCAAGGATTACTTAACTTAATCAAAACTTTCGTAGGAACACATGGATATGATTCTTTTTTTGCCTCATGGTTTTACCAGGAAGTAAATTCCATTTCAAGACCTCGAGCTGCCCACTACTTGCTAAAATTCACACTTTGTCAGTGACAGGCATCAGCTTAAACAAATGTTTTCCTCACTCCAACCGTCACATGTCAACAAACCCTGGATTGGATCTGAAACTTCAACATTTGATGAGTAGGATCGAGAGACAAAAGGTTGCCGGAAAACGGCAAGAATTGTCTTCAACCCTCGCAATCAATATGAAGTTCACAGAAGCAACCGACATATATGGTTAACGAGGCCGGGTAAAATCAGAGTAGAGGAGAGTAGATTGATTATCTCAAAGGAAAACCCTTCAGAGAAAATCAAAAATAGAATTAATATCGCGCGGCTATGACTCGACACGCTTCCATTTAGAAATTATTTGGAAGGCGATCTTAAGGGCCGCGCATAAATTTAAACGCGAGATAAATCGTATCAGGTTTTGCATCATTCAGCGTGAGATGTATGGAAAAGGCAACAACAATTGAGATTTCCGTAGGACAACTAAACAATTGAAGTAACGACACGCCCCAAATTCATAGCAGGAGACCGCAAAAAGAGAACAGCAGAGGAGATAGCTATCTTGTGAAGACCTCTCTAACGGTGCAGAAGGAACTGCAGCGGCTCACAGACTCTTAAAACGTCGAGTCTAGGGTTAGGGTTTTACAATAGAAGGCTGTGACTGTAGAGGCCTCCTCCTCTAAAATTCCGATAACAGGCTTTCGGCCCGGATGGATAGGTTGTTACACGATGGGAAGGGCCTAGACAATTTTGATAGGCTTACTATGGGGAAAATATGAAAAACAACTAAATTGTTTACTAATTGATTAAATAACACTAGCTTGTTTTCTAATGATGAAATAACATTAAAAATAGTATGTTATAAATTATTACTAAGTTTTTATCTAATTTATGAATACACTCAAAAATTATGTCATAGAATGCTAATAACATTAGATTTTAAAATTTTTGAAAATACTATAAACGTATATATTATTATAAAACATATTAAAATAATTTATTTAAAAATATAAAATTATAAATATCATAAAATATTTATTAAATAGTTTTTAAAAAAAATTAAATACCATAAAAATAGAATAACTTTTTAAATACATAATAATAATTAAAACTTTAAAATTATTTTTTTGAAGAAAATATAAAAATTGGAAGAAAAAAAATTAAATTACGTTTCAAAACTTTTAAACAATTTTGACTTAATATTATATTAGTTTTTAGATTTCATCTATTTTTCTTTCAATTCTTATCATTTATTCAAAATAAATTATTTGTATAAATAACATTATGTCTTTGAAAAATTATATACTATTTGAGGGTACTTAATAAACATTTTTTAAATATATATTACAATAACTTTGTAATTTATTTAGTATGTTTTTATAATTATCAATATTTTATAGTATTTTGAACTTTTATTTATTTTTTAACGTCTAATGGCTTATTGTGAATTGTTCATATAGTGTTTTAACTAGTAGAGGAGTTAATCTTTTTCTGCTGATCCATTTTATGATTTATTTTTTCTATGATATTTCATGAATTAGCCAAATATTTAGTGATATTTCATAAATTACAAGCTTAAATTAGAGTTTTAGTAATTGAAGTTGTGCATTATGTGATTCATAAACTTTTAACTTTTATTTTTTAGTATTTGGATTTTTTTATCCAATAGTTGGACGAATATGCAAGATCTTTTTTTAGGAAACAAAGATGCAAGATTAGGATGGAGGAGATAGTTGTTTTAGTATTCATACACATGAGCATGACCCCGTGCGCTTAGTTTGTCTACAAAGAGTAAAATTTTGCCATGCTGAACCCCCCGTTCGCATGTGTTTGCGCGGTGTGGGTTGCAAAAATTACAGTGAAAACAAGAGAACTACCGTGAAAATAAGAGAATGAGAGAAGTCGGAGCATGTTCCTTGTTTGCCAATATGGGTTGCAAAATTACCGTGAGGCTGAAGAGAATGAAGAAGAGTTGCAGAGCATGTTCGTCGGTTTGGGTTCCAAAATTACCGTGAGAGAATTATATAAGAGAATAGAGAGAAAGAGCCGCGTTAATTTGGGCCGAAAATTAAAATTCCCGCTTAGACTATATACCACGGTTCACCAAAAAACCGTGGTTTAATATAGTAAGGTGTGCAATATAAATGACGGTTGCCAAGGAACCGTGGTATATAAGTAACCTATATACGACGGTTCTCCAAAAACCGTGGTATATTCACTCTAGCGTGTACCTTAAATGACGGTTGCCCTGAAAACCGTGGTATATAAGTAACCTATATACGACGATTCTCCGAAAACCGTGGTATATTCACTCTGGCGTGTACCTTAAATGACGGTTGCCCTGAAAACCGTGGTTTATAAACTTTAAACAACGGTTTTTCATTTAACCGTGGTTTAAACACCGTCATTAAAATCTTTTTTCTACAAGTGTATATACGTCTTGACATGATATATGTGTGTTCTGATATGGTTTACATGTCTTTTGACATGGTACAGATGTGCATGTGGCATGACTATTGTTATTATTGTTGCTTGGCTTGTTGTTGATATTTGTGATGGGTTTAAGCTTCAAGGATGAAGATTTTTCTAAGGATAGAAGAATGAAATACCCCAAGACATGTGTGGGAGAATTGGCACGGACATGACATAGTATGGCAAGGAGTGAGACAATGTCGGGCAAGTAGCTCGACATAGGCAACAAGTAGGTGTTAGTCTTGGACATAACAAGGGAGCGACCAATCTACCCCCTAATGTAACATGGAACACATTAATACATGAACTAAGATCGTAAACAATGTAATAAGACTATATACAATATTTTATATAGTCAAAGTAATTTATAAGTGCAACAACCACTTAGAAATACATCTTAAGACAAAGTAACAACATGTGTCAGTCCCTCACACATGAAACAAGTCCAAAAACACAACATGTAACACCTTACCATTACAAGTTTCAAAAACCCCACATTTGACTCTAGTTGGGCGACAATGTAAGGGGGAACAAAAAGCAAAAAAGCAAAAGTAGAGTATAGGGTCTAAAAGTCCTTACACTACCATAAACATGTTTTTACCACTCATTACTATCTACACCTAAACAAATCAAAAATAAACTCCCTCTCCTTATACGCCTTGCTGATTTTTTAAGAGAAAAAGGAGGTTCAAAAAGTGTTTTTTACTCAAGAGAGAAGCTTCCTAAAAGCAAGTCAACTTACCTAGGGAACTTCACCATACACACTTACCTTATACTCTCTCTCACACATTCTCTCTCCGTTGCCCACTCCATGCGACATCCAACTCCATCCTCCCTTTGAAGCTACCAAAAGTAAGTCTCTTCTCCCCTCTCTTGTTGCTCCATTGAAGTTCACAAGTTATAATAAGGCTTAAAACACTTGTTCTTGCCTTCATTCTTATTCGTTCTACCAAGAACTAAAGTGTTATTTTTCCTCCATTCATACAACCAAAATTATACTTCTTTGGGGTGATAAAATTGGTTTTTGTTAAGTCATGGAGAAGCCAAGCCAAGATCTACAAAGATAAAGGTAAAAATATGCACTAAAATTTCTAGTCTTTCTATGTCCAAAAATCTAGTTCTTTAAGATCATTTTTCTAACCCTTTTCATGCAAGAACTAGAGCTCTCTCCACTCCATATTGTGACCGAAAATCACAAGAAAATCAAGCTTGAACCAAGATAGACTTCAAGAGAAGGTAAATCACATTTTAAGGCTTTTTGAGTAGTTCCACTACATTCTACTCTAAGATCCACCCAAGATCTGGTTATTTACATAAATATATTAGGTTGGTCGAAATTTGGTGAGAAAATAACACCTAGAACTCCAAAAGGTAATCTCTTATTCTTAAAGCAAATTTTTGTGTTTTAAACTCTTGTTGATTTTAAGGAGTCATAAAAGACCCCAACTTAACCTCTTGTTCCTTGTATCAACCATGTCTGATAGGCTGTTCAAATATCAACTTTGGAAGGGTAAGTTCTCTACTCAAACTATATAACTCCCTTAATCATTGTTTAAGCTTATGATTTGAGCTAAAAACTAACTTAGCCTTATGGTGAATATAGTGCCAAGAGGAGGAAGGAATAAAAATGTTTTGGGGCATCAAAACTTGAAGGTAATCTCTTAAAACATTTTTAAGCTTTAAGGAAATTTATTGTTGTGTAACAAGTGAGGCCAAGAACACATCATGGGAAATGGGTTATTATAACCTAAAAATGCTCTTAAAATTATGGCGACACACTTGGATAAGTTACATAGGTGTTTAATGACTTAAAATGTCATAATATTAAGTTAAAGGGTGAAAATGCAGTTATAAAAAAATTGTGGGTGTGACATTAAAAAGGTGAGATATTATGCTATAAGAGTATTTTATGTCATTTTAATGTTTTATTTGAGTTTTGTAATAAGGCCATATATTTAGGCCACTTTTATATGTTATTTAATGCTTTTATTGCGTTAAAAATTAAGTATTTGTTGAGTATAATGTAGAAAATATGGCGTTAAGTGAAATACCCCAAACTTATTAAACATGGATTAAATATTTAATCACATTAATTAAGGCCTGAACATGCCTTATAAGTCAACTGAGAACAACAGTGGTCAACATAAAACAAGATGTTGCACCCTTTGACTGTTAAGGGTAAATAAATACCCAAATGAACTTCTTAGGACCTAAAATTTTGTCCTAAGTCTATTAACATAATATTAAACATATTATAACCGTTGGACAACACTCCAACACAAAGAACAGGCACTTACATGCTTCAAGGTCAAATAGAGCAAAAAGGTGCTCTAAGAAACCTTAAAAATCTAATGACCTCTAAATGATATAAAATTGGATACCATGATCAAATATCATGTAAGGGACACAACAAGACCGTTTTCAAAGAAAACCAAGCTCAGAAACACCTTGCGACACAAAATGTGCACTAAAACTCCTTAAAGCATGTTTTTGTGTAATCGCCTTCTAAATTGGTTTTAAATGAGCTAAAAGGTTATAAATACCTTTAAATATGATAAAAATATCATATTATATGATATTAGGAATTTAATTCCAGAAATTTACGAATTTTTACAAATTTAATATTAAAATATTAATAAAACCCTAAAGTGGGGCCCGTTTGGGTCAACATTGACTAAGTTGGTCAATGTTGACCATTGACCACGAAATGGACTACATGAAATCAGATAATTAAGTCTCTTAACAGACCAAGAGACAAGAGACATGTGACAATTAAATATAGTCCTTTACTTTTACATAAAAAAAATAAGAAAAGAATACTTTACCTAATAAAACAAAACAATTGTCTACACTCACCTTACCCATGTGAGCCAGCGATTTTTGGAGCCTCTTACCCCTTGTATTTCGTGGCTCCCAAGCAGTACAAGACAATGCAAGATGAGTCACCTTTCACTTTTGCTAAAAGTCACATTATTATCTCATTTTTGATTCAAATTTGAATCAATCAAGCCCTACCTTCTCCAATCATACACGCCTGCCCCTCTTCTTATCTCCACCGAATTTAGCTCAATTATTCAACTCCAATCAGCCTTGGTGAGTCATCAAGTCACTAAAACATAAAAAAATGCAAAAAAATGTGTTTTAAGGAAAAACTAGGTCATTTCTCTCATTAGCTCCATTCCAAACGTGGAGCTCACTGCCAACTCTCCCTTTGGCTCCTCTTGACCGAAGGTAAGGTTCCCAAGCTCCATTGATGAGAGCTCAAGCTCTAGGTAAGCTCTTAAGGCATAAAAATGCCCATTTTCTTCATCTTTCTTTCCTTTTCGATTGATCTACACTCCAACCTTTTCTATACATCTATGTAGAGAGATTTGGAGGTTAAAGGAAGGTCCAATATCGTTCATAACAAGATCTAAGGAAAAGTTCAAGTCTTGACCATTTAAGGTAAAAATGTGCTTTAAGCTCATAACTTTTGATTCCCTTCAAGTTCGGCTGTGAAACTTTGGTCATAGCCTCATCTCTTCTTCTCCTTTTCATGTGGAATCTGTTGGTTAGCCATTTGGAGCAAAGGTGGCCGAGATCCAAAGGAAATACCCTCTTTTAAGGCATTTTTCCAAGGTAAAACCTAATAACAAGGTAGCTTGTTGAGATCTAGCTATTTCCTATGTCAATATGGTAGATCTAACACCTTGTGGTGTGCTTGATTCAGGTCGAAACCATCTTGAACTCTTCTTGCATTCTTAAGGTGATTTTTGCCTTAAATCTTACATTAAATTACTTCTTATGGTTAGATCTTTCTTGGAGACTAACTAGGCCTTGTTTTTCTGTTTGAAAACATGTAAGAGAAGCTTTGGAGAAATTCCTCCTAAGGTGGCGAATCCAAACAAGGATTACCTAAGCTAAATCAAGGTATAAATCACTTAAACATTAACTTTGCTAAGTTAAAAATGTTCTAAGCTAATTCTAATACTATTGCCGTGAGTGAAGAAGAATAATAAGGTCTTGTTTGACCTTAAAATGTTTAAGGAATGGTTTAATAAATTTTATAACTAATTAAACAAGCATAAATGTCAAATTTAAGACATTATGTGGAAGTTTGGTAAATAAATGAAAACTATATGGTGAGGCCGAAAATTTATATGTATTTTGGGACATTTATGTGTAATTTATTTTGTGAGCAAATGTTTGTAATAAGGCCATGTATTTTAGGCCATTTTATTTATGCATTTACAAGCTTTTAATTAAGTTTAAGTAGTATAAATGCATTACCGAAAATAATGGGGTATTAGGTGTAATTAAATTAAATTTAGGGCTTTAGAAGAATAAAGCCGAAAATTAGAGTTAAAAAGGGATTAAAATAAAGTTTATAAGACTTTATAAAGTTTTGAGGTCAAAAGGTGATTTCTAGAAAGTTTGGGTACTAAACCGTAATTATAAGGAATGGTGGTCAAGGAAATATTAAGGAGGTCAACATTGACCATATGCTAGGTTTTGACCAAAATAAATAAGTTAGATAACTTATCTAAGGTTTTATAATAAGTTATGTATTTAATGGTAATATTTTTATAACATATGTGGTAAATATGTTATTACCGAAAATAAAGGGTGTACAATGGTATTTTAAACACCCATGGGCTATTAGGAATTTTTAGGAATTTATTGAGTTGTTTTTGGAATTAAAATGAACTATATATGTATAATATATAGTTATTATGTCATTATGACACATTGGAGAAAAATAGATGGTGGAATGGTAATTACCAAGAGTATATGGGTTAATAAGGATATTATAACCCTTTGGTGAAATTTGGAGATTTTTAGAATTATATAAGAGTATTTGTTAAGATATGTGTATAAGATATGGTTTTAATGATATGGTAAGACTATATGTTATAAATAGGGCCAAATGGCAATTATAGAATAGCACAAGGGCTGTTCGGAATTTACAAAAAAATAACCATAGGTTATACCCTTTTTATAAGTTAGAAATGTTATATTAAAAATGGAATATAAAACATGGTATAAAATTAATGGGGATTTGTAATTAAGGGAAAACTATTGGTTTGTGAAAAAGAATATGGTTTGATATGGTGCCCATGCGGCAATAATAAATAGTTTGGATAAAAACCATAGGTTATAATTAAAGGAAATAAGAATATCATGTCAAATGATATTAGCATATGGAATAGCATTACATAATGTTAGTGGTCAAAATAGAATTTAAATAAATTCAAGGGCTTTACCGAATGATAGAGTTTGGAAAATGAATTTTAGACTAAGGTCTATAATGTTATAAATGTTATAACAATTATATGGTATTAAGGTGGTTTAATGACATTAATACAAATAAGGTATTCACATTAAATGGTGTGACAAACTATAAACGAATGGGATTTATAAACTAAGGTACTTATGGAATAAAACTTAGGAGTTGTAAACGTACAACATAAATGGTACATAATATTAGGATAACATCTTAATATAAGTTATATGATGTAATACAACTAATGGGAATAATCATCTAATAAAAGATGATAAAATGTAACATAAAATATAAGAGTTTATGAAACTCATGAGAATTACCTACGTGGTAAAATATATACATACACAAGAATAATGTATATAAGGTGGATGATATATTTTGGTTGAAAGCCATATGATTTAATGGTGGTGGTTATTAAAAAAATATAGATATAGTTACGAACTATAAGTTATGAATTTTAGAATGCAATATAATATAAGATGGCATGCATACATGCAACTATAGGTTACGTACCTAAACTAGATGTGGGTAAGATTAAAAGAAATATAAGGAGTTAAACTTAACAGTTGAATGTTTTGACGTACGCGTTTTAAAGTAACAAAGCGACTGTTTTAGAAAAACCTGTAACAAACAACTGTAGAAAACAGGGGTGAACTGTCGGGGTTACTTATAATTCGGAAATACCGGATGTAGTTAGTCATGGAGACTGACTTATAGTTTTATTACCGTTTAGAGTATACTTCTGACAAGGACGCTTGACGAGCTAACGGACTACACGGAGCGTAGGATCTTGCTGATTCATACTCCACCGTAATACAGTCAGGGTGAACGGTATGTAAAGGGGTTTGATCCGAGTTGTCCTAAGGTTGCTCCTTGGGCTCGGATTTGGTTGATATAACTTGTATGTGTTATGTGTCTCTGATTGTCCCTGAGGGCTTCCTCAGTTCAGACATCCGTGTGATTTGTGATAAGATTGTTTGTCTGAATGTGATAATTAATATGCATGAACTGTATATTTATAGCTGCTTATTATTTACTGTTGTTGAGTTAACAGATTGGTTCGTATATATGAAACCTATATATATAAAACGAACTAGGGCTATGGTGCTATCTTATATGAAATATAAGGAACGTAAGTAAAACATTGTAGCACTATGATAATAACGTATACATATTATCTGAGACTTTTGTACGGAGCATTGGCCTTTTCTATACGCCGCTCTCGTATCTAACACTGGATCCCGAGTTTACAGACTCCGGATTGGAAATGACCTTAGTCTGCTGTGTTAGAAAATTTGGTAATGCGAAGGCGATGGTATAATTAATTAATTAATGGAATTGAAGTAAAGCCAAGAGGATGTGGCTCTTGGTGCGCGCTGTGATCACAAAAACGATACCAGGATGTCCGCGTACGGGTCCGTAAGTATCAAGAAAATTTCCCGTGAGCTAGAATGGCTCGTTGGTCGGAGACTCTACCGTTGGAGTGGCTACTGCCGTGGGTGACCCGCCATAATATATGGGTAATTAGAGACATGTCATTTTAACGAGACATTGTCACTAGGTATAACTGAACAACTAAAACACATTGAGACTTATACAGTGGCGAACAATACCATGGACGAGACTTAATACTTGTTTATTATTCTCGTTGTTTCGCTTTGTTGTTCATTGGTTATACTTGTGGTTATTTTATTGTGTGTTGATAGTTGGATGGAGCTTACAAGGCTAAGGTAAATTAAATATGAACGCTGTACGCTACGGCGAATGTACATTGTACATTATATTGTTATTGCTCGATACGTTCGATATATAATTGTGGATTGTGTTATTAAATGATTGTAGATTGGATGGATGGCTGAATATCTTTGAATATTTGGATGGATGAATAAGTGTATTGTATATGTTTATTACAGTATTGTTTATAACTGTAAATGGTAAAGCATGAAACCGATCTAATAATAAGATGGTTAAAATGACAAGTGACCATTAGGGTCCAGGCCCGGCATACTCAGCGTCTATCACTGATACTACACCATTTCAGGTTGTTGATCATTGTCGGAGCTGAAGAGCAGGAACAGGGTAATTGGAGATGTGTATAGTAATGAAGATGGTGTATGGTCTTATGGTAAGGTTATGTATTTTTCAGGATTGGGTAGACGCTCACTTGTCGATGTTTATGGTTTGTGGACTTAGTATGATGTATAGGAGTTTCTCGTTATCACTGCGGTTAGCAGTTTATTTATTTTGGAAGTTGGATGTAGTTGGCTTCGTTGCTCCATGGCGAGTAATGGCCGGTGACACCCGAGTGAGTTTGTAATAGTTATTTATTTTACCGCTGCGAGACGTTTTTATTTATTGCTACGTGAGGGGTTATATCGTGATTATGGAGAGGGGTGTTACATTAAGGGGCTATTTGGTGATTTTAATCACCTAAAAATGTTTGGGTTAAATTACCGATGAATTTAGTGATAAGCCTCAGACTTATCATATTTATAGGCTAGAATTATAAGATTATTAGTTTAAACAAGGATATAATAGCTAGTATTTATATTATTTTATATATAAAGTCCATTTTATAAGTTCAGACTTATGTTTGGTATGTTTTTCATGTTAGGAATAAATTTCTAACCAAAGGACGAGTGTTGTCGGGCATGATGTCGGATGTACCACTCACGGATCAAGATGGAGCAGAGCAGAGGTATTGCCGGATGCAGTGCCGGGTAGCATCTAGCCAGCACCAGTGAAGAGTCACCTCGATTCATCAAAAGCTGGCAGTTAATTACCGTTATCAAACCAGCTAGTGCCGGGTATGATGCCGGACATCCCCTGTCCGACACAAGTATCTTCTCGCTGATTTGGTGGTTTAATCGACCGTTAGAGAACATGTTTTGCATGTGGTGTTGGGTACTACTCACCCGGCATGGCTCCCGACACACATTAGGAATTGAAGTCTATAAATAGGCTGAGGGTCTAAGGCTTCAAACACACTGGAGAAGTGAATATACTTCACTCAAACTTCATAAATCGGTATCACTTCTACCAAGGAAGTTCTGTGCATCTATCCACGCAAAGAGGAGAATATCCTTGTCGGGTTAAGGCTATGACCAATTCCATTCTCCTTTTTGTATTCCTTCCTTCATTGTGTGGATGGTGAAGTAGAATGCCTTGTGGTTCTTTGTTAGGGATGATTTCTTCCTTGTAAATGATTATGATCATTCAATATAAGTACAAGCGTTAATTAAGATTTCAGTCAGTTGCAAGTGAATATGTTGATCGCTTATTCTTCCCATTCAAGTTTCTACTTGAGTTTTATCAGACAAGAGTAGAATTGGAAAGAGGAAATCTTAGTGAATATTTACCATTGCCTTCTGCGCATTAGTGGGAGCAACACTTAAGATTTAGAATTTAATCCATTTTTCCCACTATCTTGTTCATTTCGTGGCAAGAAATACGCTTGATTCGACAATGGGTATAGAGTTTCCTGTTGTCAAACCTGAAACTGGAAATACAATTGACAACTTGAACATGTCAGGTGTACTGTTGGGTGTCTGGTGTCTGGTGCATTCAAAATCCTTGAATGTGTCGTGCATCTGGTGTCCAGTCGGACATCCGGCGCGTTCAATTGTTTGGTTAAGTTCGAGTCTTGTGATTATATTTTGTGATTATATGGTACTTAGGTTGATTGTAATCCCGAACCTAGGACTAATCATTGTAGATACTCCATTTAGTTAGATTCTTAGTTTGTTTTCTTAATTTTAAATTATTATTCATTTCCCCCCTTGTTAGAATTAGACAATTACTAGGATTAGGACTAATTTCTATTAAGTCCCTAGGGTTCAATACTTTGGTCGTAATTTACTTACACTTTATTCCGATCGGGATTTTTGCTACCCGTAGTAGAGTTGTAGGATTCTTTTATTCTTTTATTTATTTTGTACAATCTTCCCTACAAATTTCTCGTTAGCAAAATGACGTCGTTGCCGGGGACTTGGAATTAGTCCAAGTTCTAAAATTGGTGATTGTCCTATTCTTTATTCTTTTATTTATTCGTTGATTTGGTTTTGATTCATTCTTTTCATTCAAAGTGCCTATTATTTATTCGTTGATTTATTTCTTTCTAACTCATTTATATATATATGGCATGCAAAATAGTAACAAGCATGTTCAGAGGAAATCCGACGCCGGGAATTTTTATATATGTTGCTTTTATTTTTCCTATATTTGTAATTGAACTGCTGCAGGTGCGAGGTAAGAAAGTTCAAAGTGTCGTGCATAGAGTCGGATGGGATATATCCGGCTTCCTATAACTTAATGTGCCGGATACGAGAGACCTGTCACCTGCAAACGGTTTTTTTATATACTAAAAACTACGAAATTAATCCTAGAAATTAATAAATAAAATAAACCTACGGGTTGCAAAATAATTCTCGGCCATTGTAGTATAGTAATATGAGCAACGGGGTATCGAACCAGGGGACTAAGCAATAAATCTATCCTAGCAAAGGCTGTAAATTGGGGGAAGTTGTAGATTAATAAAAATTGAAAAGCGAAGGAAAAGCAACTGAGAATAAGATAATTAAAACGGAACTCCGGGTTTAGGTGGCCGATCCTAGTTAAGTCATGTAGTTCTATCATCAATTGATTAGGGAATAGGATTTGGCAAATTCTAACCAATTTCTAAATGACTAAATCCTAGCCCAATAGATCTCTCATGCATAGAACGCGATAAATTAAATCATGAATCTATCACAACTAATGCAAAATGATTAAGCATAAGGATTTAAAACGCATCTGAAGGCTAAACTTTTCAATCAGAAAAGCTTTCCACAGATTAACAGATTATAACGACCTAACTATCAATCACCAATCAGATCTTGACAACTTTCGCAAAGCTAAAAATAAAGTAGCAAATTTTATTGATTGCACAAACAAGATTTATAATCTGAAACGAATCCAAGATAAATCCCAAATCAACCAATAACAAATCTACAAAATCCTAACTATTTACAACCACCATACCCCGGAGTTTAATCCCTTATCCAAGCATAACGAAAGAGAAAACAATAAGAGAAGAAAGTATAGGAGTCATCTCTATGTTAATCTGAAGATCTGCAAGGAATTGGGTTGAACGGACAAGTGAAATCGAAGCAGAAATCCTCTTCCTGATGCAAAGGTTGCACGGCTGTCTTCAAAATCTCGTGTATGGAGTGTCTCTCTCAAATTCTGAATAATGAATGGATGTCTTCCCCTTCCAAAGTCCCTCTTATTTATAGTTGAAAATCAAGACTATTCGCCTGTCCATTGATGGTCTTCTTTAAAATGTTCTTCAGTTTTGTGTAATAAATAAAGACCTTCCAACTCCTCTAACTTCCTTTATTCAATTATCTTCAACCAACTAATAACTCTTGGAAGGAATATGGAGTTATTTATTCAATTAACTTCATCCATCAATGCTATTGGAAGACTCTGGAGTTGCGACAGTATCGTAAAAAACAAGCGGGGAAGGAGTTACCCCACCCCACACTTAGAGTGAAGCAATGTCCTCATTGCTTAGAAAGAATTAACATTGCGCAAGCAATCCAACAGGGAAACAAAATCGCACACATCAGTACAGAGGGAGCATGTGAAACATAAAAGAGTGAAAAGAAATGGAATACTCCCCAAAGTCCGATCAGAGTGTGTAGCAAGGCCAACCTCACACTTGAGTTCAGCTAAGTGACAAAGTAACCAAGATGAGAAATATAATCTGTATAGCCAGAAGAACTCAAGTGGAACTAGACAAAATCTTTAGTATAAAAATAAGAGCCAAGACTCTTACATTAAGCATAACAGTAGTCGACAACACACCACAAACAAATAAGAAAAGAGAAAAAATAAACAACTAAACTAAAAAAAAAAAACGAAAAAATACAAACCAGTGGGGTGCCTCCCACTAAGCTGCCCAGAGTTAGAGTCTCTGGCTAGACTTCACAAGACAGCATTAAGGAGATGAAGAAGTGTGGTTGGGAATACCACAACTTCCTAGAGCGAGCTTTCGAAGCTTCCTCAATGCAAAACAAAGTCTCCAAGGGTTTTCTTCTTTTTATCTATCGACTTCGGGAGGCTTGAAACATCTGAGGCAGCCGGCTGATCCTGCACAAAAGACACTTCATGCAAATCAATTAGCATCAGCAATACTAATATACTTTTTCAAACGAGCCTCATTGACTTTGAAAACTTCACCCTTTTTATTTTCCACCTCGTAAGCCCCGTAAGAAGTGATACCAACAACTTTGAAAGGACCGGCCCAGTGGGACTTAAGCTTCCCAGGGAAAAGCTTCAATCTTGAATTGTAGAGCAGCACCCAATCTCTAACTTTGAAGTCCCTTCTCTGAATCATCTGATCATAGAGCTTCTTAGTGCGCTCTTTATAGATTTTTGCACTATTGTAAGCCTGATCCCTTAGCTCCTCTAACTCTGAGAGCTGAAACTCCCTCCTCTCACCAGCATCATGAATATCAAAATTCAGGGCCTTAAGTGCCCAGTATGCTTTATGCTCCAACTCCACAGGCAAATGACAAGACTTACCATACACTAACCTGAAAGGAGACATCCCAATGAGAGTCTTGAATGCAGTTATGTAGGCCCACAAAGCATCATCGAGCTTCTGAGACCAATCCTTCATGGAACAACTGACGATCTTTTGAAGAATCCACTTGAGCTCTCAATTGGACACTTCAGCTTGTCCATTCGTCTGTGGGTGGTAGGGCAGAGCAACCTTGAGGCGCACTCCATACTTAGTTAAATACCCCATAATTAAAAATAGTGATTAATTAGGCTAATAAGTAATTTAGAAGCTTAATTATGTCAAAATAATCATGAGGGAACAAATCCCAAAGAAAACGGATCCTTAAAACGGATTAAAAACACAAACGAATCTTAAAGCGCGTTCTTCGAGGAAACCGGGAAAACGCGACTTTAAGCGGGTCAAATAGACTCGTAACAATTTGGTCAACTAAATAGTCATTAATAAAATTAGTGAAGGCTTAGGACCAATAAAATCAATAAAACGAGAAAATAGTAAAAACTGTCAAAAACGGGAAGTTGTGGGGTAGAATTGTAAATAAAATAAATTAGTGTGTCCACTATTGAAATAAAAAAATAAAAACTTAAAGTGTGTGTGTGCAGTGGGGTGGCCGATTTACTGCCCTCTCTCACACCCCTCTCTTAATTCCCTTCTATGTACAAAATACAAACAAAATAAAAAGCCAAAAGTAATATCTCTCCTCCCTCACAAACTCTCTCTCACGTTTTTACTCTGCCCAACACTCTTCTTATTCCTTCTGCATCTATGGCGCTTTGAGAACCCACACACAGAGCCCACTTCCTCTTCATTTTTGAAACCTCAAATCACCACCAAATGCTACAAAATTATACCGTTGAATTCGTATCGCTTTGGAGAACATTTTACACCCTTCAAAAATCTAAAACCTCCAACTTTATTTTTGAGGTATAATCGTTTTGGAGCCTAAGGAGCACCATTTTAAGCTCCATCTTCTTCTTCATGTCCTAAGGTAAGAAAAAAGACCAAAGCTCTCTTCTTTTCCATTTTTCCTTGCAAAAACCAAACTCACGTGAACACCATTATTTTTCCTCACCCAGCCGGTTTGGTGTTCCTCCTTGAGAGCTGAAGCCTTGTCATTTTCTACACAAAAACTCCATTAGAAGCTCAAGGTAAGATTTCCTAAGTGATTTAAATGAGTTCTCATAAGTTAGGGTTTTAAAACCTACGTAGAAATTTACTAGTTTGTGTGTGTATGTATTCCTTATTACATGGTGTAGCTTGGCTTAAATAAAATCAAGAAAACAAAGAAGGAAAGAGGAGCTGTAAAGGAGAAAGAGAGAAAGGAAAAGAAACAAGAGCTCAAGGTAATGAAATGTCTCTGTACAGTTTTTAATGTTTGTGTATGTATAAGTATATTGCTCTAGTAATGGTCTAAGCCATTGTAACCGTAGGAAGAGAATGGGTATATTAATGTGGATGGTAATTGTAGTTTGAAGCTTTTGAAAACAAGTAAATAAATTGTTAAGTGTGCAATAAGTATTAGAAGTTGTGTGAGAATAATGTATATGTTGACCAGGTTGTGAACTATGTTGAGTGTGCAAAATTATGTGGTGAGAACACTTAGAAATGTAGGCAAACTCTGTCAAATTTGGTTAGGAATTTAGAGTCTTGTGTGCTGTTAGTGAAGAAAGAACATAGAGTTTACAGAGAAGAAAAGAATGAGATTTCACTTGGTTTGTAACAGAAGAGGAGGAGTAGTTGAGTGGAGTTGTGAATGGTGAAATGTGAGTTGTCAAACTAAGTTAGGTTAGATTGAGAGTCATTTAGTTAGTGGGAAGAAGAAAAGAAAAATCTGTAACAACAAGAAGAAGTAAAACTGTAACAGGAAGAGAAAAACTTACAGTGAGTGTGTTAATGTAACAGATTTTTATAGAGTTGTATTAGGTTAGTTTAAAATGCTTAATCAATGTCAAAACATGCTAGATTATATGTAGGAATATTAGGGAAGAGATTGGAAGAAGTTTGGAGTTGAAACAAGTTCAAAAACTTACATAATTTGTAAAACTACAACTGGTCCGGGTTCGTAAACCAGTACAGAAACCCGGACCAGCATAAAAACTCGACAGAGTGTTATACAAAAGGAGTGGTCCGGGTTTGCAAACTAGGACACTAACCCGGACCCCCCTAAATCATACCCGTAAGTTATCAAAACAAGTGGTCCGGGTTTGCAAGGAGTACACAAACCCGGACCATACGAAAAACATACCCGTAACTTACAAAGACATGTGGTCCGGGTTTGTAGAGTAGGACACAAACCCGGACCAAACGATTTCCTTACCCGAGAGATTACCAAAGTGGGGTCCGGGTTTATAAACCCGGACAGTAACCCGGACCACCCCAAAATTTATACAGAATGTGTTTTAAAGCTATTCTAAGGATGGGTAATGATGGTTAAGACATGATTAATGATGTTTAAAGGTCATTAAGGCCATAAACAAGTTTAGAAAATAATTTTAAGTAAGTAACTTAAGTAAATGTAATTGAATAACAATGAATTAGTAAGTATAAACCAGGAAATGTTAGGAAGGTAATTAGTAAGGTTAAGTAAAGGTAATTAACCACTTAATCACATGTATGTTATAGGACTTGGATTGTGAACACCGAAGGAACGTCGGATACAAGTACAATGGTGAACGGTATGAACTTCTCATGCCCCGTATGCTACCTTGGTTACTCTGATTTGTGTGTTGTGTGCTAATTGATCACCAAATAATAAACGCACGAATCAGACATATTATGCTTACTTGTGAATATCATGAGATTGTTCTTTGTTTGGATATTCTTTTAAATCATAGTTTGTATAATTCATGAAATGTATGGATGAATATGAATGCGTGTATGCTTGATGTAATGTATTGTGACCGAATGTTATTGTGGTTGGACTTCTAACTGATTCCTAACGAGCTAACCAATCTAACTTAATAAATTGGTAATTAAATTGGAATGAGTAGAAGTCCGATATAGTTTCGGCCACGCGTGAGGATGCGGAGACACAAGAGGTTGGATCCAATTCCTGGCTCTTAAACTGGTCCACGGCCCAAACCCCTTAAATGGGTAGCATCCTGGATTGGTGAGTCAAGTAAAACCCGGTGGTGGGACGGTGTAGTCCCTGCCCGGAGGTCATACCGACTTAACATGAGTAAAATTAAGTAAGTAAGAATGAGTAAACAAGTATGGAAAAGTAAGTAAGTAAAGTAAGAGAAATTGTATGTAAGTGTTGTGTAATGAGTAAAAGAGTAATAAGCATCCGATTAACACGGATGCGTAATTTGGCTAACACTTGTGAAGGTAAGTAATGTGTATGCTATTGTATTGTTGTTTTAGCTTGTGCATGTATTGTGTATGACTGTATGATGAGTGTAAAGCATGTATGTATGTTAAAATGAACCGCATGTTTAGTCGACCTGAATAGTTGGCGTGCCCTTGTTAGCACGCGGTATATGCGAAGTTTATGCACAGCTTTTGCTGATCCCCTTGGGGCGATGTTTTTACCAAAATGCATGTCCTCGTGAAGGGTGAAGACTTGTGAGCTCCGGACGATTTCTTTTTGTCTGTAATTAATGAATTGTGACGGTGTACTAAGTTGTACACGGCTGTGAGCTTTTTGTTTAGCCGGTGTACCATGGGTACACCTTTTTGGATAATGATAGAATGGTGACTTGGTATAGATGAGTAGATTGTGTAAACTCATTATTTTTGGGAGCAAGAGAAAGGATGTAATTGAATACACTTAGATACTCGGTGATCCATTAATGTAAGTATTTGATATTCGGTATTTAAGTAATGTAGCTCGGTATATTTAGACATCAGACCGTGACTGTAGGTAGTGTAAGCCTAGCTAGCCGTATGGGCGGTTAGCGGCGTTGTATCACCCGCCGTAGTAGTAGTATTTCCGCTGTGACGTAGTAGGATTATTAGAGTGATTAGACGGTAAGTAAGGGATTAGCGGCAGGGGTGTTACAAAAAGTGGTATCAGAGCGTAGTTACGCTCTGATGACCTAGTTACCGAGCATAGGGATTACCGAGTTAGGATTTCAACCGTCTTAAGAGGATACTTAGGAACTTAACTAGGAACTACCGTTGTTAACAACGGATACCCTTGACGTTCTTATGAACGATACCGTGCTTAAATTCCAAGACCCAATGGTCACATGTTACAAAGCCTAATGTAAATGCTAAATGTTCAGATGTCAGGACAAGGTCGAGGCCGAGCTAGAGGCGAAGCCTCTGATGGACCCGGCGTGCAGACGATAGCAGAGATCGTCGCCGCCACGGTAGCGCAGATGCTACCACAAGTAATCACTACTATGCAGCAAACCCAACAAAACCAACAAACTTAAACGGGACCAATCCCGCCCCCTCCACCGAGAGAAGCAAACTGGGTAAAAGCTGTAGCGGAACTCCGACCTCCCTGCTTTAGAGGCGAGAGTGATCCGGCTAAGCTAGAGGCCTACATCTCCGAGATGGAGACGGCATTCGAAACCCTCGAAGCTCCTGCTGGAGTTCGAGTTAGAGTAGCGGCTTACTACCTAAAGGATGCAGCCATGGATTGGTGGAAATTAATCAAGAACAACCATGCTGATGACCCCACCTTTGACTGGGAATCCTTCATAGCCCTCCTCCGATCCAAATACTACCCTGAACACGTCAAGACAAGAAAAAGACTTGAACTGGATGCTTTGAAAATGACAGAGAAGATGTTTGTCGATGAGTACTACCGCACCTTCACCTCTCTTCTACGTCTACTACCCGACCTTGGGTATACCGGCCAGGTGTTGGTCGATCGCTTCTATGGCGGTCTGAGCCATCGCCTTCGGTACGGTATGGGCTACACCAGATTTACCTCCCTTCAGGTAAATATCGGTTAAACCCTTAGTACCATTGTAAATTCCTAAATATTTACCTCTATCTTTTTAACTAAGAATCCCGGCTAATACCTGAAACTTCAGGAGTGTTATCACGCGGCATCACGCGTTGAGATCACTTGCCAACTGAGGGATGAAGAAACCGCGCTTAAGCGCAAGGCCAACAACAAAACACAAGTGCCGAGGAGCAGAACAAAGGCAAGAGTTGGAAAAAGAAGAAGGGAAAGTTCTTCCAGTAAACCCAAAAGAACTTCCCAAGTGAGAGCAGTGCCCATGCTGAGAAGGGCAACCCGGTTGAGCTTCTTCAGCTTGGTTCTTCTGCGCCGGTGGCCGCGAAGCCACTGAGATCACACCCACCTAAGGGTAAACTTCTAATCCAAATTCGTATTTGCATAAGTATCATTCCTAGTATCTCCGCACAAATGTGCTAACTCTCTAAACCTTAGGTTCTGGCTCCGGTTTCACCAAGAACTACTCCGAAGGCCGCACTACGTGTGCAGAAAGTGCAACCAAGACCATCCCGGCAAGATTGCTATAAGAGAGAAATCAAGTGCTATAACTGTCAGAAACCGGGACATAGAGCTAATATGTGCCCAGAGAATGCCAAGCCCAGAGGAAACTTTCAGAACTACAAGCAGAGGGAAGGCAAGGAGGTTGCACCTGGCGATGCACCAGCCCAGCAGGCGCCACAGGGACAGGGATCCCGGGGTCCTCAGAGGGGTGCACCCCAGAGGCAGCCTGTCTTGCATGTCATTGACCGTGACGGGTCCGGTTCTAAGTCCGGCCTAGGTAATTAATCTAAACCTTGAATCCTTGAGAAGCATGACTAAGTATTGGAGTAATTGTTTGAGTGAATGCATGAGTGAATGAATTGAAGTATGTATTGAGCATGAAATGAAGTAGTTGAAACTAGTACTCACCATAGATGAAATTTACAACCATAGGTAGCTTTAGTATCTGCTATCCAATACCTTCGAAACCAAATCAAGAAGAGACCGACATCACCAATTACCACTACTCCCGAGCAGTGTCAGGTCATCCAACCAGGTATGATTTTATTAAAGGGATACCTGACACCGGAAGCACAAATTTCAATCATCCGACGATGCAACAAACTAGGAATGGTCAAGGAGGATTTTATACACCCGAATTCCCGGTGAAGCGAAGATGAAGCTGAGAATGATGTGCTTGGGAAAGGATTGGAATCCTTATACCAAGACATACCAAGAGACACGAACACAAGACGGAGCAACGCCACCGACAATACCTCCTGAATTTCAGACAATTGTCACACAAGCAGTAGAACTTGCACAACAATGTGAATATGAGAAAGAAGAACGACTTGGGTTACACCAAGACAAGGACGAGACAACAGAATCTCTTGAACAAGGAGTGCCCGTAGTGTCTTGGTCCATTGGTGATGACGCCGTATTTATGTATAGCGAGCGAGAAGAGTGTGGACCTCGCACAGAAATTGGTATTGAGATCGGGAGATGTCCTAATCATGGGTGGAAAATCTAGGATGCTGTATCACGGAATCAACAAGATCAAGTTGAATACGGCATCGCCGGCAATAATCAATGCCACACACATGAAACCAGGACGCCTGAACCTTACCTTTAGGAAGTATTAAACTTATAGTATCATGTAATGTATTAGTAACGTGTATTAGAGACTCGGTATGTATGATGGTTGGTTTATCAATAAAGAGCAGTGTTGATTTAAATTCCACTTGTGTCCACCATCATTACTTATGAACTTGTGACTTCAATAGGTTGTGGACTCGGTACCGAAGGTAGCCTGAGTATCCTCACCGAAGCACAAGCCGGTAGAAGCGGCACCATCTTAACGGGAACCTTCCTAGTGAACGGCATTGAAGCCAATGTGTTATTCGACTCCGGCGCCTCTCACACCTTCGTATCACCATCTTTTGTGAAGAGGTTGGGGCTAGATGCGGATGAGCTACCGAATTTCCTGGTTACTCTCCCATCGAAGGAGCGAATACGCTGTACCAAGTATTACAAATCAGCCACGATCCAAATCAAAGGTGAAGCGTTTCCCATCTCCTTCATCGAGTTTAATGGATTGGGATTCGACTTGATAATCAGAATGAATTGGTTGGAGCGGCACAAGGGTAGAATCCTCTGCGCCGAGCATCGATTGCTGCTCAAGAGTCCTTCTGGGGTTACTGTATCTTACCGCAAAGACCGAGAGAGCCTTCGACCACAGTCATCTCCGCTATGACCATGTACCGGGAGCTCAGAAAGGGCAAAGAAGTGTATTTATGTTATGTACAAGACCTGGAGCGAGACCCAGAGTTTAG
This sequence comes from Limonium bicolor, assembly GCA_023374045.1. Taxonomy (NCBI): domain Eukaryota; kingdom Viridiplantae; phylum Streptophyta; class Magnoliopsida; order Caryophyllales; family Plumbaginaceae; genus Limonium; species Limonium bicolor. Next base: position 69,484,417 of record CM041777.1, on the reverse strand, counting down.
TGATGATGTACCGGTTGCATCTGAATTTCCTGATGTATTCCCTAAGGAGTTACCCGGCATGCCACCTCAGAAGAGCGGTAGAGTTTGAGATTGACTTCTTGCCAGGTACCGGTCCCATTGCTAGGGCACCATACTGCATGGCACCTGCAGAAATGACAGAACTGAAAGAGCAGTTACGTGACCTACTCGACAAAGGGTACGCCCGAGCGTATCACCCTGGGAGCACCGGTCCTCTTTGTGAAGAAGAAGGACGGTAGTCTCCGACTTTGTATTGACTACCGCGAGTTGAATGTTGTCAAAGTCAAGAATAAATACCCATTGCCACGCATCGACGACCTATTCGACCAGCTGAAAGGAGCCTCAGTCTTCTCCAAGATCGACCTCCGTTCTGGGTATCATCAGATTGCTATCAGAGAGCAAGACATTGAGAAAACGACATTCCGCACCAGATATGACCACTACGAATTCACCGTCATGCCATTCAGTCTGTCAAACGCACCAGCAAAATTCATGGATCTCATGAACCGACTTTTCAGTGAGCAGTTAGACGCCTCAATTGTTGTATTTATCGATGACATCCTTGTGTATTCCAAATCAGCAGAGGAGCATGAAGTTCATTTGAGGAAAGTACTTGAGGCACTGCGCGAGAACCAGCTGTATGCGAAGTTCTCCAAATGCGAATTCTGGCTAGATCAGGTATCATTCCTTGGTCATGTCATCTCGAGCGCCGGTATCTCAATTGACCCTTCTAAGATTGAAGCTGTACGATCATGGCCTAGACCCAAGACTGTTACCGACATTAGGAGCTTTCTTGGTCTAGCCGGTTACTACCGGAGATTTGTCAAGGACTTCTCGAAAGTCGCTAAGCCCATGACTACACTGGTGAAGAAAGATGCACCGTTTGTATGGACAGACGAGTGCGAAGTATCATTTTAGAGCCTAAAAGACTCATTGACCTCAGCGCCCATCCTTACTCTTCCAGAGGGCACAGAGGGATTTGAGGTATATTGTGATGCATCAGGCAAGGGAATGGGATGCGTACTCATGCAGCATGGCAAGGTTGTAGCTTATGCCTCCCGCCAGCTGAAAAAGCATGAGGAGAATTACCTGACACATGACTTAGAGTTAGGAGCCATTGTCTTCGCCTTGAAGATATGACGACACTATCTCTATGGGGTAAGCATCACCATCTACTCCGACCACAAGAGCTTACAGTATGTATTCACGCAGAAAGAACTGAATTTGAGACAGAGAAGGTGGATGGAGTTTCTCTCAGACTACGACATCGACCTACAATATAAGGAAGGTAAGGCAAACGTTGTAGCCGACGCCCTGAGTCGTCGAGCACACTCGCTCCATTCGCTACTCGCTTCTTCTATCTTGGTTGACGAGGTGCGAGACGCTCAGTTGAGCGACCCTTACCTGACCGAAATCAGACAGAAGATCACAGATGGTACATTTGAGAAGAAGAAATATGATTTTAAGTTGCATGAAGATGGTCTGATTCGGCTGAATGGCAGGCTATGCGTCCCCCGAAGCAATGCTGAGCTAAGGGATCGCATCCTGCGAAAGTCACACAGTTCTACATTGTCAGTTCACCCAGGAGCCTCCAAGATGTACAAAGACATGAAGAGGTACTTCTGATGGTCTGGGATGAAGTCAGATGTGATAGAGTATGTGTTGAGATGCTTGACATGCCAGAAAATGAAATTTGAGCATCGTAGACCGGGCGGAATGGTACAATCTATGCCAGTTCCGGAGTGGAAATTTCATGATATCTCCATAGATTTTGTTGTAGGACTCCCATCTGCTAGGGGAGGACTCAACATGATCTGGGTTGTAGTCGATCGCCTCACCAAGGTTGCCAGATTCATACCGATGAAGGACACCTGGAAGGTAGTGAAGCTCGCAGAGCTATTCGACAGGGAGATTATCAGACATCACGGAGTCCCGAAGACCATAGTATCTGACCGCGACACCAGATTTCTTTCGAGATACTGGAAAGCTACACGGGAAGCGCTGGGTACGGAATTGAAGCTGAGTACCGCCTTCCATCCTCAGACCGACGGTCAGACAGAAAGGACTATCCAGACACTAGAGGACATGCTTAGGGCATGTGCCTTAGATTTTCAGGGGAGTTGGTTAGATAAGCTTCATCTTATCGAGTTTTCATACAATAATAGTTATCACGCTTCGATTAAGATGTCGCCTTTCCAAGCCCTATACGGTAGACCTTGCCGTACACCTTTGTGTTGGGATGAGTCAAGTGAAGCGGTCATCATAGGACCGGAGTATTTAGAACAAGTCCAAGCGGAAGTGCAACAAATCCGAGCCAATATGAAGGCAGCCCAAAATAGACAGAAATCCTATGCGGATGTGCGACGACGCGACCTTGAGTTCGCCGTGGGCGACCAAGTGTTCTTGCACGTTTCACCTATGAAGAGCGTGTTCCGATTTGGCCAGAAGGGCAAGCTGAGCCCAAAGTTTGTAGGGTCGTACACTATCACCGAGAGAGTTGGAGCTGTAGCCTATAGGTTAGCGTTACCTAAGGACTTGGGACGTGTCCATGATGTTTTTCATGTGTTACAACTCAAGAAGTATATTGCCGATCCTTCTCATGTCCTAGAGCCCGAGAGACTTTCCATTGAGCCGACCATGAGATATGTCGAGACCCCCGTGAGAATCCTTGATATGAAGACCAGAGACACTCGCCATAAGTCCATACGAATGGTGAAGGTCCTATGGTCAAACCATGATGTCGAAGAAGCGACATGGGAGTTAAAAGATGCCATGAAGGCGAAGTACCCACAATTATTCATAGACTAGGTAGTCTAGTATTTAGTAGATACGGGTACGGGGCGTACCCCTTTTAAGGGGGGTAGAGCCTTTTTTGCTTTTGCATTGCTTCGGGTTAGCATTGCATAGTGTGTAGGTATTGTAGTATGTTTTGATGGCACATGTAGTGCGAAGTGTAGTTAGTATGTATGTGTATTATGTGTAGTGTGTAGTGTATGGATGTGTATGTACAATGTATGGTGTATTGGTGTAATGTGTATTGTGGATTGCAATGGTGCATTGTGGAATGATGTGTATGGAAATGGTGAATTGTGTATGTGAATTGTGTATGGTGCTTGAATTGTGTGTGCTTGTAATGTGGAGAAAGTAAACACCTCATAGGTGGTCGTAAGACACATTATGGCAATTGGTTTGCCTAATGAGTAGAATTAGTAAACTATTAACCTTGAGCAACTTTGAGGGCAAAGTTCTTAAGGGGGTAGATTGAAATACCCCATAATTAAAAATAGTGATTAATTAGGCTAATAAGTAATTTAGAAGCTTAATTATGTCAAAATAATCATGAGGGAACAAATCCCGAAGAAAACGGATCCTTAAAACGGATTAAAAACACAACGAATCTTAAAGCGCGTTTTTCGAGGAAACCGGGAAAACGTGACTTTAAGCGGGTCAAATAGACTCGTAACAATTTTGGTCAACTAAATAGTCATTAATAACATTAGTGAAGGCTTAGGACCAATAAAATCAATAAAACGAGAAAATTGTAAAAACTGTCAAAAACGGGAAGTTGTGGGGTAGAAGTGTAAATAAAATAAATTAGTGTGTCCACTATTGAAATAAAAAATAAAAACTTAAAGTGTGTGTGTGCAGTGGGGTGGCCGATTTACTGCCCTCTCTCACACCCCTCTCTTAATCCCTTCTATGTACAAAAGACAAACAAATAAAAAGCAAAAAGTAATCTCTCTCCTCCCTCACAAACTCTCTCTCACGTTTTTACTCTGCCCACACTCTTCTTCTTCCTTCTGCTATCTATGGCGATTTGAGAACCCACACACAGAGCCCACTTCCTCTTCATTTTTGAAACTCAAATCACCACCAAATGCTATAAAAATTATACCGTTGAATTCGTATCGCTTTGGAGAACATTTTACACCCTTCAAAAATCTAAAACCTCCAACTTTATTTTTGAGGGTATAATCGTTTTGGAGCCTAAGGAGCACTATTTAAAGCTCCATCTTCTTCTTCATGTCCTAAGGTAAGAAAAAGACCAAAGCTCTCTTCTTTTCCATTTTTCCTTGCAAAAACCAAACTCACGTGAACACCATTATTTTTCCTCACCCAGCCGGTTTGATGTTCCTCCTTGAGAGCTGAAGCCTTGTCATTTTCTACGCAAAAACTCCATTAGAAGCTCAAGGTAAGATTTCCTAAGTGATTTAAATGAGTTCTCTTAAGTTAGGGTTTTAAAACCTACGTAGAAAATTTACTAGTTTTGTGTGTGTATGCCTTGTTACATGGTGTAGCTTGGCTTAAATAAAATCAAGAAAACAAAGAAGGAAAGAGGAGTTGTAAAGGAGAAGGAGAGAAAGGAAAAGAAACAAGAGCTCAAGGTAATGAAATGTCTCTGTACAGTTTTTAATGTTTGTGTATGTATAAGTATATTGCTCTAGTAATGGTCTAAGCCACTGTAACCGTAGGAAGAGAATGGGTATATTAATGTGGATGGTAATTGTAGTTTGAAGCTTTTGAAAACAAGTAAATAAATTGTTAAGTGTGCAGTAAGTATTAGAAGTTGTGTGAGAATAATGTATATGTTGAGCAGGTTGTGAACTATGTTGAGTGTGCAAAATTATGTGGTGAGAACACTTAGAAATGTAGGCAAACTCTATCAAAATTTGGTTAGGAATTTAGAGTCTTGTGTGCTGTTAGTGAAGAAAGAAGATAGAGTTTACAAGAAAAAAGAGAGAATATTTATTTGGTTTGTAACAGGAAGAAAAGGAGTAGTTGAGTGGAGTTGTGAATGGTGAAATGTGAGTTGTCAAACTAAGTTAGGTTAGATTGAGAGTCATTTAGTTAGTGAGAAGAAGAAAAGAAAATCTGTAACAACAAGGGAAGAAGTAAAACTGTAACAGGAAGAGAAAAACTTACAGTGAGTGTGTTAATGTAACAATTTTTATAGAGTTGTATTAGGTTAGTTTAAAATGTTTAATCAATGTCAAAACATGCTAGATTATATGTAGGAATATTAGGGAAGAGATTGGAAGAAGTTTGGAGTTGAAACAAGTTCAAAAACTTACATAATTTGTAAAACTGCAACTGGTCGGGGTTCGTAAACCAGTACAGAAACCCGGACCAGCATAAAAACTCGACAGAGTGTTATACAAAAGGAGTGGTCCGGTTTGCAAACTAGGACACTAACCCGGACCACCCCTAAATCATACCCGTAAGTTATCAAAACAAGTGGTCCGGGTTTGCAAAGGAGTACACAAACCCGGACCATATGAAAAACATACCCGTAACTTACAAAGACATGTGGTCCGGGTTTGTAGAGTAGGACACAAACCGGACCAGACGATTTCCTTACCCGAGAGGTTACCAAAGTGGTGGTCCGGGTTTATAAACCCGGACAGTAACCCGGACCACCCTAAAATTTATACAGAATGTGTTTTAAAGCTATTCTAAGGATGGGTAATGATGGTATAAGATAATTAAGACATGATTAATGATGTTTAAAGGTCATTAAGGCCATAAACAAGTTTAGAAAATAATTTTAAGTATGTAACTTAAGTAAATGTAATTGAATAACAATGAATTAGTAAGTATAAACCAGGAAATGTTAGGAAGATAATTAGTAAGGGTAATTAACCACTCAATCACATGTATGTTATAGGACTTGGATTGTGAACACCGAAGGAACATCGGATACAAGTACAACGGTGAACGGTATGAACTTCTCATGCCCCGTATGCTACCTTGGTTACTCTGATTTGTGTGTTGTGTGCTAATTGATCACCAAATAATATAAACGCACGAATCAGACATATTATGCTTACTTGTGAATATCATGAGATTGTTCTTTGTTTGGATATTCTTTTAAATCATAGTTTGTATAATTCATGAAATGTATGGATGAATATGAATGCGTGTATGCTTGATGTAATGTATTGTGACCGAATGTTATTGTGGTTGGACTTCTAACTGATTCCTAACGAGCTAACCAATCTAACTTAATAAATTGGTAATTAAATTGGAATGAGTAGAAGTCCGATATAGTTTCGGCCACGCGTGAGGATGCGGAGACACAAGAGGTTGGATCCAATTCCTGGCTCTTAAACTGGTCCACGGCCCAAACCCCTTAAATGGGTAGCATCCTGGATTGGTGAGTCAAGTAAAACCCGGTGGTGGGACGGTGTAGTCCCTGCCCGGAGGTCATACCGACTTAACATGAGTAAAAGTAAGTAAGTAAGAATGAGTAAACAAGTATGAAAAAGTAAGTAAGTAAAGTAAGAGAAATTGTATGTAAGTGTTGTGTAATGAGCAAAAGAGTAATAAGCATCCGATTAACCCGGATGCGTAATTTGGCTAACACTTGTGAAGGTAAGTAATGTGTATGCTATTGTATTGTTGTTTTTCTTGTGCATGTATTGTGTATGACTGTATGATGAGTGTAAAGCATGTATGTATGTTAAAATGAACCGCATGTTTAGTCGGCGTGCCCTTGTTAGCACGCGGTATATGCGAAGTTTATGCGCAGCTTTTGCTGAGCCCCTTGGGGTGATGTTTTTACCAAAAATGCATGTCCTCGTGAAGGGTGAAGACTTGTGAGCTCCGGACGATTTCTTTTTGTCTGTAATTAATGAATTGTGACGGTGTACTAAGTTGTACACGGCTGTGAGCTTTTTGTTTAGCCGGTGTACCATGGGGTACACCTTTTTGGATAATGATAGAATGGTGACTTGGTATAGATGAGTAGATTGTGTAAACTCATTATTTTTGGGAGCAAGAGAAAGGATGTAATTGAATACACTTAGATACTCGGTGATCCATTAATGTAAGTATTTGATATTCGGTATTTGGTAAGTAATGTAGTAGCTCGGTATATTTAGACATCAGACCATGACTGTAGGTAGTGTAAGTCTAGCTAGCCGTATGGGCGGTTAGCGGCGTTGTATCACCCGCCGTAGTAGTAGTATTTCCGCTGCGACGTAGTAGGATTATTAGAGCGATTAGACGGTAAGTAAGGGATTAGCGGTAGGGGTGTTACACTTAGCTATCAGGGAATCGAAGGAGCGATTGCAAAAATGTGATCCTCCACCACTAATGATCGCCCTTGGAACCCCGAAGCGAGTAAAGATGTGCTTCTTCAGAAATTTAACCACTGTCTTGGAATCAGCATGTTGACAAGGAATAGGCTCGACCCACTTTGACACATAGTCATCGACCATGAGAATGTATTGGTAACCCTGAGAAGAAGGAAAATGGCCCATAAAATCAATACCCCAGCAATCAAATAATTCAACTTCTAAAATACCATGCCGAGGCATCTCGTGCCGTCTAGAAGTGTTGCCTAGTCTCTGACAACTATCACACTTTGCTACAAAGGCTTGGCAATCTTTATGAAGAGTAGGCCAATAGAAACTAGACTCCAAAACCTTTGCAGCTGTCCTGTGGGAACCATGGTGACCTCCCGCCTCTTTGGAGTGACAGAACTCTATGACACTAGCAACCTCATCATCAGGAAGACACGTGCGTATTAAACCATCTACACAAACTCGAAAAAGATAAGGGTCTTCCTAGATATAATGCTTAGCATCAGATAAAAATTTCTTCTTTTGAGCATAAGAGAAATCATGAGGTACCATCCCAGAAACAAGATAATTGGCCATATCAGCATACCATGGCTCATGCACCTTATGCAAAACAAAGACAGTTTCATAGGGAAAAATTCATTAATACGTACATCATCATCAGGAACTACCAACTGAGAAAGATGGTCAGCCACGACATTCAATTTACCACTCTTATCCCTCACTTTAATGTCAAATTCCTGTAACAAAAGAATCCAACGAAGCAAATGAGGCTTGGCCTCTGTCTTAGCAAACAAATATCTAAGAGCAGTGTGGTCAGTATGAACAATTACTTTACTTCCCAAAGATATGATCTAAACTATTCTAGGGAAAACCACAACTAGAAGCTCTTTTTCAGTGGTAGTGTAGTTCCTCTGGGTGTCATTCAAAGTTTTGCTTGCATAAGCAATGACCCTGAGAATCTTATCCTTCCTTTGGCACAAAGCTGCCTCCACTGCATAATCACTGGCATCACACATAATCATAAAGGGTAATGACCAGTCAGGTGAAACAACAATGGGTGCAACTACCAATTTTTGCTTAATCAAATCAAAAGCAGATCCGTAATCATAAAAAACAAATGGGGTATCTTTCAGAAGCAAGCCAGTCAACGGTTTTGCAATTTTAGAGAAATCCTGAATAAACTGTCTATAAAAACCTAAATGCCCTAAGAAAGCTCTTACCTCTTTCACGCAAGTAGGTGTTGGAAATTTCTCAATTACCTCCACCTTCGCTTGATCAACCTCAATCCCCTTAGCAAAAACTTTATGGCCGAGCACAATCCCATCCTTGACCATAAAGCGACACTTCTCCCAGTTGAGAACCAAATTGTCTCCTCACATCGGCCAAGGATTTGATCAAGCTGCGCCAAGCAAACATCAAAGCTAGAGCCGTAAACAGAAAAATCATCCATAAATACCTCAATGCTCTGCTCGATGAAGTCAGCAAAGATTTCCTGCGTACAGCGCTGAAAGGTGGCAGGAGCATTGCACAGTCCAAAGGGCATTCTTCTGTACGCAAAGGTACCATAAGGATAAGTGAAAGTGGTCTTGTCTTGGTTCTCTGGCGCAATAGGAATCTGAAAGTACCCTGACAAACCATCTAGAAAGCAATAATACACTTGCCCAGCCAACCTTGTAAGCATTTGATCAATAAAAGGGAGAGGGAAATGATCTTTCCTGGTGGCAGAATTTAAACGCCTATAGTCAATACACATACGCCAACCAGTGATCTTTCTTTGAGGAATTGACTCATCTTTGTCATTCAGAACAGCCTCAAACCCTCCTTTCTTAGGAACTACCTGTACTGGACTCACCCATGTACTATCAGAAATGGGGTAGATGATACCAGCGTCTAGAAGCTTCTACACCTCTTTCTTCACAACTTCTTGCATATTGGGGTTGAGCCGACACTGTGGCTGTCTGACAGGCTTGTAATCTTCCTCCATGTAGATATGATGTGTGCCAGAAGGCCGGGTCAATGCCCTCAATGTCAGCTAACATCCACCCAATCGCTCTCTTGTGCCTCTTCAAAACCTCAAGTAATTTGCCTTCCTGCCCATAAGTCAAAGAAGAAGAAACAATGACAGGCAAGCAATTATTATCAGCAAGTAAACAAAGTAAGAATACTTAAGGTTAGAAGGGAGCTCTTTAAGCTCAGTGTAGGTGGCTGATCGACAGAAGGAATAGGTCTTTGAATCTCTCTATCAAGCCTCTCCAACGGAGGGCGATAAGCTTGAAAACCAGTCTTTCCTTTCCATATGAGCAAGTGCTGCATTAACCTCATTATTAGCAGTCTTTGCTTCAAAGAAGCAACAAGAACCTGCTCCAATGGCTCAAAGACAGTAAGTAAGGAAGAATGAAAAGAATACATGTCATCATCAATCATCTAACAAATTACAATCTTCCCATCATCATTCACAAGACTTACTGCCATCACAGAATGAACAGAATTAGAAGTTGACCTCATCATCTTTTCATGTCAAACTCAATTTTCGTCCTCGTACCGCAAGGTAATCTTACCATCATGCACATCAATATAGCTTTAGCAGTACTCAGAAAAGGTCGACCCAAAATAAGAGGAACTTCTATATCATCATCCATATCCAAAACAACAAAATCAGCAGGAAAAAAAATAAACGATCCACCCCAACTACTAAATCACAAACAATACCATTGGTTTGATCTCAGATCTGTCGGCTAGCTGGAGCTTGAAGGGGACTAGTTGCAACTCTCCACTCTTACCTTCAAGAAGGTGGCATACGGCATGATATTGATGCTGGTACCCAAGTCACACAAGTCACTGCCATAATCTACATCGCCAATGAAATAAGGGACAATGGGATTGCCTGGATCCTTCTGCTTAGGAGGAAGTGCTTAAAGAAGGGTAGTAGAGCACTCCTCTGTCAGGTGGAATGTCTCTTGTCCTTCTTTTCTTCTTTTGAGTGAGGAGATCCTTCAGAAATTTTGCATAATTCGGCAACCCCTGTAGAGCATCAATAAGAGGAATATCAAGAGTCAGATTCTTAAAGATACTTAAAAATTTAGCAAACTGCTCATCTAAGTGCTTCTTCTTCATCCTATTTGGAAATGGAAGTTGTACTTGCTTAGGAGTAGAAGAAGGCACATCAACATGAATAGTAGAAGGGGAGGGAGAAGGAGGTGGAAGATTAGGAGCCTGTATCTCCTCAAAAACTACCACAGGTGGAGCTGTAGACCCTGATGGTACGCCGACAAGGGGAGGTCAACCTCTTCACCAGTTTGGTCTACAACCACTTGGTCTTGATGATTATCTCCCAGCTGCTTCCCACTCCTTAACTTCACTGCCGCACCAAGCTCACCCTCAGACTACACCTCAGAAGATACACCACAATTGCAGATCTTTAAAGCCTTGGCTGTCTCCCTCGGATTTTGCTGAGGTTGAGATGGAAATGAGCCAGACTGCCTTTGTTGCTGCTGATTGGCTAGTATCTGGTTCATCTGTTGTTCAAGTTTCTTCTGACCAGTGATCAAGGATTGGTTGATAACTTTTTGATCTTGCATGTGTGTGTTCCAGGTGGTATCCATAGAAGCTATCATATCCTGGAGTTGCTCCATCTTTAAGTCAGAAGCTGATTTAGCTGGTGGCTGGTACGAGCTTTGGCCTTGCTGCATATGTCCCTGAGGACGAGCCTGAGTGTATGGCTGCCTAGAAAAACCCGGGGGACCCTGCACATTTCTTTGTAAACGATTAGAATTAGAAACATCATTGGAATTACCATACCTAAAGTTCTGGTTTTGATTTCGATTCCATGTCTGTTGGTGATTCCCTTGTCCCACGAAGTTTGCATTTTCAGCACACCGCATTTCCTGCAGTTGAGGACATACTTCAAAAGGGTGGTCTCCACCACAATGAGAGCATAGAATATCAGAAGAAGAAGCTATTACCTGACCTGCTGAGGGCCTTGACCATTAAGTAAAAAGTCATCAAACCTCTTAACCAAGGAGCTCACTAGAGTCGACTTTGAGCCTGAGACTCTGCCATCTGCTCCATCCAAGGATCCAAATTCTTAGCTCCCTTGGCACTCACAGTCATAGTCCGACTACCCTCAATGCCCCCACTGACGTACCTCCTCGATGTAAGTCTCCATGGCCGCCATAAATCAGTGCTAGATCGGTGTTGAGGATGTCTCCACCCAAAGCTGATCTAACCTCTACCTTATGAATGTGGTGCATTCCATGGAAGAACGTCATGGCAATACACATGAGGTCTTACCCATGGTGAGGACACTGACGGAGCATCTCTTAAAAACGGTCCCACGCCTCACAAATCGTCTCATCACCTCTCTGCTTAAAAGCAAGTAAAAGCAGCAACCAAATCCATAGTTCTAGAGATAGGATAGTACTTATCGTAGAACCGGGTGGTCATGTCTGTCCATGTGGTGATGATACCGGAAGGAGAAGGCGGTAGAACCACTTCATTGCTTCACCAGCGAGGCTGCTAGGGAACAAACTCATTCTTGCATACTCTAGAAGACCTTCTGAGCACCCTATCTGATCAACATGAATAAGAAATCGATTGACATGTTCTAGGGCATCATTGGGGTCGGAGCCATCAAATGTGCCTGTGGGCAACTCACGAATGACTTGTTCTGATGTGAAGGCTTCAGTCCCTTCCATTCTTCTATGAGGGCAGGCGTCAGCGCATGAAGAGCCACTGGGCTTCTTCTGGGAATAGCTGCTGGCCTGTTGAACTGCCTCATCGCCTGGGCACCATTCGCAGAAGTCGCCATTTCTAATTGTCTTTGAAATCTCTGCTGGCGTTGAGCTAGATGAAAGGTGCGCTCGATCTCTGGGTCTAGAACTTTGTCCCAATCAAGGTGAGTGTCTGACCGCAAACGGGTATGCACCATCAACTACCTGCAAAAGGTGAGGAGAAGAAGAAACAAAACAGAATAAGAGAATTAGAACTAAAATAAATAAAGAGAAATGAAATATGTAAAATAACAAAATAACTAAAAATAAAATTAAGCTAATATATAAAATAAAATAAAAGAAAACAGAATAAAATAAAATTAAGGAGACAACTAAAACAAAACAAGATAAAGTTTGGAAAACAAAACCAAAAGAAATTAATTTATAACGAAATTAAGACAAGAAAGAAATAATAACAAAATAAACTAAAACCCGAATAAACTAAAATATAAACTAGAATAATATAAAATTAGGAGAATAACTCAAAAAAAGAGAAAAAAGAATAAAATAAATTAGATAAAAACAACGAAAGAAATAACTTTAAAATAAAAAAACTAAAATATAATAAGATAAACCAATAAACCAAAGAAGAAAATCAAAACAATTAATAACCAAGGCTAAGGACTAGACAAAAATCTAGTCCCCGACAACGATGCCAATTTGCAAACGTTTTTTTATATACTAAAAACTACGAAATTAATAAATAAAATAAATCTACGGGTTGCAAAATAATTCCCGGCCACTGTAGTATAGTAATATGAGCAACTGGGGTATCAAACCAGGGGACTAAGCAATAAATCTATCCTAGCAAAGGCTGTAAATTGGGGGGAAGTTGTAGATTAATAAATTGAAAAGCGAAGAAAGCAACTGAGAATAAGATAATAAAACGGAACTCCAGGTTTAGGTGGTCGATCCTATTAAGTCATGTAGTTCTATCATCAATTGATTAGGGAATAGGATTCGGCAAATTCTAACCAATTTCTAAATGACTAAATCCTAGCCAAATAGATCTCTCATGCATAGAACGCGATAAATTAAATCATGAATCTATCACAACTAATGTAAAAGGATTAAGCGTAAGGATTTTAAAACGCATCTGATATTGGGATTATGGGCTTCATAATACCCAGCCCACGTAGTCTTTAGTTAGGCTCATATTTTCAATTAAGATATTGTATTGTAAAATATAGGAATTGTTTAGATACTCCTTGATTATAGACATCGGTTTCTACATTAGAATGTGTATAAGTAATGTGTACAGCAGAACCTTGTATTCACGCATTGAATAATATACAAAACACAAGAGTTAAACTTTCCTATTCTCTCACGCTGTTTCACACAGCAATCCTATACATCAGTTTCTATTATGGTATCAAGAGCTTAGGTTCTTTAAACACTCCATTCACATCAAACACATACAGTTTGCTATCAATTAATCACTAGACATGACAGATGGGAAGCACACCCAGAAAGAGAAGGCGCCTGCGAGCGGTAGCAACAACAGCAACACGATTGACGTTAACGACCCAATCTATGTTCATGCTGCGGAGAATCCAGGGCTGAGTTTGGTGCCCAAGTTCAACGGCACCGGGTTTTTAGGCTGGAAATGTGATATGATCACTGCGTTGAAATCCAAAAATAAGTACGGTTTTGTTACCGGGACTGTTAAGAAACCGAGTGCAGAGGATACCTTTCGCGTTTCTACTTGGGAGAGATCCAACTCCCTTGTTGCGTCTTGGCTGAAGACGGCATTAGAAGCAAGTGTTATTGAGACAGTCCGCTACTGCAATGATCCGAAGGAAATCTGGGAGACGCTTCAGGAAAGGTATGAACATATCAATCTGGCGGTGACTCATAACCTGGAACGCACACTATCAGAGATTAGGCAAGGAGAAGATACGGTGGTAGTTTATTATAATAAACTGAAGCGTATTTGGGGAGAACTTGACTTAGCTCGGCCATTGCAAGGCTGCACTTGCTCTGGTTGTACTTGGTGGTGTCAACAATTCAATCAAAAGGCAAAAGATGAAAGCAGACTCGTTCACTTTCTGTTGGGATTAAACCGGAAATTTTTGTCCATCAGAGGACAGATCCTAGCAATGAAGGATATCCCATCTCTAGAGAAAGCTTTCTCTCTTGTTGCGCAAGAAGAAGAACAGTGGGGTACAGATGCACCGAAAGAAGATGCGCTTTCCTTTTACAACCACAAGGCAGAAATTGGTGAAAGCCACAGAAACCCTAAACGGGTTGATACAGAAAGGAAGAAGCTTACCTGTAGCTTCTGTAAGAAGACCGGACATGCTTTCGAGGAGTACCAACGGCGCAAGTGCAGTCACTATAAGAAAACGGGGCACTTGGTCACCGAGTGTTTCAGTTGCACGGCCGGCGTGATAATATACTTGCACGAAGGGGCAAAAGCTTTGCTCATATTGCAAGTGACCAAACTCAGATATTACAGCCAGGCGAACCAGAAACCAGAGAAGAGGGCTTAAACCCGAAAACAACTCGCACACAAATTCAGAGCTTATACGGAACACAACAATAGGAGCCAAAGCAGAAACAAGCAACTACTGCAATTTCTCAGGTACTGAATCTTTTTACTTTACAAGTAAACATTGTTTAATGGGGAGGATTGCAGTACTACTCTCGACGGCAAGTGGATAGTAGATTCGGGTGCTACCGATCACATGTCGGGAGCAAGGGAATTATTCACGAACTGGAGAAAATTACCGCATCAGAGATCAGTAGTCTTACCAGATGGGAGACCGCAGTTGATCGAGAGGATAGGGGATGTTCGAATCGAGCAGTTTGGTTGTGAGATGTGCTGTTCGTTCCCAATTTCCGCTTCAATCTCGTCTCGGTAAGGAAGGTGACTGAGCAATTTTAGTGTCGGGTTATTTTGATGCGCTTCAATGTTGTGTACAGGGCCATACGACAGGGAGGGCTGAGACGCTTGGGCCGATGCTTGGTGGGCTGTACGTATTGGACGAAGCCCAGTTCGGTGTGCTTCTGGACGGACAACCAAGTGCGGGCCAGTACCAGTTGGGCTTGTTGTCCAAAATTAGTCCAGCGGCAGAAGCGGTCCACATTAAATTAGGACATGTTCCCTTACCCAAACTTGTTAAGATGGGTTTAATAAAAACAAGTGATTTTCCTTCTAATTTTGCTTGCGACGTCTGTTACAAAGCTAGAGCTCAGAGACTACCGTTTGAACATTCGATTATTCGCAGTAAAAAGGCTTTTGATTATTGTATATTGATGTTTGGGGTCCATTTCGTCATACTACTTATAATGGTTATAGATATTTTGTGTGCTTTGTTGATGATTATACAGGCTACTTGGGTTCATCTCATTACGCAAAAGGGTGAGGCTTGGGAAACTATTGTTAATTTTATCAAAATGGTTGACCGTCAGTTTGAAGCAAAGGTGAAGGTCGTCCGCATAGACAATGCTAAAGAGCTTGGAAGTTCTGTTGACGGGAAAAAATTTTATGCACAAGAAGGTATTTTACATCAAACTACATGTGCATACACGCCTCAACAAAATGCTGTTGTAGAACGAAAGCATAGATATTTGCTTGAAACTGCCAGGGCCATTTTCTTTCAGTCTTGTGTGCCTTTAGACTATTGGGAGAATGTATTCTGCATGCAGCTTTTCTAATTAACAGGCTTCCCACTAAGGCTTTGCATGGGAAGACACCCTTTGAGAGTTTGTTTGGCCGTCCACCGGTTTACACGGACATTAGACCTTTCGGTGTCTTTGTTACAAGACTATCGTGCATCCTAAGGGCGGAAAGTTTGATCCCCGGGGAGAGGCATGCGTCTATCTGGGGCAGGATCCGAAGAAGAAAGGTTATCGTGTCATGAGCATCGACTCACGTGTTGTTGAGGTTAGTCGAGATGTTAAGTTTCATGAATCTGTTTTCCCTTTCCAGCATGGTTTACGCTCGACTGTGCATGTTTCAAAGGAGAGTGACGTTGATATGCATGCTCGGCAACCCTTGCTTGTTGACGAGAATGAAGGAGTTTCATGTGAACATGATGTGCAATCTTCTGACTTCACTCATACTACTGGTAGTGACAGTGGTGATCAGGCTACTATTATTGACCCCGGTACTGGTTCTACCCCTCTACGGCGTTCCCAACGGGCAAGTCAACGACCCGGTTACCTTGATGATTACGTCTGTAATACTGTTTTCCAGGATTTATTGGATGAAAGAGTGTATAGCAGCAAGGGATCTCCGCTGGGCCTTACCATTTTGACTGATATCACGCCTGGTCGCTCTATTGCTCTTGCAACTCCGGCGGCAAGTATGGTCGACATGACAGAGCCTCGTACCTATCGAGAGGCTGCTGAGCACCCTCACTGGCAGAAAGCAATGGATGATGAGCTACAAGCTTTGGCAAAGAATGACTTGGGAGGTGGTCACCTTGCCTAAGGGAAAGAAAGTCATCGGGTGTAAATGGGTGTACAAAGTAAACTACGATCTGATGGCACTCTTGAGCGGTACAAGGCGAGGTTAGTTGCAAAGGTTTTACCCAACGCCATGGTTTAGATTATACTGAAACCTTTTCTCATGTTGTCAAGTTAACCACTATTCGAGCTTTAATTGTTGTTGCTCTTAATAAAGGCTGGATTATTAACCAGTTGGATGTCAACAATGCCTTTTTACATGGTACCCTTGATGAAGAGGTTTACATGCGGATCCCGCACGGTCTTGAAGTTGTGGGTTTGAATAAAGCTTGTCGTCTGAAGAAATCACTGTATGGTCTTAAGCAAGCTTCTCGCCAGTGGTTTTCCAAACTTGCCAGTTTCCTTCACACTCTCAATTTCTCTCAGTCCAAGAATGATTACTCTTTGTTTTACAAGGAGCATCCTGGAGGGGTGATCTTCATAGCAGTATATGTGGATGACATGTTGGTAGTCGGGAGTAATCAGCAGGACATTGATGACGTTAAGCATGCTTTGGATCTGAATTTCAAAATTAAGGATCTGGGCAACTTGCATTATTTCCTTGGTATAGAGTTTATACCCACTTCACATGGGTACGTCTTATCTCAACGAAAATTTTGCCATGATTTAATTGACGAATATGCTTGTCAGGATTCCTATGCTACTAAGGGACCCATGGTTGTGGGTACAAAACTTTTGGCCAACGTCGGTAACCCTCTTGATGACCCCATGGTTTACCGCAAACTGGTTGGTAAGCTCAACTATCTGTCTAACACTAGACCAGATATCAGTTTCACTGTCCAGGTCTTAAGCCAGTTCATGCAATGCCCTACTGACATTCACATGCAAGCTGCACTCCATGCCCTTTGTTATATTAAAGGAACACTGCGTTATGGGATTGTTCTGCAGAGTCAACCGGGTCACAAATTAGACCTACTAGCATATTGCGACTCTGATTGGGCAGCTTGCCCCAACACCAGAAAGTCTGTTTCTGGCTACTATATTTTCTTAGGCACCAGCCCTATTTCATGGAAGACAAAGAAGCAAGGTTCTGTTTCTCTTTCCATGCTGAGGCAGAGTATCGTTCCCTCCGGCGTGTTACGGCTGAGCTTACATGGCTTACTCGTCTTCTACATGAGCTTGGTGTTGCTCATATCACTCCGATACCCGTAAAGTGTGACAATCAGTCTGCAATTCACATTGCTCGAAATCCCGTTTTCCATGAGCGAACCAAGCATATCGAGATTGATTGTCATTTTGTTCGTGAGAAGATACAACAAGGACTAGTGGAAGTTGTTTATACTTCCACCACTACTCAGTTAGCTGATATGATGACAAAGGCTCTCCCGGGCAGCAAGTATAAAGAACAGTTGCAGTCCATGGGGATGCATCCCAGTCACAGTTCAAGCCTTAGTAATCTTGCTTCCCTACGGCTTGCGGGGGGGGGGGGGGGGGGGGTATTGGGATTATGGGCTTCATAATACCCAGCCCACATAGTCTTTAGTTAGGCTCATATTTTCAGTTAAGATATTGTATTGTAAATATAGGAATTGTTTAGATATTCTGTTTAGATACTCCTTGATTATAGACATCGGTTTCTACATTAGAATGTGTATAAGTAATGTGTACAGCAGAACCTTGTATTCACGCATTGAATAATATACAAAACACAAGAGTTAAACTTTCCTATTCTCTGACACTGTTTCACACAGCAATCCTATACATCAGTTTCTATTATCTGAAGGCTAAACTCTTCAATCAGAAAAAGCTTTCCACAGATTAACAGATTATAACGAACTAACTATCAATCACCAATCAGATCTTGACAACTTTCGCAAAGCTAAAAATAAAGTACAAATTTTATTGATAGCGCAAACAAGATTTATAATCTGAAACAAATCCAAGATAAAACCCAAATCAACCAATAACAAATCTACAAAATCCTAACTATTTACAACCACCATACCCAGATTTTAATCCCTTAGCCAAGCATAACGAAAGAGAAAACAATAAGAGAAGAAAGTATTGGAATTATCTCTTTGTTAATCTGAAGATCTGCAAGGAATTGGGTTGAACGGACAAGTGATATCGAAGCAGAAATCCTCTTCCAGATGCAAAGGATGCACGGCTGTCTTCAAAATCTCGTGTATGAAGCGTCTCTCTAAAATTATGAATGATGAATGGATGTCTTCCCCTTCCAAAGTCTTCCTTATTTATAGTTGAAAATCAAGACTTTTCGCCTGTCCATTGATGGCCTTCTTTAAAATTTTCTTCAGTTTTGTGTAATAATAAATACCTTCCAACTCCTCTAACTTCCTTTATTCAATTATCTTCAACCAACTAATAACTCTTGGAAGGAATATGGAGTTTCTTTATTCAATTAATTTCATCCATCAATGCTATTGGAAGACTTTGGAGTTGCGACAGTATCGTAAAAATATATATAATAAACGTTGTACTAGATAACTTCGGCAGGGTCTAAATTCTTCGTATGAGCTCCGATTTGTTCCCCGTTTGCGGCGTTAGAAAGCTCGTGAGAAGAACTATGCATTCCAATAGTCATTTCCTGCTTTAACATACAAATTGGCATAAGTTCTTGCCCAAAGTAAGGACCATGAAAAACATAGGATAAGTGTGAGAAAGTGCATAAAAAGTTGCATAAAATAAGAATTTAGCACCTATAAAACCATATCAATTTCACACTTATCAGCACAACACCGGCACTTCGTAAAAACCGAAAAAAATACTGGGTACGTTTTCTTGTCTGTATTTACTTTTATTTTAACAGTTGCCCTCGAACCAAACCACATCAGACCAGAGCAGTCGCGCCTCCCAACACCACAAACACCCTCACCTTCACTTCACTTCAGTAAAAAATATTTGGTGTATGCGACTGTTGTTGTCAAATAACTTATTTAGGAAACTAGGTCTCTGTTTGGAGCATTTACGAAGTATTTTGTGTGGTTCTGTGTGAAATTTGAGTTGCTAGATTTTTCTAGTTCGAAGCTTTGTCAAAGTTGTGCCGGATGAATGTGTCGGTGTCACACATGCGGCACAAGCATAATGAATGGTGATCGTGCCGGGTCATTGCTAGTCGGCATGCTGTCCGGCACTTCCCTCTGTTTGTTCTTTTGACTTGTCTACTTTGCCTCTATTATTCTGATTTAGTGCTTAGGACATTTGTTTAAATTTTTTGTCTTTTGGCATCTACCTTACAGAGAAATAAAAACACATCTTGGTTCGCCTCCAGGATATTCAAGCTTTTTGATTTTTTTTCCTCACTAACTTGATAACCTATTATGTGGTATTCTTTTCATCTCATTTGCCTAGATGGTTCACAAAAACACTCCCCCACAAACATCTTCCAGCATTGCAGCAATGTCATCGTAATCTGGTTCATTGTCTACTATGTCATGGTCATCGACCACAATTGTTTGATTATCTTCAACTTCCTCTTGTTCATTACACATGACATCTACCGCCCTTTGACCATGCCACGGAACTATATCTTCATAGTCTTTTGTAAAACCACGATGAATCAAATGTTCCTTTATTTTTCTATCCCTTGATACTTCAAATAGTTTCTGCAGTCCACACAATGACAAAATATGTTTCCCTTATTAGCAGGAGTCAGATTATCGACCAGAACATTGCAAAATTTGTCAACTCCCTCAAGAAACTTGTTATCCAATTTTCCCTGTACATCCATGAGTTTTCCATCTGATATCCTTTAAAAATTGTTTAGTGCCACATGTGCAAAACCAAGGGCAAATTAAAGAATTAATAAAGCAATAATCACGGCAAAAGAATTGTTGTGATGAAGACTAGGATAGGATATGGACTGTTAAGTTTGTTGAGTTTGCATCTTTGTCAGTCACGACGAGGATGAACAAAGGAAGTCTACTTTATTGTGGAGGGGAATAAGGCGTCAATGGAAGGTGGGAAGAGAATAAAATGTTATATTTGCAAGCTATTCTTTGAATGCTAGAAACTAAAGGCGAGAAGATAAAATGTTATATTTGCAAGCTATTCTTTGAATGCTAGAAACTAAAGGAGAGAAGATACAATGTTATATTTGCAAGCTATGCCCTATTAATACTAAATAGTAAGCGTGATAAAGCATAATAGTTTGGTGATGAACAAACGTGAGAAATCCAATTAGATTAACTCTATTTAAGAAAATAGAAAGTAACAGTAAAAATAGTAACTACAATTGTAGTGCCAATGTGATAGTCAAAACATAATAATGAAAGCAGCAAAAATAGAGGCGAAGTAGTGCATTTTAAGAAGGTAAAAAATTGTAACATACCTTAAAAATGCAGGAGTACAATGCTCAAATTTTCAGAAGTGAAAAAGAGCACCATTTCTTCATCAACAGTAAATTAGGAGCAAATCAGCAACAAATAAGAATAGCATTAACAAATCATCAAGTGCAGGTAAAAATCAAAAGATAGAAAATTTCACAAGAAAATTTCGGCATGGTCTCCCCTGTTTTTCTTTGTTTTCCCGGTTCTAGGAACCTCCACAACTTCACTCAAAAGGATACCATTCAACTCACCAAGCGCATCACTAGCAATTGCAACCATAATGATCACTAGCCCACCAAGCACACTAACAATTTATCAAGTTTTCACACTTAATGCCACCACAAAATGCAACCAAATAATCTAGTAGCTTAGGCAATTAAGGATCAAAATGGGGCGCACGAGCTTCCGGTATCATCCATAATGCAACAACACACATTTAAACATCAATGAACAATGCTAAACAAGACATAATGTAATTAAAAACCTAAATCATCTGAATATGATAGGAAAGTCAACAAATTAAATACTAGTAATAGAAGCAAGTTCAATATGACCAAGTTTGAGTGTATTACCGGTTCTGAAGTAGACTATTTTCAGCTTGTATAAAATCTGGTGTACAAGATGCAGCAGTTTAGTGATTTACTCACTGCAAGGCGCAGACAGTTTAGTAGAGGGGTCTACGAGATGTAACATATATTACTTAAGGAAAAACATCAAATTTGGTGTACGAGATGTAACAGTTTAGTAGAGGGGTCTACGAGATGTAACATATATTACTTAAGGAAAAACATTAAATGTACCTTATTCAGCAGCCCGGTGAGAATACTATGCCAGAGAGAAGAGCTGCAGCCCGGTGATTATTACGCTGTAGAGGAGCGTCAATAAGAGAATGAGATTGCAGAGCTTGTGTGTCATAATTGTACAAGATAAAGAAGGTAAGTCAAGTGTATTACCGTTCCAAAATGAACTGCTTTCAGCAGCCCATTGAGAATATGTCAGAAAGAAGATGCCGCAGCGCCGTGATTATTATAACTGTAGAGGAGCGGTCCAACAAGGGAATGAGATTGCAGAGCATGTGTCATAGTTATGCTAGAGAGAAGAAGGTAAGTTCAAGTGTATTACGGTTCCAAGGTGAACTCTTTTTCAGCCCGTGTGGTGTACAAGATGCAGTAGCCCACAGTGATTCACAAGATGAGAATGAACAGATCACAGAGCATGTATGTCCTAGGGAGAAAAAAAACACTAAGTTCAATATTAGGTGGAATCGTAGTATATTCGATCGATAGATATTATGTGCAAGAAAGACTGAGAAGATGGGGAGTTATATATTTTATATAATGTTTTTTCTAATAGTAAGAAATAGTCAAGTGTAGATAAAAATCAGAAGATCAAACATTTCACAAGAAAATTTTGGCATGATCTCTCCTGTTTTTCTTTGTTTTCCTGGTTCTAAGAACCTCCACAATTTGACCCAAAAGTATACCATTCAAAAGAGCCAACAGTAAGCAGTTTAAAGCACGTTCTACTAGACTGAGGAACGGTCATTTGGGTATAGTATACAGGCAATTGGAATAATTGATCAACCCTGAAAAGAAAGTTACCAGTGGCGCTTCAAGGTAGAACAAGGAGATGCAGTTTCAGGCAAACCAAATAGATCAAGGAGAGTGTTCGACATCCTTGTGACGCCCGAAAGAAGTATATCTACACATATTGGATCATCAAACTCTACCTCAAGTAGAAAAAGCAAAATAACATGAAATTAGACTGATTAAAAAACTGGTTTGTGTGCTTGAAGGAAGAATCAACCACTGTTAAACAACAAATAAAGTGAATGGGTTTCTTTCGGAGTTCGCACGTTTTGAGACAGAAAAGAAAATCATGTATTGTATTCTTAACTGAAGCTGAAAAGGACAGAAAAATTACCACTGGTTGCTACGAACACATATCTGATCGCTCACGTACTTCACTGGTTAATCATACCTGAATGCTGCATTACCATCATGTATCATCAACTTGTAGATTAATAAGCACCAATCATTAATTAGCTGTATAATTAGAAACTGGACTTCATACACATTAACACTAGACTTATCACAAGCAACAACTACAAGTTTGTTTTAGTTTGTGATAAACCGTATAAAAGTCACAAACCCTTGCAATATCTTAGTTCGATTGAAGTAAAAACATAAAGAGTTCTGTTTACTGCTTGCTAAGAAACGTGATCACACTTAGTTTGATTTGAGACATCTTAAGGAGTAGTAATTTTATTTAAAATTTGGAATAAGAGAATGGAGAAAATCGTAGAGCAGTATGTTCTTATCTTATATGTATAGTTTAATATCCCGCCGTTTCTTTCTATATATGTATATAGGGTTCAGAAAACCACACCATATTTAGACAACACACATAATTGCAGGGAGCATGTATTTAATATTGTCGATTGAAACCAATATAACAATCCACACCCAGCACATCAAGAAAAATAATTCATCAACCATATTCAACAACAACATATTGGCTTTTTCATACTCAGCCTATCAAGATCTTTAAGGGGGTTACAACATAGACCCGAACACAAGCCTTCATTCTGGAAATTAAATTAACGCCAGTGTATATGCACCAGTATTGATTACAAAACTAGCTAGCGCAAAGAATTGTTGTTTGCCAGTTAATTAACACTGAAAATATACATAAATTTTATGAAGACAGGCGCATCAACAAGGGCAATTTTAGCCCTGATCGATTGATGAAGAGAGGGCGCAGCAACAAGGCGAAATTAACAGAGTAGAAGCGTAGAGTATATTACCGGTTTAGTGAGAACGGTTAGGATACGGTGGTGGACATGGCGAGCAGAGAAAGAGAGGGGGCGACACACGGTGGTGTTGGGCAGCGGCTGGAGTTGCGACAAGGGGCAGCGCGAATGGAGTTGTGCATGCGACGGATGGGCAGCGACGGTGGTGGAGTTAAAGTTGATGGGCACCAGCAACAATGGCGGAAGACGAGCACAGAGAGGGAGGTGAATGTTCGACTGAGAAGAGAGAGAGAGAGCTACGGTGCGGGAGAAATTGGCTGAGGAAAGCAGGTAGGGCGAAATAAAAGGGGTTTTAAGAGACGGTTCCTTAAAAACCGTCATTTAATAGTATGGATAAAAACGACGGTTGACGCCAAAACGTCTTTTATTAAGCGTTTTAAGAAAAGCGCCAGATATAAAATGACAGTTCTTAAATAACCGTCTTTTATAACTTAAAATTAAAAGACGGTTTATAAAAAACCGTCATTTAAGATCTATTACCGCCGAAAACTTCACACTTTAAACAACGGTTGTTAATAGTCATCTTTAAAACTCAACCGCGCGCACAAAAAGTTATTATTTAAGACGGTTTTTTGTAGAACCGTCTCTTATAAGCCGTCATTTTTGATATTTTGTGTACTAATGCCACCACAGAGGAGGATGGGACTGCTCCTCCTCCTGAGGTCCTGCCACCCCGCCGATCTACCTGACGAGCGGGCAAGGAGGTTGCTTCCAGCAGTACCCAACCTCCAGTAAAGAAGGCCAAGTCGGGGAAGAAGAAGAAGAGGACGTCCCCAGAGATTCAGAGCAGGCCTGGTTCCACATCCATAACCTTTGAGCTTGATGACTTCGGCACTCCTTATCCCCTACCATCCCGTATCCAGGAGGACCCACAGTTTGATGTAGAGGGGTTCATCAACTCTGAAGCCACCCGCTACTATCATCACTCCAAACAGAAGGGCAAGTGGGTCCAGGAGTGGCGTATAGATCAGAGTGTCCACCAGTTGTCTTAGATCACCTCCCTCTTCCAGAGGCATGGATGGATGGGGGTGTTGGAGATCGGTCACCACCACTTCTACTCCGAGTTAGTGAGTGAGCTTTATGCGAATGCTGAATATCTTGGGCCGCCTTAAGTCTTTGAGGTACAAATCCGATCTTTTGTCTTTTCTACTCGCATAGTGATTACACCTCAGAGCATTGCGCGCATCCTTAATATAGCTTATGATCCGAGGCAGAAATCTTTCACCTGACGGTACCTCACTAGTGTGCACTCCGCTATTCTTGTTCAGTTTGGGTCGCGGGTCCGGTACATGGATCGGGCACACACCAGAGTCCGCCATGTGATCCTTGTCACGTTTATTACCGACCTTCAGCTTCAAGTGGCCATGAAGATTATTCGTCACAACATCGACCATGCAAGCACGATGAGCTGAATGACATGGGCTGTGCACTCCTTCATTACCTTAGTGGAGTAGTACAGGGTACCGTTTCAGCATGGTTTTCGGTACACCGACTGATGTTTGCTTAGTTGGTTCGGGCAATCCTACACAGAGATGCACTGTGCCCTATCTTCCCGATGCTCCTTAATCAACACATCATCCAGACTTTGGGGGAGGATCGGATTCCACGCCACCTTTAGTATCGTCATGAGTCTTCCCTCATCGACCTTGCTCTTCTCCGTCGGTGGTGGTTTCGAGAGTTCACATCGGGCGCGTACCAGTATGTCCCAGCAGACCAGCGGCTTAAGGCACATACCACTACGCAGGACTACCCCGAGTTACCAGGGAGATGAGCCCTAGCTGATATTGCCCCCACCTTCCTCCTTTACCCCTCAGCCTTATCAGCATCCTTAGATTTTTGGTTCCGCTACTGACATGGGTCCTCTTTATGAGCGGATGGACCACTTTCAGTAGACTCTTGATCGGCAGCGACAGTCTTTTGATGTCTACCTCCAGGCTCAACAGGATACCTGGACAGATTTTGAGGCCTTTCGGGCCAACTATGAGGGGTATCACTCTGAGATCACAGGCCGGGTTGAGGCGGTCGAGCAGAGCCATCAAACATTTGTTATTGAGCAGCAGGTTTTCGAGGAGCGCATTACTCAGCGCCATGATGAGCATGAGAGGCGGGTTGAGGACCGTCTCATAATGGTTGTGGATAAGATGGATAAGAACATGACAGCCGACAGGAAGAAGATCAGGAAGGAGATAAAGAAGACGGCGGAGTGTTCGATGACTTGTTGATCAAGACTCTCCTCTGAAGGACAAAAAGAAGAAGAAGGTGTGCCCGGAGGCAAAGAAGTAGGGTCTTCTTACCCCTAGCTCTTCTTGCCTCTCCGTTTCCCCAGCGGCTTCTTCTGATTCTTCACCGCCACCTTCATCCACCCCAGCGGCAGTTCTCTAGTTCTTTCTTTCTCTTTCTCTTTTTACTGTACTTTCACTTTTTATTTATTCTATTTTCTTTTTATTTTTCATGTATGCTTAATGGATATATACTTTCTTCTCTCCTTGTATTGTGGAAGCTTAGTACTTTTGTGAGTTCTTGGTTTCAGTTGACCTTATTGTAGTTGAATTATATTGTGAGCAACTCCGATACCTTGGCTCATCACAGGTGTAGGGCATTCTACCCTGTTTTTCTTCCATTACAAGGGGAGTATTTTATTATATTCTTGTTAATTGCATCGTTCTTTCAATTTCCTTTAAATTCCTTATAAAATTATTTCTTTTTCTTTCTTTGAACACTAGGGACAGTGTTCCTGCCAAGTGTAGGGCAAGGGGTTGCCCTTAAAAAAACTAATAATAATAATAATAATAATAATAATAATAATAGTAGTATATTAATATAATAAGTTGCAATCTTATCAATGTTTTACTGAGCTTTTTGCATGTCTTTGATAAAATGAGATTAGGGAAGGATAAATGGTTGTTCTCTCAAGAGGTAAGCTTTCTCATGACTTTTAAATTTCTATTTTAACTTCATGACTCTCTTTATTATTCAGCACATGAGTATATGACCTTACTCCTATTTTTATCTTTGATTTACTTCTAGGTAATATCTTCTTTTCTTTTTTGAAATGGTGAAAATTCTTTTGGGTGAAAATCTTAAAAGGGATTATGTACATATAAAAAAGAAGAAGAAAGAAGAAAAAGAAGGAAAAAAGAAGAAAGAGTAGTTGAAAAAATAACATTATTATGAAGCATTATTCTATGAGGTTGCAACAATTGCCTCGGAATAAAGAAACACTCGAGAGCTTTTCCTTTTGTTTTATTCTTAAATTCCCTATTTCTTAATAAATTCATGGTCAGGTTCAAAAACCCTTGAAAAATAGGGTTGAATCATGTAAACCATCAATAAGAGTCTTGGCTAGGGATGGCAACGGGTCGTGTTCGGGTCGGGTGACGCTCCACCCTACCCGTCACCCATTTTCACCCTCACCACCCGACCCGACCTGTCACCCACAACTTCATCACCCTTCACCCGTTCACCCGCCCCCCACGGGTGAAACGGGTAAAACGGGTGAACCCATCACGCTTTTTATTTTATTTTTCAGCAAGCATTTTTATCTTTTAACATCTTATATAAGTTTAATTTTTCAAAAAAATATAATTATATTTGTTCAACAATACATACTACAAATGTAATGTCAACAACATACTCAAACATAGAGTATTAATCAAAATATTTCCAAATAATCTCAATAAATATGGAATAAGTATATTTTTTTACTTAAGAAAAACATAGGGGTGACGGGTCGGGTGACCGGGTGAAAAATGTTCACCCGACCCGTCACCCGACCTGTTTCACTCGTCACTCATTTCACCCGTTTTTTTGGGGTTTTCACCTGTTTTTTGAGGTTTTCACCCGTTTTAGCGAGTCAGGTGATAGGATGAAACGGGCACCCGTCACCCATTGCCATCCCTGGTCTTGGCCATATTCAAATACCCTTGAAAAATAGAGCTGAATATGGAAACTGGAAAAAGGAGAGACTACAAGTCCCTTATGCAAAATAGCCCAAAAGTTTTTGATCGGTTTTGGAAATTTTACTTTATACCCATTAGTATGTTTTTGATGGATTAAGGAAGATTTAGTGATGCCTGTGAATTAGAGTCAGGTAGTTGGAAAGGATTATCTAGTTGTCATTATTAAGGTTATCTGTTTTGGGCATAAGCAGTTATTCTTTTCTGATTAAGTTTTGCTTGAGGACTAGAAAAAGGTAAGTGTAGGGCGTTGATAACCCTCAGACTTATCATATTTTATAGGCTAGAATTATAAGATTATTAGTCGAAATAAGGATAAATAGCTAGTATTTATATTATTTTATATATAAATTCCATTTTATAATTTCAACTTATGTTTGTATGTTTTTTCATGTTAGGAATAAATCTCTAACCAAAGGACGAGTGTTGCTGGGCATGATGTCTTAGTACCACTCCTACAACAAGATGAGCAGAGCAGCGTGCACTTTATACCAAGGAAGTTTTGTGCATCCCTCCACGAGAAAAGGAGAAGATCCTTGTCGGGTTTAAGGCTATGACTAATTCCCTTCTCCCCTTTGTATTCGTTCCTTCATTTGTGTGGATGTAAAGTAGAATGCCTTGTGGTTCTTAGTTAGGGATGATTTCTTCCTTATAAACGATTATGATCATTCAATATAAGTACAAGCATTAATTAAGATTTCGGTCAGTTGCAAGTTGGATATGTTGATCGCTTATTGTTTTCATTCAAGTTTCTACTTGAGTTTTATCAGACAAGAGTAGAATTGGAAAAAGGAAATCTTAGTGAATCTTTACCGTTGCCTTATGCGCATTAGTGGGAGCAACACTTAAGATTTAGAATTCAACCTATTTTCTCACTATCTTGTTTGTTTCGTGGCATGAAATATGCTTGATTCGACAATGGGTAGTGAGTTTCCTGTTGTCAAACCAAAACTGGAAATACAATTGACAACTTGAACATCCCGGGTGTACTGCCGGGTGTCTGGTGTCCTGCGCATTCAAAATCCTTGAATGTGCTGTGCATTTAGTGTCCGGCCGGACATCCAACACGTTCAATTGTTTGGTTAAGTTCGAGTCTTGTGATTATATTTTGTGATCATATTGGTACTTAGGTTGATTGTAATCCCAAACCTAGGACTAATCATTGTTGATACTTCATTTAGTTAGATTCTTAGTTTTTTTTTCTTAATTCGATACTCTTAGTCGTAATTTACATACACTTTATTCTAACTGGGATTTTGGCTATCTGTAGTAGAGTTGTAGGATTATTTTATTGTTTATTTATTTTGTACGTTCGTCCCTACAAATTTCTTGTTAGTATTTAGTAAATTAGATTGGAGTTCAATGTAAAAAAAAGCTTTAAAGTAATTATAAACTTAAGGGATGTTCTAGTGAACAAATGGATATAACATAGGAGGTTAAGTGTAAATAAATAAAATTAGAGTGTCAAAATATTAATAAGGCCAAACGTTATGACTTATTTGGAGTTTAGATGAAAAATACAAGTTTTTGTAAGATTAAGGGCTTAATTGAAAACCTTAGGAAAATTTGGGGTCAAATTCATAATTATGGAAAAATATGGATCAAGGGAGTGTTAGGTAGTCAACCTTGACCTTATTAAGAGTGTTGACCAAGTTAGAAAAGGGCGATAATTAAAATAGGAATTTTAAAGGAGTTTAGGAGTTAATTGTAAGTTTGGAAAACTTATGTGGCCAAAGTGTAAATTATAAAATTTTGGGGCCGTAAAATAATTAGGAACATACATAGGGTATGTTCGAAAATATGTGGAAATATTTGGGTGAGTTTTGGAATTAAATTGTGATTTAAGGATGAAATTGTAAAGTTTATAAAGTAATGTGGGCCAATTTGTGATTAAAAAAAATTGTGATAAAAGGGAATTAAATCTGGACAGATTGGGGATCTATTCAGAAATAACTAAGTTGGCATAAACCTTAGGTTAAATTTAAATAAGAGTAGAGATGTTATAAAAGATGTTATTGGATTATAACTGTGACATTATATAAATTAGTGTGGAAAGATGGTAATTTTCAAAAATTTATGGTGAATGCGAGAATAATAAAAGTTGAGGATGAAATTTAATATATGGTTGAGAATGTTATAAATTCTACATTAATATAAGCCTTAATGGAATTAAGTGGAACTAGTATAAAGCTAAGGATATTATAATTCACATAAAATAATGTGAGTATGTGGGAACTAGTGGAATTATAAGATAATGTTGAGAACTTTATAAAGTTTAGAGCTTAATTTAATGTAAGATATAACATTACATAACATTAAGAACATGGTCTTAATGATGGTTTGTGAAAGATAACACAAATAAGAATAAGTGCTTCACATAAATGATGAGGAATATTGTAACACCCCAACTCATAAAGCCATACTTATCTCATAAATCTCCATTCACTTATATTCACTTGCAGCGGATTTCTTACAATATTTGGTGTTACCGCCGTTAGTCACCCACATGACCAACTAGGCATACTAAAATCTCCAAGATCTAGCTACGGTCTGATGGACCCGAATATACCGAACATTAGTACTTACAAGCCTTAACCAATTACATAACATTCTTACAAACTCCTTACATCCTATACACTTGCTAACTCAAATTGCCATACGAGTGTACATGCACAACTCGTAGGTCACACTTAAACCCGTAACATATCTACCTCATCTTACTCTCAGGACGGTCGCCTTCTAACGTTCACCTACAAAATAAACAGTAGCCCCCGAGGGGGTCAGCACCTTTGCAGGTACGATCCTCTCATGGCCCCCAAGCTAATGTGGCTAAGACGACTAATTGTCGATAGCATGGAGGTTGATTAGATGCACAACATAATAGAAAGTGCAATGAACAACAAGCACATATGAACAATCAAAGTTCAAACACAATGAACGACTTAAAAGCGTCCCCTTAGTAATTGAGTTAGTATTTTTAACTCCTTAAATTATGTTTCCTCTTAATCTCAGTCCAACCCTATCTTACCTCAATCTTAACCCTTATCTCAGTCTTAGAATACAAACCGTTCTTTAAATAGAAATGGTTGTATCTTATCTCAATGTTTATTTTTGTCGGGTCAAAGCAACCCTAGCCAATGAGCTATTAACGCCATTGGTTGAATAAACAACTTATCTTAAATTTAGGATTTAGGTGATCCTACCGCACCATCTTAATGCCTCCTACCTTGGATTGGAAATCCAATGTAGCTGAGCCGACATTCGACCCTAGGCAACAAGTCCGAAGACAAGTCCTTAAGCGGAAGTCGGATCCGATTCAGATACCGACCCCCTTTCCTTAACATGCATGACCGGAGTCAGTCCCGGATTCCTCACTCCCCCCAAGTTCAAGTTAGTAGAAAGTCTCAAGTCAATGTTTGTTAGTTAACCTCTTTCGGTTACTAAGAAAACAATATTTGAGTGTGTTCCTTATTCTCACACGATTCCTTACTAAGCATTGTTAGTAAGTTCTCAAGGTAAGTTGTGTTAGTGCATTCACATTCACACAACAAACATAATATTCCGGTTGCATGCTTTATCTTGTTTAGTCGGCACACATAAACAAATAGCACACAAGCCGAGGGACACCTCGTTAGCAAGCAGGTCACAAGAAAACCACCGTACACCGTTGGTTGTTCGGTTGCTTACTCTCTTCCGGAGTCCAAATACTCAAGTCCTAAAACATTCATTCAATTTAGGTTGTTAATTACTTTCAATCAACCTAACTTACTTAGCCACTAACAATCTCCATCTAACAAACTCTAAGTTCTTATAAACTTAACCTTAAACACTTAAAATCATTTTACTTAACTTAATCTCTTAAGTCCTTACATGGTCATCTTTCCAATCATCATCACTCTTCTAATGGTGGACCACTAAGTCATTGTAATTTAAACTTAATCATATAAGTTAATCACTTCTCATTACACCTCATACTTGTTTACACTTTTTAAGGCCTTTACATGTCACCAAACAAGGCCTAAACATCATCTAAAACCATTACCATCCAATCCCCCATCATTAGAAGCCTTAAAACAATTTTTTTCTTATTCTCTGCACTGGACCGCCCCTCTGGGGAGATCCCAGGGGCGGTCCATAACAGATACCTCATACGCTGCAGAATTTCACTGGACCTCCCCACAGGGGCGGTCCCTAGGGGCGGTCCACAGCAGAACCCATTTTTCAAAGTGTTTTTCTTCTCATTTTGAACTCCAAATTCACCCCAATATTTTCCTAATCATTCCTCATGTTTCCCCACATGTTTTAACATCATTTTATCACCTCAAAACCCTCTTAAACCATCTAACAATCTCCTTAAACATTAACTCAAATTCTTACTAAATTCTTAACACTTAACACTTGGTTCCTTACACTTCTAACTTGTAATTTTCTCCAATCTTCTTCTAATCTCTCCACATGCATCCCAACATGTTCTAACACCATTTAAACACCTTAAACCCTATTTTCATTGCTTACAACTCCATTACACATCCACCCAAATATTGTAATTTGTTTACACTTAAAACCTTGAACATTCTTGCATTTGTTTTCCTTGTCACACATTTCTAACCTCTTCTCAAGTGGTACTACTTACCAATTCTTTTCACAACTCTTTTTAGAGTGTGTTAACCTCATCTCTTCAATTCTAAATCCATCTCATTGTTTACCAACCTAGGTATCCTAACTTAGCCTTGTTACACCTCCTCACCCAACTTCCCTTCCCTTACACTTTCTACTCATCCTTTCAAAGCTTGCACCTACCTAAGCTTTTCTAACCATCCTCTTAACATTCATCTTGACCATGCTAAATCCTTCTTAAACAACTTTCATATCTTTCACCCAAATCCACTCATTACCATCAAGGTTATATAAACTAGACCATACCTAAATCATCACAAGACTTTTGAACACCTTTCCCATGGATCTTTTTTGCACAAGTCTTAGTATTCCTAATACCATGATTTTGGTGTGTTTAATACACCCACCTAACCTCTAATTCCTCCTAGACAACTCTAGGTCATTCTAATCCTCAAGAACACCTTTGTTACTCATTTTCACTCAAATTCCTTTTTAATGACTCCTAGCAAATCCTAGGTCATATCAATTCACAACCACCACTTAAACACTTTGTTTTCTACTCAAATTTCGCCATAGCTTCTCTAGTATATTATCATGCCCATATGCATGGTTTTTCTCATTCAATCATCTCACACACATCAAATCCTTTCTCATCATATTTTCTCATCCAAATCTACTCATTCACAACAAACTTAATATAGTGCAATAATCTTAAATTGCATAGCACTAAGGCTCTTAAATGACATGGCTCTTAGGACTTAAACTTAAACACTGAATTTCCCACAACAATAGCTTTCAACCTGCAAATACACACAACAATGCTCCCATAGCAATATAAGTGTTCTCATAATTCACCTTAAGCTTATCTTACTAACTCTTTTTCATTGGCTCCTTAGTCACAAGTTCACAAGCTTGTTTAAATTCTTTTTCCTAGGTTATATAACCCATTACATAATGTAAGCTTTAAGCTACC
The DNA here is from genome assembly GCA_023374045.1 of Limonium bicolor. Classification (NCBI taxonomy): domain Eukaryota; kingdom Viridiplantae; phylum Streptophyta; class Magnoliopsida; order Caryophyllales; family Plumbaginaceae; genus Limonium; species Limonium bicolor. The sequence continues at coordinate 69,451,428 of CM041777.1, read as the reverse complement.
TTAGTACTTATCTAAATCTCATCCCTTAAAACCTAAACCACCATTAGGTAAATCATTTACCTTGTTTGTCCAAGCTTTTTCACACTTTTCTCCTTGGATTGTCTTGCTTGATTTTCGGCAATGACTTAATTCCCTTGCCAATATTCTAATTCACATTCAAATAATCTAATGAGCACTAAGCAATATGCCTAAACTCATAGAACTCATTCTTAGGTTAAAATATGTGTTTTAAAGCTTAAAAGTGGATGATTACCTTTGAAGTCTCAAGATAGACTTGGGTATGAATCAAAGAGGACCTCCACTAGTCCTTGGTGATCAAAACAAGCTAGTTCAAGGTGTGAAACAAAACCCCCATGAGATAGAAATTTTCGGACATGTAGTAAAATGAAGGAAAGTTGATTTTTCTTTCACTTTCATTACCTTAGATGAATGGAGAACCAAATGGGCTCTTCAAACTTGATTTTCCTCCATCAATGGACTTTTCTCATGGCACCAAACTTGATCTTTGAACGATTTGAAAAGATAGAAAGGAAGGCCTTGCTCCAACTAAGAGAAATCTATGCTTAATTTTTGATTTGGAGCTAAAATGAACATTTGGTGGACAAATGAAGATGGAGCATGAGGAGGCAGCAGTCACGGTTTTGGAGCAGAGAAGAGGAAGAAAAACGGTGGGGAAGAAGAAAATGAAGAAGAGAGGAGAGAGGTAGGCTAAAGTAAGGATATTTTGTCTTTTAAAGCAAATAGTACTATTCTCTTATTTCCTCTTCTTTCCCTTTAGTTGCTGGCTCCCTATGGTGACTCACCACACTTAAAACCGTCCCCCTTAGTAGATAGGATATTTATGGTCTTGGTTGACCAACTTATTGACTTATGTTGACTAAAGCTTAAACTAGGCACTATTTGGCACTATTCACAAATTAGTGCACAAATTTGTGAATTTTTTATTCCCCATTGATTTAGGCTTCATAATGTGATACTAATTAGTACACATGTTGATTAAGGTGTAATCATGGGCATTTAGCCACTCAAAACTCATTTCTAAGACAATTTCTCAAAAAGGTGCTTTAAGGAGTCTTAAGCACATTTTGTGTTTAAGCTTGTTTTTGAGCTTGGTTTTCTTTGGTAATTGATTTAACATGTCCATTAGCATGTTAATAAGGTCTTATAATGATATTTGGGTGCTAATCATAGTCACTCCAAGCTTAGAGCACATTTTGCTTAAATTGCCCTTATGGCGTTTTCTTGTGTTTTCCTTGGTTTAAATTGTCTACCAATGTTTCTAAGGTATGTTTTAGCCTTATAACATCATAACTTGATGTTTACTTAGCATACTTAGGTTTGGGGTATTTCAAATATCATTTATATAAAGGAATTTTAAAATTCATAAAGGTGAGCATAAATATATGAAGTGGGGTGAACAATATAATATGGTTGGGTAATCATATAAAGTTAAGGTGTAGTATGATATAAAGTGGGGGATTTGATTTTAAAACATTAAGTATAAAGATCTAATGATAATGTATAAAGAATTGAATAAATAATCAATTATATAATTAAAGGGGTTATATATTATGAATTATATAAAAAACATATTGACTTGGATACACTGACCAAGTCAACCCAATTGACCAAGTCAACCTAATTGACCAAAGAAGATCAAGTTGACCAACTCATGAGTTAAGTGAGATTTAAAGAGTAATAACACTATAAGGTCAATTATTATATATAGTAACAAACTATATTGTTATACAAATATATATATATATAAAAGCAAGTGTAATAACCTATGAATAAACGAGGTAGGTTATATGGATTAAATCTGAAGTAGTAAACTAGTACTACATGTTGCTTATAACATAACTATATGATGATTTAACTAATCCCGAACACATTCGAAAAACCGAGTAATAACAACTAACTGATTAAGGGTTAATTATCGGGGGAGATTAGTGTTTATTTGGAAATACCGAATTAAGTTGAGATCATAGGAAATAACACTTAGTCTTATACATCTATTCCGGACCTTAGAGCGTAGAGAGCGGGCCAGGATCCAAACATCTGCTCTCCTCACCGTCGGGTGTACGGTATGTTAATTGTGTGGTCTAACGCTTGAGGGTTTCCCTGGGTTCAGACATGATTGTATATTTGTTGATAAAAGTGATATTATGTTATATGTATGCATGTGATTATATGAATTATTGCTTGACACCTCACATTATTAAAAATGCGCGAACCGGACTAAAGTGATATCGACTGTAATTTGACCTATGTCATGAGCAAGATTATGAAGGACATTACTTACTAAAGTGTAATGAAGTATCATAATATTCCTAATCAATCTAAGTAAAAGACTTAGGAAAGAGATTCGGTAATACCAATCTTTAGAGCATTGTACTCGAATATGAATATAACCTAGATGACTTCTAGGTGAATGTGTAAGACCTAGATGGTAACCAAATGGTAATGTACTAAGAGTAGATCTTAGGTGAATTGATTAAGTTACTTAATCACATTACAAGAATTGGTGTATGAGGAGAAAATCCAGGGTAGTCTACGGACTAACTGGTTGAGCAGAGTGATCACTAGAGAGGACTTCTAGATTTGGAATCCACTCGCTATGGAAATCCAATAAGCCCGATATGATCATTGGTCAAAGGGAAGCGCTGTTGGTGCATGGCTACGGCTGCAAGAGACACCTTTATTAGGAAAAGAGGAAGTTCAAAGATCTTCGGATCATTGGCCGGAGGGCACTGCCGTTGGTGCACACATGAACATTGTCCAAATAATTAAGTATTGAAGATAAAAAGGGGTTTACTAATATGTCGCCCATTATGAGTTTAAGAACAAAACATAAAATGAATATGAGTACTAGATAATCCTTAGTATGAGACTTTAATATCTCCCGTAACATGGATAATGAACAAGGGGCCTCGAAGGCCAAGTAATGAGAACCGTACATAAGGAAATGACTCTCCCTTTGTCATGTACTTAATTGTTTATGGCTATGTGGATGATTTATTTATGGATGGATGTGAATATATTGGATGAACTGCTGTGTGTTTTAAATTCCAGCATTTACAATTTTAATATATACTTGTAAATCGGAAAACATGAAATGAATTGCATGCTAAGATGGCTAAATGACTTAAGTGATCTAAAGGATCTGAGATCATACTTAGTAAATTCAACGTTTTGTTTAGCCTATACGGCAACACATTACAGGGATTTGATAGAGACTAGAAGCCGGAGTGCGGGACTTTTGGGTAGATGATGTTTATTTGCTTATCACACTTCTGGACTTGTATTATACACTATGATGATATTTTGGGCTTTGCTAGATGCTCACTTATTTCGAATTTAGTTATGGATTTGTCATTGTATATTTATATCGGTTTCTATCTCCGTCATCACAGTGGTTATTTATTATGTGGTATTTGGACGCTTTATTACTCACATGGGTGAGTAATGACGGTAACACCCGAGTGAGAACGATTGGCTTTTATTTTCCGCTGTGACTTGAACCGTCTTTAATTATGCTACGTCTTTAAATTAATACAAGATTACATAATGGGGGTGTTACAATACTAGCAAAAAGAGGAAGGAGTATAGTGAGTTGTATGGGAAATGAGGTGGATTTTGGGTTGTATTTATTTAGAATAAGGAAATATAGACGTTAAAGAGAGCACAAAGAAAAAAACTGTTGGAGTTTGAGTCCCGCGGAGGTCCCCACGCATAATGGCTAATTTTTTTTAAAAAATGGACCGGTTGCGGTCCTAGGCTGGTCCTGAGCAAGTCCCCACTGAATAACAACTATATAAAAAAAAGGGGATAGGTTCCGGTCTCGGTCTCTAGTCGGGCCCAGTTGAGCCCTATTTCAAGTGATCCTGGGTCGGTCTTGGTCTCTTGGATTGTAAAACTGAACTGGCTCTATTTCTTTTTGGTCCGGTCCTGGTCCCTGGTCAATGGTACTAAATCGATCTTTGATCGAGCTCGGTCTCGGGCTAGCCTGTCCCAGTGACCACCCGTTCTCTAAGTTGAGAGTATAGTTTATACTTTAGCATCAAGAAGTCAACACTACAATGTTGTTTTAGCATAAGTTGCCTTGTTAATAGTTAGTATCTTGTTATTTGCATCATTATTTAAGTATCTCGTCTTTGTGTTTTTAGCAAGGGTTAAGAGTCATGGTATAGGGATTAAACATTCCCAATTGAACCATGGAAAAAATGCCAAAAAGAAGGCTAGTTTTAGTGTTATTGTTGTTGACCAAGGAGAGGTTGCAATGCTCCGAAACCAAGCAGCAAGCGTGGAACGAATGATTGCCACATTGCAAGCCCAAGTAAGGAAATTGGCTTCTCAAAGGGATAAAAGTCTCTCTTCTCACCGAGGTAACTTTTCTGTTGTTTTCTTGTCATTCTACAACTGCCTGCACAAAGACATTGAAATTATGATATATATAAAAGAAAACTTCTAGTAATTTTAATATTTTCAAATTCAAGACTTCAAAATACATGAGGGCTAAATACAAAAGAAAACACTATGAGAGGGCTAAATGCTAGAGAAAGCACTGTGAAGAACTAAATGCAACTATTTTAGTTTCAGACTTTGTTAAATAATTATGGCTGCAATAGTTGTTGCTTTTGAAAAATTAGTGTAGTTTTTGGATATGGATGATGTATTGCATTTTTGCTTGGGTATGGATAATGCTGTAGTTTTTGTTTAGAATTATGGATGTTATCATGCGGTTACGATGATGTACTGTAGTGTATGTGTGGAAATATGTTGTAATGTAGATTATGGAAATGGTTGTGATGCAAATAATGAAATTTAGAAGATTTAATGTAGAACATGAAAACTGGAAAATGTTTAGTTAAAAAAACTGGAAAATGTATTGCATATTTTGATATTTGGAGATGTAATGCTGGTTTTGAAATTTGAAGATGTAATGCAAATTTTGAAGATATGTATGCATTATAAGGCGATGAACAACTATATTTGAACAATATGAAGATTCCTTTCATTTTTTTTATTTAAGTAATAAATAAAAACAATATTTATTTGTTAAATATTGGTTTCAACCAACGTCAAATAAATATAATAAGAATATTTGATATTCTTATATTCATCTATTATTATATTGAGAGATAGGAATTAGTTTTTCCACAAAATACGGAGAGAGTAGTGTTAGGGGTTCTTAGGTCGTGGATAATATGGGGAGGACTGCTGTGGCTTCCTCCACCTAGTAGCCATGAAGATTTCATCAGTTGATAACAAGGGAATGATGATTCAGTTGACAACGAGCAAAAGAACGATCCAGATAATTTCACTGTGATCAAGAGGTAGGTACCCTGATCTGAATTCTGACAATTGTATCAGAGCCACGAGTGTTCTATTTGCTTGATTGTTGTCGATGATCTACTATCGATGTAGATCTGCTTTTTCGAATTGTTGAACTGATTGAGAAATTTATTTTTGGTGATTTGTGAGTGCTTCATTTCATTCGGTAGCCCTTGGTTGTGTCTCTGATCAAAGAAACAAAATATTTACTAGTTGTTTCTTCTATAGTTTGCTAATTGCCGGCACATAAGTGATTGTGCGTGGTATAGGTGACCAAAAAAAAGAAGAAGCTTTAGGGTCCATTCTCAGTCAAAAGTTGGGGAAGATTATTCTTGGAATGCTACCTCCCCTAGCGTCTGATCAAAATTGAAGATTATAAGAGTTAATCTGCAGCGTTCAATTTGTGGGCCCAACAAAGATTATATGTTCATCTGCAAAATGAGAATGGAGCCTTATTCAATCTCTTTAAATTTGTTAGCTACAATGAGATTATCTTCAGTTGTTTTTTTTGTCGTACGAGAGAGTTTGAATTACATTCTTATTGGGTTAAATGGAAGTTTTTATTTTTATGGGATATGTTCCTAATTCTATGATGAAGATAATATTTGACTGGTTTTGATTCTATTATTTTAGGAAGAATGTAATTGATTATGAAAATTTGTTTTTAACAATTCTTTTATTTTGGTAAATTTGTTTTACATAAAAGAACTGGAATAAAAGCTCATAATTTGTTTCCTTGTTTCTCAGAGATGATTTGTTCCTATATTATGAGAATTTATCTATTATATTTGTAGATCTATATTTTGGTTATCAATTATGTGATATTCTATTCCTTTTTTGAATTGTATGCACTTTTTTAGTTTTTGCCGGTGCAATTGCAAAATCTGCACAATTTCCCCCGGTTACTGGGTCTAATCCTCCACGAAAAGTAAGAAATTCTGCATATTTTGACCCGAAGGCACCCCTCCCTTTCAAGAGGATTCGCGGTTTAATCAGATCCAATTTGAAGGATTTTGTCGGTTCATTGATCAGGGCTTGACGGAAGAACTCATTTTTACGTGAAAAACTCCCCAGGGTCTTCCACAATAGAGAATTAGGGGTAGTAAAGAGCTAAATACGTCATGGTACAGAATTATTTGGACTACAAGATCAAATCAAATTATAGCGCAACACCAATAAATCCATGCAAATTATTTGTAAAAGGGCTCCGTCTCTTTGTGAGCGATTTGAATGTTATATATTAGGTTGACTTCTAACACGTAATAATATCGAATCTATTTAAAATATGTATTGAGTTACATAATAGTATTTGTATAATACTATAATTATATGTTTTTATAACATGTGGACGTCGTTTTAATGTTTTGGTAACATTAAATTCTTACAATTGTAAGTTGACGTTTTTGTTTGTTTTTGTGACACATATAATTGTTCCATAATTTTAGTAATCATTATTCTATTTTTTTTATGAATTATAATTTTGTTAATTGAAATTGAACATAAGTTGTTCATTTTTTAATTAATCTAGTTTGTCTTTAGTAGACACCAAATAATTTAATCATTTGAACATTAGTTGTTCAAATAATGTTAATTAATCTAGTTTGTCTAGATTGTCTTTAGTAGACACTAATCAATTTGATAATTCTTTTCGTATGAATTTATTAATGAAACAATAATATTGAAAATTGTTTATCATAAGTAATAGGAACCATTATAATTTTGAAGTTATTTTTGAAATTACAAATGCATTTGTTGCATGGTGTAGTTAATTTGTAAGTATAAGTGCATGAATTGAATGTATGCGCGGAGCATGTTTTTTGCTTCTTATACTTAGATAATTTTTTTTATAATACTATAAACGAGTGGTGTTATGTACACGTGTAATACATAATGACATTTTTTTTGTAAGATAGATGTCGAATCAAAGAGTATTGTAGCGGATCTTAACAAGGGTGAACCATTTTTTTATGAAGAAAAGTCATACCTTAAGCTCTTGTTGTGTTGTTTCATGTTATATGTTAACCAATACAAGTTCTGTGCAGACTGTAGACTCACCAGCAACAGAGCATGTGACTTGGGATCGGACATCTTTCGAAGAGTTTCGCTGGATTCCTAGAGGAAGCCAAAAAAATTATATGAGGAATGATACCAGTATTGATGTGCACATGATTGGAGCCTGCAAATTAATTTTGCATAGTAGTCAATATCTATGTTTACAGAATGTCTTGTATGCCCTTGAAATAAGGTGAAATTTAGTTTTCCTTTTGTGTCTTCTTAAGACAGGCTTCAAATTTATTTTTGAAGGATCAACTTTAAAGTTGTTTTATAATGGTACAATTTTTGGTACTGGTTCTTTATTAGATGGTTTCATAGTATTGAATGTCAATGTTGGTTCAAACAATCACATTTCTATAGCTTATGCAGTTCATTGTGATGATTCAGAACTTGACATGCTAGACTCAGTCATATTGGTATTGACCGAATGAATAGACTAGCAAGAGAAGAGCTCCTTGGTGGAACTCAAAAGCTAAAACTTGCTAGGTTGAAAAGCTACTAGAAAATGATTTTCTAACATAGAAAGAGTTATTCAACCGTTGCAGCTAATTCATTTAGATTTTTGTGGCCCAATGAGCGTGACTGCCAAGCATGGTGCTCAATATTTTATCACATTCATTGATGACTTCACATGTTTTTGTTTGAGTGTATCTCATTTCACATAAATCAGAAGCTCTTAATTGCTTCAAAAGTATGTGAATGAAGTCGAGAATCAATTAGCTCTCAAAGTTAAGTGCTTGAGAACAGATCAAGGTAGAGACTATCTCTCTGATCAGTTCAAAGAACTAAGTGAAGAGAAAGGAATAATAAGATAGTTAATTATTCCTCACACGCCACAAAAAAATGGTGTAGCTGAAAGAAGAAATATGACCTTATTGGATATGGTTAGATCCATGATGGCACAAGCGAATCTACCAATTTCGTAGTGGGGAGATGCCTTGTTAACAACAACCTATATTTTGAACAAGGTTCCTACAAAATCAGCTTCTAAAACACCATACGAACTTTGAACTGGGAGACAACCAAATTTGAGCAATCTGCGCCCATAGGGATGTGCTTCCTACATCACCTTACCCTTTCATGAGTTTGGGAATTTAGGCCCAAGGGAAAGAAATGTATATTTGTACGATACTGTGAGAATTCCAAAGGGTATGTCTTCTTTGGTGAAGATGAAAGTGGGAGAAGAACTGACGTGATGCTACATTCTTGGAAAATGATTATCCATCAATTTCTGGAGCAACCTGGGGATCAAGCGTTCTATGAATTAGATGATCAGATCAACAACCTGATTTAAGTAATCAAAATGATATGGTTGTCGAAGCTGTTTTTTTGAATCCTCAAGTTCAGGAGGACGAACATAATTTACATGAGCCTAGGAGGAGCGAAAGGGGTCGAGTTCCCAAAAGACGCTTTCAAATTGACTCCGAGGCAAACATGGTCTTTCCATAAGGAATTCATTATGAATCCTTCTTAACCATTGGATGAAGAGGAGTCTAGGACTTTTAGAGACGTTGTCTCAGGTCCTAAAGCATCTAAATGGATGAAAGCAAAGGAAGAAGAGTTAGTGTCTATGCACAATATAGGGGTGAGTAAATGGTTAAAACGGGGATCCGTTAACCGAAGTTTGAAATAAAATACGGTGTTCGATTATTTCGGTTATAACCAATTTAATATTAATATTCGTTCTAACCGATAACTGTTTTAACCAATAACCGTTTTAACCTATAACCTTTTTGTATGTTATACTAATAACCGTTAACCGCCCAATAACCAAAGTTTATGAAATAATCAAAATAGCCGAACTTTCTAAAATAACCGAAATAACCGAACTTCCTAAAATAACCGAAATAACCACACTTTCTTAATGAACCGAAATAATCAAAATCTAAACCCAACTGAGTGAGTATTGAAAATATTAGATAAAATTATTAGGTTAAAAAATAAAAAGTTATAAAAATATTTTTATAAAAGTTTAGTTATTATGGATAACTGAAATTGAATTTCAATATCCGTTAACCGAACCGTACTTTATTATGGATAACCGTTTTATCGAAATAACCAAACTTTTTTAAAATGGTTAAAAATATGGTGATCGAACCTGAAAAAAACGATTAATTCGGATAACCGAAATAACCGCCTTGTTTGCTCACCCCTGGTAGCTAGCACAATAATCAAGTTTGGGACTTGGTTGATCTTACACCTGGTAAAAGGACTATTGGGAGAAAGTGGGTTCTTAAAGTCAAAAAGAGGTACAGATGAATCAGTTGATATGTATAAAGCCAGGCTAGTAGCCAAAGGCTATACTCAAAAGGAGGGAGTCAATTATGAGGAGACGTTCTCACCTATTGTGAGATTTGGGTCCATCAGACTTATTCTGGCTATTGTTGCCCATCTAGACTTAGAATTACATCAGATAGATGTAAAGACGGCTTTCTTCAATGGACACCTCGAGGAGAAGATATATATGGACCATTCTCATGGGTTTGAGGTCAACGGTCAAGAGAAGAAGGTATGTCATCTTTGTAGATCCATTTATGGTCTTAAGTAGACATCCAAACAATGGAATATTAGATTCCATGAGGCAATGGCCGAAGACAAGTTTTCCATTATAAATAAAGACCATTGTGTGTATATAAGTCATACAGAAAAAGTATTTGTCATTCTGATTTTGTATGTAGATAACATCCTAATAACTAGCGACAACTTGGATCTAATTTCCACAACGAAAGTTAGTTTGACATCCAAGTGTGACATGAAGGATATGGGTCAAGCCAATTATATACTAGGAGTCAAATATTAAGAAATAGGGAGAAAAATGCTGGGTTTGTCTCAAGAGAACTACCTTAATAATATTTTGAAGAGATACTATCTTAGTGATTGTAAACTCATTGACACTCCTATTATGAAAGGTGCTACGCTTAGCGTGGATATGAGACCTAGCTCAGAAAAAGAAAAAGCTATATGAAGAATGTACCATATTTTAGTGTTGTTGGTAGTTTGATGTATGTCATGACGTGCATCAGGCCAGATATCGGCTGTGCAGTGGACTCGTTAGTCGTTTCTAAACAAATTCAGGTCCTGAACACTGGAGAGTTGTCAAGAGAATTTTTCGTTACCTTAAGGGCACAACAAACTATGTGATATGCTATGGCGAAGGTAACTTGAACCTTGTTGGATACACTGATGCTGACTGAGGAGGAGTTATCTCATGGTGCAGTAAAAAGTAATCTTGTGTGGCGCTTTCGACCATGGAGGCTGAATATGTAGCTTCGTCACAAGATGTTCAAGAAGCTATTAGGTTGTGTAGATTTATGAAACATTTGGGAGTCATCAAACGTGCAAAGAAACCAATACTTCTTCTAAGTGATATATGACTGCACTAGCTTATGTGAAAGATCTCAAGTATCACAGAAAGACCAAACACACCCAAATTAGATATCATTATGTGAAACATGTCTATAAGAAAGAGAAAGTTTCCTTACAACATGTATCCACTAATGATATGGTAGCTGATTCGCTAACAAAGCCTATTGCTGTTAAACCCTACCAGAATCATGTTAGATCTTTAGGACTTCGAAAGGATTTTTAGAATGCTAATTTGTTTTGACATTTTTAATAATAATGTTTATTCTCTTCAACATTTTGTTTGTCAAAATAACATTTGTTTGTCAAAATAACATGTTGTGTATTGATGTCAATGAACTATAAGGCATACTTTTTCACACAAGTAGACAACTTCATTGGATATATGTTATCATGAAGTAATGTTGACTTTGTCTAAGGGACTCAAATTTAGTGAGAGACTTTTATAGTCTATATTAAAAGGGTTATTGGTTAACCCACATGGGATATTTAATAAAGGTTTTATGCCTAAGTAAGTTCTTTTTTAGCCGAGTGGGAGATGTCTATGTGAGCCTTTTACACTCATGTGGGTGGAAGTTGACATCCTTCATGTAAGAGAACTCCACACAACGTATTTTCATACGGTATGTGCTAGAGATCTTATTGAAGCGTATGGATTGATCCTTGCTCCTTTGTTGTGTGAGTCAATATTTTTTATTTTCACCTTTTGACCTTTTGACTTGGGTCGTAATAGTGGTAATGATGCTGCTATTTTGGAAGAATTACCAAGATTCCATGACTTTTACAGTTTGAGTGTAACCTTCTAGGAAAACAATTATTACCATTAAGATACGACACCAAGTAAAATGAAAAGTTTACAAGAGTAGTTCAGACATAAGTGACAATTGTTGGCGCCAGTAACTAGTATTTATAGTGATTGGTCACGGTATCCTGCTCATCCATATGTTGAAGGAGCTGGGTTGAGTTTGGATTAGTCGAACATAAATTGGATTTGAGGTGTAGGCAACTTTTTTTCTAGATGCTTCATTCTGTCCGGTAAGGTTTGGTTTGAAGTTATCCGCATTGCATGAGTGTTGTCAGGTCGCACGGCCTATTTGCTTGTATGAAACACAAAAGGTCTCGAGATTTTGACGATAAGTTGGGTGAGAGAGGTTGGTTATTTATTTAAGTAATAAATGAAAACAATAATTATTTGTTAAATATTGGTTTCAACCAACGTCAAATAAATATAGATAAAAATATTTGCTATTATTATATTCTTCTATTATTATATATTGAGGGACAGGAGTTAGTTTCCGGATAGACACGATAGAAACCCTATCAGAAATTTTTTCAACAAATACAGAGAGATCAGTGTTAGGGTTCTTAGGTCATGGATAGCATGGGGGAGTGTTGTTGTGACTTCCTCCACCTAGTAGTCGTGAAGACTTCATCAGTTGATAACAAGGGAATGACGAATCGATTGACAACGAGCAAAAGAACGATTTAGATAATTCCGATGCGCTGATCTGAATTCTAACAATATTTGATCAATAGAAGAGTTCCTCTTATTTTTGTTTGTGTTCTTTTAAAGAAAAGTGAAATTTTCAGACAAGACTGTGATACATCTCTCTAACGTTAGTCTCAAGTTTTGCCCTGGAATCTCAGGTGAATATTGTAACGACCTCAAAACCACCCTAGTTGAGAGACCGTAACATGCCGCACGCTTATTATCTAAGACACACAAGGCTACACTATTGAATTCCCAAAACAGAACTGAAACTCATACATTAATCAAATGCAGTACAACTTGTCTTTACAAACCACAAGCGAAAGCTAAATACAAAACAAGAACTTTACAAAGTAGAAGCCGATTACAATAGAGCCTCAAAGTCAAATAAACTAAACACCAAAATCCAAAAGTGCAACTGAAAGTAGAGGCCAAATCCTCAAACAGAAGCTAAAACCTGCAAGTCAGACGGAAGTAGGGGTGAGCCAAACTATAGCTCAGCAGGTGATAAACTTCATCAGCTGAGCATGCTCAAAACATATACTGAACATACATTTATACTTATATGGAAGCATAACAAAATCAGAAGCAGATGCCTTAGAGGAAGAAGGTAGAAACAAAAGCTTGATAAACCAGAAGCTTAACCAGTAACAGAAGCTCAACGAAACCAGAAGTTTAACAAAGATGGAAAGCACACATCAGTCCACCTAAACCAAACACCGAGAGAAAATAGATGGAGTAGAGCACTTTACAAAACAGAAACATTCAGAAGACAGAAAGCACACAGTAGCCTCACAAAAACCAGAAATGGGCATAATAGATGGAAGCAGATCACTTATAAACAGAGATGGGACACTAGAATTGAACACAACACTAAAAAAGGGTCGGAGACCCATGGATCTAACAGATCCCTCGACAACGTAGAAATGACCCGAAGGCCAAAGGGTCCGTCAACCCCACAAAATAGAAATGGGAATGACCCAACACTCAGAAATGACGTCTACATAGCATGCTACGGGATAGCTCGACCCAGCCTTCCACGGCTCAGAATGCACATAAACTAGGTCCCCAAAACAGAAGTTTAATCAATCAGAACAGAGGTGTTGCAGAGCGTAGCACCAAAGCACAAGGTCTTAAACACACCCAAAACATAATTCATAGCTGAAACTAAAGCCATAAACCGAGACTAACAAATCAGAGAAGGTCACACTAAAGTCAGAAGTCGAAACCCACTTACATAGCGAATCAGAGGTCGAAAGCATGTCCAAGGTTTTCAATACAAAATGTACATAAACTCGTGATAAAACATGCTAAAACAGATAGTACTAGAAGAGAAGAATCCAACACCACAAACGACACTCAAAACGGAGCTCAAACAAAGAAGTTATGCGAAAACAAAGGTCTGTCCAAACATGTATCTGTGCATGTTGTCCGAACTTACATGTTCGGACACAGCAAAAAATGCATAATCAATTGCGGAAATCAACCAGAACAAAGACACAAATCCTCCACAAAACATACATATCTTGTTGTAGCAAAATAGTCAGTAAAAATATACATCCACGGGGTTTTAACACATCGGAAACGCAATTCAGAAACACATCAAAACACATCAAACCACCAGAGAATCAAATAACATATAGGGAAACAACACAAACCGGAAACCCCCGTGGGTGAACACACACAACTGAATCCATTTACCACCTACCTCACATCCGAAGCAAAGCAATCTCAGAGGACTCTACACATCAGACTCCTCGAATCTCCACTCGAATTCACAAACGCACGAACAAATTGGGAGAAGACCAGAACCAGAAGAGGAGCGAAGAACTGGAACGAAATACAACAATCAACTTGGAATCCTCACTCGAGATCTACGGACTCGAACAACGGCGCATCAGATCAATTAAGTTGCAGAGAGGAAGAATTTAAAGAAGAGAGCAAAGGGAGGTTGGAGACTTTGCATAGCGGAGGTTCGTGAAAGCGAGAGAACTGACGTGAAATATTGTCAGGAAGGAAAGGGAAAGGAAAACTAAATTAAATTAGAAACTCCTCCCTTTATTAATAAAAACATCACAAGAAAATAAGGAAAAGGGGATTAGTAATCCTTTTACTGAATAACGAATAAATAACAAAAGGAATGAATTATAATAATGATCCCTCTTTTTACTAATAAATAAATAGCAAAGGGAAAAGGACAATGTAATCCTCCTTCCTCAAAATGAATACAACAGACCAAAGAATATCATAAAAGAACTAACATAAGATCAATATGATAGAAGACTTCCTTTGCGAATCAGAAACGAATGAAAAGAAAAAAAATATGGGGCATAACTCCACATGGGAGAGACGAAGCACTACCTTATAGGTATGTGGACACCTCTCCGTGTTGTGAGACCTTTTGGGGGACGACGATATGTAACACCCTGAAAACAAAACCATGCGGGCTTGGCCCCAAGTGCACAATATCACAACATTGACAATGAGCATGTACTGTTACAAATGATATCAGAGCTAGAAGTCAGATCGATGCCAGTGACCCAGTGGAGACACTGGGCCCCTTGAGGGGGTGGGGAGTGATGGTCCGGTGCTCGACTCCCACATCGGTTGGAGAGGCGAACAAAACACTACCTTATAGGTGTGTGGACACTCTCCATGTTGGGATGATGATACATAACGCCCCGAAAACAAAACCGTGCGGGCTTGACCCAAAACGGACACTCGCAACATTGACAATGAACCTAGACTGTTACAAATGTTAACTAATAACACTACTAATTCTTTAGACTGTGTGTAGAATCAAAATTGTACATGTGGTCCGTGAGCCAGAAATGCTGATGGAAGATAGGGCTAACTCTCTGCTTGAAGGTGTCGCAACTAATTCATTCTGCTCGCTGAAATATACTAGTAAAACCCATTACAAAACGAAAAGAACAAACAAGAAATAAAGTAAAGAATGTAATTGATTTTGTTTCAGCTTTAGCTTGAATGTTGCTTCAAGGTCTAGCTATGATCTGACCAGAAAAGAAAACGTTTACCGAGACAAATACTTTGCATGGAAGCAATTGATGCCCTATGAATCAAGAGAAAATACAAACAACTGTTTATTAACCCAATAAAAACACGAAAAAGCTTATCACCAATAGTTTGAAATTTTCCGTATAAACCATAGCAAGCATGCGCAACCACTGTTACAATTTGTTTACCCTTCGTTCCTGCTTAAGTTTTGACCTCCCAGCCAATAAAGACTAAGCCATGCGTGTCCAACTAGTAAGAACATAACCAGGTCGCCCAGGCACGGAGCAGATTACACAGGGGTAGAGAAATATGCATCTAGTGTAGTGTCGGTAGATTTAAGTCGACGGCCATCAATCTCTGACAGTGGCTCGCAATATCTTCACATCATGAAGGGGTCTGAGAAAGGAAAAAAAAGAAGCTAAAATAAGTTGGCAGTCTATAAGATAGCTTAAAAAGAATGATTGACCATCCAGTCATCCAGAAGAAGCTCAAATAAACAAACAACAGAGAATTCATAAGGAAAGGCAAGGTATATGGCATAAATAATAAAAAAATAGAAGCTAAACGTTGCAGCTTTCTTTACTATTGAATCCAATCATCTGTCTCTTACCACTGGGATTCAAAATTGTCTCCCATCACCACATATTGGCAATCTAATAGAGCTTACAATATATATCCGATGTTTAAAAATCAAAGCACTTGATGCACTTCCTGACTATATATTTAAACATAAAAATTCGAGGGGAGGCAAGATAGCATCAACATGATGTAAGGAGTAGATAAGATTTAAAGTCAACCACCAGCTTGAGTACAATCGGATGCAGAGAACTTATGTACCTATCATTGTTGTCTGTTTGTAGACTGCCTAGCCTTTTTATCACATCCATTCCCTTACATATCCTTCCAAAAATAGTGTGTTTTCCTGCACAAATGAAAATACATAAACTTACACCTTTAATTAACTCATTAAACAGATATAAAAAAGACCAGATTTCTGTTTTTTTAAATCTGCATAAGATTTTGAATTCCTTGCCATCTAGAGAAGGACATGGTGCTAGAGTGATGAAGAACTGACTCCCATTTGTATTGGGACCAGCATTTGCCATCGATAGTATCCCAGCACCTGTATGCTTCAATTCTCTATTTATCTCATCCTCAAATTTCGCACTGTGAAACAAAAGGGACGTAAATGATGACCAATGATCTGGGTAGTGCAAACTGAAAGCGGAAGTTCACAATTCACAACAGAATATTTTCAGAAGCTTTTGCACAAGTAATCTCCTCCATGAAGCAGCCATCAATCCACATTTAATAGCATCTAGTGACACAGAAAGTGCTAGCAGAAATGGGGAGTTTCCATCGCAACATCATTTTTGGGAAACTTTCACACAAGCATTTCCCTCCATAAAATCCGCCATCGAGCCTAATCAGATTAGTAGCGCATTTAGTAGTATCATCTTCAGGAATTCGTAGAAACCTAGTAGCAGATACCATATGCCTTCATCCAAATGATATATTTTTTTTTAAATCATTTGAGCTATTTTGTCTTATAAGTCCGGTTCAGATAAAGGTCGCCTAGAGAAGAACGAAGCACCAAATAATCAACTGACACGAGAAAATGGGCTGCGGAGATTTTAGAAGAGAATACCCATAAATAGATTCACCGCCTCTTCCAGTACCAGTAGGATCCCCTCCTTGCACAATGAAATCCTGCTCCAAAAACCCATATCCACAATCATCACATGCGAAAAGAAGAAAACGAGCATATAATTGGCGAAACGAATGGAAAAGAGCGAATCACACTTTAATAATACGATGGAATTTGACATTGTCGTAGTAACCGCGCCGAGAGAGTTCCAGAAAATTTCTGCAAGTCCTGTTAGCGTGCTTGTAGTAAAGCTTAGGACACAGAAACAAACAATTCGAATTTCTCAGATGATTATAATTCCACAAGCACAACGAATTAGAGCCATAGAGAGTGAGAGAGGCCTACCTCAACCGTGAAAGGGCCCATTGAGGTCTCGAGGGTGACCTCCGGTGGACCTCCGTCAGCTCGTGGACCTAAGGTCTTCGACATAATTGCCTCAGTGACACGCAGAGAGGAAGCTATAGCGGGGAGCGCTCTTTGTCGTTCTGTTTTGTAGTGTCGGAGCAGCTCCACGAAGGAAGAAGATTCTTTTTCCCGAGCTGTAGGCCGAGGTTCTTCTCTGGTTCTACTAAGGTTTGGTTTGGGCAAATTGATGGGCCACGTGAAAATGGGCTTAACCTGGAACACATTTTTATGATTTGAGCCTGGCCCATTATGCTAAGCGGTAGACATAAAGGAGGGGTACTATTCTTCTTTGTTTCCAAATTGTACCTTGCGTTCTCGGGTGTTGTGAGTATGGGTGTCAATTTTTACTTAACCCGATAACCCGACCAAAACATGATCCGTAAATAGTAGATATGGATTAAGATTATTAACCCATTTAATTTTTGGGTCGGGTATGAGTTATCTATTAAATATATGGGTTAGGTATGAGTTAAGGGTTATAACCTGAATTCAACCCAACCCGTTTACTTAATTTAATTAAAAATAAATAAGTAAATAAAATAAATATGAATATATTTTATTTAGATATGTATTAATTCTATAACCATTAGTATAATAGCAAACAAAAATACTATCATTTATTTAGCGCATACAAATAATTATTATAAAAATCCAAATACATTCTCTAGGCCATCTATATCTACCATACTTTTGTTTGAAAACCTAAACTATGTCAATCATTAGTCGCACAAACTCCACCGTTCACCTTATTTCATCCGCACAAATAATGGTTATGAGTTAAGATTATAGACCCATTTAACAAAATGTTGACATTTGGAAAAACGGCACACAATGATTCAAAATAAATGACCATCATGTGCATGCTTTTATGGACGACTGATCATTCTGCCAAAAACAAGAGTATTTGTATTTAAATGGGTTATAAGGGTCGGGTTTGGGTTCAATGATTTTATATGGATTGAGTATAGGTTGAAAGTTTGTCACCCGATTATTTATGGGTCGGATATGGTCAATACAGTTTTAATTGGGTTGGGTATGGGTGAGCTTCAACCCGACCCATCAACCCGAATTGCCACCCCTAGCTGTGAGCCACTCTTTAGTCTTTACTATAAATTCCCGTGAATCTGCCGATTGTTGTGAACTAAAGTCTCCATTTTGTTCTTGCTCCCATTGCGATTGTAAAAGGTGAAGCTTCTTTTTTATTCCTTGCTAGTTGTTTAAGACCACAAAGTGTGAGGCCAGTAAGATGTAGGTGTTTCATGTTTGACGGTGGCGATTTTGCCCCTGTTCAAGAAAACCCGTAAATGAAAGTCATATTAGGTGGTTCGTCTGCTCTACAGCATCATGGCCTACCTATTCTTCATTCATACCTCAATAAAGGCAAATTTGAGCCCCCATTCTCTATACAGTACGTAGATCCTGCGGGACGCTCGCACAGAGTATGATGCGGCTGTTATGTGGCAGTCCAGTCAGCTTGCTGATTGGACTGCTTATGTGGCATAGTAAATGGTGGTAATATTTGTATTAACTTTAAATAGTCATAACTTTTAAAATATAAGTCCAAAATAAAAAAATTTGCACCATTGTTCATCTAAATTCAAGCACTTTAAAACAAGATCAGTCATGGATATGTTTTGACAAGTTTAAAAAATTATGTTAGTTATATGTACATATCAACTTATATCAACGAAACTTATGATTCACCACATATAGTTTAAAATACACCATATAACATTAATAATATACCACAAAACAATAATGATTCAGTATTTGTTCCGAAATTTGTTATCTAATCACCACTTATTAGTTAATGAATCATAATACCAATTTCAGTGAATCATAATATCAAATTTAATGAATCATAACATCATTTTGATGAATCATCATCAGTCACATATAAAAAGAAAACTTTTAAACAATAATACTACACAAAATAATATTTGGTACGTAAGAAAAATATTTCATTCACCATATAAAGTTTAAAATATATTATAATACAATAATAATACACTAAAAGCAATAATGATTTTTTATCGATTCCGGAGTTTGTTATCTAATTCACCACTTATTAATTAATGAATCGTAATATCAATTTCAATGAATCATAATATCAAATTTAATGATCATAACATCATTTTAGTGAATCATCAGTCACATAAAAAAGAAATTTTTAAATAATAATACAACACAAAACAATATTTGGTACGTAAGAAAAAAAAAACATGATTCATCGTATAAGGTTTAAAATACACCGTACAACAATAATAATACATTACAAAACAATAATGATTTTTATCGGGTTCAAATTTGTAATCTAATTCACCACTTATTAGTTAATGAATCATAATATTAATTTTAATGAATCATATATTAAAACTAATGAATCATATATGATTTTAGTATATCATCATACACATGTAAAAATAGGTTTTTTTTTAAGTTGTCAAAACATATCCATGTCTGGTCTTGTTTGAAGAGCTTGAATTTAGATGAACGGTGATATAATTTTTTTTCATTTTGGACTTATACATTAAAAGTTACAACCATTTAAAGTTAATATAGTAAAAAGGTAGCCCAATCAGCAAAATAATCCCAGTCAGCTGCTGACTGGGACTGCTATATCACACAGGTCGCACAATATTGTGCACGGGCTGCCTGTATAGTCGATTTTGCGTCTCTATAAATATATTAATTATACTACCTGCACAAGCACACACAAATATCCATTTTAATCTAAACAACTGATGTACTACTGTTGGAATAGTGTGTTGCTTGATCTTGTATCATATTGTTGTCCAGCCAGGCATCCGGACAAGTGTCCAACTTATTTCATCTGAATGTTTATTTGTTGCATGAAGACGAGTCTCAGATTATAATGTCGTTCGGTCAAACGTTCGGTCTGTTTAATCTGAACGTCTATATGTTGTGTGAAGATGGGTCTCAGATTATAATATCGTTCAACTCAGACTACCACCTAGACGTCCACTCAAACGTCTTACGTGTGGTAGCAGAAATCGTTTGAGTAGGTTGTTGCTTTGTTTTCTCGTATGCTTTGTTTTCCAGTTTTATAAGTTACATTTGTTGTTTTTTTTTTCAATTATTACTCTAGCATATGTAAAGTTTTCATTATGTGAGTTTTATTATTAATCGAGTGGCCATATGTAAAGCTTTGAGGTTTGTTTTCTCCTTAAATTATAAATAGGGGAGTCTGACATGAACAATAACATATCTGAAATATAAACATCAAAATATTGAGTTACAATTTCTTCTTCCTGTTACACTAAATTTCTATCAATTCCATTATAGTATCAGAGCAAAGTTAGGTCTTGATAGAATGATAGAGGACGGAAACAAAACACCTGCTTCTTCTTCTCAAAATGGTGGTGTTATAGATCAGGGAAATCTGATCTATGTCCATCATTCGGAACAATCAGGACAGGTTTTGCGCCTAAATTCAATGGCGCAAGATTTCAAAACTGGAAGTGAACAACGAAGAATGCGCTTACGACTAAAAGTAAATTCGATTTTGTTAACAATAGTGCGCCAAAATCGTCTGATGATGAGCCAATTCAAGTTGCCTCCTGGACACGCTTCAGGTCTCTCGCTATTTCTAGGCTGAAATCTGCACTCAAGTCACATATAGCATAGAGTGTTAGTGTTGTGTTTTGTCATAATCCTTCATAAATTTGAGATTGAATATGTCAACGTTTGAGCAAGATAATTTGGCCATTATCCATAATTTGAAAAATGAGTTGGGTAATCTAAAACAGAATAAAGATTTTGTTACAGTTTATTTTACTAAACTCAGGAGTTTATGGGAGGAGTTGGATCTACCGTATCCAGTATCGGAGTGTACTTGTGCTAAAAGGGAAGATGAGTGAAGAAGGTTGGATCTTGATCGCCTTGTTCATTTCCTAATGGGGCTTAATTAAAATTTTGTTCACACTAGAGGGCAAATTCTAGCTAGAGCGACCCATTAACTCTCGAACGAGATTTTGCCTTGGTTATACAAGAATAAAGTCAAAGAGAAGAAGGTAATACTCAGGCATTATCTCTTTAGTGCTAATATTATTAACAACACAGGTTCGTCTAAAGGTAGTAGAGATGCTAAATCTGTTGGAGATAAAAAGAAGAAATATGTAGCCTTTGTAGAAGGTTGGTCATGTTGCTGATAAATGTTTGCAGCAATTACGATGTACTTATTGCAAGAAAACAGGGCATCGAGTTGATGGCTGTTATGATCTTCATGGCCGTGATACGGTTATGAGAAGAAGAAAGAAAGGTGTGGATTGCTAGTATTATTCAAGCAGCTAATCAAACACCAAAATCAACTGATGAGTCTTACTGTAATTGTTCATGTGAAAAACAAAAAACATTTGTTAATCATTTATATATGTTTACTGAGTAATAATCGCAGGCCACTCATACGTTTTCTAGTTAGAGGATTTTGGATACAGGAGCAGCAGATCACATGTCGGGTGTTAGAGAATTGTTTGAAAATCTGAGAACCGTGTCAGATCTGAAGATGGTGTTTTACCAGATGGTAGACCACAACAAGTTATCACGGTTGGAATGCTAAATTGGGAAATAAATTCTAGCTCAAGGAAATTTTGTTTGTTCCTGATTTTATGTTTCAATTTGATATCAGTGCGAAGTTTGATAAAAAAAGTGCCCACCCATTAGTACTTGATGCTCAAAAGTGTTTTGCTCAGGACCTTATTTCTAAGAAATTTGAGGGGATTGGTGCTAAGTAAGATGGCTTATATATCTTTGAAAGGGAGCGAGTAAGTGTTTAGTTCAAGGGGCATCGTTGAGGCAACAATTACAGTCAACTGAACCCGGACAAAGTCTGAGTTTTTCTTACAAGATTAGTACAAGGGAAAAAGAAGTTCATGTTAAACTAGGACATGTTCCGTATCGGAAACTTGTAGCGATGGGTTAATAAAGTCTGATGATGTACCAAAAGATTTTTTTTGTGATATATGTCATAAGTGTCGTGCACAGTGACTACTTTTTTGGCATTTAGAAATCAAGACTAAGATGTTTTTAAGTTAATTCATATTGATGTTTGGGGCCCTTCCAGCACTGCTACTTACAACGGGTATCGATATTTTGTTTGTTTTGTGGATGATCACAATGGAATCAATCGGGTTCAGCTCTTGAAGCATAAGAGTGATTCTTGGGAAGCCATCAATTGTTTTCTTAAGTTGGTTGAGCGACAATATGATACAAGATCGTGCAACACTCGCACTATTCCAGCACCCCATGACATACTCCCCTATTTAAAATCCAGGGAGAAAACAACCTCAAACCTTTACATATGCCCACTAGATTAATAATAAAACTCTAATAATCAAAACTTTACATATGCTAGAGTAATAAATTGGAAAATGAAACAACAAAAGTAACTTATCAAACTGGAAAACAAAGCATGCGGGAAAACAAAACAATAGCCACCTCAAACGATTCTTGTTGCCACACGTGAGACTTTCGAGTGGGCGTCCGAGTAGTAGTCTGAGCCAAATGACATTATAATATGAGGCTCGTCTTCACGCAACATATAGGCGTCCGGATGAAACAGGCCAGACCCCTGGCCGGACGACATTATAATATGAGGCTCACCTGGATGAACTACCACCCGAATGTCTCACGTGTGGCAGCAAGAATTGTTTGAGTCGACTGTTGTCTTGTTTTCCTGCATGCTTTGTTTTCCAGTTTGATAAGTTACTTTTGTTATGATAATATACAACCTTTTAGTTGTTCATGTTATAGAACTCTTGTTGGTGATAAGAGTAGAAAATTTAGTCCGAGGATTGAGGCTTGTGTTTATTTAGGTGAAGAACCAGGGAAGAAAGAACATAAGTTATATGGCTTGGCCCGGTAGGCTAATTTTTTTAGGGATGTGAAGTTTCATCCTACATTTTTCCCTTTCACAAAAGACCAGGTTTCATGCGCTAGTTCCCTTGACAATGATGTTAATTCCTCTGAACATATTTCTTAGGATTGAGAACTCGATAGTCCTAGCCATTTTATGTGTTCTTCTTCTGATAATAATGTCACTGTTCATTCTCCCAGTGAAAATGTTGAACCATTTGTGGTGGACAAGCCAGATCATGTGAACGAATCAGGAGAAGGTCTTCGACGCTCTAGTCACGAAAGTCATCGGCCTGCTTATCTCGATGATTATGTTTGTTCCTCTTCTTTCCATAATATTTTGGATGCACGTGTTTATCGTAAAGGAAATAATGAGAATCTGCTAGAGGGTTGTCAAAGTCTGGCAGATACTAGGCTTGGGGTTTCTTGTGCAATCATTGTTACCGCTTCCCATACTTCTTTTGATCACATTACAAAAGAAGAGGAGCCACAATCATATACATAATGGTTGTCTCTACACATTGGCGAGGGGCTATGTTGAATGAGCTAAAAGCCCTAGAGGCAGCCAAGACTTGGAAGATTATTGATTGGCCTAAGGGGAAAACTATCGGTTGCAAATGGGTTTACAAGATTAAAATCAAATCCGATGGAAGTCTTGAGTGTGATAAGACACATTTGATGGCTAAAGGATTTACTCAACCCCATGGGCTGGACTATCATGATACTTTTTCACAAGTTGTTAAGATGACCATAATTCGTGCTCTTCTTACCGTAGCTCTTCATAACTGGTGGATCGTAAATCAGTTGGATGTTAATAATGCTTTCCTACATGGAGACCTTGATGAGGAGGTATATGTGAAGATACCTCTAGGTCTTGATGTTTCTGGACGTAATAAAGCTTATGTGTTGAAGTGTTCTCTCTATGGCTTGAAACAGGCTTCACGTCAATGGTTTTCTAAGTTGGCTTTCTTTCTTAAAACTATTGGGTTTTGTCAATACAAGAATGGTTATTCTTTGTTTTACAGAACTAGTGGTGTCAACTTGCTTTATATTACAGTTTATGTCGATGATATGTTATTGGTTGGTACACACTAAGAAGACATTGATCAGCTTAAGCAAGCTTTAGATGATAATTTTAAGATTAAGGATCGTGGGAGTTTACATTATTTCTTGGGTATCTAGTTTTTGTATACATCCCAAGGTGTTATTCTTATGCAATGAAAGTTCTGTCAGGATCTCCTTAAGGAGAATGATTATGAAGGCAGCAGAATTGTAGTTGGTCCTATGCAACTCGCCTCCCTCTGAGTCGTACTAATGGCACACCATTGGATGACCCTTTTGTTTATCGAAGGCTGGTTGGGAAATTGAACTATTTGTTGTACACTTGGCTAGATTTTTGTTTTGTTGTTTAGGTTCTTAGTCAATTTATGTACCAACCTACTAATGTTTCTATGCAGGCTACTTTTCATAGTTTGTGTTATGTGAAGGGTATGTTGTCTTACGGGATCGTTCTTCGTCAAGGGTCTATCACTTCGTTAGATTTGATTGCCTATTGTGATTTTGATTGGGCGGATTGCCCAGACACGAGGAGATCTGTATCTGGATATTATATCTTCTTGAGGAAGAGTCAAGTCTCTTGGAAAACTAAGAAAGAAGTGATTGTGTCACTTTCTAATGTAGAAGCTGAATATTGCTCTCTTTGTTGTGACACTGCCAAGCTTACATGGCTTACCAGACTTCTTCATGAGCTTGGTGTTACTAATATTACACCCATACTAGTGACATGTGATAATCAGTTTGCCGTTCATATTGCTCGTAATCCGGTTTTTAATGAGTGTACAAAACATATTGAGCTTGATTGTCACTTTGTTTGTGATAAGATCCAATAGGGGCTCGTTAATTTTCTTATACTCTCTTTACTTCTCAATTGCTGATATGATGACAAAAGCCCTTCATGATACTCGCTACCATGAGCATCTCTCTAGAATTGAAATACCCCAAACTTAATTATGGTGATTAAATTATTCTAATATGGTTTCTAAGGGCCTAATAGCGCCTAAGTAATTTTGGTAAGGAAAATAAATCCAAAAGAAATGAGAAAACGCTTAAAAAGTGAAAAACGCTAAAATAAGCGTTATATAACCATAGGGGTATGAGACCTCGGTTAGAGTATTATAAGGATTCTAAGGCTTATTCATGCCTAATTAGTATACGGAATGATACCCGAAGAAAATGAATCCAAATAATGAATTAAAACGCTAATAAAGCCTTAGCGCACGTTTTTCGAGAAAACCCGAAAACATGACTTTGAGTGGTCAAATGAACCCGTAAAAATTATAGTTCATTAAATAACTATAATTAAGCATTAATGGAAGCTTAATAACCAATAAAATTAAAGAAACGAGAAAATTCGGAAAACGGGCCCGGTTAGTGAATAGTGCTAAAACCGGGCAAATTAACGAGCGTTTTCTGTAAAAGACGAAAAAACGCTCCAACTAGTATTACCGTGTGGGGCCGGTTTTTAAGAGTAAATAACTCCCTCACACACCCACTCACACTTGACTAGTTAATTAATTCATGAGTTGAAAAGTTAATAAAGTAATAAAGCAAAAAGTAACAAATACTCACCTTTTTCCTCTCTCTCCTCCCATTCCTTCCTTTTCCTGTGTGAGAACCCCCCCCCCTCCTGATTCCTCTCTTCTCCTTCCTCTGGTTGGGATGATTTTTGAAGCTCTCAAAATGGTTCCCATGGCTTCTCCTCTTATACTCCATGCTCTAGCTTCATTAAAGCTCCAATCACGAAAATAAGTACATATTCTTCATCTCCTCATCATCCTCTATCATTCTCTCTTTTAAAAATCCAAAAATGAGGAACTTCATCCCCATGGGTTTTGCCCATTTGAAGAGAAAATGGTACCAAATCGAAGCTTGGAGTCTCCTCTCTCCATTAAGGTAAAACTTTCCACGAAAAACTCATGTCTCCTCCATTTCTCTTTGTAGCTGATTTTCCCCATTGTAATGCTCTATTTTTCTATCTCTTTTGAGCACCATTCCAACCTTCCAATGGTGGTGGGATCACCTTCTTGAACCAAGGGCTAAAACCCCTCTTAAAAAGACTCCAAAGTTTGGCAACTCCATTGCCCACTTGACCGAATTTGAAAAGAAGAAGAGCAAGGGGAGATTGGATAAAGAAAGAAGGAATTATGAGCTCAAGTGGAACAAGTGTGAACCAAGGAACGCGAGAACACACGGTAAAGCTAACCCTGGTGAAAGGTATGATTATCTCATGCCCCGTATGCTAACCGAGCTACGTTGATTTGTGTGCTGTATGCTGTATCATGATTTGAAAATGGTTTATTGCCTTTCATTGTATTTCTTGCTGTATGATGTTTGAGCTAACCCATCTTGAATGATTGTGTGGCTTAACTTAGTGTGTAGACCGACTCATCGATCAGTCTTTTTGTTTAGTGACTCGTAGTAAGAGTCACGTCGTGAATTAACGGAAACGTAGAAACACACTAAAACTAACGAACCAAGAAATGATAACGTAACCAATGAACTCACTAGAATGTAAGAGAGTGTACGGGACTAGTAATCTTCCGATAACGGTAAGAGAACCGAAATGAATAATCCACAAAACAATAAATAGTGGAAGTATATATAAGTAGCCTCTATTAGAGGAATTGATGATGGTGCAAGACATAAATCTTGGGAGTAGTAACGAATGATGAGGGATCTCCAAACCCCCTTAGGAAAAGTAGTCGACCCACAATGAGAGGACCCGACTAAAGTAAGTAATGTCGTAAACATGAGAGTATTCGATACGTTGGGGAAACCCTTAATTCAGAGAATACTAGACGTTGGTAATTCCCTAAGCTAGTAGAGGTTATCAAGAGAGATACTGTAGACACCAAAAATTCTCACCCCATAAAGCAAATTCCGAAATCATAAATTCAATAAGAGGGGTCGTCGCCTTTCTTTTTTCAAAACATATCAACATGCATGCCAAAATGAAACCATCGTTTTACGACAATATTTTAAACCAATTTTTTTTAGAAAAATCCAATTTTCCAGAAATTTTCAAACAATCATTTGTTTTAGACTTACCCTTTTATTTTATTTAGTTATTTTCAGTTTTATTTCCTTAGTCGTGGGCATTTCATTTACTTTATTTTACTTTTATTATTTTCATTTTTCATGTTGTTACTTTGTAAAAAAAAGCATTTCATTTTTATCGATTAAACCCCTTTTGTCTTACTCTACATATATATTTTTAAACATTATCGTTTATTATTCAAGTCTAGTTATAGTTTTTATTTTCGTTCCCTCAGTTTTCTATGAAGTTGTATTTTAGTGTTTCTTTTCCTTTCTCATTCTTTTTTGTCTTGGCCCAATCTTCAATCAAAGCAGACCAAGAAACACAAACCCATATTGAAAATCCAGCCCATCTTCTAAACCCTAGCCTCACCTCAGCTTGACAAAAAAACCTAGTGATTCTTTACTAAACGGTCGTCTCCCTCTCCCATCCTCAGCTCTCGAGTTTTCTTCTTCTGAAAACAAAGAGACAACAACAAAATGAAGAACGGGACATTTGTGGTCTTTTTCCTCATCGACCACACAACACCTCCAATGGAAAATTTCTTCATCAACCACGAACAACAACCGCCACCTCCCGTCTTCACTCTCGAGCATCCCTATATCCATCTTCTTTCTTACCTTCGCCAACACCCGCCTCCCTCCTCTCTCGGATTTCCCTCATCTCCATCGCCTTCTACACAAACAATAAAAAAAACCTAACAACAACCGCCTGATCCTTCCTCTCTACTCTGGCTCTATTCCTTTCTTCTTCGAACGATCCTAAGAGAAGAAAGCATCACTTCCTCCTTTTCCATCCAAAGTCGTCGTCTCAACCAGAAACGACCACAATAAAGAGATACCAGCCACCACTAATTTCTCCCATCTCTTTGTCTTTCTCCCGATCCCATCTCTGAAAACTATAAAAAACAGTAACCACCGTCTCTCTCTACTCGCTGTGGAGCATCAGTAATCCCCTGCTGAAACTTCGATCGTCATATCTTCGTCGACCCAGACCTGGCCGTGGTCTTCTACCTTACGGTTGATTTCGATTTTTGTAACCAAGGAATGGATTACCTCGTCGTCACTGAATTTCATCTTAGCTAACTACTGATTTGTGAATGTTTTATTCGGATGACCTGATTCAGCATTAAGCTCATATCTATTTGATTGGTGCTGTGTAATTGTCCAATTGTCGAGCTCGACTTAATAAACCTGTTCGCAGGCTTGGTGAGCTCAACCGAGTAGATCTTCGTCTATCGAGCGTTTTACTAGCAATTTAAGCCTCTTGTGGTTAATTTATTCCAGTGCATATTAATCTCATGGACACCCTTATTTTCCAGTGTTAAATGCGATCTAAATCCGTGCTCTGGTCTGTTGGAGTCTCTTATGCTTTCCCTTTGGTTTACGCCTACTGAAGAATCATGTGTTCATCTGATTTATTCTCTAATCTGGGTTGTTGGCGGTGTGAATCAGGTGGCTCCATGGTCATATGCCACTGATTGGTGTTTGATATCTGGTCGTTTGAACTCGTGTTGCAGCTTGGATCATTAATGCTCACTCATAATAGGGGTTTTATGAGATAATCATGTCCATTTCACTAGTCCTCAATTGTTCTGTATTATTTTTGGCTAGATTTGAGCTTAAATCCTGATTTTAACTCATCTCGCTACTTACACACTCTTGTTTGATGCCTTGACTGAGTACACTCAATGACACACCTGAACATTTAACACATAAAATCATAACGCGTTTTATAATTCGGACATAAAATAACGTACGAACAATCCGAACGCGCGTCGACGTTACATATTAATATAGTCACGTACTTGTGCATGTACGTAACGTTACAATATTGTAACGTTGTAATAATTAATAACGTCACATGGTTATGTAAACTAAAACGTTACAAAATAAAAAGGTCGTATACATAACGTAACGAAAATTAAGTGGTCACGTATCTAGCTAATAACGCAATATATTATATGGTCTTACATATATAAATAAGCATGTACAACTTATAAAAAAAAGAGAGAAAAGGAGCAAAGTCGCTCCTGCTGAGGTTAACCCTGTACCTCTCGTATACACCCTGAACGTCTTAACCGGTTGAGCTATGCTCGAATTCGGTAACAAACACTAGCGAATTAAAACTAGTAATGCGACTACTCTGTAACTACAAAAAAAAAATGAACAACGAATCAAACCAGTCTTGATTCCGGTAAATTAATCAAGAGACAAATAGGCATGGCAGCAACTGGTCTTGTTTTCAAAACTCCCACGCCTCAAATTTTGAGTACACCAGATTCTTGAATATCATGTCACCCAATTCCTTGTATCCTGTTAGCAGCATCCCTTGTCTAGTTCAGAGCACTGCCTCACTACGTGGATAATACTAGTAGACTAGCAACTAATCAGCCCCACATTTGTGATTTCCGAAAACCCAGCTCACTGCTAACTCCCATGCTGGTCACGATCTCTCAGGTAGTACCACCAGTGTCTTTTTCTCCTTGCTTGCATGCGTATTCCTTCGCCTGATAACCCACCCAAGGTTTTCATCATTATACACCTGCCTTTGAACTGGTTGCTGCCCAAGAATCTGTATGGAATGCAGAGACTATCCACGCCAGATTCTGTTTGTCTAGCCCACATTAACTAAGTGATGAGATTGTTGGACTCAAAAACATTATTTCCCTAGCTCATGCCTGCTACGCCACTACCAAGAACAGGCCCATGCTTAGCTCCACTATCTCCCTTGTTTATTCCTAAGAACACCTATTACTTAGGCACATCATGCAACTCTCTCATTGTCTCTGCAACACCATAGGAGTTAACGAAGAACAGGCAAAGACTTGCTGTGTGCGCTCCTTTTGTTAAGTTTCCCAATGCAGACCAGGATTCTGTTCGATTGACTGAGAAAAAGGTAACCAGACCAACAACAACAAGAAACTGCTCTCTCCTTTTGGGCTGAGGCTAACAAAAAAAAAACTCCCACAACAACTTCCGTTTTTCTTTACCCGTGGCACACCTGCGACAACAGCAGTCACGCAGCACATCAGCAACTGTGGAACAAGTAATTAAAATCAGGAAACGACACTCCTTCTGTTGCATAACCAGGAAACCCATCTCTTTCTTTCTCTGATTACATAACTCTATCCCTTCCATGTCATGTCTCG
Source organism: Limonium bicolor (assembly GCA_023374045.1). Classification (NCBI taxonomy): domain Eukaryota; kingdom Viridiplantae; phylum Streptophyta; class Magnoliopsida; order Caryophyllales; family Plumbaginaceae; genus Limonium; species Limonium bicolor. Next base: position 69,420,995 of record CM041777.1, on the reverse strand, counting down.
GTTGCTTCTTGAGTACCTAAACACCTCCATTCTGCCTCACCTTGAAGCCACAACAAAGCTGCGACTGGATCCTTCTTTCTGTTCCAGTTAGCAAGCAGTGAAGCAGGGGCTTACAAGGCCAACTGTTCACGGCTAGAAACCCACATTGAAAGCTCTTAAGACCACACCAGAGGCGACACCAGCTGAAAGAGGAAATTCGCTTGTGCTTCACGGTCCATATTCCAACTCTTCTTTGAGCACCAGCAAGGTGCCAGAACACACCATGAAGGGGCATAAAGATCAGAACCCCATGCAGCATACTAAGCCTCTCCCTGTAAGTAGATTTTGTAGCTGCTCAAATAAGAAAAAAAATAACCGTGATTTGTAGTCTCTTCTTCCACTGGGAGCTCCTTGTTTTATTTTCCCACCTCAGTTCCACACCACCTCCTTCTTCTTCTTGTTGCAGTAAGCAGCAACAGCACAACACCTGTGGCTGTGGAGCTTTTTCTTCCCGATACCAAAAACAAAAGAAAACTAAAACGGTAACCACCGACTCCTGCACACTCGCATCTCCATCTTCTTATTCGTTTTTCCTGGGCATGTGAAACAACCCTCTCCTTCTCTGATCACAGCAGCCCAAGGCACAAGAGGGACATGTCCAGCTATCACTGAAACGTTCAGGGACAACAACACAAAAAAATGCGGTAGGACGAGAAGTTTCTCATCCCTTCTCAAATCAGTAACAGGTGGGCTCACGGTCCTCCTCTCTGTTTCAAGTCTGCGCATCCCTTCACTTGACATAAAATGAGCCTACTTCTTCATTCTGTAGGCGACCGAAAACCATACCCCAACAACCCCATTGAGTAACCTTCTAAGGCAAGCTGCTGTAGAGTATATCAAGTTCCAGCGAGTGCCAAGGTAACACCTACTCTTGTAATGTCAAAAATACATGCGTAAAGACCTCCCAAGTTGGCTAGTTAGAGGTGAATTATTGAGCTTATAAACTATGTCTTGCTAAAGCGCAAACCGCATGGGCGTATGCTCCTAAGTTCCTGGGTAAACTAAGTCAAGACCGCTATACTAAAACCATCGTAAATGCTTTAAGAGATTACTGGTTTGAGTAGTGTTTCAGAACAAAAAATAAAATGAGCATCTGTGTGCAAATACACGCGAGAGGGAGCCGTTGTTACGTGCATGGTGTGTGTGCATATGAGTACAACTGAATCCTACTGAGCAATCAATAACGTTAATACACATGAGTATCTTAAACAAAAAAAATATGTACCTGTGTGCATTGTGGAGTCATAATACGCCGGTAATAAATGTATACAGTCAATTAAGAGTATTGGATATTTCGGAATGTAATCCGTAATCAGTAAGGGATAGGGGATTAGTATGGAACGAAAACTAGATATGTATATATATGCGTCTTCATTGAAGATATAAGGTATAATTAATTTTGTTGGAAGTTCAATATGGGTAGAGATCAAGTTATAGGAATTTTGTTTACATGAAACTCTGCACAACCGCGGTCATATCAAATTTTGAGGGATATTTAAATACCATTTGGAAATAATTAGTATGCTATTTTTTAAGGCCATGTCAAAATAAGGATTTTGTGATTTAAATAGTCATTAATAAATTTATGGGTTGATTTATGAGGATATATGAATTACTGGTGGAAAACTACCGTGCTAGTAGTTACAATTATTTGGGAACAAATTAGAAAATATAGACATAATGGTAAACTTGTTATATGGCTGAAATGAATTTCTAAAACCGTATATAATATATATATTATAAAAATAAATAAATCGATAAGAGGTCAAAGTGTGATAAAAAAAGGGGTATAAGGATAAATATATTAAGTATTTGGAGCAATAGTAAATCAAAACAATCATTATAAAATATAAAAGTAGTATACGTAATTATCGAAGTTATATGGGTTAAAAAATGTAAATATGGGAATCCTTGAGGGTTGTTGGGAATTTTAGAGAATTTTGAGGGAGCTTAATGCTTTGATTAACTATGAGTTATCCTATATAGTTAAGTAGCAAATTGTGGCAATTGTCAAGTTAGGGGTAAGTTAGGTAATTACCTTAAACCTTGGGGCCTGAATGGAAATTTAAGTATTTGAGGCGATTAGCATATAAACCTAGGAAGGTTTGGAAATTTAGGCAATAACATAAATGAACTAAGAGGTATAGTATGAGGTTTAAATAATCAAGTGTTGGTCATAAAAAAAAAAGAGGCTATGGTGTAATTATAAGGAAAAATATGGGTACGGTCAATTTGGATAAACTTGTTACATGTTGATGCTAAAGAATACCATAAGACATTAGCTAGAGGGAAGTACTTAGTTAACTTATAAAACGACGATGTAAACGTCCTAGGCATTAAATAAGCATCTAAGGTGAGTATGTGGGAAGTTCTAAGGGCTAGAATAAATTGTACATCCAACAACCCACCTAGAGGATAACATCCGATATAGATGAGATGAACTAGGAAGATGTCACTACGGTCATCGTATACAACCATAAACTGACAAGTGATTTTAATTAACTCTAGGGCCGTAACGAACACCAACCGGGACACCGTGTGAGAGACAACTTTTGCTTCTGAATGAGGTATGGACATGTGTGGTTCGTATGTTGCCGTGTTACACGGCTTGTGTGCTGTGTGCCTTGTTTGACTAAGACCACAAGACTAATGCATGAAAACGGATGTTTGGTTACCGTGCTTATTTGTCTGTTGTGAGCTTGTGTAAAGCATGTGAATGGATTGATTATTTTCCTTGCTTACCCGCTTGCTATTATTATGCATATTGCTTGCGCGCACACAGTAGTGTAGTCCCTTCTCGTTGATGGAACCTTGAGTTGAAACGTAACGAACTTCATAAACAAACAAAGGAACTACATAAAGGGAAAACTCCTCTTAACTAAAGAGGACCTCTAATGACACCCACTATGGTGTCGAGCTATCAAAGATGATGATAAGTCAATACCCGTTAAAGATGAATAGGGAGACGGACCCTTTGTATCCGGGGTAGAGACCAATAATATTAAAAGGAATAGGGAGACAGACCCTTTGTATCCGGGGTAGAGACCAATAATATTAGAAGGAATAGGGAGACGGACCCTTTGTATCCGGGGTAGAGACCAATAATATTAGCAGGAATAGGGAGACGGACCCTTTGTATCCGGGGTAGAGACCAATAATATTAAAAGGAATAGGGAGACGGACCCTTTGTATCCGGGGTAGAGACCAGTAACCTTAAAAAGGCATAGGGAGACGGACCCTTTGTATCCGGGGCAGAGGCTAGTAACCTTAAAAGGCATAGGGAGACAGACCCTTTGTATCCGGGCAGAGGCTAGTAACATTGAAAAGGAATAGGGAGACGGACCCTTGGTATCCGGGGCAGTGGCTAGTAACATTTAAAAACAAACAGAGAGAGTGAGCTATCCGGGAATGGAGGATTCACTATGGAGAGGACGTTCTCCAAATGGTGGTGATAAGAGAATTTTCAAATAACCCTTAAAGAAACAAGGAAAGATTAGCACCTATATGAGATGGTCACGGGATCTAAACTATATCCCCAGACCTGGTGCAAGGAAAGAGAAAGACAATACACAATAAGGGAACAAGAGAAAGGAAATGAAAACACACAACGCTCGAATGATCCCATAGTGAGGATCATGGGTATGAGATACCTATGCACACGTTTTATTACTTACATGATTGTTGTTGCTATACTAGCAGCTCGTTGTGCTTGGTTGCGTTTTGATGTGCTATGATGCCAGCATGTTTTGCTGGGATGTTGTTGATATAGCTATGCTACCTTAAAGTGTGTATGATATCATGATATATTGTGGTGTGCTTTACTGCTTTATTATAGCATGTAAATTGGCTTAATAATATTCGACCAAGTAGTCGTGTGGCCCGGCAACATACGGGCTACACACGTTCATACTCAGCGTAGTTTGCTGAGTCCTTCCTAACCCAATTTTTACAGGTATAATACCGGACGATAACGGAGCGTAGGCGGGATGGTACCATGGGGGTAGTCCATCAGGGCATATCGGTTGAGGATGTAGCTGTATGTTAATGTACCCGAGATGTAATTTTCAGTTTATAATTTGGCAATTTGTTATAGACACTCGATATTTGGAATTGTATCTTATATTGTATATGAGAGTTGTTTCCAGTCATGCACACCGTAACTTAGTAATGGTAATGTGGTCTGTCAACCACGTGGGTGGTTGGCATCTGTAGCACCCGGATGGGGTTTATACCGCTGCCAAGTTAACTTATGATATCATCAGACGCTTCATTTAATCTATGGATGTTTTCGTCGGGGGTGTTACAGAAAGTGGTATCAGAGCGTAGTTGCGCTCTGATGACTGGAACAGAGAAGTATCGAGTATAGGAAAAACCTGAATTCGGGGAAACGGGGTTAAAGGTTAGTATGTGAGGCGCGTTAGTTAGGGTTCTTCCCCAGTAATTATTGGATACCCAACAGACACATACACCCAACCGCCACATCCCTGGAGTCCATTTCAATCCAGAGAAAGAACGCCAGAGAGGAAAAAGGCCTCCTCTGACTCGGGAAAACCCGATCTAGCATCTACTTAATGTCATAAAACCAACCCGTGAAGAAAAGACTATACTATACAATCGACGTTGCCAAAAGGATAATACCCGTAGAGGGACCAATTTTAACGACAACTTGGGTCGACATGCTTAGCAGTCGATAGGACCCTACCTCACAAAAAGAGGACTGAAATACCCTAAAATTTATGTAATAAATAAAGCTCAAATAAGCAATTAATTAAGCTAAGGAGGGTATTGAGATAAATACTGCAAATAGAACACCTGAGAGGGTAATTTAAGAAAACCTCTCGTAAAACAACGAAATCAGAGAATATAATTCGAGACGTAATTACACCATAAAATTTGTACGATCTATAACGCTGAATCAAGCATGACACAATTTTACGCACTAAAGTATAATATTACGGAATTCAATAAAGTCCTTGCTACTTCTCACGTTTCTCTTCATTCCCTGACATAACAAATTTTCTTAGACAATAAAAGCAGTTCCCTGAGAAAAACACATTGGTGTGGGGATCATAAAAAGAACTCTCGAACCGTGTAAATAGCCATTACCATGAGGCACCGGTTACCCACCCAAACACAAATCAAACAGATAGGAAAATGGCAGTGAACTCGCCACTATGTTCAAACATCCATCTAGTATCTTGATCAGGAAGACCAAATTAAAGGACGTAATGAAGAGATTAAATGATGAGCTAAGATAAGTAATGAATCATTTTGTAAATTCAAAAAAAAAATTGTAAATGTGAGAAAATCGCAGTAATATTAAGAATTGGGAAGTATACCATTGTATACCCCATTGACTAGCACTAAAAAAATTATGAGACCACATGTAGCGAATGAACACGTATACATACACAAATGGTACAAGGATTGGAGTGAGAAGAACTTATAATTCAGGAGAATATAGATTGGAGAGAACACTCATATGGAGATGTATATAAACCAAGGGATCATTATAATATGAATACGACCTTGAACCTTATGACACATGAGTATGTATTTAGGTACACACCTAGATGTATACAAAGTTAGAAGATTAACACACTTAATCTCAAGGCTTAGATCTTGTTACTAGTCCATGAATTGATTGCCAGATGACTAGAAACCAGAGGGGTAAGAATTAGAATTGGTTAAACTAATTATTTGTTTAAAACGGACGTGCAAGGTTGAACTTGACCCTGGCCAGGTCAAGTGACACTGAACACAAATTGGGGGTGCAGAGGTAGCCCGACACTTACGCTGATCACGTCAGTGTTGGATGATTCTCGAAATCCCCTACAAGTGGACACATAAACTACGATTTGGTGAAAGTTTATAAGTTGGATAAGTAAAACTGCAAAGGAAGCGGGTTGAAACCACATAAAATACATGGATACATGGCTCGAAAATTCGAGGATAAACACATGAGTATACAGATATGTGAGGATTTGAAATGGTGTGATGTTACTATTAACCCAAATGTTACCACGTAAAAATATACAATCGCAATCAAATGCAATATGTAACCGATAGTAGTCAATTACCTTAGTTCCTGGCGGGACATAAGAACAATAATGATGATGAGAAGGAAACTAAACATCCTATGTAAAATAGTTTACAATCATAGAGACTTCTAACATATATAATTCAGTAACCTTTTGACTGAAACTAATTAAAGTCAACCAGCAGCGTCAAAGCCATAAATGGGGCTGAAAAATAAAGATTTCTCAAAGATGAAGAACATCTCATTTGGCTGTGCACGTTAGCGGAAAAAAAGGTAGTAATGCTAGCGGAGCATACTAGCTATCTACACATAATTACGAGCGGTAAGATAAACTAAACAAGTCGTGTAACAAAGACGCGTCCGTGAGAATCAAATATTAAGAACTAAATAGCTACTACGGTGCATACTTGAACTAAAGCCAAAAGGGCAGCCAAAAAGAACGATTCAGATGCTTAAAAGCGCACATAAAAAAAACATGAACTTTTGACCTCCAGAGTAAATAGATAAGACCGTGTATAAATTAAAATACCCCACGACAGTCAAGAGGCCTTTACTCCTAAATGATAAAGATACAAATAAGCCATGTACTACCTTGAAAAGTATAGTGAAGGAAAACCAAACCTGAAAGTAATCAGAGTCGCACAGCAGAAGCTGGTGGACCATATTTCACATTTTCCAGTTGAATAACAAGTGACTTATCTGCCAATACCCTAGACCCAGGGAGGATAACCCGAATCCGTATAGATCGGTGTGGATACCGATAAGAATCCTTGAGACATAAACTGAGCCATTAACATAGTCAAGGAATTTGATAGGCTTATAAGGTGAGCTGCATTGCATAGAAACAAGAAAACCCCATGAGACTTAAACATCTTGAACCAAAGTTCAAGGATGATATAATAGGGATTACGTGGGCGTAATCCATTTTTAAGGGGGGTAGGCGCGTTGCATTTTTAGGTTGCGTTTTACCATGTTATTGCTCGTTTGATGAATTGTTTTAATTGCATGGTGGTTATGAGTGAAGGACTCGTCCTCTTGATTGTATATGAGTACAATATATGAGAATTAGTGGTACGTTAAAATATTAGTGAGAACTTGGTGAAGCCATAGATATGGCGTGGTGCTTATAAGCACAAATGGTGAAATAGAACTGTGGACCTTGGTTGGAAATCGACTATGTGTATTCCTACAACCACACGTTGGTTGGTAGGTCTGTGTGTATGAATTGTGTAGAATTGTGTGTGTACTGTATTGGATGTACTTTGTGCTATGAATGAATGTTGTGTGCCATGGTTTGCACGTTAGCATACTATATGCTCTGTGTGAATGAATGTTGTGTGCCTTGGCTTGCACTTTAGCATGTGATACACATTGCTAGCTTCTTGGTCTACTATGAGAACTTGTGGGAAGCCCCTGATGTGGCATGGTGCTTAGAAGCACTGAGCATTATAGTTATGAACTTAATTCTTTGGGTATCGTGAATGTATGTGGGACTGGATCCCTAAGATTACTAGGAGTGGAAAATATAAGTTAAGGAAGTAAGACTTCGGGACAAAGTCTCTTTTAAGGGGGGTAAGTTGAAACACCCCTGAACATTTAAACGCATAAAATCATAACGCGTTTTATAATTCGGACATAAAATAACGTACGAACAATCCGAACGCGCGTCGATGTTACATATTAATATAGTCACGTACTTGTGCATGTACGTAACGTTACGATATTGTAACGTTGTAATAATTAATAACGTCGCATGGTTATGTATAACTAAAATGTTACAAAATAAAAAGGTCGTATACATAACGTAACGAAAATTAAGTGGTCACGTATCTAGCTAATAACGCAATATATTATATGGTCTTACATATATAAATAAGCATGTACAACTTATAAAAAAAAAGAGAGAAAAGGAGCAAAGTCGCTCCCGCTGAGGTTCGAACCCCGTACCTCTCGTATACACCCTGAACGTCTTAACCGGTTGAGCTATGCTCAAATTCGGTAACAAACACTAGCGAATTAAAACTAGTAATGCGACTACTCTGTAACTACAAAAAAAAATGAACAACGAATCAAACCAGTCTTGATTCCGGTAAATTAATCAAGAGACAAATAGGCATGGCAGCAACTGGTCGTGTTTTCAAAACTCCCACGCCTCAAATTTTGAGCACACCAGATTCTTGAATATCATGTCACCAAATTCCTTGTATCCTGTTAGCAGCATCCCTTGTCTAGTTCAGAGCACTGCCTCAGTACGTGGATAATACTAGTAGACTAGCAACTAATCAGCCCCACATTTGTGATTTCCGAAAACCCAACTCACTACTAACTCCCATGCTGGTCACGATCTCTCAGGTAGTTACCACCAGTGTTCTTTTTCTCCTTGCTTGCATGCGTATTCCTTGGCCTGATAACCCACCCAAGGTCTTCATCATTATACACCTGCCTTTGAACTGGTTGCTGCCCAAGAATCTGTATGGAATGCAGAGACTATCCACGCCAGATTCTGTTTGTCTGGCCCACATTAACTAAGTGATGAGATTGTTGGGACTCGAAAACATTATTTCCCTAGCTCATGCCTGCTACGCCACTACCAAGAACAGGCCCATGCTTAGCTCCACTATCTCCCTTGTTTATTCCTGAGAACACCTATTACTTAGGCACATCATGCAACTCTCTCATTGTCTCTGCAACACCATAGGAGTTAACGAAGAACAGGCAAAGACTTGCTGTTGTGCGCTCCTTTTGTTAGGTTTCCCAATGCAGACCAGGATTCTGTTCGATTGATTGAGAAAAAGGTAACCAGACCAACAACAACAAGAAACTGCTCTCTCATTTTGGGCTGAGGCTAAAAAAAAAAACTCCCACAGCAACTTCCGTTTTTCTTTACCCGTGGCACACCTGCGACAACAGCAGTCACGCAGCACATCAGCAACTGTGGAACAAGTAATTAAAATCAGGAAACGACACTCCTTCTGTTGCATAACCAGGAAACCCATCTCTTTCTTTCTCTGATTACATACCTCTATCCCTTCCATGTCATGTCTCGGTTGCTTCTTGAGTACCTAAACACCTCCATTCTGCCTCACCTTGAAGCCACAACAAAGCTGCGACTGGATCCTTCTTTCTGTTCCAGTTAGCAAGCAGTGAAGCAGGGGCTTACAAGGCCAATTGTTCACAGCTAGAAACCCACATTGAAAGCTCTTAAGACCACACCAGAGGCGACACCAGCTGAAGGAGGAAATTCGCTTGTGCTTCACGGTCCATATTCCAACTCTTCTTTGAGCACCAGCAAGGTGCCAGAACACACCATGAAGGGGCATAAAGATCAGAACCCCACGCAGCATACTAAGCCTATCCCTGTAAGTAGATTTTGTAGCTGCTCAAATAAGAAAAAAATAACCGTGATTTGTAGTCTCTTCTTCCACTGGGAGCTCCTTGTTTTATTTTCCCACCTCAGTTCCACACCACCTCCTTCTTCTTCTTGTTGCAGTAAGCAGCAACAGCACAACACCTGTGGCTGTGGAGCTTTTTCTTCCCGGTACCAAAAACAAAAGAAAACTGAAACGGTAACCACCGACTCCTGCACACTCGCATCTCCATCTTCTTATTCGTTTTTCCTGGGCATGTGAAACAACCCTCTCCTTCTCTTGTAACACCCCATCCAACAACAAACACATAACAACATTCTGCAGCGGAAAACATACTACCTCACATTACTTAACTCGTTGGTGTTACACGCCGTTAACCACCCACGTGGCTAACAAGGCTATTACATAAACATTGTACCGGTCTGATGGACTAGATTCCCGAGCGACTACACATTATTATCCTTTCCATTAACCATAAAACTTACATATACCTTCCAACTGTACCGAGTATTCACAACCTGATGCCGATAACAATTTTGGTCTTACTACACCTACTGTATATATACAACTTAAATGATTACCCATGTACAACGACTACCCCGTCCTACTCTCGAACGACTTCCAGCTCTTGTACCTGAAATAGTAAAAGAAGAGAAAGGGTGGCCCCCAAGGGGCTCAGCACCTTTGCTGGTATGGTAATCCCGCAGCCCACATGCTACCGGGCCACGCACAACTAATTGTCGTCTTAGCATGCTGTTGATTGTACTTGAATCATGCATGTAAACTATAAACACACAACACACAGTATTCCGCCTCAATGGCTCAACAAACAGATAACACATCCATACCTAGTAGGTCACTCATGGTATTAATTACCCCTAGAGTGTTTCTCCTCTAATGGAGCTACTTCCTTAATATACGACAACCACCCACTATTCGGGTTATCCTTAAACGCCTCTTATCACAAACTGGGATTCATATCCATGATCCACATACTCCACATTTTCCAACGTATAACATGCATCACATAGCAAAACATAACAACACTTTTCACGTTTCGACGTGCACATAATAACATCGCAATAGAAATTGCATTACAACAACATCACATAACATAACGGGAACGGTCCTCTTAGGAACCGACCCAAACATTGTTAATTCACTGGTGAGCCTAGAGAATGATGTCACCCTCATGATGAAATACCCCGACCTTAAATATGGCGATTAAATTATCCTAATAGGTATTTAAGAGCCTAATAATGATTAAGAAATATTTGTAAGGGAAAATAAATTCAAAAGAAATAAAGAAACGCTTAAAAAGTGAAAAACGCTAAATAAGCGTTAAATAACCACAGGAGGTATGAGACCTCGGTTGGCATATTATATGGATTTTAAAGGCTTAATTAAGTCTAAATAAATATTAGGGAACAAATCCTGAAGAAAACGGATCCTTAAAATGGATTAAAAACACTAATGAACATTAAAGCGTGTTTTTCGAGGTAACCGGGAAAACGTGGCTTTAAGCGGGTCAAATAGACTCGTAACAATTTTGGTCAACTAAATAATCATTAATAAATATTAGTGAAGCCTTAGAACCAATAAAATCAATAAAACGAGAAATTAGTAAAAACTGTCAAAAACGGGAAGTTGTGGGGTAAAAGCACAAATAACTCAAACTAGTGTGTCCAATATTGTAAATAAAATTTTAAAACCCACATGGGCTGTGTGAGTGTGTCCGATTTTGAGCCCCATTCACTTTACCCCTTTAATTCTTGAGCAAAAGGACAAAACAAATAAAAATCAAAAAGTAACTACTTTTACTACCTCACATTCTCTCTCTCCTCTCTATTCTCTTCACTCACGTAAGCCTCCTCCTTCTCCTCTCTAATTTCTTTCTTCTCCTCCTTCCCAGCGACAGCCATGGAGGTTTTGAACAACCTACAAAAATACTCCCTTCTCTCCTCTTGTTGAGTGCCCAAACTTGCTCCAAAAATTACAAAAATTACACCATTGTCTTCCTCTCATCAAGAGGAACACTTCCCTCTTTTCAAAATCCGGAAAGGAGCACTTTCGTTTTCATGGGTATGCCCCATTTGGAGCTTCAAGACCACCATTAGAACCACCTTCTTCTCCTTGTTACTTTGAGGTAAAAAATTCTCAAAACTCCATCTTTTTCTAGCCCTTGTGGGCAAAATGAAATTTGGAAACTAAACTTTTGTTGTTCCTTGTACTCTAGCCGATTTTGGCATTGTTGGTGGAGTTAGAATCTTGTTCTTGAGCCATTCCAAACACTACCTACACCCTTGCAAGGTAATGAAATTTCTAAACCCTAAAACCTACATTAAAACTTGAAGAATGGTTAAGGGTTAGTTTTTGTATTGAATGGTGGAATGTATGGGCTGTAGCATGGGTGTGTGAACTCCATTTGAGACCGATAACAAGAATGAAAGAAAGGAAAAGAAAGAATAAAGGAAGAGAAGGAAAGGAAAGAAAGAAAACTAGAAAGAACAAGGTAAAGTCTCTTACCTTGAACTAGTTTTGCGTTGTGTAATGTAACAGATTTTGAGTAGTAAAAATGAGTAATGTATTGAGTAATGAGTAATGAGTATGTTGTAGTATAATGAGGAATGGTAATGTAACAGTTTTGAAGTTTTTAAATGATGTTTAAAAGCTTGGGAAAACATTGGGTATTGAATGTGTATGTGCAGGAATTTTATGGTGTTGTAGTGGAGTTGAAATGTGAGTATAATGTGTGGTATAAACAGGTTGTGAAAATGAGCCATTGTGAGCTGAAGTAGTGTGTGAGCAAAGTAAGAATTATAGGGGAGACTATGTCAAATTTTGTGTAGGAATGAGAGGACTTAAGTGTTTAAGAAGAGGAAGTAACCTAGGTGGTAGCTAGGTGTATTTGGAGAGCTTAAAAGGAGTGTTTAGTATCTTGAAACAGATTTGGATATGAGGTTGTTAAGAGGATGAAACTAGGATATGAGTAAGGTATTTAAGATGCTAAGAGTGGCACTATGTAAGGGAGTATTGGAGTATAAGAGTTGAGGTAAAAATCTGTAGCAGAGAGAAGAAAACAAAATCTGTAGCAAGAGGTATTGGATTTCATTGGAGGAATTAGGAAGAATGAGAGTACAAGACTTAGTAAAATGAATGTTGGACTTGGGTACAGATGTTGTAATTGCTTGGAAATGTATTTGGGATGCTAGTAATGGTATTGGTAGAGGAAGTATTGGATGGTAGAAGTTGGTTTAAAAATCTGTAGCAAAAGAGAAACAAAAACTGTTGCATGTGTTGAAGAAGTGAGAAAAATTGTGTAAGTTGATTTAGAAGTGAAAAATGAAATTGATGGATGAACTAAGGTGAATCAGAGGATTTAATTAGTGTTTAAACATGTAGGAAACATGTGGAATAAGTAGGAAAAGATTGGGTGAGAATTGAGGTGAATTTGGAGTCCAAAGTAGATATATTAAAAGGGGTTCTGCAGCCGACCTACCCAGGCGACCTACCCCAGACTGGGTCGGTCGGGCCGAATTCTGTAACCCGGGTACTCTCTGCAGCCGACCTACCCAGGCGACCTACCCAGAGTGGGTCGGTCGGCCTTTGTAAAATAAAAATAAAAATAAAATTTAATTAGATGAATAATTAAATACATATGTACATATATACATATATATATATATATATATATATATATATATATAATATATATATATATTATATATATATATATACATATATGTATGCATGAGTAAGGCGTTAGTGCTAAAGTAATGAAGGTAAGAAAGTTAAGCACACTTGAGTAAAACTAAAGTTAATGGATAACAGGGTTAATTACGGGAGTATTAGTTTTACATACCATAGTATCTTAATATTAATAGAACCACTTGAAATGTTGTCAGTGGTTCGAGAACAACCCGAGGAGTGTGAGGTGACATGGTAAAGTAAATTCCGGTAAAAAGGTATGATTTCTTCATGCTCTGTATCCTAACCTGGTTACCCCGATTTGTGTGCTTATGTGATCACCAATAAGATCAATGCACGAATCGGAATTGTAATGCACTTAATTGTGTTTGAACTATTTTGTTCTTGATTGTATCTTCTTGAACATTTAGTTTGTATAATTCATGAAATGTATGAATGAGAATGAAGGGTATGTGTATGTAATGTGTACTTGTGTATTGTATGGATGTATGGAAATGAAGTACTGACTTCTGCTAATTCCTAACAATCTAACTCCTAACATGAGTAATGAGTAAATGGAATGAGTAGAAGTCCGATATAGTTTCGGCCACGCGTGAGGATAAGGAAACACAAGAGGTTGGATCCGAATCCTGGCTGTAATCTTTTCCATGGACCAATTCCCTTGAATGGGTAGCATCCTGGATTAGTGGGCCACCTTAAAGCCCGGTGGTGGGATGTAGTAATCCCTGCCCGGAGGTCATACCGACTTAACTGGAAGTAAAGTATGTAAGAAGTAAGTATTGCATGTGTATTGGTCTTGACTATTGTAAGTCATTGACCTGGAGCAAAAAGTATTGAACACCCGATTAACCCGGGTGTGTAATGAAGCTAACTGGACCTTTGTACGTATTGGAGAATTGTATCTCCGTATTGCGTATTGAGTATGTAATGAGTATGTATTGTGTATGTGTATTCTGGAAGATGGTAAGTAAGTATTGGTAGACTTGTATTGTCTTCTAAGCATGTATTGTACTGTGCGTATGTATGTATACCTTGTGTAGTATTGTAGTATCGTGAATGAAAGCATGTATGTATGTATGTATTGTAAAATGAATTGCATGTATTCGACCAAATGGTCGGCGTACCCTCGCTAGTACGCGGGGTATGCGGTTATCATATTCAGCGTAAGCTGACCCCCTAGGGGGAACGTTTTTAGTGTGCAGGTACCCGAAGCAGACCTGGTCACAAAAGAGACCGGTGGACATGCCTAGACTACTAGGAATGAAAGGTAGATTGTAGTAAATGGTCTAAGGCTTGTAGTCTTGAATGTAGAGAAGTACCAAGGGGTACACTATTACGTAAGTTGCAAGTATGTAGTTGTGAGAAATGGGTAGTGATTAGACTTTTCAGGAGTATGTATGAACTTGGAAGAAGTATCGTATTTGTATTTGGAACTTAGTAAACTCGGTATGCGTAGTGTATTATCATGTAATGAATTATGGAGTATTGTATTGAATGGAGTATTGTATTAAATGAAGTATTGAAGTACTCAGTAAGTAATGGGGAGTATGTATTATGTTTGTGTAGTACTCGGACATTCCGGTCCATCAGACCGATGCTGTATGTAGAAGTAGTAGCCTTGTTAGTCACGTGGGTGACTAACGGCATTGTATCACCCACTGTATGTAAGTATGTATCCGCTGCGTGAATCTGGAAGCACGAGGAGATTGGACAGTAATGACCGTATTAATGGTAGGGGTGTTACACATGATAAGCTCGTTATACAACAACAACAACACTCATTACCGTCCTAATAGTCGGACGAGTAACTTAAGTTAAGATGGTTCGGGTTTGGTGGCCCGAACACACCACACAAACACATGTTCCCCCTAAACCGATCATAAGTCAGAATAGCTAAGCTTTAGAGTAAGCTAATGGGAGATCATAACCCGTGAGGGAAACAACCATAACAGAGAGAAGGGTAAGGCTAAGAAGGATACCCACTCCCAAACAACGCGCGACCGGCCAAACCGGATTCCTCACCACTGTTAGTACATACTTACTTTAGATATTAGTTAGAACCCCACTATGGAGTCTATCATAACTACACTCCATACAGTATTACAACTGGGTTAAACACACAAGGGAGATCCCTACATTCACATACACATATCACACAATTAACACACGCATAGCCGTGGTTAGAACGTCCCATGGTTCGGGTCGTTTACTCCGAATACCGAACTCCCATGTGATCCTAGACTCAGTTAACTAAGGTTAACACTTCCGAGGTTAGATGGTATCGGAGTTGAACACGCCACATAAATGAATTACTGTAAACTCATTACATGTTTAATCTTACAACGTGGCAAACATACAGAAAAACACATTGGCATACAAGCCGCTGTAATCCGGTAGAACACAGGTTGCAAGAAAACCATACCTGTCACCGGAGTCCACTCTATCACGTCCACTTATGTTCCTCGAGCAATTCTCGAACAACTGATAACATTACATGTATTTTTATTAACATCGGGGTATCATGATTGTTTAAAGTCTAATGCTTATAACTTTTCCCCGTTAACTTAGTTACATAACTTCACTTTTTAACTTGTTTTACTTTTACATTTTAATACATCTTTTCCCCCACTAAATTGTCATTATAACTCACCTAACATGTCTTAAACAACCTTATAACATCATTACTAATCAATCCCCATCATTACATATCATTTTATAACCTTAAACCATGTTTTTGGTCCGACCGACCCTACCGACCGACCTTGCACAAGGTCGGTCCATTCCAGAACACATTACCGTCAAAAATTCTACTCCGACCAACCTTGTAAGTTCGGTCGCATGTTCGGTCCATTCCCGAGAGTTTCTTCCCTTTGAAAATTCAGGCCCGATCGAACTTGCCAAGTCCGGTCCTATGTTCGGTCGATTCCAGAAACTTAATTCGTACACAAAATACAAGCCCGACCGACCTTGCAAGTCCGGTCCCCAAGGTCGGTCCATTCCAGAAACCAATTCTCGCAGGGTAAACTGGGCTCGACCGACCTTGGCAAGTTCGGTCGCAAGGTTGGTCTGCCCCAGACCCTTATTTTCCATTGCCCATTTAACTCCAAGCTTCACCTCATATATCCTAATATGTCCTAACCTCATTTGGGCACTTCAAACACATTTTTAGCCATGTACTAAATTCCTTAAATCACCCACCAAAACTATCTTTATCATGCCACAAACTCCTTACAAAATCTCTTAATACTTGTACATTTTTCATTTGGTTTTCTGAGTGGTATTTCACCTATAATGACCACTAGACCAAGATGTTTCCTCTACACCTTAGCATCTTCTCTCAATATCTTTTCTTACTACTAAATCTCCTTTTCCACATCTTACCTAAACACCATTTATTCCTTGAATATCAACATTACCTAAACCTTAAACAAACTTCTCCAAGACTTTAATACATTTCTCAAAACACACATTGAATTCCTAGAACTTCCAAGATAATACCTAAATCCTTGTATCACTCTAAATCACCTTAATACATGCTTTCTTCCCTAGTAAAGCATTTGTTCACCTTTAACATTTCCTAGTTCACCAAAACTTGTTTAAATCACTTAGAACTTCTTACACATTCTCCAAATTTTGCCATAGCTTCTCTTGTATATACTCACATCCAAACACTTAGTTTTTTTACCTTATTTCATTCAAGAACACCTAAAATCCATTAAGGACTTCCTCACACACATAACTTCACCAAATTTACACTACATCACAATATAGTGCATAAACTTAATTGCTTGGCACTTAGGCCCTTAGATAACATGGCTCTTAGGCCCTTAAATAACATAAACCTTAAACACTGAATTTCCCACATAAATAATGCCTTTGACCTGCAAATACACCCAACAATACATATGCCCTTAATAAACTCCTTGAGAGCATTTTACTAGCTCATTTGCCTTTGGCTCCTTAGGTATTTTATTAAGCAAATCAAGCTCATTTTCCTAGGCATTTAAACCATATTAGGTTAACACATTTACCTCTTTTCTTTCAAGACTTCCCACTTGTTTTTCTTTGTTCTTCCTTGATAGAAAATCGGCAAGGGCTTTTATCACTTGTCAATCTTCTAATCAATACACATATAAGGGTAATGAGCATTAAGTTTAATACTCCAACTCATAGGTAAACCCTAGGTTTACATATGTGTCTTAAAACACCAAAATTTGATGATTACCTTTGGAATTCGGAAGAGAGCTTGGTTAAGTAGCAAGATAGGACTCCTCCTAGTCCTTTGAAGTTTGACTTAAGCTATGAAGAGAGCAAGAAAAAGCACCATTGTGAGGTGAATTTTTGGACACATACAAAAATGAAGGAAACATCATTTTCTTTGAGTTTCCTTACCTTGAAGCAAAGAAGAACAATAATATGTGAAAAGATGAACTCAAGCTCCATCAATGGTGAATCTCCTTGGCACCGAAATGAGGCTTTTGAAGATTTGAAAAGATAGAAGTGTAGAGCTTGCTCCAACTAGAAGAATGGCGGTCTTGAAATTGAATTTGGACCATGGAGCTAGGAGTTACAAGAGATCAAAGATGGAGTTTGGTGTGGTACTATTGCAAACCGTAGAAGAGAGCATGAAGGGAGGAAGAACCGTGTGAAATGAGAAGGAAGAAGAGAATGAGAAGGTAAGTTTGCTTTTGGAAGATATTTATGTTATAAAGTAACTTTCTTCCTTTACTTACTTTCCCTTCCTGTCCTTAATTGATTTCTTTTACATGTTGGTGACTCACCATAACAAAAACCGGCCCCCACTAGTAGTATAGGGGTATGATAGTCTTTGTTGACCAATTAACTTACTTATAATAACATATGTTACAAACTAGGTTATAAAAGTTACTATTCATAAAAACAAGGCACATAGAAGTGAAATTTTTGATTTCCCATTGATCTAGACTTCCAAATGTGATACTATATAGTACACATGTTAACTAAAGAGTAATGATGGACATTTAGCCATTCAAAACTCATTTACAAGACAATTTTTCAAAAATGTGCTTTAAGACTCCTTAAAGCACTTTTTGTGTTTTAACTTGTTTTCAAGCTTGGTTTTCTTTAGTAATTGATTTAATATGTTCATTAACATATTTATAAGGTATAGATATGACCATTAAGTCTTATACAAATTTATCCCAAGCTTAGAGCACATTTTTGCTCTTATTGACTTTAAGGTATATTCTTGTGTTTTGTTTGGTTTCATTGTCTACCAAAGTTTCCTAAGGACTTAATTTGCCTTGTTAAATCATAATTGACTATTATTTAGTCTTGGTAGGTTCTTTGGGTCCTAACCAAGTTCACTTCAAGCTTAAAGCATGTTTTTGCTCAAACTGTATCTTAGTGCTTTATTGCATTTTATTATGGTTTAAATTGTTCACTGATGTTTCTAAGGCACTTTTTAGCCTTTACATACCATAGTTTAATATTTAAACCACATATCAAGGTTTGGGGTATTTCATCTCTGATCACAGCAGCCCAAGGCACAAGAGGGACATGTCCAGCTATCACTGAAACGTTCAGGGACAACAACACAAAAAAATGCGGTAGGAGGAGAAGTTGCCCATCCCTTCTCAAATCAGTAACAGGTGGGCTCACGGTCCTCCTCTCTGTTTCAAGTCTGCGCATCCCTTCACTTGACATAAAATGAGCCTACTTCTTCATTCTGTAGGCGACCGAAAACCATACCCCAACAACCCCATTGAGTAACCTTCTAAGGCAAGCTGCTGTAGAGTATATCAAGTTCCAGCGAGCGCCAAGGTAACACCTACTCTTGTAATGTCAAAATACATGCGTAAAGACCTCCTAAGTTGGCTAGTTAGAGGTGAATTACTGAGCTTATAAACTATGCCTTGCTAAAGCGCAAACCGCATGGGCGTATGCTCCTAAGTTCCTGGGTAAACTAAGTCAAGACCGCTATACTAAAACCCATCGTAAATGCTTTAAGAGATTACTGGTTTGAGTAGTGTTTCGGAACAAAAAAAATAAAATGAGCATCTGTGTGCAAATACACGCGAGAGGCAGCCGTTGTTACGTGCATGGTGTGTGTGCATATGAGTACAACTGAATCCTACTGAGCAATCAATAACGTTAATACGCATGAGTATCTTAAACAAAAAAAATATGTACCTGTGTGCATTGTGGAGTCATAATACGCCGGTAATAAATGTATACAGTTAATTAAGAGTATTGGATATTTCGGAATGTAATCCGTAATCAGTAAGGGATAGAGGATTAGTATGGAAGGAAAACTAGATATGTATATATATGCGTCTTCATTGAAGAAATAAGGTATAATTAATTTTGTTGGAAGTTAAATATGGGTAGAGATCAAGTTATAGGAATTTTGTTTACATGAAACTCTGCACAACCGCGGTCATAGCAAATTTTGAGGGATATTTAAATACCATTTGGAAATAATTAGTATGCTATTTTTTTAAGGCCATGTCAAAATAAGGATTTTGTGATTTAAATAGTCATTAATAAATTTATGGGTTGATTTATGAGGATATATGAATTACTGGTGGAAAACTACCGTGCTAGTAGTTACAATTATTTGGGAACAAATTAGAAAATATAGACATAATGGTAAACTTGTTATATGGCTGAAATGAATTTCTAAAACTGTATATAAAATATATATATATTTATTTTATAAAAATAAATAAATCGATAAGAGGTCAAAGTGTGATAAAAAAGGGGTATAAGGATAAATATATTAAGTATTTGAAGCAATAGTAAATCAAAACAATCATTATAAAATATAAAAGTAGTATACGTAATTATCAAAGTTATATGGGTTAAAAATGTAAATATGGGAATCCTTGAGGGTTGTTGGGAATTTTAGAGAATTTTGAGGGACCTTAATGCTTTTATTAACTATGAGTTATCCTATATAGTTAAGTAGAAAATTGTGGCAATTGTCAAGTTAGGGGTAAGTTAGGTAATTACCTTAAACCTTGGGGCCTGAATGGAAATTTAAGTATTTGAGGCGATTAGCATATAAACCTAGGAAGGTTTGGAAATTTAGGCAATAACATAAATGAACTAAGAGGTATAGTATGAGGTTTAAATAATCAAGTGTTGGTCATAAAAAAAAAGAGGCTATGGTGTAATTATAAGGGAAAATATGGGTACGGTCAATTTGGATAAACTTGTTACATGTTGATGCTAAAGAATACCATAAGACATTAGCTAGAGGGAAGTACTTAGTTAACTTATAAAACGACGATGTAAACGTCCTAGGCATTAAATAAGCATCTAAGGTGAGTATGTGGGAAGTTCTAAGGGCTAGAATAAATTGTACATCCAACAACCCACCTAGGGGATAACATCCGATATAGATGAGATGAACTAGGAAGATGTCACTACGGTCATCGTATACAACCATAAACTGACAAGTGATTTTAATTAACTCTAGGGCCATAACGAACGCCAACCGGGACACCGTGTGAGAGACAACTTTTGCTTCTGAATGAGGTATGGACATGTGTGGTTCGCATGTTGCCGTGTTACACGGCTTGTGTGCTGTGTGCCTTGTTTGACTAAGACCACAAGACTAATGCATGAAAACGGATGTTTGTTTACCGTGCTTATTTGTCTGTTGTGAGCTTGTGTAAAGCATGTGAATGGATTGATTATTTTCCTTGCTTACCCGCTTGCTATTATTATGCATATTGCTTGCGCGCACACAGTAGTGTAGTCCCTTCTTGTTGATGGAACCTTGAGTTGAAACATAACGAACTTCGTAAACAAACAAAGGAACTACATAAAGGGAAAACTCCTCTTAACTAAAGAGGACCTCTAATGACACCCACTATGGTGTCGAGCTATCAAAGATAATGATAAGTCAATACCCGTTAAAGATGAATAGGGAGACGGACCCTTTGTATCCGGGGTAGAGACCAATAATATTAAAAGGAATAGGGAGACGAACCCTTTGTATCCGGGGTAGAGACCAATAATATTAGAAGGAATAGGGAGACAGACCCTTTGTATCCGGGGTAGAGACCAATAATATTAGAAGGAATAGGGAGACAGACCCTTTGTATCCGGGGTAGAGACCAATAATATTAAAAGGAATAGGGAAACGGACCCTTTGTATCCGGGGTAGAGACCAGTAACCTTAAAAAGGCATAGGGAGACGGACCCTTTGTATCCGGGGCAGAGGCTAGTAACCTTAAAAGGCATAGGGAGACAGACCCTTTGTATCCGGGGCAGAGGCTAGTAACATTGAAAAGGAATAGGGAGACGGACCCTTGGTATCCGGGGCAGTGGCTAGTAACATTTAAAAACAAACATAGAGAGAGCTATCCGGGAATGAAGGATTAGCTATGGAGAGAATGTTCTCCAAATGGTGGTGATAAGAGAATTCACAAATAACCCTTAAAGAAACAAGGAAAGATTAGCACCTATATGAGATGGTCACGGGATCTAAACTATATCCCCAGACCTGGTGCAAGGAAAGAGAAAGACAATACACAATAAGGGAACAAGAGAAAAGAAATGAAAACACACAACGCTCGAATGATCCCATAGTGAGGATCATGGGTATGAGATACCTATGCACACGTTTTATTACTTACATGATTGTTGTTGCTATACTAGCAGCTCGTTGTGCTTGGTTGCGTTTTGATGTGCTATGATGCCAGCATGTTTTGCTGGGATGTTGTTGATATAGCTATGCTACCTTAAAGTGTGTATGATATCATGATATATTGTGGTGTGCTTTACTGCTTTATTATAGCATGTAAATTGACTTAATAATATTCGACCAAGTAGTCGTGTGGCCCGGCAACATACGGGCTACACACGTTCATACTCAGCGTAGTTTGTTGAGTCCTTCCCAACCCAATTTTTACAAGTATAATACCGGACAATAATAGAGCGTAGGCGGGATGGTACCATGGGGGTAGTCCATCAGGGCATATCGGTTGAGGATGTAGCTGTATGTTAATGTACCCGAGATGTAATTTTCAGTTTATAATTTGGAAATTTATTGTTGACACTCGATATTTGGAATTGTATCTTATATTGTATATGAGAGTTATTTCCAGTCATGCAGACCGTAACTTAGTTATGGTAATGTGGTCTGTCAACCACGTGGGTGGTTGGCATCTGTAGCACCCGGATGGGGTTTATACCGCTGCCAAGTTAACTTATGATATCATCAGACGCTTCATTTAATCTATGGATGTTTTCTTCGGGGGTGTTACACTCAAGTTCAACTGAAACTGGGTTTGGACTTACCTGACTGGAGTCGACTTTGAGCTTGGCAATTTCACCATACGGTTGCGCCTTTTGGGCATGGCACGTCCTCATGGGTTTGGAAATCTGTATTTTTGTTATGCGTTGTTCTGGATCATAATGCAATTGCCTTTGATGTTTACTACCCCTTGCATATTATATATGGTGGGAAGTCCTATTCGGTAGCCTTTGCCTGATCTGCTAGCTAATGCCTGTGATTCACTATCTGATGAATTTGACGGCCCTTTTAACAGGCCGAGTGTATTTGTTTGGGCTGATTGATTTTTTAGGTTGACTGTTGAATACGAGTGTTCACTTTTACTATTGGTTCTGGATATTTGCAATTAAAATATTGAATTGGGTCCCCTCCTTTTTCCTGCCTTTGGGAATTGAGGCCCACGTTTATCCATTCCAGTGTGTCTTGATCTGTCTCGCAGCCTGACAATTACTCATTATATGACTCGTGGACTTTTTAACAACCTGTAATTGGCTGATTGATCGTGGCCATTACTGAAACAATTCTGCCTTGGATTTTGATTTTATACTCTTGTCTACTTCCCCATTCGTAAGATTTTGATGTATCCCTCTCATTCAGTTTCATGTCCTACCCGAGGTACATCACTTGGAGACGTGGACCGAGCTTTGCTCATAGGTTGAGCTTGCTGATTGTTGGATCCCATATCTGCTCATAATGGGTTTGGAAATTTAATCTTTTGGCCTTTCTTTACAAAATTCAATTGCACTTGACATTTAATTGCCTCTTGCGCTTTGATATGTGGTTTGGAGTTTGAGTTTGATAACTAGCATGATGTTGTCCCTGTGCGCTTAGATATGAATATGAATCTAATGATAGTTGCCCAAATGTTATGGTTGCTTAGATAAATCATGCATTGGCTGGATGGTCCTTATTAATTCTTCATCTTAGAATGGAAATGATATAAACCCTTTTAGGTATGATCCCACATGACTCACAACTTCACCTCTTCGATACTACACTTCGGTTTGAGTCTCAATCTAAGATGACGAATTAATTTGAGTAGCAACCCCAATGCTTGATTTATCTTACAATCTTTAGCATTTGTTGGCAGCTTGAAACTCTTTTCCTTGTTCTCGGTTGGAGTGTGGGAGATGATTAGATTGCCCCCTTTCCTCCCATTGAGAGGGGCCGTATGATCCCATTGCACACACCCCAACCCTCTTACATTTCTTTACTAACTACTCTTGTATATCTTTGTCTTTGTTATTTGACATGTACATAATGCTCGTTCCAGACTAAAAAATGATACTTTGGGCTTGGACTGCCGGGGTCTCCACTCCAAACACGTGTAATGGTTGGTGCACTTCTTGCTGATCCTTTCAACTCAAGTGAGGCGCTGTCGATGCGATCCCCCATAGCAGCTTTAGATTTAAACTTTTCACTTGTATTTGTATCAATTTGTAATTCGTTTATTGTTTTCACTTTCGGTTGTAGTGTTGTGATTTATTCATTTTTGTGACTACATCCTATAACCGTTACATTATTCTCTTGCTTGTAACCTTTGATTGACTATTGAAAGATAGTAAATAGGATAAGACTAACAATTGGTTAGCAACCCATACAGTAGGACTCATCTTGTTAGTTTTTGAGAGTTTTAGATTTGAATAATTCTGATTCACTACCTAAATAGCTGTGATGATTTGTTCTTGTATATACATTTCTTGTACTACTTCCGAAATTCATTTCATACGTATATAACTTAGGCTTTTAAAATCCATGTTTGCATGTACATTTGTTTACATAGTCTTAGAAATTCATCTCTACATATCATTTGTTCATCAGTCCTTGCCTAAATTTTGTAAAGTGTACGGACTGATCTTGTTTGGATCCATGTAACTCTTGGCCCAAATCTAATTTTGTTCAGGTTCGGTCCATAGCCAGTCAAACGGGCTGGAATAAGTGACCCTAGAAAGCCAATCAGGTTGCCCTATTAGTGGCCTTTAAGGTCCATTTTAGAAAAGCTCTAGGTTTGGGGTGTCCTCAATGCATACGGGTCCTAGACACGGTCCATGGGAGGAATACCCGTTTTCCTTAAAATTTTCCAAATCATCCTCTAAAGTCAGAATAAATTTCACAATCAAGCAATCATCCAATTCCAAATCAATTCAAAAAATCCAATGAGTCAAATTCTACTGCAAAACCAATCTCTCTCATACTCTCTCACCAGATACACTTCAAAATCATATCTCTCTCACACTCTCCCACAAACACCTTTCAAATCAATGTCTTTCACGCTCTCTCAACAAACACCCTTCAAATCAATCTCTCTTACGCTCTCTCAGCAAACACCCTTCAAATCAATCTCACACTCTCTCACCAAACACCCTTCAAGTCAATCTCTCTCATACTCTCCCATCAAACACATTACAAAATCAATCTCTCTCATACTCTCTCATCATACACATTTCATTAATCCCTCTCATACTTACTCATCATACACTCTTCAAAATCAATCCTCTCATACTTCGAAACCAGATATTCTTCATGAATTCCGCGAAATCAAAGCTTTTCACATGTCAACATTAAAATACTCTTCATACACTCATTAGACATACTTCAACGTCACAAAGCATTTGAAATGCTTCCAAAAGTTCTAAGATCAAACTTCAAACTCCTTCCAAACTCCAATTGTCTCACAAATTCAAATCATCTTCCAATTTCAATTTCAAAGGCCTAACCAAGCCCAATTCTAAGCCCCAAATCTAGCTCATTCATAGGGCCCAACCCGACCCAATTTCAAAGGTCCAATCCGGCCCACATTTCAAGGCCCAGATACCCGGCCCACATTTCAAGGCCCAAACCTAGTCCATCTCCAAGGCCCAAATCCGGATCATTGCCTCAATTCGATCCTGATTTAGATTCAAATCCAATTCAACTTCAATTCCAATTCAATTCCAATTCAATTTCAATTCCAAATCAAATTCAAATTCAAATTCAATTTCAATCAAATTCAATCCAATCCCAATCCAGAATCAATTCAATTTCAATCCAATTCAATTCAAAATTCTTTTCGTTCCCAATTCAATTCAACTTCATTTCAATCCCAAATAATTCCAAACATCATAAATCTCAAATTCCTTAAAACTCCAAACTCCTTGAAGTCAAGCGTCTCGAATCTCTAAGTGTCTCAGCAGCTCAACAGACTTGAACGTCTCAACAGCTCAACAGACTCGAATGTCTCAGCAGCTCAACAGACTCGAACGTTTCAGCAGCCCCATAGACTCGAACGTCTCAGCGGCTCAACAGACTCGAACGTCTCAGCAGCTCCACCGACTCGAACCTCTCAACAGCTCAATAGACTCAAACGTCTCAACAGCTCAGCAGACTGGAATGTCTCCGCAGTCCAACAGATTCGAACATCTCAATAGACTCATCAAATTCAAACACTTCAAAAATCCTCAACTCCTCAAAAAGCCAAACCTCTTGAAATTTGATAACCCTTTCAAGCCTCGAACATCTCACAGACCCGAGTATCTCACAGACTTCATCATTTCAAGAACCTAAATGTCTCACAGAGTTGAGCATCTCACAGACTCTCACACCTCAAACTCCAAAACGAACCAGCCAATCAGTCAAACCTCACAAAAATGACCACAAAACCTCTTTGACCCTTCAAAGACCCAAAAGGTCAAAAGCCCAATTCCTTCAAAACCCCAAAACTCCCAAATCTCCCAAAAGTCGTGAACTACGTAAGGTCTGATCTCAATAAGAAGTTGAGTACATAGGCATCCCATCTAGGGTGCGACCCCATTCCAAAACAAAAAACCTTTTTCCCCCTCTAAGGTGTTCTTCATACCTCTCAAAACATTCAAATCCCCTCTGACTCCCACAAACCCTTGACTTCTTTAACTCTCAAAATCAGACTCCTAATCTTTCATCCTATACTCATCCAAACTCACTCGTTCCACTTCTTGGCGCTAGCTTGGCAGAAAAGCTCACCTCATTCACTCTCTTTCTCTCTTCCCGTTCTAATCCTATCCTTATGGCCCTTTGAAATGAATCTCTCTAAAAAGGTTTTGAAAGAAGGTAATCCCGACAATTTGAGACCGAGGTTTCCTCGGGCACCAATCCGAAGTCGTGGTCGTTGCCACTTCTAAGGGGTGTAACCCAGTGTGAACCCACACAGAATCTCTGCAAATGACCAGATAAGCCCTATCCATAGGCAATAATTTCAGAGTCAAGCAACGGTTCTTAGAACCCTTCTCCTTCCTTCCTAGTTATCATAGGTCAAACTAGGTGGCGACTCTAGTCAATTCCGCCTTATAGAGGCATAAGTCCGTGTGGGGCCCATTGAGAGCGGGTGTAGTGTTCACTTGCACTCCCCCTTATGCTTTCTAGGAAAGACGGACGATTTAGTAGGTATTTGAGGGATGCCAGATTAACGGGTTTTCACCCTCCATAGAATGGCAATTTCTAGGATCTAGGCTTTTTAGTCATACCGTATTTAGATAGACCCCCCTCATACCGAAAAATCACCCTCCACAGATACTTCTAGGCTAATCCATGAGATTGAAAGATACTCCGAGAGAGGAGTGTTGTGAATTTGAGTAGTCCAGTAAAAACAGACATTTGAGTATTGGAGGAGCTATGTGTATAGCTCCGCTTGTATTGTAAGCCCGGTGGCGAGTCTTGTGTATGACTCCGCCCAGAGGCTATGAGTAATGAGTTGCGTAATGAGTATGCACAAGTAAGTAATGAGTATCGAGTAATGAGTATGTACGAGTAAGTAAAGAGTATTGAGTAAGGAGTAAGTACGAGTATGGTAACGAGTATTAAGTAATGTGTAAGTATGAGTGCTGCAATGTGTATTGAGTGATGAGTAAGTATTAGCAAGTAACGAGTATTGAGCAAGCACGAGTAAGTAATGAGTAAGGTAATGAATGCAGTGTGAGTAAAACAACAAGTAAGTAAGATTAAGCTTGGTGTAAGCCTTATGAACCCGAGCGAGGAGAAAGAGAGCATCCGAAGGAACCAGATGAACGAATAACTAACATGAACGGGTGACTGACAAATTGTCTTCCTTTGTAGGAATTGAACCTTGTATATGTATATAAGTATTGATGATTGTATTGTCGTAGTATTGCAAACGGTTAAATTGATATATTATAAGCTAAGAAATAATCTTAGAAAGATATAAATCAACAGACCGTCGGGTTGCAAAAATCCCGGTCGTAGTAGTATAGCAATATAGAAGCGACCAGGTGTCAATCCACGGGACTTGAAGTAAATAAGTCTAGCCTAAGACAATTGTTAATTCAAAAGGGGTTGTTTTGGTTTTGGAATTTATAACAGACAAGAAAATAAATAGCAGATAAATTAAAGTGATAGAGAGAGAGTGTGAACGGTACTCTAGGTTCAGGGAGTTGTTTCACTAGCTAGGTTCTGCATATTCTACTACTTAAAAGGAGACTTGGATCGGCTTGTAATTCTTAATTATCTATTCTGTATTAAGTCATAATTCCAGATAGCTCATATAGACAGGACAAGTAGTTCTAGTCTAGAATTAACAGGTATATCTAGATGGTTTTATCGCACAGAATTACTAGTCTGGTTTGGTCCGGACTAAATCTCCTAATGACTAATGTAATCTACCCGATTGCAATTATCACAGGTAATAGGTTAATAGGACCGTCAATGCTAATCACCTTCTCTGATCATAACATGATTCGAGGGCTTATAATAAATTCATGACGTTTATGCAGACGTGTATATCTGAGTGGTTAAACTGGTGTAAACATAAAAGAAAAGGAATTAAAACTCAAAATAAACGTCGGGCTGCAAACAAATCCCGGTCGTGGTAGTATAGTGAAATGTAAGCGACCGGATATCGAACCGTGGGACTAAGGTGAATATTATAGTACCTAAGCGTGTCACAGAAAGGGGGGATTAATTGACTTGTTTTTATAAATAAAAAGGGAAGATAAAATAAACTAAGTTAACAGATAAACTAAACGGGACTCTGGTTCAGGTTAATATAATATCTGCTTAATTATACTAGGTCTACTGGTTTAATTATAATTGTTTGGCAAAATTCCTCTTATTATCTTAAGGTCTAAGTCATAGACTCAAAAGAACTCGTTTACCAGAAAATGCAAGGTTCTAATCCAGGTTCAAGCATAACACATGTAAACGGACGGTTTAGATATGAGAAATTATATTTGCAACTGAAAATACTAACTTATTAAATCATAATAAGCTTTCTCCAGATTTACGGCTTAATTAACCTATCTATTTATCACCGGTCTGATCAAAATAGACTTAGCAAGCAATTTAATAAACTCATGACATTTATTAAAAAGGCGAGAGATAAGCTTTAATCGTAACAGACTGTATTTAAATAAAACCAGTAAAAATATTGCATAATTAATACAAACACATAATAACCATTCCCATAGTATAAATATTCTAGCCTAACATATTATATAGATAAACAGAAACAAGAGTAGTAGAAATCATCTGTAGTCACTCCTGCATTCATTCTGCTATTTTGTATACGTAGGACTAGAGGTGGATAATGTGGAATGTAAAATAAATAAAATGGAGAAGACGGGAGAAGAGAAATGAAATGGACGTGTGATGTGTGGTGAAGTGGATCGGTCCTGGATTGTTTGGGTGGTGGATGTGTTTATATAGGAGAAAGGAAGAGGCAGATGGAAGAACATTTATTGCCGATTGATTGCAGCTCATTGATTGCAGACAGAGGTGGAGACAACACGTGAGTGAATTAAGGTAGGCGGTGGGCGGAGTAGATGGATAAGGCAGAAGCAAGTCGACGGGCGAAGAAGAAAACTGGCGCGCGTTGATTTTTAGTCACGTCCGCGTGGCTGTCCGCTTCCCTGTCCGCCTGAAACCATGCGGACGTCTCTGTCTCTCGCCCGCGGTCTCTCCATCTCTTGTCCGCGTGGGCGTCCGCCTGAGAACATGCGGACACAAGTGTGGTCTCCGCCTGTGTGTGTGTCCGCCTTAGTAACTCACTCACGTCCGCCTAAGTCTGACGCGGTCACCTTATGTGTGGTCCGCCTAGCTGTCCGCCCAGCCCCATGCGGACGCATGTGTGGTCTCCGCGTGACTTATTTTCTTCTACAAACTTTGACCGGCTCTAGATTCTTCGTTTGGACTCCGTTTTCTGAGCCGTTTATGTCTATGCGTTCGTCTCTTCGTCTACTTTACTCCCAGCTTGGTTTTCCTCATGTTAAACCAATAAATTTGTGAGATAAACAATAAAACATAAACTAGAGGAAAACTAACCGAAGTGGAGAAATGAGCAAGAAAAAGTGCTAATATAATATATGAAATACACCTATAAATCATGCTCATTTGGATACTTATCACACCCCCACACTTATCTTTTTGCTTGTCCTCAAGCAAAACCACATACCCAAGCAAGTAGGAAATGCTCAATACTAACAAATATTATTATGAAGGGTAGGATAAAGAAGTGAACAGTTCATGATCTTTTTAACTTATTGAGGAGTGTGATCCATCAACTGCTGGTGGCATAGGTGTGCTCAGGGTAAAAATAAAATATAGAGTTTCGGGGTATGATCTAAGGTACTTCAATGTTTCTTTTGTTTAAGTGACTCTGAGAACTTTTACCATGGCCAACTTCTCTCAAGAATGGACATTAAGGAGAAAACAAAAGGAAAAATAGATTCATGCATTTGTTTCACTTTTGCATAAGGGATGATAAAATGTAGGCATCACGCCTTTGTATTTAAGAACACTCAACTCTCTTTTGTTGGTTACCAATGGTGTCTCGCAAGTCCCTTTTTTTTTGTATTCTTCTTTCTTTTTTCTTTAACAGAGAAGCACCCCTTAGCAATCCCTAAGAGAGAAGACAGAAAGAAACCCTGAGCAATAAAATCCAACCATTTGCAGATCATTTGGTCACACCGCATATAAAATGCTCCTCAAAAGTAATCAAAATTTTAAAATTTTGTACCATTTATCCCACAATTCATAACATTATTTATTCTTAAAGAGAACAACCCACATATAAAGGGTCCATGATATTGAATTGGACAAACGCAAGATAAGGAGAGAGATTAAACATTTAAGCACAAAATGTCACCGAAAAGGGCACACTCCCCCTCACTTAATTTGAACAATGTCCTCATTGTTCACCGGAAAAACAAGGGAAGGTTTCAGAAGACCTTTTCGGTAAGTAGATAAAATAGAGATAACACAAAGGTCACAAATAAACATTTAAGCACATAAACGCTCCTCTGCAGTTTTTATTTAAATAAAAGCATATTTAAAGAAACCGGTACTCCCCTGATATTATTTTTGCTAGTTGGTAAAGGAGTTCCCCCACACTTGAGCTTCAGCCTCAAGTAGCGTAGCTTGGTTGCAGTGTAGACATGAATTTGCACCTGCATAAGACACTAGAAGCAACCATACTACAAACGGAGTTAAAAGTTAGCAAAAATAAAATTTAAAGAGAACCTGAAAATTAAAAAGAGCATAAAAACAAATAAAAGTTCATCCGGGTTG
This sequence comes from Limonium bicolor, assembly GCA_023374045.1. Taxonomy (NCBI): domain Eukaryota; kingdom Viridiplantae; phylum Streptophyta; class Magnoliopsida; order Caryophyllales; family Plumbaginaceae; genus Limonium; species Limonium bicolor. Next base: position 69,390,022 of record CM041777.1, on the reverse strand, counting down.
CCTCCCAGGAAGCTGCCCTTCTTTAACGTCTTTGGCTAGACGCCCGCTACGTTATCTTGGATCAAAAATAAAAGTAGACAACAGCTTTGCCAGGATAACGAAGTTAGCAGTAATTAAAAGCAAACCACCTGGATCAAAACAAAACGTTACTTCGGCAAATATAATAGGAAAATGAATACTCCACAAAATCTGGTGTTTGAGGAGGTACTGCCGGTAACGTAGTTCTAACAGAAGACCCGGTGGTGATGATTTTTCTTCCTCAAATTGGAGGATGTAAATATCCTCCTTGTGTAGGTGAGGCTCATAGAAAGAACGCTGATCGATATCATCTTCAGAGAAAGTTAATTCTTCGAAGGTGATAATGGCGTTTTGTTTGGATATCTTGGCGGGAGGTGATGGCAATTCCTTCTCTTCATTTTCGAGGATGTAAGTATCCTCATCTTTTGGATAGAGCTTAGAGAAGGATGGAAACTGGCGGTAGGTGACTATAAAGGGAAGAGAATAACTTACATCCGTAGTGGGGTGCTGTTTTTGTTGAGCGATTCTCTCCAGGTAGTCTGGTTGATCTTCTAACCAGAGTTGCTCTTGTAATATGAGACAATCCTCATAATCATGAGCTCCCCCACATACGGAGCAGTATAAATACTGTGAATAGCAAAACTCTTGTTCGAGCACCTGTTCCATTTGCCATTTACAGATTTTTTTTTTTTTGTGTTTTTGTATATAAAACGAAACTACTGAAACAGATTAGAAAATAAAATGATTAGAAACAAACACAATAATAGTATAAGTGGTTCGGTGGAGAAATGAAGAAGCTGGAGCAATTTGGAGATGGACTGGAGTCGCGAGCTTGTTCTTCTCTTCGGGTCGAGCTGGAGCAATTTGGAAGTTGCGGAAGAACAGAGACTGAAACGCGGAGGCTGGTGACGTCCGCTTGGACGTCCGCGTGGAGGGGTGCGGACAGGTGGGCGGACAAGTGTGCCCGCGCGGTCCTCATTGACGTCCGCTTGGACGTCCGCATACAACAAGGCGGACACGCCTTATCTCTGTCCGCGTCTCCGTCCGCATAAGGTTGGGCGGACACGCCTCTATCTGTCCGCGTGTCTGTCCGCGTACAACAAGGCGGACACAGCTCAGCTCGTTCTTTTTTTTTTTTACGTACTTACTGAAACAAGATTAGAAAATAAACATACTAATAATATAAACAAAATATAAAAGATAATTAATATAAACAACAAACAAAATAAAATAGACATAATATTCTAATATAACAAGTGAATAATCCGGAGCTTAGGGACTAGAATAAATCTAGTCCCCGGCAACGGCGCCATTTTGCAGACGTGTATATCTGAGTGGTTAAACTGGTGTAAAAATAAAAGAAAAGGAATTAAAACTCAAAATAAATGTCGGGCTGCAAACAAATCCCGGTCGTGGTAGTATAGTGAAATGTAAGCGACCGGATATCGAACCGTGGGACTAAGGTGAATATTATAGTACCTAAGCGTGTCACAGAAATGGGGGATTAATTGACTTGTTTTTATAAATAAAAAGGGAAGATAAAATAAACTAAGTTAACAGATAAACTAAACGGGACTCTGGTTCAGGTTAATATAATATCTGCTTAATTATACTAGGTCTACTGGTTTAATTATAATTGTTTGGCAAAATTCCTCTTATTATCTTAAGGTCTAAGTCATAGACTCAAAAGAACTCGTTTACCAGAAAATGCAAGGTTCTAATCCAGGTTCAAGCATAACACATGTAAACGGACGGTTTAGATATGAGAAATTATATTTGCAACTGAAAATACTAACTTATTAAATCATAATAAGCTTTCTCCAGATTTACGGCTTAATTAACCTATCTATTTATCACCGGTCTGATCAAAATAGACTTAGCAAGCAATTTAATAAACTCATGACATTTATTAAAAAGGCGAGAGATAAGCTTTAATCGTAACAGACTGTATTTAAATAAAACCAGTAAAAATATTGCATAATTAATACAAACACATAATAACCATTCCCAGAGTATAAATATTCTAGCCTAACATATTAAATAGATAAACAGAAACAAGAGTAGTAGAAATCATCTGTAGTCACTCCTGCATTCGTTCTGCTATTTTGTATACGTAGGACTAGAGGTGGATAATGTGGAATGTAAAATAAATAAAATGGAGAAGACGGGAGAAGAGAAATGGGATGGACGTGTGATGTGTGGTGAAGTGGATCGGTCCTGGATTGTTTGGGTGGTGGATGTGTTTATATAGGAGAAAGGAAGAGGCAGATGGAAGAACATTTATTGCCGATTGATTGCAGCTCATTGATTGCAGACAGAGGTGGAGACAACGCGCGAGTGAATTAAGGTAGGCGGTGGGCGGAGTAGATGGATAAGGCAGAAGCAAGTCGACGGACGAAGAAGAAAACTGGCGCGCGTTGATTTTTAGTCACGTCCGCGTGGCTGTCCGCTTCCCTGTCCACCTGAAACCATGCGGACGTCTCTGTCTCTCGCCCACGGTCTCTCCATCTCTTGTCCGCGTGGGCGCCCGCCTGAGAACATGCGGACACAAGTGTGGTCTCCGCCTGTGTGTGTGTCCGCCTTAGTAACTCACTCACGTCCGCCTAAGTCCGACGTGGTCACCTTATGTGTGGTCCGCCTAGCTGTCCGCCCAGCCCCATGCGGACGCATGTGTGGTCTCCGCGTGACTTATTTTCTTCTACAAACTTTGACCGGCTCTAGATTCTTCATTTGGACTCCGTTTTCTGAGCCGTTTGCGTCTATGCGTTCGTCTCTTCGTCTACTTTACTCCCAGCTTGGTTTTCCTCATGTTAAACCAATAAATTTGTGAAATAAACAATAAAACATAAACTAGAGGAAAACTAACCGAAGTGGAGAAATGAGCAAGAAAAAGTGCTAATATAATATATGAAATACACCTATAAATCATGCTCATTTGGATACTTATCAGTTTATTAAAAGCACTTAAAAAGCATTAACCTGAACAATCCAAATAGTCTCGATAAAGCAGTAAAATAATACAGAGTTTAACTAATTACAACTTCCCTTCCCCTAGAGTATATCCTCTTAGCTAGACATATGAATTGAAATCATAAATGAGAGAGAGTTGAGAGAAATCATCTGTTACGAAGATCTTCTCGCTCGCTCCGCCCTTTGTCCTTGCGCTATGCTGGCTGAGAGGTTGGATTTGGTGACAATGAAGTGAACTTGGTGAAATGGGGTGAAAGTGGAAATTTTGGGTGAGTTTGTGAGGCGTCCGGATGATTTGGGTCGGACGTAGATCCGGACGCAATATTTTGGGTGAGTCCGGATCCGGACGGAGATCCGGACGCGGCTAAATGCTGTGTGTGAAGGCGGGCTGTGTGTGTAAATGAGTGATGAAGGTTATGGAGGCAGATTGATGAATGGAGATGGAATGAGTCATGAACGAGAGGGTTAGTAGAGAGGGAGAGAATGAGTTAGACTGTCAAGTCTGGTACGATTTGAAATGAAGGCTGAAGAAGGGTTTAAATAGGCTTAGAAGAAAACATACGTTAGTGGTGAGTTGGGTAATTGATTGAGCATTGATTGAGTATGGGTGCGTGTTAATTAATGTTGAGGTATGGGTTAAACCGCCGCTCGGCTGATAATTGCGCCGAAATCCCAATTATTAGTGTGATGCGTTTTTATTTTTTGGTTCTGTGTGACGTCCGGATCTGTGTCTGGATCCGGACGTGAGACAGCGGTTTTAGATCTGAAACTTGGACTTTGTCCGGATCTGTGTCCGGATCCGGACAAGACACATCACTTTAGGATCTGGATCTCGGGTCACGTCCGGCTTGCGTCTGGATCCGGACGTGTCTGTTGATGGACGTCCGGATTTGCGTCCGGCTGAGTTTGGCCGGATGTGGCCAAATTTTGTCTCTTTTTCCGGTTTTGTTATCCGTTTGTTGCGTTGAAATCCTTATGTCGTAAAATCTTTGTTGCCCTGGGTTTTTCCTATATTTAACATATAAAATGCATCAGTTCATATCAAAACATCAATCTTAGGAAAAACACATAATAAGTGGGAAACATTGCCTGAATTGTTACAAATTATACGGTAATTAGACCCTAAAAAGCCTATATGTTTCACACTTATCAACTTCCTCACACTTAAGCTTTTGCTTGTCCTCAAGCAAATAAGGAATAAGAATATCTCTAAAACCGTCAAATAATCTCAAGATCAAACAAGTGCAGGGTGAAATCAAACAAAGCGATAGATGAAAGAATAATCTTGCTCTTTAGAGGTAAGTTTTCATAAACAGTGAAAGAAGAACAATTTTGTAAAAGCATAGAGAAACTAGATTGTAGAAAACAAGTTAGCTTAACTTGGGACTTTCCACCAATTTTCATTCCTCTAACCTTTGGATGGCAAGGGGTGTGAAGTAATGCCTTATTCCGCAATAACTTTCAACACCACGCACTCATGATCAAAAGTATAAATTTAACTGCAATTATCTCTTTTGTAAGCGAAGGCATTCATCTTCAAGAATTATGTATAAAACAAACTAATATTTGAGATCTTGCAGAGTTATTCTGTAACCCAGACTTTTCTCTCTATCCTTGAGATGGTGTTGGGCCAACTATCCCAGATCCCGAGACCTTAGGTAGATAGGTGTTAAGGCACCCTTAAGACTTAATAACCGGATAGACGAGGCCTACTATTGTTAGGAAAAAAAATTTGATCAGTGGAGTACCTTGCCTTATCCTTTTCATTCCAAACATTCACTTCATTTCCAAAATCCCAAGCTAAAATAATCTGGTTTCCACAACTAGCCAATCTACCAGATTTCAGTGAAAAGAGAGTATTTTTAAATAAAACTATTTATACAAACCTCATCAAGCAAAAAGATTCCTACGGTTTTCACTTGGTTTAATTTCACCCAATGTGCACAGGCATTAGAGTAGCAAAAAGCAAGTGTGGCATTAAAGAACAACTAGCATGTTTTCAGGGAAAGGTCTTTCCTTCCCCACACTTAAGAGGAGCAATGTCCTCATTGGTCATAAAAGAAAAGTAGGTAAAAGAGCTTTCAAAACATGCTATACTCATAATAGATGCATGTGCAATAATTAAACCTCAACGCAAGCAAAAGCGGAACATCAATAAGTTAAAGTAGGAACTGAGACTCCCCTGGTGTCCTAGATTGAGGAAGACATTCTTCCTCACACTTGAAGTTTTGCAGGGGTCCAGATATTCCTCATGAGTCACAGACAGTATGCGTTTTGTGCAGAGTAAAAGTTGCTAGTTTTCCACTAGCATGTACAACCACAGAATAAAGTGCATTAACTCGAACGATAGGGAATATTTGAATCGTATGAATAATATTTAGAGAAAGAATACTCCCCATAATTCAAGCTTAGCAGACGTTCGCAAGTAGTGTGGTTCCATTTCCTGTACTTATAGCCGTTTGTTTCGCAGTAGAGGTGACATGTAAATTAATCATTTAAGAACGCTGCACTGCTCAGAGAAACAGGAAATTTAGCAATTCAGAATTAAAACACTGCCAAATATAACTATTACCACTTCACCTGTCAGTCTCGTGTTTTTCCGTTAGTGTCAACAGACAAAAGGTAAAGCGATTCAAAAAAAAGAAAAGTACAGAAAAATAAATAAAATAAAAGAAAGCAATAAAGAGGGGATGGCTGTCACTGAGGCAGCTGTGGTGGCGGGGCTCCCGCGCCCATCTCGGCAAGGAGCATCTGCAGGAGCTGGCTAGTCTGGGCCTGCTGAGTTGATGAGTCGGCCATGAACCGGGCTGCCTCGCTCTGTCGAGCAGATGCCTCTGCCATGAACTGAGCGGCCTCTCTCTGAAAGGCATCACTGCGCTCCATGCGCTGGGTGATCAGAGCCTGGGTGTCTCGGAGAGTAGTCTGCTCTGTCTGGAGGTGCTTCTGTGTCTGGCGGATGTCATTTATGTGTCCCTCCATACGCACCTGGCGCTGCTGTACATCCCTGACCTGCTGCTGTACATCCCCAAACCGCTGCTCCAAACCCCCATACCGCTGCTCCATCCTCTGCTGCTGCTGGAGAATGGAGTCCATCATGGTCAGCATCTCTGGTGGGATGCTCATCACGGGAGGCATAGGAGGCACCATGGTAGCAGTAGGCGCCGGAGTAGAGCTAGAGCTCGTAGAGGTGCCGGTGGATCCTAGGCCCAAGCTGCCCTTTACCCAGCTTCCGTCATCGAGGCGCAAGAAGCCCCATCTCCTGAAGGTCCCGACAGTGATGGGTGTCTCTCCCTCTCTCATCTCGAGACCGATGAAGACCTCCTCGGGGAGTGTGGAGGTGACAAGATGCTGGATAAAGATAGGGAAGATGGGGGTGATCTTCTTCTTCTTCGTCTTCTGATAAGTCACCACCTTGTGCAGCTGCCTAAACATGACGAAGGGGATCGAAATCTGCTGAGATGGTGGAGGTGGTGCGGCCAGGAGATAATCGAGGAGAATACAGTCCTCGTCAGAAGCATCATTTCCGGCATGAGGCCGGATCTGATGACTGAGGATCTCTGCAATGGTCCTCTAGGGAAGGGAGGGGAGGAGAGCATATGGGAGTACAGTCTTATTCTCCTCACCCCGTCGGTGAGTAGTATGTATGTATGCATGTAAAATGAACTCCATGTATATCCGACCAAAAGTAGTCGGCGTACCCCGGTTAGCACGCGGGGTATGCGAATTTCATATGAAGCAATTTGCTAAGCCCCAAGGGCACCGTTTTTATTTACAGGTACTTCGAAGCCGACCGTCATTCGAGAGTGTAGGACGAGGTTGCTGTATAACCATGGGTAGTTGAGTAGTAGGAATGGTATCGTATTGTAATATGAAAATGGTAAGTTCATACTGTATCGGTAATTTGGGGATTGTAGTAGACTCGGTATAGTATTGTATTGGAGTTATGTTTGAATTACGATTTGAGTATGCAATGGGAAGTAATGTATGGTGTAGAGTACTCGGTATGTTCAAATTCATCAGACCGATAGTATGTAGTATTGTAATTGGCCTTGTTAGTCACGTGGGTGACTAACGGCATTGTACACCCGCCGTTGTGTATGTAATATCCGCTGCTAAGGTAAGTATGAGTACAGTAATGACGGTATTAGCGGTAGGGGTGTTATAAAAAGTGGTATCAGAGCGATACTTCGCTCTGATGGATGAAATACCGAGTTTAGGAAAATACCGAATTAGGAATTAGAGACTTAGGGCTAAGGGTTGAGTGTTAGCGTGTGAGGTACGCTAGTTAGGAACCCCCGGGTGATCCGGAAACCTACAACAACCATACCTACCCTCCACGTCCCCCGGTATTAAGTTGGGATAATAACGCCAGAGAGATGGAAACACCTCTCGTACTCGGGTAAAACCGATCTGGCAGTTGCTAAATAAACCTTATTAGAAAAGAATCTGTCATACGGTAGAGACCAAGAACTAGAAGTCCCAAAGACGGTTCCCGTTGAATGACAATGACCACACTTAATGGCGGAGGATTGAAGATCCTAAATATAGGATGATTTAATTTATGGCACCAAGGGGCGACGTGCTTCGCAGTCGTAAGAACCATGCGCAGCCGGCAAGAAAGGAAGCACAACCGCGCAATGAAGCGAGGAAGATAGGGTAACAAACCCGAGACACGAGAGTCTACGGACTGTAATACTTGGAAATACCAATAACGGTGTACAAACCGACTAAGGAATTAGTCGAGGTTGAATTAATACCAAACCTACACGCCAAGAGGCCATGGTAACCGAACAACATAGTTCAGGTGACAATGAAAGTATTCATAAAACATACACCTATAGGACTACAACGTGGTTCCTAAGAATAAGTCAAGTCTCGTTAACCACAGTGAAGGTGTGAGACACCCGGATTGACAACAACCATGTCAAGAACACTGAGAAACGACTCAGGAGATTGATCACCAAGATCAAAGGATCAAAGGAAGACCTAATAAGACCACCAAATATGGATGGGAACGATACCATAACTGGTATACGTTAACCGAAAAAACAACCTACCCGCGCACTTGCCCAGGGCAAGTGCAGCAGAGGCAAGACACTTGGAAGACTTCTAATAACCAACCAGTACCTACTAAGTACCACCATGAAGGTTGAAGTAAATATTGGATCACTAATCCTAAGAATTGAAACAATGAAACCTTAGAAAGGCCTAATGACCCGGCCATTGTATTAAGAACATACCAGTCAGTGAGGAGCTAGACTTGGTCAAGACCTCAGACATGGCAACGCCATGAAGAATTTCTTTTAACACCAAACTATTATTTCAAAACCCAAAATTTTCTTTCAAAACCATAGACTTCTCTTATAAACCTCAGTTTTAAACCAAGCCAATGGAATTACAGTGAATATCATAGAATGATACAAGAGGAGTTGACAATAGAATACTTCACCTAGGCGTGTGACGAGCACTACGAGTGTACCCAACTACGGGATGTGGGACGACTGCACTCCGAAGGAGCTTGCGGGCTTGACAGATAGTCAGGTAAGTGGTAATGTACCAACAAGGTACCCCTCGTATGTATACATGTAGTGTACAAAACACGGGAAGTAGTTGACTCCGTTCTACGGACCATGAGTAAATTCAAACCAAAACAGCTGGACACCTTGAATGAGCGAAGGAAACTCAGATAAGCTTACAAGCGAAAGAAGTCAAGAACTCACTCCAGGAGAACCATTAAGAGTTAAGAAGTGCGAGAAGCACTAACAACTGAGTAAAAACATCGGATATGTCTCGAAGACATTGAAGTAAAGCGTGATAACTGGAAGGAATACCCAGTCTAAACACTGTAAGGCAAATGCCTAACATTAACACATCATTGTTCAATGAACGGGATGAAATTCCCAGGACAACTACCACAAACACATAGGGTGATCTTATAAGGTACCAGAAATACCCTTCATCACCGAAGAGAATATCAAACCCGATATAACATAAGGGAAAACTCCAATGGTCTACCCTAAGGACGGGAGACTTCCTGACCCTCAACGGATAACTCAGATCCAGAATCACAAGGTAGGATAACAAACTGGACATACTCATAAATGTCAGCCAGATGTAATGGCATAATCAACAACACCCAGGAGCAATCCATAAAGGGGTATCAAGTCAACACAGTTGAACGAAATGTCGTGATAAGAGCACCACAATTGGAATGAACATTCGGTTAGAATACCGAAGGGATCCCACCTGACAAGGGATACTCCAAATTAATAAATGGTACCGATCAATACCAAGATACTTAAAGGGTCTCCAACAAACGGAAGCGTGATGCAATAATCTTATCATGGAGCCCAATATCACCTCCTAACCCAGCGAGGGCTTACGGAGAAGTAACCACTAGGTAACAGCCTATGATGAGCAGAACTCTAGGCAATATGGCTAGTGTGCCATGAAGCTATTACAATACATAATTCAACGGTTGCAAAACCCATTGTGAACCATATGGAAGGTGGTCAAGGACGACACCAATAAAAGGTTAATAACCAACAAGCAAGGATACCCCTCATAAATGCGAGACCGCGAGAGTGGTGAACACATGGATTTTAAGAAGGGGATACCATCAACGAGTATCTGATAATACACCTCTTTCAGAGCTACTAAGTAGCGAAACTGGAGCATACAATTATTTCCAAGCAATATGGAATAAGCTTCGATAGCAATTGTCATGAACCGAAAGAGAAACCGGTTGTAAAACCAATAACGCTCAAAGAGCTCAGAAACATAAAGGCCGATCCATGGTATAAATGATGGAAATGCATGAGCTGAAGCTAGCAACAACGGATGCCATGTAAACCAATACTGTGGAATCAGTAAGAACATGGTACGCAGCAGGCGACCAATGTGTGTGAATAATCACCCAATGCTATGGAGTTGTTAATATGAGATAGTAGATAAACCGGGCAACAAGCCAGGAGTCTGCACCAAATGATGAAGCACCACACAAAGAAGTAATATTCATTCCTATTACAATCACATAAGAGATTTACTGCCAAGAGTTTACGCCTCTGCACTCTGTAGGACTGAGTGTTTTGGTATTGCACTTGTACAGTTAATGATCTAGTGGGATAGCTAGGAATACGGGAAAATGTAAATCGTGGTAAATTCTTCCTTTCACCAACGAACATGGCATAAGCCAGTTAAGCAAAGCTTAGCAACAGACCGTGCGGCCTAAGGCCAAAGAAGCACGAAGAGTGTGAAACACACCAACAATCACAAGATGTGAATTCCATTGGAATAAAAGTGAAAGGAGACTTAAGAAAGTCACAAGGACCGTGTTATACCCAAAATTTGACCCCCTAGGTTAGGGTCTACGGGGTGCTGGTGTTGTGAGAGGCATTTTTCAAGTAGTGAGGGATTCCGGCTCGATCGGCGCGCTCCATGGCATGGGGAACAGCTTCGTCATTTTCAGGGGCGTTTTGGTAATCTTTAAAGGCTCCTGAGACCTCCTATAAGCTTCTCTCTCCTCCAAAGGATGCCCAAATCAGCTTGAACCGCTTGATATTTTAACCCATGGTAGAGGATGACATTCTAAGCATAATGGCATGGAATTTTGATTTTTCGAGTTTCCAATAATTTTCTAGCAATTTCTGACTGGATCTGACAAGAAATTCAATTTAAAAACATTCCAACATTTAAAAAATTCGTTTCCACCCTCAGAAAATTCATAATATCCATCCTTGACACGTGGTTAAATTTCACAGCAAAATTCCTTTGGGAAGTCACTTAACTAAAATATCAAAAAATCTTACTTTTACTAGATTTCTTTATCTTTAAGAAAGTCTATATAAGGGGATAGGTTTTTGGATAAATCAGAACTTCATATGCTCAGAACCTAGAGAGTCAGAAAACAGCCTCCTCTCTCTCTCTCTCTCGTTTTCCAACACCCGGCCACCCAAATCATACCGAAAATCCCCGAAATCACCATCTAAACACGTTTTCCAATCCCCAAAGCATCAATAGTCATCAAAACCCCACAAAAACAACCCCAAAACGTGAAGAACAGCAAGAACAACCAACAACCAGAAGCTTGGTTCGAAATCCTTTCGGGTCTGCCATCAACGAAGCACTCGACGAATCCCGGTGTGAAGAATCACCTTGAATTCGATGGTAAAACAGGTTACAACTCTACTTTCTAATTCCCCCACGACCTTATTAACTCTCTGTCAAATTTTGGGCTCAAACTAACCTTCGTACGCTTCTGTATTGCTGTTTGTTTAAGCTTATGTCCAATAATTTGTTTACTAAGTTTCGTGCTTAATTCGAACTCAAATTGAAAACTTTCAATCACTAACGTTTTGTACATCTTTCAGGCTACGCACCCATAAAATTTGAGCCGAAAACACTTTCGGGAACGCCTTAACGCCGCCGTCCGAGGGCGGTCCGCACCCACGGACGTCATGTCCGGGGTCCCGGACTCCTTGTCCGTAAGCCCGGACGCCCACGGACGGCGGCGGGATTTTTAAATTTAAAAAATTTAGGTTTTCTAATAATGTCCGGGCCCACGGACAGCCTGTCCGTGGCCCCGGACGTCTCAATCTTCTGTTTTCTGTTTAATTCGACTTTTATTTTCATATAGGTTAACTGGGGTCCGTGGCTACGGACGGAAACAAAATTTGACCTAATTCTGCCTCTGAAACCCTAGTTTAGGTAACTTTCAATTTCACTTTAATTTTCTGTCAAAAAACGTTAAAAATAAAAAAAACAGAAGCGCGCACCTAGGTTAAAAACACTTTGTAGAAAGCCGTAAACGAACCAAGTAGAGGAAAAACGACCTAGGAAGGGTAATGAAAGTAATTTGAACCCTAATTAAGTCAAATATCAAGCCCCCGAACCCGAACTCTCCTTTCCTAATTTGATCTAGGTTAAAATTAGGTGGCGACTCATAATAGGTTCCAGTGAGCTAGCCTAGGTTTTAATAATTATTATTATATGATATAGTTATTAACCTTAGGTTATAAGTGGACCTAAAACCCGATTGGATCCTAATAAACTTTAATCAACATAGGATAGGGTTTAAAATCGAGGCTCACAGACCGACGCATAGAAAATGCAAGGTCATACAAGTAAAGAACACTTGTACTGAACTAGAGGAACTGGCATAATTTAGAAGCTACTGACAACAGAGGAAGCACTACAACTAAGTAGTGGCTCAACCTCAACCGACAATAAGTCGGAGGAACCCAGTGAATAATCATGGGAGTACGAACAGCATGTACAATAAATTTCCAGAGAGCTGGTTATAAATCTAAAACTCATTGAGTTCATGTATGGTAAGAAATACCACGCTTGATTGAATAAACCTTATTTCTGCAATAAAAGGGATAAAAAGGTGATGTGTAGCACATTAAGGATAACGAGAAGGTCGAATAAACCCCAAGTTATCAGGGTCACGCAGTAGAAGCTAGTGGGCCCATAATTCTAAGGGTAACACACCTAGTGAATGAATGATTAATTATCAACGCCTTGAAGCCTCTAAGGCTAGAACCGAACCCGGTTGAGAGTTGAATAACTCTGATGAAAATTCTTAACGTAGGGACTAACTGGTAATACAGTTAAGACCCATTGATCAAGAAACATTATAAAATAGACCGCATGGAAGCTGAACCACTCCATGACGGCTGAATGCCTTCGACCAATGTTCAACATTGACACATGGTAGATTACGTGGGCGTAATCCCTTTTAAGGGGGGTAGAGCGAAAACCGCGAAGTGTATGTTTTACGTGATAAGGGCGTAAACTATAATGCGCATAGCACAAAAGAACGTGTTCTGATGATTGATACTTATGTTACATAAACATTTGTATTCACTCATCGTGTAATTGTGGTTATTTGGGAAATAAGAATAGGAAAGGAGTAAAGAAACTCCAAGGGAATGAGAATCCCAATCGGTAATAGTATGAGAAATGAGTACGTTTGGGAGATTTGATAAGTATAAATCGGTATGAAACCGATGTATTTGATGAGTATAAATCGGTATGAAACCGATGTATTTGACGAGTATAATTTGGAGGATAGAAAATTAATTGGATATTATACCTTTGAATTTCTTAAGTATAGTAGTTGGAGATGATGTAGTAATAATTAATGAGACGATTAGTAAGTGAGTAAGTGAATTCTAGAAATTGGAAAATGTATGTGTGTGATTAGGAGTAGAAAGATAAAAAGATAGAAAACGAAACAATGTTTGACGATTTGACTGTGTGAATTGAGGTGGGAGGTGGAACTTGATTTGCTAGCGATCAAGGGAAACTAAACACCAAATTGGAGTGTAAGGATAGTTCAACACCAATGCTGATCACATTGGGGTTGAAGGACTCTTGAAGCTCCCTATAAGTGGTCTCAGTAATAACACTAATAATAGGTGTAATTACCATAAATGGGATTTGGGAGATGTATGCAAGTTTTCAAAATGAATTCCCAAAACTAATTTGGTACAATGTTTTTCTTCAAACTTGAGAATGAGGATTGGTTTTGAAACCGCTCCCACGGGCGCTAGTGGATCTTCCATGACTAGGCACGGGTATCCGGTTGAAACCATGGAGGTGAAGCTAGTTTTGAGTCAGTGGAAGTGTTGATTAGTTTTGTAACCACTACATCGTTCGTGCGGCGGTCCTAAGTGGCCGGTTGGGTGCGGTGACAGTGTGTGTTTTGTATTTTTCCAAGGGCACTGGGGCAGCGTAGTCCCGAAGTAAGTATGAGTAAGTGTCTGAGGATCTCTATATATGCAAATGAATTTGATCAGAACCAAAGGACCGTGGCCAGAAAGCGTAAGTACCATTAGTCATGACGGTCGTGAACCAGAAAGCGTAAGTGTTATAACGTGATCGGTACCGGAGGGATCACTCGACATGGGAGAGGATGGTACCTCATTTATCTACGGACGGACCCCATGGAGAGTTTGTACGTAACGGATATTTTTGATTGATATGCATGCAGTGACATGCTGTTTGGATGTGTAGTATACATCGAGTCAGACACTTGGAGTCTAACAAGTTATATGTAGAGGTCATAACCTTAGCATAGAGTACTTATACGAGTAACAATATTAGATTCACCAACTTTGAGGGTAAAGTTCTTTAAGGGGGTAGATGAAATACCCCGAACTTAATTATGGTGATTAAATTATTCTAATGTGGTATCTAGGGCCTAATAGCGCCTAAGTAATTTTGGTAAGGAAAATAAATCCAAAAGAAATGAGAAAACGCTTAAAAAGTGAAAAACGCTAAAATAGCGTTATATAACCATAGGGGTACGAGACCTCGGTTAGAGTATTATAAGGATTCCTAAGGCTTATTCATGCCTAATTAGTATACGGGAATGATTTCCGAAGAAAACGGATCCAAATAATGAATTAAAACGCTAATAAAGCCTTAGCGCACGTTTTTCGAGAAAACCCGAAAACGTGACTTTGAGTGGTCAAATGAACCCGTAAAAATTATAGTTCATTAAATAACTATAATTAAGCATTAATGGAAGCTTAATAACCAATAAAATTAAAGAAACGAGAAAATTCCGGAAAACGGGCCCGGTTAGTGAATAGTGCTAAAACCGGGCAAATTAAGAGCATTTTCTGTAAAAGACGAAAAAACGCTCCAACTAGTATTACTGTGTGGGGCCGGTTTTTAAGAGTTGATTAAATCCCTCACACACACACACTCACACTTGACTAGTTAATTAATTCATGAGTTGAAAAGTCAATAAAGTAATAAAGCAAAATGTAACAAATACTCACCTTTTCCCTCTCTCTCCTCCCATTCCTTCCTTTTCCTGCGTGAGAACCCCCCCTCCTGATTCCTCTCTTCTCCTTCCTCTGGTTGGGGACATTTGAAGAGAAAATGGTACCTAATCGAAGCTTGGAGTCTCCTCTCTCCATTAAGGTAAAACTTTCCACGAAAAACTCATGTCTCCTCCATTTCTCTTTGTCGCCGATTTTTCCCCATTGTAATGCTCTATTTTTCTCTCTCTTTTGAGCACCATTCCAACCTTCCAATGGTGGTGGGATCACCTTCTTGAACCAAGGGCTAAAACCCCTCTTAAAAAGACTCCAAAGTTTGGCAACTCCATTGCCCACTTGACCGAATTTAAAAAGAAGAAGAGCAAGAGGAGATTGGAAAAATAAAGAAGGAATTATGAGCTCAAGTGGAACAAGTGTGAACCAAAGAACGCGAGAACACATGGTAAAGCTAACCCCGATGAAAGGTATGATTTTCTCATGCCCCGTATGCTAACCGAGCTACGTTGATTTGTGTGCTGTATGCCGGCTAATCAAGATTAAAGCATGAAAATGGTTTATTGCCTTTCATTGTATGTCTTGTTGTATGATGTTTGAGCTAACCCCTCTTGAATGATTGTGTGGCTTAACTTAGTGTGTAGACCGACTCATCGACCAGTCTCGTTGTTTAGTGACTCGTAGTAAGAGTCACGTCGTGAATTAACGAAAACGTAGAAACACACTAAAACTAACGAACCAAGAAACGATAATGCAAACCAATGAACTCACTAGAATGTGAGAGAGTGTACGGGACTAGTAACCTCCCGATAACGGTAAGAGAACCGAAATGAATAATCCACAAAACAATAAATAGTGGAAGTATATATAAGTAGCCTCTATTAGAGGAATTGATGATGGTGCAAGACATAAATCTTGGGAGTAGTAACGAATGATGAAGGATCTCCAAACCCCCTTAGGAAAAGTAGTCGACCCACAATGAGAGGACCCGACTAAAATAAGTAATGTCCCGAACATGAGAGTATTCGATACGTTGGGGAAACCCTTAAATCTGAGAATACTAGACGTTGGTAATTCCCTAAGCTAGTAGAGGTTATCAAGAGAGATACTTCTAGGCTAATCCATGAGATTGTAAGATACTCTGAGAGAGGAGTGTTGGGAATTTGAGTAGTCCGGTAAAAACGGACATTTGAGTATTGGAGGAGCTAAGTGTATAGCTCCACTTGTATTGTAAGCCCGGTGGCGAGTCTTGTGTATGACTCCGCCCAGAGGCTATGAGTAATGAGTATTGCGTAATGAGTATGTACAAGTAAGTAATGAGTATCGAGTAATGAGTATGTACGAGTAAGTAAAGAGTATTGAGTAAGGAGTAAGTACGAGTATGGTACCGAGTATTAAGTAATGTGTAAGTATGAGTGATGCGATGGGTATTGAGTGATGAGTAAGTATTAGCAAGTAACGAGTATTGAGCAAGCACGATTAAGTAATGAGTAAGGTAATGAATGCAGTGTGAGTAAAGCAACAAGTAAGTAAGATTAAGCTTGGTGTAAGCCTTATGAACCCGAGCGAGGAGAAAGAGAGCATCTGAAGGAACCGGATGAACGAATAACTAACATGAACGGGTGACTGGCAATTGTCTTCCTTTATAGGAATTGAACCTTGTATATGTATGTAAGTATTGATGATTGAATTGTTGTAGTATTAGTATGTGTGTATGCATGTAAAATGAACTCCATGTATATCCGACCAAAAGTAGTCGGCGTACCCCGGTTAGCATGCGGGGTATGCGAATTTCATATGCAGCAATTTGCTGAGCCCCTAGGGGCACTGTTTTTATTTATAGGTACTTTGAAGCCGACCGTCGTTCGAGAGTGTAGGACGAGGTTGCTGTATAAGAATGGGTAGTTGAGTAGTAGGAATGGTATCGTATTGTAATGTGAAAATTGTAAGTTCATATTGTATCGGTAATTTAGGGATTGTAGTAGACTCGGTATAGTATTGTATTGGAGTTGTGTTTGAATTATGATTTAAGTATGCAATGCGAAGTAATGTATGGTGTAGAGTACTCGGTATGTTCAAATTCATCAGACCGATAGTATGTAGTATTGTAATTGGCCTTGTTAGTCATGTGGGTGACTAACGGCATTGTACATCCGCCGTTGTGTATGTATTATCCGCTGCTAAGGTAAGTATGAGTACAGTAATGACGGTATTAGCGGTAGGGGTGTTAAAAAAAGTGGTATCAGAGCGAAGTATCGCTCTGATGGATGAAATACCGAGTTTAGGAAAATACCGAGTTAGGAATTAGAGACTTAGGGCTAAGGGTTGAGTGTTAGCGTGTGAGGTACGCTAGTTAGGAACCCCCGAGTGATCCGGAAATGTACAACTACCATACCCGCCCTCCACATCCCCCGGTATTAAGTTGGGATAATAACGCCAAAGAGATGGAAACACCTCTCGTACTCGGGTAAATCCGATCTGGCAGTTGCAAAATAAACCTTATTAGAAAAGAATCTGTCATACGGTAGAGACCAAGAACTAGAAGTCCCAAAGACGGTTCCCGTTGAATGACAATGACCGCACTTAATGGCGGAGGATTGAAGATCCTAAATATAGGATGATGAAATTTATGGCACCATGGGGTGACATGCTTCGCAGTCGCAAGAACCATGCGCAGCCGGCAAGAAATGAAGCACAACCGCGCAATGAAGCGAGGAATATAGGGTAACAAACCCGAGACACGAGAGTCTACGGACTGTAATACTTGGAAATACCAATAACGGTGTACAAACCGACTAAGGAATTAGTCGAGGTTGAATTAATACCTGAGAAGGGAAGAATTGGTACCAAGCCAAACAAGACACATGGAGCATCCAGCCGCCTCTAGCCGGATGGAAATAGGGGTACATAAAGCATCTGGCCGTCTTCGGCCGGACGAAAGTAGGACTTAGGCAAGACAAAGTATAGTATGGCTGGCCGTCTGTGGTCGGCCAAAGATGTTAGGAATGGGCAAAACCGTACTTATACATGTAAAATACAGGCTGGCAACATGAGACCAGACCCAAAAACTCTATAAATAGGAGTATACCCCCATGAAATAAGACACGTAACATTTGGACAATCAGACTTAAACTTAATCCTAACAAAAGGCTCAAAAGGCTCTCTCTCTCTCTCTCTCTCTCTCTCTCTCTCTCTCGACGATTTTATGATCGAGACCAGGTAATGTAGGATAGTAAATCAGATCGAATAGGATTAGGATGCAACACACAGTTTCATTTGGCACCGTCTGTGGGAATCGAACAGCAAGAAGCAACCACGAGACCGCATAGAAGCAGGAAAGTGATCTTTGACATTCGTAGGGAAAATCCTGAAATGACTAATGGTATTTTTTGCAGGATCTGGATACGGGAAATGGCTCCATGATCTAAGAAAACACCAAAGAACACTACCGAGGATAACAATCGTGTTGAAGAGGAAATGAGTTCTGAGATGCCATAAGCCATCTCCAAGAAAGATCTCGAGGATATGCTGAAGGGACTAGTTAGATCGATTGACGAGAAGATTGTGGAGGGAAACGAGACTCTACAACAAGAATTAATGCAAAGAGATGAGGAATATCAGAGGAAGTGGGACAAAATGACTGGGGCCATAAAGCAGTTGAGAAACAAGGATTCCAGAGGAAGTAATGGCGAAGAGAGTAAGGATCGGAAGCACAATACAGTCATTAGCGAGGAAGAAATGGAAGAAGACGACCAGATAGACATGAGCCTGTACCCCTTCTCAGAGAGGATAAGGAATGCATAGCTCCCGCCGCATTTCGTTGCTTTGGCGATTGAGAAATATGATGGGACGGGAGATCCCGCCCAACATATTAAGAAATTCATGTTTGCCATGAATACTCAGGGGATCAGCTCTCTCGCTCTCTGCAACTTATTCCCTGGAACGCTTTCAAAGAGAGCATTGGGATGGATCTCCACAAGGCCGCCGCAGTCCATCACCAGCTTCAAACAGCTGACTGAAGAATTTCAGCAATACTTCGCCGCAAGCAAGAGGGTTAAGAAGGAAACAATAGAGTTGATGGACGTCAAGCAGCGAAAGGGAGAAACTGTGAAGGAGTATAGTGAGCGCTTCCACAAGAAGGTTGCAGAAATTGATGATGTCGATGAGAAAATCTTGATTAAAGCCTTTGGAAATGGCTTGGCTCAGCCTCGGCTTGCTGGAAAAATTGCAACAAAAGCACCAAAACTCATGGAGAATTAGCTGAAATGATCCATGATTTATTGAAATCTGAGATAGCAAAGAACAAGGCTAAGGAGCTAGCAGATAGCTTCAAAAATACAACAGCATCGGAAAAGAAAGAGGGGCAAGGTGGAAATACCGGAAGAGGGGGATCAAGATACAAACCATATTATTATAAGTCAACCGCCAGATCTTCCTCTCAGTGGCCGCAGCATCAGGGGGCGAGGACCGTTGTCTACATCGACCCAGGAAAGTATGCTGCCGCAGTAAGAGAAGGATACCTTCCTCGGCCGAGAAAGCCTCCACAGGGAGAAATTCCAGTTGCATTCTACGAATACCATGGAAACCGCAGCCACCAGACTGTAAATTGCGCTACCCTGGCCAAAGAACTCCGAATCATTGAGGAGAATAAAAAGAAGGGAAAGCAACAAGCCGGAGCGCAAAGGCAATACGGCGGTCAGCAGGGCAGCGCCCAGAATGCACCACAAGGCCGGCAAGAGGAGGAAGTTCACCCCAGGCTTGACCCTGGCAAGTCGGTTGGTATGATAACAGGTCTGTAAAGGAAGGAAGATAAAAGTTTTTTCCCTTTTTCCTTTAGGAAACAAGCTTCTCAAAATGAGTCTGGTCATAGATTGCTTCTCTAAAAATTGAATGCGTAGGCATAAACCTTGTCAGGCACCGCATTACGAAATAAGAGAAATGGATTTTTCTTTTCATTTTTTGCATTTTGGTTTACAGCAAGAAGGCTAACAAAAACTTTCTCTAAGAAAAATCACAGGACTTTTTTTGGAGGTAGGACCACTAACCCCTAATGAAAGAAAAAGGCACATTCATCAAGTGCATCAGGAACTCCCGAAAAGGAAGATTGCCAAAAGAGAAAGCTTTCCTCCAATTTTCTTCTCCGACGAAGATGAAGATGGAGTGCTATATCCACACAACGATCCACTTGTCATTCGTGCACAAGTAAACGATCGAATGATGGAGGGAATCCTGATTGATAGTGGGGCCGGGGCGAATGTCATATCAGCCGAAGCGGTTAAAAGATTGGAAGTGCTTGAGGACCGGATCAAGCCATATTCGGCGGTTCTAGGAGGGTTTGTAGGAGGGGTCTCTACCACGTCCTCTGGCAGTATAGATTTTACAATGACCCTGGGTCAAGGGGATGAAAGGAGAACGGAGAAACTCACAGCTTTTATTGTGCCAGGTCTATCTGGATATAACATGTATCTCGGAAGGCCAGGAATCAATGCTTTCAAAGCCATACACAGCACTCATCACTTGAAATTGAAATATTTAACCACAAACGGAAAGGTGGTTACGATAAGGGGAAGCCAAAAGATGGCCCGGATGTGTGAAGTCCGCATCATGGACAGTCTTCCTAGCGAAGAGATGGTCAAAATTGTAGGATCACAAAAGGAGTTTAAGGGAAAGTTACATTCTTCCCCGGAGCCAAGACAAGAAAAGGAAGGGCGTCAAACAACTCAAGACCCCCCTAGAGAGGTACATTTAAAATCTGACCCTTCTAAATTTTTTTAAATAGGAACTGCGTTTGACAGTGGAGAGCAAACTCACTTAATGAGGTTCCTGGAAAAAAGAAGGACGACATTCGCCTGGAGCACGGACGAAATGCCGGGAATAGACCCAAGCGTTATCCAGCATGAGCTCAGGGTAGACCCAAGGCATCCGGCAGTTAGGCAAAGGAAAAGGGTAATAGGAGAAGAAAGAGATTTGGCTGCACAAACTGAGGTTCAAAAACTCCTCAAGGCTGGATTCATCAGGGAGGTAGCATACCCACGATGGCTGGCTAACGTTGTCATGGTGAAAAAAGCAAACGGAAAGTGGAGAATGTGTGTGGATTTCACAGATTTAAATAAGGCATGTCCTAAAGATTTCTATCCCCTACCATCAATAGATAGATTGGTGGTTTCAACTGCTCAGAGCTCTGTGTTAAGTTTTCTAGATGCTTTCTCCGGCTATAATCAGATAAAAATGAAAGAAGAAGATTCGGAAAAAACATCCTTTATCACTTCAGCCGGAACATTATGTTACAAAGTAATGCCTTTTGGTCTGAAGAACGCAGGGGCTACCTTTCAGCGAATGATTGACAAGGTATTTTGTCAACAACTTGCCCGGAATGTGGAAGCTTATGTTGACGATATAGTCGTAAAAAGCCCATCAAAAGAGCAGCACATGAAAGATTTAGAGGAAACATTTGATACTCTGGACAAATATCAAATCAAGCTGAATCTAGAGAAGTGTGTATTTGGTGTGACTAAAGGAAGGTTTCTTGGCTTCATTGTTGGACAGAGAGGTATCGAAGTCGATCCGGAAAAAAGTCAAGCGATTCTCAACCTTTCTCCTCCGAAAAATATCAAAGTTGTCCAAGCCCTGAACGGGAGACTCACGACATTAAGCAGGTTTTGTTCCAAGCTTCAGGAAAAGTCAATCCCGTTCTTCAATATTCTAAGGAAGAACAGCAAATTCCAGTGGGGACAAGAGTGTATAGACGCATTCGAAAAGATCAAGGAAATGCTTCGGGATCTGCCTAAATTGGGTGTGCCTGCCCCTGGCCAAGATCTCTACCTTTATTTGTCCGCAACAGATTGGGCAGTTGCAGCTGTCTTGATCATGGAAGAGAAAAGGGAGGTACCAGTCTATATACCGGTAAAATTTTGAGCCCAACAGAAGGACGGTATACTAACATAGAGAAAATCTTGTTTGCATTAGTGGTGGCATCAAGGAAGTTACGGTCCTATTTTCAGTCACATCGGATCTTTGTCAGGACCAATTGGCCGCTCAAGCAAATAGCGAACAATCCAAATGCTTCCGGACGGATGGTAAGCTGGACAGTAGAGCTAACGCAATATGAAATTCACTTCTTGCCCAGAACAGCGATTAAAGCCCAAGCCTTGGCAGACTTCATAACAGAAACAAACTTTGCAAAAGAAGAGAAACAGCCCCAGAATCCATACGTCATCTTGGTTGACGGAGCCCGATGCAAGAGTGGGGCAGGAGCTGGAATAGTAGTGCAAGCGCCGGACGGACAAAGCTTGAACTACGCCTTCCGGCTAGACTTTGACGTTACCAACAACGAAGCTGAATACGAAGCCCTTATCCAGGGTTTGGAGGTGGCTACTGCCCTAGGGGCAACAGGTTCCATAGGAAGATACCCTCTCTATTCTTTCCTTCCTATAAAATCCTGATTGGAAATAAAGCTTATAAAATTTAACTTTTCGCAGAATTAGAGATATACTCAGACTCTATGTTGGTAGCAAGACAAAACGACAACATCTATGAAGTCAAAGAGGAAAAGCTGTGGAGGTACTTGCTCAAAGTCCAGGAGCTGAAAGCAAATTTCCAAAGATACGAACTAAAACACCTTCCTCGCGAGGAGAATGTCGAAGCTGATGCCTTGGAAAATTAGCGAGTATGGCCGAAAGAGTACCCAATGAAATATGGCTAGAGGTCAAAACTACGTCAAGCATAGATGAGGCCCAAGTGTTTACGGTAGAATCAAATGATGAGGCAGAATCCTGGATGACTTCAATCATAGATTACATACGACAAGGAAAGTTGCCGGAAGAGGAAAAGGAGGCCATGATAATAAAAAGGCGGGCCGTATCATTTTTTATTGAGAATAACCAGCTGTATAAGCGATCTTTCGCAAGACCAGCACTGAAGTGTGTTACCATAGCCGAAGGGACGAAACTAATAAAAGAGGTGCATGATGGCCTCTGTGGAAACCATCAAGGAGAAAGAACCACAACGCACAAAATCTTGAGGCTCGGATACTTTTGGCCAAAGATGATGGAGCACTGCAAAGAATATATACAAAAGTGTCTCAAATGTCAGGAACACGGAAACAAAATACACAATCCTCCAGCGGAATGAAAATCTATCCTCTGCCCAATTCCCTTTGCTATGTGGGGGTTGGATATTGTGGGACCATTCCCAGAAGCTTCACCAGGGAGGTTCAAGTTCATATATGTTGCCATCGACTATTTCACAAAGTGGGTCGAGGCAATGCCCACTATCTCCATCACAGCTAGAAAATCACAGGAATTCATCTGGAAATATGTGGTATGCAGGTTCGGCATACCAAAGGCAATAATAACTGATAACGGAACGTAATTCAATTGCAAGAGCTTCCGGGAATTCTGTGAAGAATGGAAGATCGACTTAAGGTTCGCATCAGTGGCACACCCTCAGGCGAATGGGCAAGTCAAGAATGTGAATGGTCAGATAGTAAAAGCAATAAAGAGAAAACTCGATGAAAGAAAGGGAAAGTGGGCAGAGCTGTTACCCCAGGTCCTCTAGTCATACAGAACAACAGAAAGGGAGCCGACAGGAGAGACACCCTACAGGCTAACATATGGTTTAGAAGCTGTCATTCCGGCGGAAATTGTGGTACCATCGATAAGATGGGAATCATACGATGAAGACGTCAACAATCAGGGAATACAAGACCATATAGACCTCCTCGAGGAAACCAGGGTGGCCGCCGCAATAAGGATAGCGAAAGACAAGTCCAAAGTGGAGCGATATTTCAATCAAAGGATAAGAGAGCGGAGTTTCGCTCCAGGAGAGTTGGTCCTCCGGGAAGTTAAACAACCTAAAAAACTAGAGCCCCAATGGGAAGGACCGTATATCATACACCAAAAGACGGGGCGGGCTTCATATCGCCTAAAAAATGGTGAGGGGTACGAATTGCCACATTCATGGCATGGAGAATGTTTGAAAAAATTCTATGTATAAAATTCATGGTTCTTTAATAAAGAGGTATTGTTTTTTAAGAAAAGAGTAAAAGTAAGCACCGGCCAACGAGCCGTAGGCTATCATGCCTTGAAAGTAAGCACCGGCCAACGAGCCGCAGACTATCATGCCTTGAAAGTAAGCACCGACCAGCGAGCCGCAGGCTATCATGCCTTAAAAGTAAGCACCGGCCAACGAGCCGCAGGCTATCATGCCTTGAAAGTAAGCACCGGCCAACGAGCCGCAGGCTATCATGCCTTGAAAGTAAGCACCGGCCAACGAGCTGCAGGCTATTATGCCTTGAAAGTAAGCACCGGCCAATGAGCCGCAGGCTATCATACCTTGAAAGTAAGCACCGGCCAACGAGCCGCAGGCTATCATGCCTTGAAAGTAAGCACCGGCCAATGAGCCGCAGGCTATTATGCCTTGAAAGTAAGCACTAGCCAACGAGCCGCAGGCTATCATGCCTTGAAAGTAAGCACCGGCCGATGAGCCGCAGGCTATCATGCCTTGAAAGTAAGCACCAGCCAATGAGCCGCAGGCTGTTATGCCTTGAAAATAAGCTCCGGCCAACGAGCCGCAGGCTGTCTTGCCTTAAAAAAAATATATAATAAATCCGGCATCTCAAAAAAAGAGAAAAAGAGATTCGGCAAAAAAGGGGATTCGGTCAGTGAGCCGCAAAGCTTTTTGTTTTGTAAGGATAGGCACTTAGCTAACTAAGCTTGCATAAAGATAATCATATATGCGGCATTCAAAAAGGAGGAAACAACCCAGTAGTCGGCGAATTGGCTGAAAGAAAATAGTAACGATAGCATAATAAGAGACCGGCAGCTCCGGCAAGCAAGTTGAACAAAAATTTATAAAGAACGTAATTTATATTCCTCCTTAGAATGGGGTAAAGACAAATTACAAGGGTATAATCATTACAAAAATTCGACAAGCACAAAAGATACATGCCCAAAAGACCTCAAAAAAAAAGAAAAAGAACCCCCACTCTATTTTTCTGGAACTAACTTATCGCCACTTCCAGCCACACTTTCGGAAGATTTTGACCTCCTTGAAAGATGCTGCACTCCTCCGGCGGATGGCTGGATGTTGCTTCCGGCCGGAAGGAAAGAAGCTTGGCCAGGCCCAAAGCATGTCTCTCCAGGACTACGGCAGAATCTCTCGAGCTCCTCAAAGAAATTAGACTTCTGGGCAACAACTTTGAATTCCAGCTTGTTGTACAGGTCATCATCCAATAACTCCCCTTTCTCAAGAAAATACTTCAGACAATCTGCTGACAGATATCGACTATGAAGAATCCTACCTCTTGTATATAATACGCTTTAGTATAAGACTGACGAAGAACAAAGAACGGGAATAACAGAAGAACCCAATTGCCTTTAATATAAATCACGTATCACACTTGATACAAGTATAGCTCGTACAACCTACACTTCTCTATATCCTCACGAGTACAATTACTCAGCTCACGTTAAGAAATCTCTATTCCTTAACTCCTAACACCTGAAGTTCTACCCCGTGGATAACTACAGATAATAAAACCCAGTTTGATATAACAATGTTGTAGTTCGCTTCACATTCGACACTCTCTCTTTTGTTTCCCGTGTTTCTCACTAGGTTTTCATGATTTTAAAAGCTTAACATTTAACCCTAGTATTACGACCTGTTTTATAGATATTGAGTTTTGAACTACAAGTCATAGTCGAAGATTTTATTTATCTTTAACAAATAGATAAAATCTTACTTAATATCTTCTATCTTCTTTCTTTGCTCTCGCGGTTTAGGACTGACCGCATCTTCTGGTATTGGTCTTTTTGTACTTGTCAGTATGAAACTGAGTTTGCTGATCAAAATAACATTAACAGTTTCCCCCTTTTTGATGCGGCAAACCATTGAAGTCTTGAACAACTTGAATTGATTCCCCCTGAGTCTTGTACTCTGATAGCTTCGCATGAAACCGTTCCCCCTCAATTTCGTGTGACTTTCAGTTAATCCTGTACTTAGTATAACACTCACAACCTTTCAAGCATAAAGTAGTTCATGACAATAATTGTAGTAATAACGGAAGAGAAATTAGTAAGCATTAGTGGAGAGACTTCGCAGAAGCAGTATTCAAGAATATGGTTGAACGGAAAATAAGATTGTAGCATTAGCAAATCCAAAATGTAGCTAGTATCACAATTATAGTACGTGCTAATCACCATAGAGCAAGGATCAAGAGCAGTTCAAAGACTTCCATGCACAGACACTTCCCCCTTTTGCCTCATCAAAAAGAGCAATACCAAGGAAAACAGAATTCAAGAGACAATTGTTTTCACAGTCTCAGATGGGAAATGAAATATCAATTACAGTCACAAACAACCATTACAGTTTCTCAGAAGATTCAGAATCTGGCACCGGCATAAGAGTATCTAGCTTATCTTCTAGTCTCTCCAAGTGTGCCATTACCCGCTTCTCCAAAGCCTGGACTGAGTCTAGAACTGACTGAATCAGAAGTTGCAGCGTTGGATCTTGAACAACCTGCTTCTCAGTCTTGGCGGTGTGTGGACCCATCTGTTTGAGTTGCCATCCAGACTCGGAGAGTTCCATCCCCATCTTGGAAAGAGTAGCCAAAGCGAGATAGCTCGTTGGTTGAGCTGGGATAGAGTAAGCATCCTCCAGAGAAATCTCATGATGCTTGAGCACCTTCGTCAGCCAAAACGGGTAAGGAATTGATGGCTTGGAGCTGTTAATGACAGTTCTCAGATGGGAAATGATTATCCTAGGCAGAGACAGTTGTATCTTCCTATCAAGGCACCACATAACTGCAAGATCTACTGGTGTAACTTTGTCCCTCATGTCAGACCGTGGAAGAAGACATTGATAGGTAATCATATGTAACAGACGGGGCAAGATTGCTAAATCCCTCTGTGGATAGTGCTTGAGTCTAGAACTCACACGAGACAGGGCAAAATGATCGACTACCTCAGTATGGGGCGCTACATCAATTTTTTGTGGATTGAATTCAGCCAGTCCATCTAGGGGAACTTCTAATATCATAGCAAGCCATGCAGGTGAGATAATCATTTTCTTGCCAGCAACTTCAGTCTTGAATTCAAAGGGAGATACAAATTCCATGTTTTGAATGAACGGAAACAGAAATTCGGGGTAATACACAGTCTCAGAATTAAACAATTTATCCCAACCTTGAAAGCGCAAGACATCTCCTAAAGACCCTAAAGAGTTATTCTCCAGCCAGTCACAGTCTATCAGCTTACCAGGAACAATGTCCGATTCGAATAGGGCACGACCGAAGACAGGCTTCTGAGGGTAAGCTCGACTTGGATTTTGTGATCGTTCAAGATTGCAAGCCTTTGCCTTAGCTCTGGACAGAAGTTTGCCCACAGTCTTCTTGCGCTTCGAAGAGCGAGATTGTTGAGCAGGAGAATCGGTGACCTTAAGCTTTGAAGAAGGCGCAGGGGTATGCCCAGTTGTAGACGGCGCTTTCTTGGAGCGATCTCGTAGTCCTCATCTGGTAGTAGTCGTATGTGGAGATTGTAGGTCCTCTTCTGTCGGGGTTACAGAGGAAGCACTATCACTGAGGATCGCTGCTTCAGCATTAGGGTTGGGGGAGTTGCATCGGGAGAGGGTTTTGAGGTAGAATCGGGAATAGGCTGCGAAACTTCTTGATGGTTGGCTTCTCCATAGCGAGTGGGCGAACATTTTCGTCAACAAGCAGATGTTCGAAGGAATCCATAGCCAGAAGGTACGAGAATCCGAGTTCGGTTCGAGACAGAGAGAGTTGACAGTAAGGAGAATTGCGTTTGAAAATCAAAGAGAGTAGTGAGTGAGAGAAAATGAAGAAAGTATATCAAACGTCTTTAGCAACAGTGAAAGATGATACCATTTTCTTCCCTTTTTTAAAAAAAATGGAGTGAGGTGAATGTAAGAGACCGTTACTAAACATACTACCTCAATTCTAGACTGAGTTTCACACAATACAATGTACCACTATAAGTTAAGTAGTTGAGTGTGGTATCCAAGGAGATCAAATGTTACATCTTTCCAAATTGAGATAGTTTACTCTCCGTGGTTCATGGATATATGCACATATATAGTGACACGCTTGTATTACAGAAAGATTTCCTCTTTTCTTTCACTTTCCAGTGAATCGACAAGGGGCGAGAAGTACAATCTTATTCCACTGAACCTTTCATCGCCATAGATTCATACTCACAGTCTGGTTCTTTAATGCTTCCCCCTTTGGGATTTTTACATGTTACAAACAGGGACTCGACTTTTACTCCTTATCTTTGTAGCAGCGTTGGGTCAACTTGCCCAGAGCAGTTGCCCTTAGGAAGTTAGGTGATAAGGCACCCTCAAAGACTTAATGGCCAGATAAGAGAGGCCAATTCTGTTTCCTCCTTTTTTTTGTTTTTTTAAAGCGTTGAGTATCAAACTGTGAGTAGCAGAATCTCTTGCCTTGTTCATACCACCAATCTATCCTTCAAATCAAGTTCATTTCATGAATACAAGCATGACACTGTATGTATACTTATGATCCATGTTAAACATCGGAGCGTAAATTTAATTCCCAAAGTATTCAGGCGTATTTCAGTTGTGATCTCAAAGATGAATAGCTACTTGGACAAACACAAAACTAATTAATCACAGAATATGGTAATTGATTATGTAAAGACTCATTAAGAACTGTGATAACAATGTTATGAAACAGATGTAACCATTCCCAACACTAAAACAAGAGATGATAAAAATTAAAACAACCTTAGTTTAAACTGAAATCGTCAAACTTTAAAAAAAACTCTCACTTGTGTCAACCATGCCAATCTCAAACCTAAGTTTCTCGAAGATTTCTCTTGGTAGAGGCTTGGTAAAAATGTCAGCTAACTGCTTTTCTGTTGAACAGTGAAGTAGAATGACGGTACCGTGTTCAACATGATCTCGAATAAAATGATGACGAATATCTATATGTTTAGACCGTGAGTGATGAACAGGATTCTTTGTAAGCTCAATGGTACTCGTGTTGTCACAATAGATTGGGACGGGTATAAAAGATAAGCCGTAGTCTTCAAGTTGTCTATATAGCCACAAGATTTGTGCGCAACACGCAGCAGCAGCTACATATTCAGCCTCAGTTGTGGACAGAGCAACAGACGCTTGTTTCCTTGACGACCATGCTATCAGATTTGATCCAAAGAACTGCGCAGTACCCGTGGTGCTCTTTCTATCAGTAAGAGAGCCTCCAAAGTCAGCATCCGTGTATGCAGCAAGAGTAGGCAGTGATTCTGCAGTGTATAATAAGCCAAGTGATGATGTCCCTTGAAGATAACGAAAGATGCGTTTCACGGCCTTGACATGTGGTACTTTTGGATGAGCCTGAAACCTTGCACAGAAACAGACACTTTGCATTATATCTGGTCTACTAGCTGTAAGATAGAGCAGTGAACCAATCATTCCTCTATAAACCGTGGGATCCGTGGACTCTGCATCAGGCTCCAGACCTAGTCTGAGAGTGGTAGACATTGGCGTAAGCATCGGCTTGCTCTCATGGAATTTATATTTGGTTAAAAGCTCAAGTGTGTATTTTGTCTGACTGATGAACGTTCCATCTACTGTCTGCCTAATTTGGAGTCCTAGAAAGAAGGTGAGCTCACCCATGTTACTCATTTGAAATTCTTTGGTCATCATAGAAGCAAAACCTTGTGTCAGACTGGAACTGGTAGAGCCAAACACAATATCATCTACATAGATCTGTACTAACAGCTTGTCTGCCCCGTTTTCTTTGATGAACAACGTGCGATCCACCTTTCCCCGTACAAAATTTTACTGTACAAGAAAGGATGTTAGTCGCTCATACCAGGCCCTTGGTGCTTGCTTAAGACCATACAGGGCTTTCTTCAATCGAAACACATAATCAGGTTTCTCTGGATCAACAAAACCGGGAGGCTGAGAAACGTATACTTCTTCTTTGAGATTTCCATTTAAGAACGCACACTTCACATCCATTTGATAAAGAGTGAATTTATGTAATGTAGCAAAGGCAATGAGAAGTCGGATAGCCTCAAGACGAGCAACTGGAGCATAGGTCTCATCAAAATCCAAACCTTCTTGTTGATTGTAACCTTTTGCTACCAGTCGTGCTTTGTTTCTGGAAATGTGTCCTTCTGAATCAAGCTTATTCCTATAGACCCACTTGGTTCCAATAATGTTTTGATCTTTTGGTTTAACGACAAGTTCCCACACATCATTTCGTACAAACTCATTCAGCTCCTCATGCATGGCATTAATCCAGCTCTCATCCTCCAATGCTTCTTTCACAGTTTTAGGTTCTGTTGTGGAAACAAAACCAAAGAAGGCGCAGAAGTTTTGCGTGGTAGATCGAGTTCTCACTCCTGTGTTCAAGTCTGACAGAATATTGGTAATTTCTATACCCGGAGCATTCCTAGCCGTCAAGCGATGATGTGCCTCTGTTGTCCGTCTTTGAGAAGCATTAGTGTCGGTTGGTACCGTCGGGAGCTGTTCTGAGTTCTGAACTGATGGAGGTGGTGTCTCGGTTTGAGTCAATTCTTCCTCTGAGTCCGCTCCCGAACTATCATCAAGGGATACAACTCCATCCTTAGCCTGAAACAGATCCTCTATTACACCTTGACTTGACCTTCCTCCAAAATTGTTCTCATCAAACTTAACATTTGTGGATTCTTCTACCACAAGAGTTCGTTTGTTGAAAACCCGATATGCCTTGCTCTTAATAGTGTAACCAAGGAAAACTCCAATGTCACTCCTCTTATCAAACTTTCCCAATTGATTTTTCCCATTATTATGAATATAACATGTGCAGCCAAACACTCTAAGGTGTGTAATAGAAGGTTTACGACCTTTGAACAATTCGTAAGGAGTCTTGAGCAATATGGGTCGAATAAGAGCTCTGTTGAGTATATAGCAAGCGGTATTGATAGCTTCTCCCCAAAAGCTAGATGAAAGCCCACTGCTGTTCAGCATAGTATGAAGAGTCCTATTCTTACGTTCTACAACACCATTTTGCTGGGGTGTTCTGGCTGCAGAGTGAGTGTGGGTTATTCCAGTATCAGTACAGAACTGAGACATTCTCTGATTAAGGAATTCCGTTCCTTGGTCAGTGCGTATGCACTTTACCTTACTCTCAGTTTGAGTCTGAAGTTGTAAGATCAGGTTTTTGATTTCATTAAAAGCCTAATCCTTATGATGAAGCAGAATAGTCCAAGTATACCTCGAGTAATCATCGACAACCACCAAAATGTATCTCTTTCCAGACTTGCTTCGTACTCTCATAGGCCCCATTAAATCCATGTGCAGTAGGTCTAGAATTTTAGTGCTACTGACCACACCCTTAGATCTGTGTGAAACGTGTGTAAGTTTGTTCAAAGCGCAATCTTGACAAATCGTGTTGTGATCAAGTCTCTTCTCTGGTAGTCCATTTACTAAACTTCTCACCCTGAGTTTATTGATTAACCGATGATGTGCATGCCCCAGTCTTCGATGCCACAGCAACGCATCCTCTTCGTTGACCGTGAGACATGATAGATCACTCTAATCACTAACATCTACCATGTAGAGATTACCTACTCTACAACCTTGGAGCAAAACTTCCTGTGTTGCCTTGTTACGTATCTGAAAACCGTTAGAATCAAACACAACCTCGGATGGACCCTTATCACAAACTTGTGAAACACTAAGTAGATCATGACTGAGGCCTTCCACAAGACTAACTTTATCAATACAATGTTCTTTTCCAATCGTGCCAATTCCGATTATTCTACCTTTCCCGTTGTTGCCGAAAGTTACTTTTCCTCCTCGTTGTTCAACAAGAGTGTTGAACTTCCCTCTATCACCACTCATATGTCTTGAGCAGCCGCTATCCATCAGCCACCAATTGTCATATTGTGTAGCTGCTAGTGCCTACGAGCAAGCAGTTACTTGTTAGTCTTAGGTACCCAAACTTGTCTGATTATTGTTTCTTTCGATACGAGGAATTGTCTCTGAATTGGTCAGTTCTAGACTGAGAATAGATTCTGGAAGTACGAGTGATACGTCTAGAATTTAAGCTCTCAAAGCCTATACTATGACCATGCTTATGACAAAACTGACAGAAGTACTTAGTCCTAGTGTTTTGAGGACTAGGAGTTTTGCATATGTTTGATGAATCTGATGTTTCTATCCTCTTCTTTCCAATCAACATTTGTGTTAGATCGGCTTTTCCTGTGTACCAGACTGGATTCCGATGGGAATATATTTCTTTTTCTCTCAAGATTCCTGACAACTTGTTTGTTAAAGTCTCATTTTCTCTTTTCGAATTTTCACAACCTTTCTGAAGAGACCTAAACTCAGTTTGTGCCCATTCAGGTAAACACCCAATTCTTTCTACCAAGGGTTTTATGAACTTTGTTTGAGGAATTTTTTTAACTTGGTTTTCCATGATAGGTTCCTTAGGCACCTCTAATTTAGACAACTTAGATTCAAGCAGTTTAATTTTAACAACAGCAGTAGTTAGCAAGTTAAAGATCTCTTTCTTAGACAAGGAATTGAAAGCACTTTCGATGAGTTCAGGACTTACCTCATCTGCCTCAAGAACCTTCTTCCAGTCTTCACTAGCCATCATGCAAAAGTCTTTGTCTGATGCTGCGCTTACGTCTTCATCTTCTTCGACCACGACCGTCATACACACCTCGGCTGTTTCTTCTGTTTCTGAGTCTGTATCCGAGACGTCTTGCCCCCATGCTGCAGCTGCTGCTTCTGTAAATTTCTTGACTTTGTCATGGAAATTTTCCTTCGGTTTTAGTGTGCAATCCTTGACCACATGTCCTGGTTTATTACACCTAAAGCATATAATCTGGTCTTTCTTGAATTTGGTTTTATCAAACCTAGATCCCGACCCTTGCTTTCCTCCGAAAATTTTCCTAATTCCGTTGGCAATCATGGTAATCTCCCCATCCTCATCCGTATTCTCACTTTCCTTCTCTTTTTCATTTGAAACTTTCTTGGCTTTCAGTGCCAGGTCCTTGTTCACACCTGGAATTGCTAGTTCCCCTCTCATCTTTCCTTCGTAAATGGTCAGTTCTGAACCCATCTCCTCAAAGGACAATTTTGACAAATCCTTTGTGGTCTCCAACAATGTGGCGAAGTTCAGCCAGTCTTTATCGAGACTATCTAGAAATCTCTCATTCACCACATCATTGTCAAGAACTACCCCGACAGCCTTGAGCTCGCATAAAATCTTGTCAAACCTCTCTAGTGTCTTAGATATGGTCTCACCGTCCGACATCTTGAAGTTGTCAAGCTGTCTTTTGAGCCGCTTTCCTTTAGCCTTTTTAACCGAATCAGTTCCAGCATAAGCGGTTTTAAGGAATTCCCATACCTCTTTAGCAGTGCGCAATCCCAACACCTTTTGTTGGTCTGAGTTTGACAATGATGACATAGTGATCCTTCGTGCTTGTCTGTTCTTACTGATCATCTTATTGTCGTTTTCACTCCAGCTAGCCTTAGGTTTCTCCTTGGTAACTCCGTTCTCCTCAAACTTAGGTTTTAGGTCGCCATCAGTGACTACATCCCATAATTGGAGATCGATGGATATCAGTTGATCTTCCATCTGTTCACACCAGCTGATGTAGTTGAACTTCGTCAACTTTGGAGGTTTAACGCTGTAGGAATTCATCTCGATCTACCCTGAAGAAGTTTCTTCGAAATTGAGGGTAACCTTGCTCTGATACCAATTGAAGAATCCTACCTCTTGTATATAATACGCTTTAGTATAAGACTGACAAAGAACAAAGAATGGGAATAACAGAAGAACCCAATTGCCTTTAATATAAATCACGTATCACACTTGATACAAGTATAGCTCGTACAACCTGCACTTCTCTATATCCTCACGAGTACAATTACTCAGCTCACGTTAAGAAATCTCTATTCCTTAACTCCTAACACCTGAAGTTCTACCCCGTGGATAACTTCAGATAATAAAACCCAGTTTGATATAACAATGTTGTAGTTCGCTTCACATTCGACACTCTCTCTTTTGTTTCCCGTGTTTCTCACTAGGTTTTCATGATTCTAAAAGCTTAACATTTAACCCTAGTATTACGACCTGTTTTATAGATATCGAGTTTTGAATTACAAGTCATAGTCGAAGATTTTATTTATCTTTAACAGATAGATAAAATCTTACTTAATATCTTCTATCTTCTTTCTTTGCTCTCGCGGTTTAGGACTGACCGCATCTTCTGGTATTGGTCTTTTTGTACTTGTCAGTATGAAACTGAGTTTGCTGATCAAAATAACATTAACAGACTATCCTGCGGCACTGAGAAGCGAAGGATTCCTTTAGATGAGCATTAATGGTGCCTTGCTTCTGTATCTCCTCTTGAGATTGCCGTGAAAATGACATGAACCTGGCCACTTGAGACTTAAGGATCAGGACTTAGGCTCGATATTTATCACGTTCAGAATTAGCCAGAGACAGCTCCTCTTTAGCACTGATTACCCGACTGCTCAGCTGCCGGACATGCTTCAGAAGATTGGCAGAGCTCAAGCCTGACCGGAGCACAAGAAAGGTAAGAAATAAAGGAGAAAAAGGAAGAAGCAAAAAAAATCAAAGTCTGAAGATCTGAAGGTTTACCTTGGTTCGA
Organism: Limonium bicolor; assembly: GCA_023374045.1. Taxonomy (NCBI): domain Eukaryota; kingdom Viridiplantae; phylum Streptophyta; class Magnoliopsida; order Caryophyllales; family Plumbaginaceae; genus Limonium; species Limonium bicolor. The sequence continues at coordinate 69,355,587 of CM041777.1, read as the reverse complement.
CGACTCAGCATTCTCGACTTGAAGGCGAGACATGGCTCCCTCCAACTCTTTCACCCTCTCCTCCAGCCTGGTTTTCTCATTTGCCAAGGCAACCTTTTCTGCGGCAAGGGTCTTCTTCTCCTCTTCTAAGGTAGAAAAATCCCGGAGCAGAGACTGCTTCTCTTGTTCGAAAGAAGCCCTTGACTGCTCTTCCAGTGCGGCCTTTTCTTCTGACGAGCAGTTAAGCTCCTGCATGAGCTTTCCCTTCTCCTCTACAAGGGTCTCATTCTCTCGTTGAAGGGCCTGCTTCTCCAGTTCAAGTGCCTCAGCTTCCTGCTTGAAAATTTTCCTCTCCTCATAGATGAAGGCCTTGTCAGCCCGGAGGGAAGCCACCTCATTCCGATGAGCAGTGCACACCTGATTCAGCAAAGCGTCTAGATCAGAGAAGGCCCGAGCCAGCTCATCTTTCCCAAAAGCAAGACGGTTTCGTACCTCAATCAAAGTATCGTCAGCATGCAGGATCCGGCTTCTTAAAGTAGAGTTTTCCTCTCAAAGTTTCTTCAACTGTAGCTCATATTCGTCACGCTGACGGGTGCATTCCTGCCGAGACAGCCGCAGATCCCTGTTTATTGCCTTAGTCCTCTCCTTCACCTTGAGGTCAATCTCGTAGTGAATCTGGTCGATATAAGCTTTATGGGAGGAGCGGCTCCGCTTTAGTTCCTCTTGAGCATTATCAGCTCGGCTCTCCTCACAGCGGAGCCTGGACTGGAGGTTGCCGGAGTGAACCTCAGCACTTTGGGCCATGGACATCACCTAGAGCAAGTAGCACAGTTCACAAAGTTATGAAGAAAGCAAAACAAATCAAGAAAGGAGTGCAAAGGACACTTAAAAGGAATGTACGCCAACCCGAAAAATGCCCTCCCACATGAAGTCGAACACATCTTTTATCGGGAGGGAGTGCCGCATAATGGCATCTGCCCCCCCGTCTCCCATCCGCAGCCTTTTCTTAGTAGCGGTAGCGGTTGCCGGAGGGGCGAAGATCCCGTCTGGATGACCGGATCTCTTTATTGCCTCCTTCTAGACAGCAGAATACTTGGCGGATTTGTAGGAGATCAAAGGGAGAGGGTGCCCGCAGTGGTAGAACCATCCTTCCTTTTGAGAAGGACCGGTAAAGGACTCCTGGGCAGGGGGAGGAGGCGAGGAAGAAGAAGAGACCATGATGTCCTCTCTTTGCTTGCTCCGAAGCTCAGGATCTTCGGGCACCTGCCGATACTCCGTCGTTCTTTCCCGCGCTGCATCCTTGGCCGCAGCAACATCAATGGAGAATGGGGCTGAAGCCTCAGGATTGTCAGAGGTTTGTTCCTCTCCCAATGTCCCTGGATGTGGAGCCTTTGGCTTTGATGCAATTTTCTTCTTTAGTCTTTGTTTGATAGGAACAGAGACTGCCGCAGTAATAAAACCAGACAAAATTTCATTACCAGAAGGTTCAAATGCAAAGCCGGAAACAGAAGAGCACTATAAAAAGCAACAGAGTAAAAGAAGAACGGGGGATCGATCAAAACCTTGTTTGGCCGGTGCTAACAGAAAATTTGTAGGATAAAACTATATATAAAAAGAATAAAATAATAAACTAAACCTACAACTCTACTACGGGTAGCAAATAAAAACCCGGTCGGAGTATAGTGTAAATATATTACGACCAGGAGAATCGTACCCAAGGGACTTATAGAAAATTAGTCCTAATCCGGGCAAAAGCCTATTCTATAATAAGGGGGGAAAATAAGTGTGTAAGTACAAATTAAGAAAAACTACCTAAAACCTAATCTAAAATAATATTTATAATAATCTACCCCAGATTCGAAATGGCAACGTCATAAAAAGACAATTGAACACCAAGGGAAAAGAATAAATTCTGAACCAACCAACTTTTGGTAATGCCGGATATTATGCCGGACAAAATGCACCCGGCAAAGACAAGAATCTTGAATGTGTCGGACATCTTGCACCCGGCATGCCATCCGGCCTTCCCAAAATGTCAATTTACTCTTCCAGTTTGAAGCCGAAATAAGCACTCCCAAATCAGTATCGAAAACTAACAATATCAAGGTAATCAACGAACCGAAAAGGGGAGAATTCTAAGCCTTAAATTTCATCCTTTAAGTTATAAAAGACAAATAGAAAGACCACTTGGAATTCCTCAACCTTTCTGCCTTACCAAGGTCAGAATTGAAGTACTTGGAAGAAGAAACAACTTCATTCCTAATTGCAACAAACACAAAATTCCAAGTTGAACTTATATCTTTTATTGAGTGAACATAGTATGTTTACAAAGAGGACCATTTCTAACCAGAGAAGACAAAGAATTCTACATCGCCATCCACACAACTACAAGAAGAGAATACAAAGAGGGAGAAGGAGATGTCAATAGCCTTAACCCGACAAGGTCTTCTTCTTCTCTTGCGTGGATGGATCCGTAGACTTCTTTGGACACCAACAATGGAGTGAGGTGGAAATATAGAAGTGAATGGAGTGGATTTTGGTATGTTGAAGTGTGTTCAATGATGTAGACTCTCGGCCTATTTATAGGGCTCAATTGTGTCTGTTGCCGGGCGTCGTGCCGGATGAGGAGTAGCCGGCACATGTGGAAAACGTGTCAACTGCTCAACGGTCGAAACCGCAAAAATCCGCGCGAAACAGTGCATATGCCGGGTAGGATATACCCGGCATCATACCCGGCACCAGCCTAATCACCAACGGCCAATAACTGCTACCGCTTGGTCAACCGTGGCGACTCTTTACTTATGCCGGATGGAATCTACCCGGCATTGTGTCCGGCACAGCCTCTTTTCTGATCTAATCTCGTGTCGTGCAGAAGTTATCCGGTAGGGAGTCCGGCATCAATGAACTTTTGGCTAGAAAATCATCCCTTGCACAGAAAAACATATAAAAACATAAGACTGAACTAATAAAACACTTTAATACCTAATATAGCACAAATAACTTATATATAACCTAATTTAGATAAATATAATACTAAATCTAACACCTAAAATATGATAAGTTTGCGGCTTATCAGCCGGAAGGTCGGTGCGGAGTCCTGTGGCCTCCAAAGTGTTCTCTTGAGCAGGATCTGAAGAAAAGTAGCCCGACAAGTCAGGAAACTGCTCACAAATCAGGGTCGGATGACCAGACTCCCGCCCCAGGCGAGAACCAAGGTCTAGACCCGAACCAGGGGTGAGAGGAAGAAAGACACGGTGCCCAGACTCGGGGCTCACGTGCCATGTACCAGGCAATCCGGCGTTAGCACCTTCGGGAGATTCCAGCCTTTTCTTTTTCTTCGAATGACCAGCTTGGTCATCTCTGGTTTCTTGCCTGGAGCGCTTCGTAAGAAGGGGAGCGCCTCCCAAGAGTTGCTCAGCCGCATCAACAGCCGCATCCATTGTGTCGTAGTAATTGATTTTCTCGTCCCCATTCTTGAAGGTGACGAAGTTCCAGCTATAGAAGGGACCGATCTTGTCCCCCTTCTGGAAGAAATCTACATACAACACACCAAAGCGATAAGAGAACCAACGGAAACAGCAAAATCTGTGCTAAAAATTAAAATGCTTACTGTGATAGGTCTTCAGAGAAGATAAACGTGCATTTGTAAAAAATGCCACGACAGTCGGCGGCTTTTTGTTGTGTGTCCTCAGGATCTTCGAGATGGGCAGCTCGGCCGGAGGAATAGGGGGACAGATCAACTGGCCTTTGGCGACTTCAGCACAGTATGGGACGCCCAGGCAGCGGCCGAGTGGAGGAATGATGACGAACCACCGCGAACTCCACTCATGAACCTTCTTGTAATAAAAAAGGGAGTATCTGGCTTTCGCAATTAGGGTTAAGCTGTCAGGGTCAACCCTAACCGTGAAGAACCGGGCAAAGTCAGTACCTTCCAGCCGAATCTTGTTTTCTTCACAAAGAGAAACAAAGGCGTGGAGATGCGAAATGGCCTTTGGATGAAGATGAGCGAGAGAGCAGCAACGGCGAAGCAGGAAGCCCAACATAAAAGGGTGTGGGGGAATAGTCAGGCCGGAGCGGAAAAAATCGGCGTAGACCACATACCCAAGGCCAAAGTCGTCGTTGGGGTGAGAATCGGGGGATGGTAAGTAAATTTGGGTTCCAAGTGGAGCTTCGACGTCCCTAAGACAATCGCAAAGGGTGGAGAAGTCGAGAGAAGAAGGAGAGGGCTCGCGCCCGGACAAAAAGGGCTTCAAAGGCTTCAGGGGCGTGGGGCGAAAGCCATTGGGGGAGCGAGAGCCCTGAATCGCCTCAATGGCAGGCGAAAATTTCGCAGCAAGCTTACTCTTTTTTGCAGCGGAGGTCGACATTGATGAGCTTGGCACGAAATCGAAAAGTAGCGACAACAAAAGGGAAGGCAGAGCACGATAACAGAGTGGCGAGAGACGAAGACAGTCAAAGCGAGAAGGTAGAGGAGGAATGAAGAGGAAGCTCAAAAACTCGGACTTTAAGGGAAGTTTTCTCCCGCTCAAATAAATAATACATATATATGAGCAAACAAAAAACACCTTTTTACAGGAAAAAGAAAGGGCCACACGCTTCCTAAAGACGGTTCCGACGATTAGTCAGAAGAGGGACCCTACGTATTCCACACTGAAAATAGACGACAAAATTCGAAAAAAGCGGTACATAACAGGTTTGAGTCACGAGCTTCGCACATGGCCGATAAGAAGTTCTTTCTCTCCAAGTATGAAGAAAAAGAACTTGTGGGACTGGGATAAGGAAAAGACGAAGCACAGGCAGACCAAAGAACCTCAGAGTTGGCCGCAGTAGCAAAATTTTTCGCCGAAGCACGAGACACAGAAGTTCTATTTTCTTCACCGAAAATTCAGAAAGATAGAACTTGTAGGACTGATGAGAAGGGAAGAAATGGTACCAAGCCAAACAAGACACATGGAGCATCCGGCCGCCTCTAGACAGATGGAAATAGGGGTACATAAAGCATCCGGCCGTCTCCGGCCGGACGAAAGTAGGACTTGGGCAAGACAAAGTATAGTATGGCCGGCCGTCTATGGTCGGTCAAAGATGTTAGGAAAGGGCAAAACCGTACTTATACATGTAAAATACAGGCTGGCAACATGAGGCCAGGCCCAAAAACTCTATAAATATGAGTATAGCCCCATGAAATAAGACACATAACATTTGGACAATCAGACTTAAACTTGATCCTAACAAAAGGCTCAAAAGGCTCTCTCTCTCTCTCTTCCCCCTTACGAGATTTTGTGATCGAGACCAGGTAACGTAGGATAGTAAATCAGATCAAATTGGATTAGGATGCAACAAACAGTTTCAATACCAAACCTACACGCCAAGAGGCCGTGGTAACCGAACAACATAGTTCAGGTGACAATGAAAGTATTCATAAAACATACACCTACAGGACTACAACGTGGTTCCTAAGAATAAGTCAAGTCTCGTTAACCACAGTGAAGGTGTGAGACACCCGGATTGACAACAACCATGTCAAGAACACTGAGAAACGACTCAGGAGATTGATCACCAAGATCAAAGGATCAAATGAAGATCTAATAAGACCACCAAATATGGATGGGAACGATACCATAACTGGTATACGTTAACCGAAAAAACAACCTACCCGCGCACTTGCCCAGGGCAAGTGCAGCAGAGGCAAGACACTTGGAAGACTTCTAATGACCAACCAGTACCTACTAAGTACCACCATGAAGGTTGAAGTAAATATAGGATCACTAATCCTAAGAAACAGAAACAATGAAACCTTAGAAAGGCCTAACGGCCCGGCCATTGTATTAAGAACATACCAGTCAGCGAGGAGCTGGACTTGGTCAAGACCTCAGACATGGCAACGCCATGAAGAATTTATTTTAACACCAAACTATTATTTCAAAACCCAAAATTTTTCTTTCAAAACCATAGACTTATCTTATTAACCTCAGTTTTAAACCAAACCAACGGAATTATAGTGAATATCATAGAATGATACAAGAAGAGTTGACAATAGAATACTTCACCTAGGCATGTGACGAGCACTACGAGTGTACCCAACTACGGGATGTGGCACGACTGCACTCCGAAGGAGCTTGCAGGCTTGACAGATAGTCAGGTAAGTGGTAACGTACCAACAAGGTACCCCACGTATGTATACATGTAGTGTACAAAACACGGGAAGTAGTTGACTCTATTCTACGGATCATGAGTAAATTTAAACCAAAACAGTTGGACACCTCGAACGAGCGAAGGAAACTCAGATAAGCTTACAAGCGAAAGGAGTCAAGAACTCACTCCAGGAGAACCATTAAGAGTTAAGAAGTGCGAGAAGCACTAACTACTGAGTAAAGACATCGGATATGTCTCGAAGATATTGAAGTAAAGCGTGATAACTGGAAGGAATACCCAGTCTAAACACTTTAAGGCAAATGCCTAACATTAACACATCATTGTTCAATGAACGGGATGAAATTCCCAGGACAACTACCACAAACACATAGGGTGATCTTATAAGGTACCAGAAATACCCTTCATCACCGAAGAGAATATCAAACCCGATATAACATAAGGGAAAACACCAATGGTCTACCCTAAGGACGGGAGACTTCATGACCCTCAACGGATAACTCAGATCCAGAATCACAAGGTAGGATAACAAACTGAACATACTCATAAATGTCAGCCAGATGTAATGGCATAATCAACAACACCCAGGAGCAATCCATAAAGGGGTATCAAGTCAACACAGTTGAACGAAATGTCGTGATAAGAGCACCACAATTGGAATGAACATTCGGTAAGAATACCGAAGGGATCCCACCTGACAGGGGATACCCCAAATTAATAAATGGTACCGATCAATACCAAGATACTTAAAGGGTCTCCAACAAACGGAAGCGTGATGCAACAATCTTATCATGGAGCCCAGTATCACCTTCAAACCCAGCGAGGGCTTACGGAGAAGTAACCACTAGGTAACAACCTATGATGAGCAGAACTCTATGCAATATGGCTAGTGTGCCATGAAGCTATTACAATACATAATTCAACGGTTGCAAAACCCATTGTGAACCATATGGAAGGTGGTCAAGGACGACACCAATAAAAGGTTAATAACCAACAAGCAAGGATACCCCTCATAAATGTGAGACCGCGAGAGTGGTGAACACATGGATTTTAAGAAGGGGATACCATCAGCGAGTATCTGATAATACACCTCTTTCAGAGCTACTAAGTAGCGAAACTGAAGCATACAATTATCTCCAAGCAATATGGAATAAGCTTCGATAGCAATTGTCAAGAACCGAAAGAGAAACCGGTTGTAAAACTAATAACGCTCAAAGAGCTCAGAAACATAAAGGCCGAACCATGGTATAAATGATGGAAATGCATGAGCTGAAGCTAGCAACAGCGGATGCCATGTAAACCAATACTGTGGAATCAGTAAGAACATGGTGCGCAGCAGGCGACCAATGTGTGTGAATAATCACCCAATGCTATGGAGTTGTTAATACGAGATAGTAGACAAACCGGGCAACAAGCCAGGAGTCTGCACCAAATGATGAAGCACCACACAAAGAAGTAATATTCATTCCTATTACGATCACATAAGAGATATACTGCCAAGAGTTTACGCCTCTGCACTCTGTAGGACTCAGTGTTTTGGTATTGCACTTGTACAGTTGATGATCTAGTAGGATAGCTAGGAATACTGGAAAATGTAAACCGTGGTAAATTCTTCCTTTCACCAACGAACATGGCATAATCCAGTTAAGCAAAGCTTAGCAACAGACCGTGCGGCCTAAGGCCAAAGAAGCACGGAGAGTGTGAAACACACCAACAATCACAAGCTGTGAATTCCATTGGAATAAAAGTGAAAGGAGACTTAAGAAAGTCACAAGGACCGACGCATAGAAAATGCAAGGTCATACAAGTAAAGAACACTTGTACTGAACTAGAGGAACTGGCATAATTTAGAGGCTACTGACAACAGAGGAAGCACTACAACTAAGTAGTGGTTCAACCTCAACCAACAATAAGTCGGAGGAACCCAATGAATAATCATGGGAGTACGAACAGTATGTACAATAGATTTCCAGAGAGCTGGTTATAAATCTAAAACTCGTTGAGTTCGTGTATGGTAAAAAATACCACGCTTGATTGAATAAACCTTATTCCAGCAATAAAAGAGATAAAAAGGTGATGTGTAGCACGTTAAGGATAACGAGAAGGGCGAACAAACCCCAAGTTATCAGGGTCACGCAGCAGAAGCTAGGGGGCCCAGAATTCTAAGGGTAACACACCTAGTGAATGAATTATTAATTATCAACGCCTTGAAGCCTCTAAGGCTAGAACCGAACCCGGTTGAGAGTTGAATAACTCCGATGAAAATTCTTGACGTAGGGACTAACCGGTAATACAGTTAAGACCCATTGATCAAGAAACATTGTATAATAGACCGCATGGAAGCTGAACCACTCCATGTCGGCTGAATGCCTTCGACCAATGTTCAACATTGACACATTGTAGATTATGTGGGTGTAATCCCTTTTAAGGGGGTAGAGCGAAAACCGCGAAGTGTATGTTTTACGTGATAAGGGCGCAAACTATAATGCGCATAGCGCAAAAGAACTTGTTCTGATGATTGATACTCATGTTACATAAACATTTGTATTCACTCATCGTGTAATTGTGGTTATTTGGGAAATAAGAATAGGAAAGGAGTAGAGAAACTCCAGGGGAATGAGAATCCCGATCGGTAATAGTATGAGAAATGAGTACGTTTGGGAGATTTGATAAGTATAAATCGGTATGAAACCGATGTATTTGATGAGTATAAATCGGTATGAAACCGATGTATTTGACGAGTATAATTTGGAGGATAGAAAATTAATTGGATATTATACCTTTGAATTTCTTAAGTATAGTAGTTGGAGATGATGTAGTAATAATTAATGAGATGATTAGTAAGTGAGTAAGTGAATTCTAGAAATTGGAAAATGTATGTGTGTGATTATGAGTAGAAAGACAAAAAGATAGAAAATGAAACAATGTTTGACAATTTGACTGTGTGAATTGAGGTGGGAGGTGGAACTTGATTTGCTAGCGATCAAGGGAAACTGAACACCAAATTGGGGTAGAAGGATAGTTCAACACCAATGCTGATCACATTGGGGTTGAAGGACTCTTGAAGCTCCCTATAAGTGATCACAGTAATAACACTAGTAATAGGTGTAATTACCATAAATGGGATTTGGGAGATGTATGCAAGTTTTCAAAATGAATTCCCAAAACTAATTTGGTACAATTTTTTCTTCAAACTTGAGAATGAGGATTGGTTTTGAAATCGCTCCCACGGGCGCTAGTGGATCTTCCATGACTAGGCACGGGTATCCGGTTGAAACCATGGAGGTGAAGCTAGTTTTGAGTCAGTGGAAGTGTTGATTATTTTTGTAACCACTACATCGTTCGTGCGGCGGTCCTAAGTGGCCGGTTGGGTGCGGTGACAGTGTGTGTTTTGTATTTTTCCAAGGGCACTGGGGCTGCGTAGTCCCGAAGTAAGTATGAGTAAGTAAGTATGAGTAAGTGTCTGAGGATCTCTATATATGCAAATGAATTTGATCAGAACCAAAGGACCGTGGCCAGAAACCGTAAGTGCCATTAGTCATGACGGCAGTGAACCAGAAAGCGTAAGTGCTCAAACGTGATCGGTACCGGAGGGATCACTCGACATGGGAGAGGATGGTACCTCATTGATCTGCGGACGGACCCCATGGAGAGTTTGTAACGGATATTTTTGATTGCTATGCATGCAGTGACATGCTGTTTGGATGTGTAGTATACATCGAGTCAGACACTTGGAGTCTAACAAGTTATATGTAGAGGTCATAACCTTGGCATAGAGTACTTATACGAGTAACAATATTAGATTCACCAACTTTGAGGGCAAAGTTCTTTAAGTGGATAGATTGAAATACCCTGAACTTAATTATGGTGATTAAATTATTCTAATATGGTATCTAAAGGCCTAATAGTGCCTAAGTAATTTTGGTAAGGAAAATAAATCCAAAAGAAATGAGAAAACGCTTAAAAAGTGAAAAATGCTAAAATAGTGTTATATAACCATAGGGGTACGAGACCTCGGTTAGAGTATTATAAGGATTACTAAGGCTTATTCATGCCTAATTAGTATACGAGAACGATTCCCGAAGTAAACGGATCCAAGTAATGAATTAAAACACTAACAAAGCCTTAGCGCACGTTTTTCGAGAAAACCCAAAAACGTGACTTTGAGTGGTCAAATGAACCCGTAAAAATTATAGTTCAATAAATAACTATAATTAAGCATTAATGGAAGCTTAATAACCAATAAAATTAAAGAAACGAGAAAATTCCGGAAAATGGGCCCGGTTAGTGAATAGTGCTAAAACCAGGCAAATTAACGAGCGTTTTCTGTAAAAGACGAAAAAACGCACCAACTAGTATTACTGTGTGGGGCCGGTTTTAAGAGTTAATTAACTCCCTCACACACATACTCACACTTGACTAGTTAATTAATTCATGAGTTGAAAAGTCAATAAAGTAATAAAGCAAAAATTAACAAATACTCACCTTTTCCCTCTCTCTCCTCCCATTCCTTCCTTTTCTTGCATGAGAACCCCCCCCCCCCTCCTGATTCCTCTCTTCTCCTTCCTCTGGTTGGGGATGATTTTTAAGCTCTCAAAATGGCTCCCATGGCTTCTCATCTTATACTCCATGCTCTAGCTTCATTAAAGCTCCAATCACGAAAATAAGTACATATTCTTCATCTCCTCATCATCCTCTATCATTCTCTCTTTTCAAAATCCAAAAATGAGGAACTTCATCTCCATGGGTTTTGCCCATTTGAAGAGAAAATGGTACCAAATCGAAGCTTGGAGTCTCCTCTCTCCATTAAGGTAAAACTTTTCACGAAAAACTCATGTCTCCTCCATTTCTCTTTGTAGCCGATTTTTCCCCATTGTAATGCTCTATTTTTCTCTCTCTCTTTTGAGCACCATTCCAACCTTCCAATGGTGGTGGGATCACCTTCTTGAACCAAGGGCTAAAACCCCTCTTAAAAAGACTCCTAAGTTTGGCAACTCCATTGCCCACTTGACCGAATTTCAAAAGAAGAAGAGCAAGAGGAGATTGGAAAAAGAAAGAAGGAATGATGAGCTCAAGTGGAACAAGTGTGAACCAAGGAACGCGAGAACACACGGTAAAGCTAACCCCGTGAAAGGTATGATTTTCTCAGACCCCGCATGCTAACCGAGCTATGTTGATTTGTGTGCTGTATGCCGGCTAATCAAGATTAAAGCATGAAAATGGTTTATTGTCTTTCATTGTATGTCTTGCTGTATGATGTTTGAGCTAACCCCTCTTGAATGATTGTGTGGCTTAACTTAGTGTGTAGACCGACTCATCGATCAGTCTTGTTGTTTAGTGACTCGTAGTAAGAGTCATGTCGTGAATTAACGGAAACGTAGAAACACACTAAAACTAACAAACCAAGAAACAATAATGCAAACCAATGAACTCACTAGAATGTAAGAGAGTGTACGGGACTAGTAACCTCCCGATAACGGTAAGAGAACCGAAGTGAATAATCCACAAAACAATAAATAGTGGAAGTATATATAAGTAGCCTCTATTAGAGGAATTGATGATGGTGCAAGACATAAATCTTGGGAGTAGTAACGAATGATGAGGGATCACCACACCCCCTTAGGAAAAGTAGTCGACCCACAATGAGAGGACCCGACTAAAGTAAGTAATGTCCCGAACATGAGAGTATTCGATACGTTGGGGAAACCCTTAAATCTGAGAATACTAGACGTTGGTAATTCCCTAAGCTAGTAGAGGTTATCAAGAGAGATACTTCTAGGCTAATCCATGAGATTGTAAGATACTCCGAGGTAAGAGTGTTGGGAATTTGAGTAGTCCGGTAAAAACGGACATTTGAGTATTGGAGGAGCTAAGTGTATAGCTCCGCTTGTATTGTAAGCCCGGTGACGAGTCTTGTGTATGACTCCGCCCAGAGGTTATGAGTAATGAGTATTGCGTAATGAGTATGTACAAGTAAGTAATGAGTATCGAGTAATGAGTATATAGGAGTAAGTAAAGAGAATTGAGTAAGGAGTAAGTACGAGTATGGTACAGAGTATTAAGTAATGTGTAAGTATGAGTGATGCGATGGGTATTGAGTGATGAGTAAGTATTAGCAAGTAACGAGTATTGAGCAAGCACGAGTAAGTAATGAGTAAGGTAATGAATGCAGTGTGAGTAAAGCAACAAGTAAGATTAAGCTTGGTGTAAGCCTTATGAACCCGAGCGAGGAGAAAGAGAGCATCCAAAGGAACCGGATGAACGAATAACTAACATGAACGGGTGACTGACAAATTGTCTTCCTTTGTAAGAATTGAACCTTGTATATGTATATAAGTATTGATGATTGTATTGTCATAGTATTAGTATGTATGTATGCATGTAAAATGAACTCCATGTATATCCGACCAAAAGTAGTCGGCGTACCCCGATTAGCACGCGGGGTATGCGAATTTCATATGCAGCAATTTGCTGAGCCCCTAGGGGCACTGTTTTTATTTACAGGTACTTCGAAGCCGACCGTCGTTCGAGAGTGTAGGACGAGGTTGCTGTATAAGCATGTGTAGTTGAGTAGTATAAATGGTATCATATTGTAATGTGAAAATTGTAAGTTCATATTGTATCGGTAATTTGGGGATTGTAGTAGACTAGGTATAGTATTGTATTGGAGTTATGTTTGAATTATGATTTGAGTTTGCAATGGGAAGTAATGTATGGTGTAGAGTACTTGGTATGTTCAAATTCATCAGACCGATTGTATGTAGTATTGTAATTGGCCTTGTTAGTCACGTGGGTGACTAACAGCATTGTACACCCGCCGTTGTGTATGTAATATCCGCTGCTAAGGTAAGTATGAGTACAGTAATGACGGTATTAGCGGTAGGGGTGTTACAAAAAGTGGTATCAGAGCGAAATATCGCTCTGATGGATGAAATACCGAGTTTAGGAAAATACCGAGTTAGGAATTAGAGACTTAGGGCTAAGGGTTGAGTGTTAGCATGTGAGGTACGCTAGTTAGGAACCCCCGGGTGATCCGGAAACCTACAACAACCATACCCGCCCTCCACGTCCCCCGGTATTAAGTTGGGATAATAACGCCAGAGAGATGGAAACACCTCTCGTACTCGGGTAAAACTGATCTGGCAGTTGCAAAATAAACCTTATTAGAAAAGAATCTGTCATACGGTAGAGACCAAGAACTAGAAGTCCCAAAGATGGTTCCCGTTGAATGACAATGACCGCACTTAATGGCGGAGGATTGAAGATCCTAAATATAGGATGATGAAATTTATGGCACCATGGGGCAACATGCCTCGCAGTCGCAAGAACCATGCTCAGCCGGCAAGAAAGGAAGCACAACCGTGCAATGAAGCGAGGAAGATAGGGTAACATACCCGAGACACGAGAGTCTGCGGACTGTAATACTGGGAAATACCAATAACGGTGTACAAATCGACTAAGGAATTAGTCGAGGTTGAATTAATACCAAACCTACACGCCAAGAGGCCGTGGTAACCGAACAACATAGTTCAAGTGACAATGAAAGTATTCATAAAACATACACCTATAGGACTACAATGTGGTTCCTAAGAATAAGTCAAGTCTCGTTAACCACAGTGAAGGCGTGAGACACCCGGATTGACAACAACCATGTCAAGAACACTGAGAAACGACTCAGGAGATTGATCACCAAGATCAAAGGATCAAAGGATCAAAGGAAGATCTAATAAGACCACCAAATATGGATGGGAACGATACCATAACTGGTATACGTTAACCGAAAAAACAACCTACCCGCGCACTTGCCCAGGGCAAGTGCAGCAGAGGCAAGACACTTGGAAGACTTCTAATGACCAACCAGTACCTACTAAGTACCACCATGAAGGTTGAAGTAAATATAGGATCACTAATCCTAAGAAATTAAAACAATGAAACCTTAGAAGGCCTAACGGCCCGGCTATTGTATTAAGAACATACCAGTCAGCGAGGAGCTGGACTTGGTCAAGACCTCAGACATGGCAACGCCATGAAGAATTTCTTTTAACACCGAACTATTATTTCAAAACCCAAAATTTTTTCTTTCAAAACCATAGACTTATCTTATAAACCTTAGTTTTAAACCAAACCAACGGAATTATAGTGAATATCATAGAATGATACAAGAGGAGTTGACAATAGAATACTTCACCTAGGCGTGTGACGAGCACTACGAGTGTACCCAACTACGGGATGTGGGACGACTGCACTCCGAAGGAGCTTGCGGGCTTGACAGATAGTCAGGTAAGTGGTAACGTACCAACAAGGTACCCCACGTATGTATACATGTAGTGTACGAAACACGGGAAGTAGTTGACTCCGTTCCACGGACCACGAGTAAATTCAAACCAAAACAGCTGGACACCTCTAACGAGTGAAGGAAACTCAGATAAGCTTACAAGCGAAAGGAGTCAAGAACTCACTCTAGGAGAACCATTAAGAGTTAAGAAGTGCGAGAAGCACTAACAACTGAGTAAAGACATCGGATATGTCTCGAAGACATTGAAGTAAAGCGCGATAACTAGAAGGAATACCTAGTCTAAACACTGTAAGGCAAATGTCTAACATTAACACATCATTGTTCAATGAACGGGATGAAATTCCCAGGACAACTACCACAGACACATAGGGTGATCTTATAAGGTACCAGAAATACCCTTCATCACCGAAGAGAATATCAAACCCGATATAACATAAGGGAAAACACCAATGGTCTACCCTAAGGACGGGAGACTTCATGACCCTCAACGGATAACTCAGATCCAGAATCACAAGGTAGGATAACAAACTGGACATACTCATAAATGTCAGCCAGATGTAATGGCATAATCAACAACACCCAGGAGCAATCCATAAAGGGGTATCAAGTCAACACAGTTGAACGAAATGTCGTGATAAGAGCACCACAATTGGAATGAACATTCAGTAAGAATACCGAAGGGATCCCACCTGACAGGGGATAACCCAAATTAATAAATGGTACCGATCAATACCAAGATACTTGAAGGGTCTCCAACAAACGGAAGCGTGATGCAACAATCTTATCATGGAGCCCAGTATCACCTTCAAACCCAGCGAGGGCTTACGGAGAAGTAACCACTAGGTAACAACCTATGATGAGCACAACTCTAGGCAATATGGCTAGTGTGCCATGAAGCTATTACAATACATAATTCAACGGTTGCAAAACCCATTGTGAACCATATGGAAGGTGGTCAAGGACGACACCAATAAAAGGTTAATAACCAATAAGCAAGGATACCCTCATAAATGTGAGACCGCGAGAGTGGTGAACACATGGATTTTAAGAAGGGGATACCATCAGCGAGTATCTGATAATACACCTCTTTCAGAGCTACTAAGTAGCGAAACTGGAGCATACAATTATCTCCAAGCAATATGGAATAAGCTTCGATAGCAATTGTCAAGAACCGAAAGAGAAACCAGTTGTAAAACTAATAACGCTCAAAGAGCTCAGAAACATAAAGGCCGAACCATGGTATAAATGATGGAAATGCATGAGGTGAAGCTAGCAACAGCGGATGCCATGTAAACCAATACTGTGGAATCAGTAAGAACATGGTGCGCAGCAGGCGACCAATGTGTGTGAATAATCACCCAATGCTATGGAGTTGTTAATACGAGATAGTAGACAAACCGGGCAACAAGCCAGGAGTCTGCACCAAATGATGAAGCACCACACAAAGAAGTAATATTCATTTCTATTACGATCACATAAGAGATATACTGCCAAGAGTTTACGCCTCTGCACTCTGTAGGACTGAGTGTTTTGGTATTGCACTTGTACAGTTAATGATCTAGTAGGATAGCTAGGAATACTGGAAAATGTAAACCGTGGTAAATTCTTCCTTTCACCAACGAACATGGCATAAGCCAGCTAAGCAAAGCTTAGCAACAGACCGTGCGGCCTAAGGCCAAAGAAGCACAGAGAGTGTGAAACACACCAACAATCACAAGATGTGAATTCCATTGGAATAAAAGTGAAAGGAGACTTAAGAAAGTCACAAGGACCGACGCATAGAAAAAGCAAGGTCATACAAGTAAAGAACACTTGTACTGAACTAGATGAACTGGCATAATTTAGAAGCTACTGACAATAGAGGAAGCACTATAACTAAGTAGTGGCTCAACCTCAACCGACAATAAGTCGGAGGAACCCAGTGAATAATCATGGGAGTACGAACAGTATGTACAATAGATTTCCAGAGAGCTGGTTATAAATCTAAAACTCATTGAGTTTGTGTATGGTAAGAAATACTACGCTTGATTGAATAAACCTTATTCCCGTAATAAAAAGGATAAAAAGGTGATGTGTAGCACGTTAAGGATAACGAGAAGGGCGAACAAACCCCAAGTTATCAAGGTCACGCAGCAAAAGCTAGTGGGCCCAGAAATCTAAGGGTAACACACCTATTGAATGAATGATTAATTATCAACGCCTTGAAGCCTCTAAGGCTAGAACCGAACCCGGTTGAGAGTTGAATAACTCCGATGAAAATTCTTGACGTAGGGACTAACCGGTAATACGGTTAAGACCCATTGATCAAGAAACATTGTATAATAGACCGCATAGAAGCTGAACCACTCCATGACGACTGAATGCCTTCGACCAATGTTCAACATTGACACATGGTAGATTACGTGGGCGTAATCCCTTTTAAGGGGGTAGAGCGAAAACCGCGAAGTGTATGTTTTATGTGATAAGGGCGTAAACTATAATGCGCATAGCGCAAAAGAACTTGTTCTGATGATTGATACTTATGTTACATATACATTTGTATTCACTCATCGTGTAATTGTGGTTATTTGGGAAAAAAGAATAGGAAAGGAGTAGAGAAACTCCAGGGGAATAAGAATCCCGGTCGGTAATAGTATGAGAAATGAGTACGTTTGGGAGATTTGATAAGTATAAATCGGTATGAAACCGATGTATTTGATGAGTATAAATCGGTATGAAACCGATGTATTTGACGAGTATAATTTGGAGGATAGAAAATTAATTGGATATTATACCTTTGAATTTCTTAAGTATAGTAGTTGGAGATGATGTAGTAATAATTAATGAGACGATTAGTAAGTGAGTAAGTGAATTCTAGAAATTGGAAAATGTATGTGTGTGACTATGAGTAGAAAGATAAAAATATAGAAAACGAAACAATGTTTGACGATTTGACTATGTGAATTGAGGTGGGAGGTGGAACTTGATTTGCTAGCGATCAAGGGAAACTGAACACCAAATTGGGGTAGAAGGATAGTTCAACACCAATGCTGATCACATTGGGGTTGAAGGACTCTTGAAGCTCCCTATAAGTGGTCACAGTAATAACACAAGTAATAGGTGTAATTACCATAAATGGGATTTGGGAGATGTATGCAAGTTTTCAAAATGAATTCCCAAAACTAATTTGGTACAATGTTTTTCTTCAAACTTGAGAATGAGGATTGGTTGTGAAACCGCTCCCACGGGCGCTAGTGGATCTTCCATGACTAGGCACGGGTATCCGGTTGAAACCATGGAGGTGAAGCTAGCTTTGAGTCAGTGGAAGTGTTGATTATTTTTGTAACCACTACTTCGTTCGTGCGGCGGTCCTAAGTGGCCGGTTGGGTGCGGTGACAGTGTGTGTTTTGTATTTTTCCAAGGGCACTGGGGCAGCGTAGTCCCGAAGTAAGTATGAGTAAGTAAGTATGAGTAAGTATCTGAGGATCTCTATATATGCAAATGAATTTGATCAGAACCAAAGGACCGTGGCCAGAAAGCGTAAATGCCATTAGTCATGACGGCCGTGAACCTGAAAGCGTAAGTTTTCAAACGTGATCGGTACCGGAGGGATCACTCGACATGGGAGAGGATGGTACCTCATTTATCTGCGGACGGACCCCATGGAGAGTTTGTAACGGATATTTTTTATTGTTATGCATGCAGTGACATGCTGTTTGGATGTGTAGTATTCATCGAGTCAGACACTTGGAGTCTAACAAGTTATATGTAGAGGTCTAACCTTAGCATAGAGTACTTATACGAGTAACAATATTAGATTCACCAACTTTGAGGGCAAAGTTCTTTAAGGGGGTAGATTGAAATACCCCGAACTTAATTATGGTGATTAAATTATTCTAATATGGTATCTAAAGGCCTAATAGTGCCTAAGTAATTTTGGTAAGGAAAATAAATCCAAAAGAAATGAGAAAACGCTTAAAAAGTGAAAAATGCTAAAATAGTGTTATATAACCATAGGGGTACGAGACCTCGGTTAGAGTATTATAAGGATTACTAAGGCTTATTCATGCCTAATTAGTATACGAGAACGATTCCCGAAGTAAACGGATCCAAGTAATGAATTAAAACACTAACAAAGCCTTAGCGCACGTTTTTCGAGAAAACCCAAAAACGTGACTTTGAGTGGTCAAATGAACCCGTAAAAATTATAGTTCATTAAAGAACAATAATTAAGCATTAATGGAAGCTTAATAACCAATAAAATTAAAGAAACGAGAAAATTCCGGAAAACGGGCCCGGTTAGTGAATAGTGTTAAAACCGGGCAAATTAACGAGTGTTTTCTGTAAAAGACGAAAAAACGCTTCAACTAGTATTACTGTGTGGAGCCGGTTTTTAAGAGTTAATTAACTCCCTCACACACACTCACACTTGACTAGTTAATTAATTCATGAGTTGAAAAGTCAATAAAGTAATAAAGCAAATAGTAACAAATACTCACCTTTTCCCTCTCTCTCCTCCCATTCCTTCCTTTTCCTGTGTGAGAACCCCCCTCCTGATTCCTCTCTTCTCCTTCCTCTGGTTGGGGAAAATTTTGAAGCTCTCAAAATGGCTCCCATGGCTTCTCCTCTTATACTCCATGCTCTAGCTTCATTAAAGCTCCAATCACGAAAATAAATACATATTCTTCATCTCCTCATCATCCTCTATCATTCTCTCTTTTAAAAATATAAAAATGAGCAACTTCATCTCCATGGGTTTTGCCCATTTGAAGAGAAAATGGTACCAAATCGAAGCTTGGAGTCTCCTCTCTCCATTAAGGTAAAACTTTCCACGAAAAACTCATGTCTCCTCCATTTCTCTTTGTAGCCGATTTTTCCCCATTGTAATGCTCTATTTTTCTCTCTCTCTTTTGAGCACCATTCCAACATTCCAATGGTGGTGGGATCACCTTCTTGAACCAAGGGCTAAAACCCCTCTTAAAAAGACTCCAAAGTTTGGCAACTCCATTGCCCACTTGACTGAATTTGAAAAGAAGAAGAGCAAGAGGAGATTGGAAAAAGAAAGAAGGAATTATGAGCTCAAGTGGAACAAGTGTGAACCAAGGAACGCGAGAACACACGGTAAAGCTAACCCCGGTGAAAGGTATGATTTTCTCATGCCCCGTATGCTAAACGAGCTACACTGATTTGTGTGCTGTATGCCGGCTAATCAAGATTAAAGCATGAAAATGGTTTATTGCCTTTCATTGTATGTCTTGATGTATGATGTTTGAGCTAACCCCTCTTGAATGATTGTGTGGCTTAACTAAATGTGTAGACCGACTCATCGATCAGTCTTGTTGTTTAGTGACTCGTAGTAAGAGTCACGTCGTGAATTAACAGAAACGTAGAAACACACTAAAACTAACAAACCAAGAAACGATAATGCAAACCAATGAACTCACTAGAATGTGAGAGAGTGTACGGGACTAGTAACCTCCCGATAACGGTAAGAGAACCGAAGTGAATAATCCACAAAACAATAAATAGTGAAAGTATATATAAGTAGCCTCTATTAGAGGAATTGATGATGGTGCAAGACATAAATCTTGGGAGTAGTAACGAATGATGAGGGATCTCCAAACCCCCTTAGGAAAAGTAGTCGACCCACAATGAGAGGACCCGACTAAAGTAAGTAATGTCCCGAACATGAGAGTATTCGATACGTTGGGGAAACCCTTAAATCTGAGAATACTAGACGTTGGTAATTCCCTAAGCTAGTAGAGGTTATCAAGAGAGATACTTCTAGGCTAATCCATGAGATTGTAAGATACTCCGAGGTAAGAGTGTTGGGAATTTGAGTAGTCCGGTAAAAACGGACATTTGAGTATTGGAGGAGCTAAGTGTATAGCTCCGCTTGTATTGTAAGCCCGGTGACGAGTCTTGTGTATGACTCCGCCCAGAGGTTATGAGTAATGAGTATTGCGTAATGAGTATGTACAAGTAAGTAATGAGTATCGAGTAATGAGTATATAGGAGTAAGTAAAGAGAATTGAGTAAGGAGTAAGTACGAGTATGGTACAGAGTATTAAGTAATGTGTAAGTATGAGTGATGCGATGGGTATTGAGTGATGAGTAAGTATTAGCAAGTAACGAGTATTGAGCAAGCACGAGTAAGTAATGAGTAAGGTAATGAATGCAGTGTGAGTAAAGCAACAAGTAAGTAAGATTAAGCTTGGTGTAAGCCTTATGAACCCGAGCGAGGAGAAAGAGAGCATATGAAGGAACCGGATGAACGGATAACTAACATGAATGGGTGACTGACAAATTGTCTTCCTTTGTAGGAATTGAACCTTGTATATGTATGTAAGTATTGATGATTGTATTGTCGTAGTATTAGTATGTATGTACGCATGTAAAATGAACTCCTTGTATATCCGACCAAAAGTAGTCGGCGTACCCCAGATAGCACGCGGGGTATGCGAATTTCATATGCAGCAATTTGCTGAGCCCCTAGGGGCACTGTTTTTATTTACAGGTACTTCGAAGCCGACCGCCGTTCGAGAGTGTAGGACGGGGTTGTTGTATAAGCATGGGTTGTTGAGTAGTAGGAATGGTATCGTATTGTAATGTGAAAATTGTAAGTTCATATTGTATCGGTAATTTGGGGATTGTAGTAGACTCGGTATAGTATTGTATTGGAGTTGTGTTTGAATTATGATTTGAGTATGCAATGGGAAGTAATGTATGGTGTAGAGTACTCGGTATGTTCAAATTCATCAGACCGATAGTATGTAGTATTGTAACTGGCCTTGTTTGTCACGTGGGTGACTAACGGCATTGTACACCCGTCGTTGTGTATGTAATATCCGCTGCAGAGGTAAGTATGAGTACAGTAATGACGGTATTAGCGGTAGGGGTGTTACAAGAATGGGCATGGGACATGCAAATAGTCCAAACTTTAGTGACTCAAGTCACTTGCAGCTTGCGGAGGGAGTTGGAATAGTGCGTGTGTTGCACGATCTTGTATCATATTGTCGTCCGGCCAGGCGTCCGGACAAGCGTCCGGCCAGACGTCCGGACAAGCGTCCGGCTTGTTTCATCCGGATGTCTATATGTTGCGTGAAGATGGGTCTCAGACTATAATGTCGTCCGACTCAAACTACCACCCAGACGCCCATCTAGACGTCCACCCGAATGTCTCACGTGTGGCATTAGGAATCATTTGAGTCAGCTATTGTTTTGTTTTTTTGCATGCTTTGTTTTCCTGTTTGATAAGTTACTTTTGTTGTTTCATTTTTCATTTTATTACTCTAGTATATGTATACTTTTCATTATTAGAGTTTTATTATTAATCACTACTACATAATAGGTCTATGAGGGCAACATTAATTGCCCTTATAGATCAAAAACTTGCCTTGTTAGGTTATAAGGGCGACTAAGTAGTTGCCCTCACGATCGCCATTAAAATTCCGCCATGCTAGCCTATGGGAACGAGTTTTAGCCTTGCCTTCTTTTACTTGATCAATAGTGGTAACAAAAGTCGTCGTCTTTGACCCTAAAGCGAAGAAAGCAACTAAGTTGCTCCTTTTGATCTATTATCAACGGGGGAAATACATTTGGGTAGCCCTTTTTGTTGCAGTCTACGGGGGCGAGCTAGTTTACCTCGCCCTATTTTGGTTGTAGCCTGATTGTTGTTTACTCGATTTTTAGGGGCAAGCTTTGTGGGTCGCCCTTTTTGATATTATTCTATTGTGACGAGTGTATTATGTCACCCCCGTTGATAGCTGTCAATGGAAACAAATTAGTTAACTTGCCCTCTTTGACCGTTATTCTATAGTGACGAGCTTATTTGGTCGCCCCCGTTGATTACTGTCAATGGTGACAAGCTCTTTTAGTCGCCCTGTTTGAGTGCGTTTCAAATCAATTTTGTTGCCCCCATAGATCATTTTTAAGAAAAAAATAAAAAAAAATTAATACGAAATCTTTGTTATCAAACCTAAAGCACTGCTCTTGGTACAAGATCAGTTCCCCACGCACTAACGTGTAACTTGCAGTACTACCTAGAATTCGATTGTTCCACATTAGCTTAGGTATACACATTACACTATTGATGATGATTCAGATGATTTAAATGATCAGTCTAATCGGCAAGCTTGTACGGATTTTCTCAATGTTTTGAGTATACACAGGAACTGCTTCAACAAAATTTATATTAGTTGTGTGCTTAAAGGTCTATGAATTTTCTTTGTTTTTTACCCGGTACTTCAAGGTTTAGTCAGCTGTTATGGTTATACTTAATTAATAGGTTGTTATTAATAAAAAGGAATTGAAAATAATTATTTGCAACACGTTAGTTGAAATTACTTTCCCTAGTCCCTACCATAAATATTTAATTTAATTCATATATTTCATCCTTTTTTTCTCAATAATCCACACATCTAGTTTTTAGAAGCAAATTTCAATATAGAGCAACAAAAAGGATGTATACAATTGTACGTTTTCAGATTAATGTTATCATATTATTACAATTTTTGACATTCACGTATATAGAACATATTTCATGTTACAACATGTGTACCAATTATGAAGAGTTGTTTTTAGACAAACCAACTTTGGAAGCTATAGTTTTTTTTATCAAAAGGAAAGATTTATTTATTCATTATGCTGACTGAGAGGAACTCTCTCAGCCATGATTACATCCATACAGAAAAGGGGAGGAGATTCAAAGATAGTGGATCTACTGTCCTGTTTGTGCGCATTTTTAGCTAGTAAGTCTGCTAGAGCATTCTGACTAGGGCTGATTTTCCTAACTGAACAACATACAAATTGATTCATCAGATCACAACAAATGCCGGTAATATTCTCTACCAAAGGGTTCACTGTTACTTTTGTAAGGAGGTTGAATGCTTCCTCAGAATCTGTTTCCAGGATTAACTGCTGAATATTCAGAACCTTTGCATTCATCATTCCATCTCTCAGTCCCCACAACTCAGCTTCCAGCACCGTAGAGTATCCTAGATGTCTCGTGGCTCCAAAAATTCATTTACCTTCATGGCATCTGCAAACACAGGCGGTTGTGGATAGGCCAGATGAAAGTTTTGAAGCGTCCGAGTTTACTTTATACCAGTTTACCAATGGCGCTTCCCATTTCTGCATAGGCGGGATGCTTCTCTTCAGCTTGACTTCTCTGTCCAGCTTCCTGGGGTACTGCAGCCAGCATTTTAACTTGTACCAAATTACATCAATAGGCATCATGGTCTCATCTAAGTTTTCATGAAATTTAACATTGCGCCAATACCAGAGAGCATGGCAAGTGATAGCAAATACTTAGGGCCATTTAACTCCTTCCATGTGTGGAAACATCTTGTTACATTTTAAATTCAGATTGAGCCAGGAGAGGAAGGAGCAGTCAACAAGAAATACAACTAAATTAGCTTTACTGCACATACTGTTCCAAACTTCAGTAGCAACCTTACAGCATCTTAGGACATGGTCAGTGCTTTCAATCTCCCCACAAGCACTACATGAGCTATTTGCAATAAGACCATGTGAATATAACAAACTTTTGGTTTTCAAAGCATTATGAGCAATCAACCAAAGATAGGTTTTGACTTTTTCAGGGACATGGAGAGACCAGATTAAATTCCAAATTTCATCCGAATTCCCTTGATCAGATAGCAGTTTATATGCCTGGGTAACAGACAAATTTCCATCTTTGCTTCCCTCCCAAATAACTTTATCGTCATTACCACTATGAATAACTTTCCAGACAACGTGTGGAGGATTCTAGAAGGAAGGAAATTACTAAGAAGGTCAAAATTCCAGCCATTTTCCATGGTCCAGTATTGACAAGCCTTTGTGGACAGATCCAACCCAGAAGTGTTGTGGGCAAAAGATATGAGAGGCTCTTTATACAACCATTTATCAAGCCAAAAGTTAATAGCTTTCCCATTGACAAGTTTCGTTTAAACCCTTCTTCTATAATTTCCCTGCTCTGTAAAATATTCCTCCAAGTTGTAGAAGGATTTCTATGTTCAATTTTCTGATACTTATTAATTAGCACTTTCCCCCAGAAGCTGTTTTAATTGTGGATCAACCTCCAACTAAACTTAGCAAAACAAGCTTTATTCATACAAGATAGATCTCTCAGTCCAAGGCCTCCTACGTTTTTAGGTTTACAGATTGTGTTCCAAGAAACGGTATGTAGTTTCCTTTCACCTTCTGAATGACCCCATAGAAAATTCCTGCAAATTCTCTCTAATTTGCTACAAGAGTTTTGAGGGATTTTTTGAGTCATCATCTGAAATGTAGAGGTTGCTTCGAAAACAGATTTAGCAAGAACCAACCTGCCTGCAAAGGATAGAGATTTAGCCTTCCATCCATCCACCTTCTTCCTGGGTTTCTCAATAAGGTCAGAGAATAAAGAGATACCAGCTCTTCCCTGAAGTAGGTTAACCCCTAAATATTTTCCAAACTAATCAGCCAAAGGAATACCTATAGCTTTGCTTAATGATAATTCTGTTGCTAGATAAGACATTCTTAGAGAACAGAACCCTGGATTTTTCATAGCTTGCCTTCTGTCTAGACATGGAACAGAAGGAGACCAAAACATCTTTCATGGCAAGAACATTTTCCTTTGATGCTTTACCCATCAGAACCAGATCATCCGCAAAGAATATGTGGGACAATAAAGGACCTTTGTTGCAAAGTTTAATGGGAGACCAGAGGTGGTTACTAACAGCATCCTCTATCATATGAGACAATCTACCCAAGCAGAGAACAAACAAATAGGGAGAAAGAGGGTCCCCTTGTCTGAGACCTTTAGTAGGCCAAAAGGAATCAGATTGTGTACCATTCCAAAGAACTTTAAATGAGACAGAGCTAACACAAAACATTACTAACTCAATAACGGAAGAAGGAAACTTAAGACATTCCAAGGTATTTCTAATGAAGCTCAAAGATAACTTGTCACAGGCCTTTTCAAGATCCACCTTGATGATAGCCCATCCATCTTTGGCTTTAGTCCTACCCATAGAGTGAAGAACCTCTTGCATGATAACGTGGTTATCCTGAATATGTCTATGTGGGACAAAACTGTTGTGGAAGGGGGATATAACATCAGCCGTAACATTCCTGATTTTATTAGCAAGGGTTTTAGCTAGGGTTTTGTAAGTAACATTGCAAAGGGCAATGGGTCTGAACTGTCTCATCAAAACAGGAGTGGGAACCTTGGGAATGAGGCAAAGAAGGGTGGAGTTGAGGTTCCTACTGAAATGACCATTACAGAAAGCTGATTTGACCACCTCAAAGATACTTCCCCCTACTTTATCCCAGTGATTCTTGAAGAACCAAACTGGGAAACCGTCAGGACCAGGAGCTTTGAAGTTACTCATACTTCTAACAATATCCTCAATTTCTAGCTGGGAAGGGGTCTCAATCAAGGCTAAAATCTGATCCTCATTGATCAGAGGGAAGGAGTGCGCACTATGTAACTGAATATTAGGAGAGTCATCAGAAAACAAGGATTTAAAATAATCAGTGGCTAGCTTGAGGAGGTTCTCATCCCCCTCAATTATGAGACCATTCGAATCTTCTAGGCTCAAAACTTTGTTTTTATTCCTCCTAATTATGTCTTCCTATGGAAATATTTTGTGTTCCTATCCCATAGAGGATCCACTTATCTCTAGACTTTTGATACCAAAGCATTTCCTCATTAATTAAGGTAATCTCTAGCTCCTTCTTAAGTTTCTTCTCAAGTCTTCTCAGATCAGGACTTTGTTTTTGCTCTAGATTCTTCTGAATTCCAGCCAATCTAGCAAGGATTCTACATTTTTTTATGGAAAATATTTCCAAAAGTAGTTTTGTTCCAATCAGACAAGATGCTGGCTAGAGACTCAAGGTTGGCCGAAATATCCATATTACTAGCCCAAGATAGGTTCACTGTGTCATTATAAGAGGGATGAGTAGCCCACGCAACCTGAAATCTAAAAGGTCTAGGACCACAAGGAGAAGGAAATCTTTCCTGAAAGTGGGATACGACAGGAGAATGATCAGATCCTAGTCTCGGGAGATTCAGGCAATATAATGACGGAAACAAGTCAAACCAGTTAGCAGTCACTAGGGTTATGTCCAATCTCTCAAAAATGGAACCGTTGGACCAGGTAAAAACATTTCTTTTAGCTGAGTTTCAAAAAATTAAGTTTTAAAGCCAATTGGCCAATTGCTGTACTTCTAAATACACTTCATTTAAAAAGTTCATTTTATACCCGTAATTGTAAATATACTTCATTATCGGTTGCCATTAATTATGTAGTCTAAAAAACAAAATGGAAGGTTATTTATCAACTAGTATCTATCATTCCAAGACTTGATATATATTATTTATCTATCATTTAAATTATATTGATTCAAAAGTTGACTCACGTGCATATAACATCACCTTTTACACATATTTGTTTGAGGAAAACAGTTTTGCATATATAAATTGGAAGGAAACCAACCTATCCTACAAGTATGTTTTTAAAAAAAAAGAAAATTACATCCCACATGACCTTTGATGAAATTACACACCCCACCCATGTGGTTTCAAAAATTACTTTTCCCACCCATGTGGTTTTTTTTTTACATTCGGCAACTTTTCTATTTTTTGTTTAACTTAAGAAATGATTAAATGTTGTCCAAAGTTGATTAAACTTTACATGGACGATGCTAAAGTGTTATATTTTGGTCCGACATGAAATCCAAAGTTTTTTATGCTCATATGTGATCCGTGGGACCCAATAAAATATGTGACATATGAACGTATGTTCATTGGGATTGGGTCCCACATATCACATGTGAGCTTAAAAACTTTAAATTTAGCACTGGACCAAAATATAACACTTTAGCATCATCCATGTAAAGTTTCATCAATTTTGAACAACATTTAAGCATCTCCAGCTTTAATCAAAATTAGAAAAACCGCCGGATGTAAAAAAGGGGAAACCTTATAGACGAGGAATGTAATTTTTGAAACCTTATGGATGATGTGTGTAATTTCATCAAACGTCGTGGGTGTGATGTAATTTTCCAAAAAAAAAACAAAATATGTGCTCAAGACAAATAGAATAATAGTTGAAATTTGGTTAAACAATAGTCTAACTTAATTTACATCTACATTAAATAACCCAATATTACACGTATACTTCAAATCATATATGTCATACATGTGCGGATTTAAAAGCAATAACAAATTTGTGGAAGGATAAATTAAGAATCATACAGAATTAATTAGTTAACAAAACCATGATTAAAATTTGGCAAATTTTATTACATTTTACTATATATTTTTTTAGTAAATTACTCAGAACCTCCTTCAGGAATGGGCATAATACAGTTAACCTCTTTGTGTTTATCATAATTATTGGTAACCACCTTGAGGTTACAATATCATTGACTATGAGCCCCGAACTATAACTTCATTATCAAAACATTAACCACGTGCTGACGCATCAGCTTGATCACATTATTAATGACATACTGGACAAAAAACACTACTTAATTAACATCATTTAACTCTCCCTAATCTCAATTCAGATGCATTTTCAAGGTAGGGTTAACTTTTTTCGAACAATAAGAATGCTGATTAAGCAGTGTTTTTTGTCCAGCATGTCATTAATAATGTGATCAAGCTGATGCGTCACCACGTGGTTAATGTTTTGATAATGAAGTTATAGTTTGGGGCAGATAGTCAAAGATATTGTAACCTCAAGGTGGTTACCAATAATTATGATAAACACAAGGGGGTTAACTGTATTATGCCCAATCCTCAAGAGGGTTTTGAGTAATTTACTCTTTTTTTAAGAAATTCATAAATTACCACTTTGGTTAAGTTCTATGTTAAACGAAAGACAAAAGTAACACTTGCGACCAAAAAAAGTATCACTTTTACCCTTCCTCATTAGTATAGTTATAATTTTGATAATTAATATTTGTAGTCACAAATTTATTGAATGCTCTCACAAGCAGCTGGCTAGAGTTTACACGCCCTAAACCCGGTAGTCGGCTGGAGGCACTACAGCCGCTCAGCAGCCAGAGAGCCAGCATAGTGATGAGTGTCCAAATGAGCATGTTTAAGGAGTGTATTTAGTATGCTTTATCGACACTTCTCATGCTCATTTCTTCACTCTAGCTAGTTTTCCTATAGTTTTATGTTTTATTTATGTTTTACACAATTATTGTTGAAACAAAAGGAATAACATAGCTAGGATAAAGTAGACGAAGAGATAAACGTGTGGGCACAAACGGATCCAAAATTGGAGCTATAACGAAAAAGATAGAGAACTTATTTCTTCTCTGTCACGGACCTCCCCAGCAGTTTTGAAGGCCGGAAACGCTTATTTCGGGGGCCGAAACTGCCTCTAGTTCGGATCACACCTACCGTCTGGCCCTGTGGAGCGGTCGGGTTGAGTTCGCTTGCATATTTTCTTTTCTGGTCCGGACCGCCCCAGGTCGACCGCCCCTGTGGGGCGATCAAAATGGAATTTTACCCAGATCTGCATTTTTAAAAGTATAAAAAGAAGGAGAGGGGGGATCGAGCCCCAGGATCCAAAACGCGAAAAGGAGGAGAAATTTAACCTTCATTGAAGCTCTTCTTCAACCTCTCATGGCTATTTCTTCTCCCTTTTCTCTTATTTGTGCTGTAATATTATAACTTGGGATGAGGATTTTGCCCCAAAATCCCTAAAACCTCTATTGTTGAACCTTGAACTTGTTTTGATGCTCTATTTTAAACCTTATGCTTAATGAAGATAATTATTGAGTGTTTAAGGCTTCTAAACTTGTTGCTCATGATTTAGGGTTTTGTTTAGGGTTTGTTTAACTAATTGTCAATTTGCTAATTCGGTAGGATTAACATTGCCAATTAGTTTAGCATTAGTGTGGATTTCTATCAACACATGATTATGAGATAGACCTAGACAAAGGGGACTAAATCAATGTACTCTAATTTTGATGATTTTGAGATTAGACTACATTGCAACCTTAAGGGAATTTGAGCTTAGTGTTGTCGATTGACCCTGGGCTTAGCAGATTTAGAAGTTCTGGTTAAATCAGTTAGGATTAGTGGGCCTAGATTAGGTTGCTAATTAATTAAGTGTTCCATTGTTTAGCTATGAGTTCAAGGGTGGCAATCGATAATAAGAGGAGGACGGGTGCAAAGATCCATACCGGGCTACATATATCCTAGATAGTTAGTTTAGTGTTTATTGCTTATGTTTATTTCTCTAATTACAACAAAAAACCCAAAACCCCCACTTTAAGTTGATGCACTTTTATTTATCTTCTTGCACATTTACTAAGCTTATAATTGATTAGATAGTTACGAAGTCCCTGTGGATACGATCTTGTTGTACTATAATGACTAGGTTCTCTGCCCATTAGTTGGCAAGACAGTTTAATCACTATTTTTCTCAGCAAGTTTTTGGCGCCGCTGCTGGGGACTTTTGGTCCGACTATCTGGTTTATTATCTGTTTAGTTTATGTGCATATTTTTCTTTTCTTTTATTTGCCCCTTTTGTGTATATTTTTTTCCTTTTCTTTGTAGGAACTCAACTCTGATGGATGGTCATTATAATCAAGCAGGAGGTTGGACGAATTTCCTTCAGTTTATTTTTAATTTTTCATGTTATCCTTTGATTTTGCTAACTTTTAACCCCGTTTGTAGTTGGTTGCTTCTAGTGTTTCTTTCATGTGCAACTTAAAGTCCACACTACAACCAAGCTACGCTAATTGAGACTAAAGCTCAAGTGTGGGGGAGTTTCTTCAATGCAAGCAATAACATTCTCAGGAGAGTACTAGTTTCTTAGATTTTGATACTCTCACTTCTCCTTTTCATTTTGAATCTGCTAGTTTTCGTCAGTGGGTATAGCTTATGTGCTATAATGCTTGGTTGTGCCCCATATGTTTTCTCTTTCATCTGCTTCCCGAAAAGGTCTTCTGAAACCTTTCTCGGTTTTTTTGGTGACCAATGAGGACATTGTTCATATTAAGTGTGGGGAGTGACCTTTTCGGTGAGATTTGTGATGTTTAATCCCTCTACTTATCCTATGTTTGTCCAAAATCAGAACTCAAACCCCTGTGATGTGAGTTGTTCTTATTAAGAACAAATACTGTTATGAACTATGGGATAAATGCTCAAAATTTTCTTTCTGATTGCTTTTGAAGAGCATTTTACATGCGGTGTGACCAAGTGATCTTGAATGGTTGGATTTTTATTGCTTAGGGTTTCCTTCTGTCTTCTCTCTTAGAGATTGCTAAAAAGTGTTTTCATTGTGAAAATCTCTACAGAAATTGTGAGACGTCATTGGTAACCAACAATGAGAGTTGAGTGTTCTTAAATGCAAAGGTTACATGCCCAATTTTGTCTCCTCATCTCTTATGCAAAAGTGAAACAAATGCATAAATCTATTTTTTCATTTATTTTCTTCTCAATGCTCATTCTTGAGAGAAGTTGGCTATGGTAAAAGTTCTCCAAGTTTTCTAATATCTTAAGCTTTGAAGCACTCTGGATCATAGAAACTCTAGATTTTATTTTGCCCCGAGCACACCCATGCCACCACTAAGAGATGGTTCACACTCCTTAAAGATTTTAATCACTTTTCTGCTTCTTCTCTTATGTTACAATTCATGTTAGCATTTGTTAGTCTTGATGTAACACCCCAACTCATAAAGCCACACTTATCTCACAAACCTCCATTCGCTTGTATTAACTTTGCAGCGGATTTCTTACAATATTTGGTGTTACCGCCGTTAGTCACCCACGTGACCAACTAGGCATACTAAAACCTCCAAGATCTAGCTACGGTCTGATGGACCCGAATATACCGAACATTAGAACTTACAAGCCTTAATCATTTACATAGCAATCTTACAATCTCCTTACATCCTATACAACTTACTAACATCTCATTCCATTCACTAAACGAGTGTACAGGCACGACTCGTACAACTAAAAGAAGACAACCCGAAGTAAATTCTACCCGATCCTACTCTCAGGACTGTCGTCTTCTGTCATTCACCTGCAACATAAACAGAGCCCCCATAGGGAGTCAGCAACCTTCGCTGGTATGGTTAACGCGCAGCCCATCGGCTACCGGGATACGCGCAACTAATTGTCATGATAACATGGCATTCATTTTAAACATCCAACATATACATATCATAGCATAGCAAGGGAATTTTCATAGCACATCATCACACATAACACCATAAGATCGGTTCACACAAGGAACCTTCCACCATAGTTAGTATACACAGTGAGCCTAGAGATTGTCGCCAATCTCATACTAAGCTCGTTACTTACCTCGTTACTGTCCTGTTATTTGAACGGTTAACTTAAACCCAAGGTGTGTCGGATATAGTAATCCCAAGCACACCGAAACAACATAGTATGCCCCTGTGGCCCGACGTGAGTCAGTAACTAGCTTTGGATAAGCTAAGGGAAGGTCGAAACCAAATTGGAAAACAACCCATACATACACCAAGAGAGTCGAACCGGATATGACATCGACTCCCGTCCTCACACGCGTGGCCGGAACAGACCGGACTCCTCACTCCCCCGGTTAGCACTTGTTAGTGGTCACACAATGTTCTTGTTAAGTTAACACACCAGCAAGTGTTTAGGTCTTGTTAGACACACCAAGGGAAAAGAGTCACAATAATACAACATCATAATATATAACAACTGTAAACTCTTTTCATGCTTAGGTCTTATAAGGTCGTAACACACAGAAAAGCAATCAACACACAAGCCGGTGTAAACCGGTAGGCAACAGACTGCAAGAAAACCATACCGTACACCTGGAGATTGGCTAGCTCTTAAAACGATGCTCGCCCAACCCGTCGAACACCTCCGACTATCTAGATCCTATAACATAGTAGTCGGGCAGGTTAATAACTTAATTATCTCCTAAACATTCCGTTACCATACATAACTCTCTTAATTAAACTTCCAACTATATACACATGCATATATTATTATATATAACTCCTCACAAGTCTAAGTATATATATATATATATAAATATTTACAACATCATATCAACTCTACAAATACGTTCCAACTTTAATATTTGTATTAACTATATCATTACAACCTC
Organism: Limonium bicolor; assembly: GCA_023374045.1. NCBI lineage: Eukaryota > Viridiplantae > Streptophyta > Magnoliopsida > Caryophyllales > Plumbaginaceae > Limonium > Limonium bicolor. Next base: position 69,323,064 of record CM041777.1, on the reverse strand, counting down.
TAATTAATTGTTGCAGAGTTCTGATCCTTCAAGTATATACTTATATCCACATATATATATATATACTTTATTCAAATTACATGTCACACTTTACGACCTCTATCTACTTAACCTTGGTGTGTCTATATAAACACACTTATTCTTATAATTGTTATTGATATTACACATTATATCAATCCTCCAATAATTATCCAAGCTTATAAATTTAATCCCAAACATATATATATACACACACATACATCTAACTTCTCATAACTAATACTAACTTAATACTTATAACTTAACACCCATTTTATAAAACAGTAACTTAATAAAATCATTTAATCTCTTTTACAACTTACCAATTCAAAGTCTAATTATTTATGGTCAGCCCAAATCAATATACTAATTTTTTTTATATCCACTACTAACTTGAACTTAATCCACAATTTATAAAGAAAATGGTCAATGAGCTAAAAGCCCAATTTGACTAACTTTCAAGCCAATTTAATTCAATTCTCTTTTTATTTTACAACCCATTTTGGCTTTTCATTTATTACTTTAATGGGCTATCTCCTTTTATTTTTTCTAAATCCAATTCCTTAGGGTTATACTGATTGACCAAAACCCAATTTAATATCCAGATTTCTTTCACTTCTAATTTGGGCTTAAGCACTCGGAGACAATTTACTAACTTCAATTTCAGCCCAAATGATTATTTCCAAAACCCATTTAATTTGTCTAATTTACTTAGCCTAACCCACTGTTTGACTAATCTAATTCAAATTTGACCATTCAAAAATCCCTAAATCGTTTTAGCCAATTTCAGAAACTCTAATACACATTCTGATTTCCAAAATTGCCCTTAACTTTTCTAGAAATTACAAAATCGACCCTACTTTTCTGATTTACATTTTCATCCCAAATTTTTCTCAATCTAGGTTTTCACCCATAATTTTCAAGTATTCACTATTTTGCCCCATAATAATTTTTTTATCCAGAACTCTAATTTTACCCAATTTTGATTCCAGAACCTTAACTAATCAACTTACCCCCCAAAATCAATTCGTAACCCTAATTTTTTTTCATTCGAAAGCCCCAATTCAGTTTCTGTTTTATAAACCTACAATCCTAATTTGTAACCCTAATTTGACAGATTTTTCTCATTCAACTTCGAAACCCTATTTTGATTTCTGGAACGCACAAATTTCTACTGAAATTTTCGAAACCCTAAATCAAATTCAAACCCTAATCGATTTCAATTTCAGAAACACATAAAATTTTCTTGAAATTTTCGGAACCCTAACCGAATTTAGGGTTCTATTTTCGCACACAAAATCCAAACAATTTCAGATGTAATGTCCATGTACAGAATGGAGTTCATAGTCTATAATTTCGGATTTTTTTTAAACACCACAAACCACACATTACCGCACAGATCTAGCCAGAAGTTACAGATTTTCGCAAGGAACAATCGGCTCTAATGTCGCCGAGAAACAGAGAGGAAGAATGAGGTTTGCTTCCTAATTTTTTTGTTTTGAATCTAGGTCCAAACCGGACAGAAAACAAGAAAACGAAAATAAAATCTGCTGATTTACACCTTTGGTAATCTTCAGAGGTGATTGACTCTAACTCTCGGCTCCAGATCTGGCCTCGTCTTTGTGCTCTTTCACGGCTCCTTCCTCAGCCCCGCCCGTGCTGCGCCGCACCCCGTCGGAGTTGTCCACCGGTTCGCCAGTTAGGGTTGCAACTCGAGAAGCAGATGGGAGAGAGGGAGGAAAGGCGGCGTTTCAGAAGAGAATGAAGAGATCGAGAGGGAGAGGTGAGGGGGCTCAGCCGTCGAGAGAGAGGAACGAGAGAGGGAGATAGTTTAGGGTTTAGAATTTTTACTGAATGGAAAGATTGGGTGTGGTTAGAACTGGGCTGAGAGAGGGAATAATGGGTTGGGTTATTTTAGCATTTTTTTTTTTTTGGCCAACGTAGACTGGGCCGGCCCAGTCTTTGGCTGGTCGGCCCACACCTTTTTTTTTTCGTTTTATTAAATGTGTTGTTTCTAACTCGTTTTAAGCCCGTTTTTCATGCCGTCTGAAACACGATGTCCCGTTTAATGAGACGAACCATTTTATGGTTCTAAATTTATATTTTCAATCAATAACAATTATTGTGATTTATAAATTTAATTAATTATAATTTAATTCCTAATTGGTTTACGTCTCGCCATTTTAGGCGAAAACGCGACGTCTTTTATTCTGACTGTTTAACCAATTTTCCAATGCCCTTAAACTTACCCAAATAATATTATAAGGTGTCCACGGCCTCTTTTTTCACTTCTAAAATATTTGTGACACGTTTTTCGAGGTAAAACGATTCGTTTTATTTCCATTTATATTTCTTTTTCCTAAACCTCCTTAACGTCGTTTGAGGTTTAGTTTATGTTTTCTAACGACTTTTAGGGTTTAATTAAATATTATAATATTCCCTTGTACTTATTTAAGGGTATTTAATTCCTTAATCTCTCATTAGTTACTTTTATTTAATTAATTCATGATTAATTAAAGTAATTAAGGTTTGGGATATTTCACTTGAGCATTAATTACTTGCTTGGGTGCTTGGTTTCGCTTGAGAACAAGCAAAAAGGTAAGTGTGGGGGTGTGACGAGTGTCCAAATGAGCATGTCTTAGGGGTGTATTTAGTATCCTTTATCAACACCTCTCATGCTTATTTCTCCACTATAGCTAGTTCTCCTCTAGTTTTATGTTTTATTGGTGTTTTACACAATTATTGTTGAAACGGGAGGAATACCATAGCTAGGATAAAGTAGACGAAGAGACAAATGTGTGGGTGCAAACGGATCCAAAATTGAAGCTATAATAAAGAAGATAGAGCAGTTATTTCTTCTCTATCACGGACCTCTCCAGCCAACGCCCCATGCAGTTCTAAAGGCCCAAAACGCTCGTTTTGGGGGCCGAAATTGCCTCTAGTCCGGACCGCCCTGTGGGACGATCGGATTGAGTTCGCTCGTGTATTTTCTTTTCTGGTTTGGAACGCCACATGCCGACTGCCCCTTTGGGGCGGTCATAACAGGATTTTGCCCAGATCTGCATTTTTAAAAGTAGAAAAAGAAAAAGAGAGAGGGAGATCAAGCCCTAGGACCCAGAACACAAAAAAGAAGAGAAAAAAGGGAAAAATAAGAAGAAGAAAAGGAGGAGAAATCTCACCTCCATTGAAGCTCCTCTTTAACCTCCCATAGCTATTTCTTCTCCCCTTTCTCTTATGTGTGCTCTAATGGAGGCTTAACCTCCCTTGTAGGTTGGGATGGAGATTTTTGCCCCAAAATCCCTAAAACCTCCATTGTTGAACCTTGAACTTGTTTTTATGCTCTATTTTAGTCCTTGTGCTTAATGAAGATAATTATTGAATGTTTATAGCTTCTAAACTTGTTGCTCATGATTTAGGGATTTGTTTAGTGTTTGCTTAACTAATTGTCAATTTGCTAAATTGGTTGGATTAACCTTACCAATTAGTTTAGAATTAGTGTGGAAATCTATCAACATGTGATTCTGAGATAGACCTAGACAAAGGGGACTAAATCAATGTACTATAATTTTGATGATTTTGAGATTAGACTGCATTGCAACCTCAGGGGAACTTGAGCTTAGTGCTATCGATTGACCCTGGGCTTAACTGATTGAGAAGTTCCGGTTAAATCTGTTAGGATTAGTGGGCCTAGATTAGGTTGCTTTGTAATTAAGTGTTTTGTTGTTTAGCTATGAGTTCAAGGGTCAACATTCGGTAGTAAGGGGATGACGGGTGCAAAGATCCATCCCGGGCTACATCTATCATAGATAGTTAGTTTAGTGTTTATTATTTTTCTTTATTTCTCCAATAACAACCAAAAACCCAAAATCCCCAATTTAAGTTGATGCACTTTTATTTATCTTCTTACACATTTACTAAGCTTATAATTGATTAACTAGTTACGAAGTCCCTGTGGATACGACTTTGTTGTACTACAATGATTGGATTCTCTTCCCATTAATCAGCAAGGTAGTTTAATCACTATTTTGCTCAGCACATAGGAAAGTTAAAAAGAACATCGAAGACATTTTTAGGGTTGGTACTGACAGGTTTAAAGGTTAAACCCTAAACCATAAACGATAAAGCCTGTCGAGCCAGTGACAATATTATAAAGTATAGGATGACTTCAAAAAAGATTACTCTACACACACACCCTAAAAACTAGCCTAGGAAAGCTAAAAAACGTTGAAGGCATTTTTAGGGTTTGTAGTGGCGGGTGCACAAACCTTAAAAAATTGTCGACTCAATGGCGACATTATAAAGTATATAACAACTTTAGAAAAGATTACTCTACACCACACACCCTAAAAACTACTATACAAAAGCTAAAAGATCAAAGACACACCTTAAAAATCACTCTAAAACAGTTAGAACTTCAAAAAATGCATTTCAGGGTAGTAGCAACAAGGTATAGTATTGTTGGGCAATACAGTGGTGAAACTATCTTGCTAACTATGGGTAGTGAACCCAATCATTGTAGTACAACAAGGTCGTATCCACAAGGACTTCGTTACTATCTAGTTAATTATAAGGTTAGTCAAAGTGCATAGAAATATATAAAAGTGCATAAATGTAAATTAGGGGTTTTATGTTTTTGGGTTGTAATTAAAGAAATAAAGAAAAGCAATAAACACTAAATTAACTATCTAAGATAGATGTAGCTCGGGATGGATCTTTGCACCCGTCCTCCCCTTTCTACCAATTGTCGAACCTCGAACTCATAGCTAAACAACGGGAACACTTAATTAATTAGCAACCTAATATAGGCCTACTAATCCTAACCAATTTAACTGAAACCTCTCAATCAGCTAAGCCTCGGGTCAATCGACAACACTAAGCTCAAGTTCCACTAAGTTGCAGTGTAGTCTAATATCAAAATCATTAAATTAGAGTACATTGTTCTAGTCCCCAACAGTTTAGGTTTCTATCTCAGAATATCATTTTGACAGAATCACACAATAATGCTAAACTAATCGGTAGGCCAAACCAATAAATTTAACACATAGATGACAAATTGAGCAAAACCCTAAACAAATCCCCAAATCATAAGTAATGAGTTTAGAAGCCATAAATACTCAATAATTATATTCAGTGGCGGACCCAGAGCTTTACTCCTATGAGGTCCATTATGTAGTACATATACATATAAATATTTATATTGATTTTTATACTAATATTTGAAATATTTTACAATTGACCTCTACGATTCTTCATTGCTTGTTTTTAAAAATAAAAGCTACTTGTACTTGTAATTTTTTTTAAGATGATGCTATATGCTCACATAACTAGTCTCCACAAATTTAAACCAACCTATAGAACATACTGCATGAGAAACAAGAATGCTCAAACAAACAAAAAAGAAAAAAAAAAAAGCTAAGTTTGAAGTGAGATGAAGTCTCTATTAATTAAAAAAAATATTTGGACTGGGGTGCTTCAAGGGGCTTGAATATTTTCTGAAAAAATAGAACTAAGTGACAACTATGAGGAGTTGAACTCTAGACCATTAGTACTACTAGTTCTTAACCACTATGCCACATTCACTACTTGATAGTTATGTCATTTTATTATACTTACACTAGGTTCTAATTTTTTAATTTCTTTTTTTATAAAAAGGCTATGGGGTCCGGGCCCCCATTGGACCCCATGTGGGTCCGCCCCTGATTATATTCATTAAGCACAAGGACTAAAATAAAGCATATAAATAAGTTCAAGATTCAACAATGGAGGTTTTAGGGATTTTGGGGCAAAATCCCCGTCCCAAGCTACAAAGAGACTACACATCCATTAAAGAACAAAAATGAGAGAGAGGAGAAGAAATAGCCATGGGAGGTTGAAGAAGAGCTTCAATGGAGGTGAGTTTTCTCCTCCTTTTCTTCTTCTTCTTCTTCCCTCTTTTCTCTTCTTTTCCCGTTGTTTTTTCTGTTGTATGTAGAATACCCCTCTCTCTCCTCTTTTTCTCCTTTTAAAAAGACAGATTTGGGCAAAATCTGTGACCGACCAACCCACCCTGGGTCGGTCCCGTGGGTCGGTGGAGTCCAGAGGCAATTTTGGGGCCGAAAATCATGTTTTTAAGTCTGACCGACCCACCCTGGGTCGGTTGGGTCCAGAAGCAATTTCGGCCCCCAGAACAAGTGTTTCTGGCCTCCGGAACATCCAACCGACCCACTCTGGGTTGGTCCAATGGGTCGGTCCAGTGGGCAGGCTAACTTTAAAATGCTGTATCTTCTTCATTTTAGCTCCAATTTTGGATCTGTTTGCACCCACGTGTTTGTCTTTTCGTCTACTTTATTTATAGCTATGTTATTCCTCCTGTTTCAACAATAGTTGTGTAAAACACCAATAAACACAAAACTAGAGGAAAACTAGCTAGAGTGGAGAAATGAGCATGAAAAGTGTGGATAAAACCTATGAAATACACCTCTAAAACATGCTCATTTGGACACTCATCAAGTATCATAACTGACGGCCGGCTATGAAGCTTCCAGACTCCTACTGCCTATGTCTTGTGTATGAAAAAAATGATTGCATTTAGTAAAAAAGAGTGACTGCAAATAGCTTTGCAATATAATTTTTGTTTTATTTTTTTCACACAACCCACTAGGGTTGCCCAAAATAGTCTGTTACCGTGGTACTATATCGACAATCGTTTTTACCGTAACGTCTAACTGGTTAACCGTACAGCCATCGAATCATTATAATTAGACAATTACAGTTTAGGAAACGGTGTGTGATTTTTACACCACACTTAACCAGTTATATATATCAGTTAGTACTTACTAGTTACTAAGCATAATATTATATAAAACAGAGATGTTAGTTTACTTGTTCTAAAAGAAGCTGCATTTAATTAAATAGCAAACTGATACTTTAGGTTCTTTTATGCTAAAACTAAATCAAGTTAATAATATGCGATAACATTTGTTTTATTAGTTAATCAAAGATGTTAGTTTAATTATGTGAAATTGAAGTTAATTGAAATGAATAACAAATCTATTTCTCTAGTTTTTGTTGTACTGAAACTAAACTGAATTGAATATCATGTGATAGGAGTTTGGTTGTTGTCAATACGAGATTGGGTTGTTGTGCCTGAAAAAAAAAAGTAAAAACAATGACTAGTAATAGGAAACAATGTTATATTTACCTTTTGTTTATGGATGAGATAATGCATATCCATTTTATGAATTTTATTGAAAAAGTAATAATGTTTTATATTTTTGTGATATTTTAGTGACACTTTATGAATTTAAAAAATATAATGACATTGATTAAATTTTCATTATCTCTCATTTCTCATTTATGGTTATATAACGTCATTTCGTTAAATTTTCATAAATAAATGGGAAAATTCACGATATACCCCTGTTTTCTTTCGTAATTCACAATATACCCCTGTTATTTTCGTAATTCAACATTAAACATGCTTAAATGTTGTCCAAAATTGATGAAACTTTACATGAACGATGCTAAAGTGTTATATTTTGGTCCAATATCAAATTTGAAGCTTTTTAAGCTCACATGTGACCTGTGGGATCCAATGAATATGTAATTGTTCATTGGATCCCACAGGCCACATGTGAGCTTAAAAAACTTCAAATTTGATATTTGACCAAAATATAACACTTTAGCATCGTCCATGTAAAGTTTCATCAATTTTGGACAACATTTAAACATGTTTAAAGTTAAATTACTAAAATCACAGGGGTATATTGTGAATTACGAAAGAAAACGGGGAATTTTCCCTAAATAAAATAGTCCCAACTTTCATTTATAGTTATTACTAATCATGTATGTTAAAAAACAAAAAGAAGATATTCGCTATTGGGTGCGTTCGTGATAGTAGCGTATTAACCAGTGCTTCGGCCTAAGATCCGTGTGAGACAATCTAAAACCCACCTTTTTATCCACTACTGTATATTTAATGGTATATCTTTGTTCTATTTTATTTCAGTAGCAGCTAACACAAACAAATGAACACAAACAGACCCAATATCTCCCTCCCTCATGCAACTTCTCAAACTCCCAACCCTGTAAAACCAACCTATGTCAACTTCCGTTAGGTCAGGTGAACTACTGGCTAACCAAGCATAAGGATATAAATTTACTTTTATGTGGAGCGCACCTGCAGTGACCTCGTGTCAACTTTCCCAAATTCAAATTTAAACTGAAATTGATCCGTATGAAGCTGGTTCGATTAAGATTTCTGATCCGAAAGGATTTGTAGGTAAGGTACGGATTGGACTATGGAAATCCGTTTTGGGTTCGGGTTGAACCCGACAATCCGTTACCTAAAAAAAAAGAATATATGTTATATTTAATGATTTAACTTATTACTTAGTGATTAATTTATGACTACACTAAACATTTAGGTGTTGTTCGATAGCACACTAGTATACAAGTTGATTTTTGATTGGTCTATAATTTAACTAATCTGTATCAAAAGTGTACCACTCCATTCATTGCACAATGCACAATCTTATTTGTTAACCAGATTAAGATTTAAGTTTTTGTAGGAAAACCTATGTTTACCCGTCACGAGCAAACAACCCATTAATTTATGAGTAGTTAAAGCACTTTGTAATTTATTAATGTGTAAATGTAATATTTATTTATTGAACAACCCAAGTTTTTTTAAAAAAGAGCAGGTTAACTCCTGGTCAACCAGCCCCGAGTTTAAGTTGAAGAAATACAACCCACAACGGGTTCGAGTCGGCGTCAGATTGGCCTAAACGATTTTTGCCTCGGGTTCAGATTGACCTAAACTATTTACGGGCCAGGTTTGAGTTAAGCTCAACCCAACCCGAAACCCAATTTGACATCCAAACATTCTATTGGGGGTGTACACTGAACTAGAGAAGCAACACTATAATCACCACTAAAGCGTGAAATCCGAAGCCCATGCAGTTTTATGGAGGTTAGTCTTCACCTTGTAACTTATTTTTTGTAAGTCATAGTTACTACGGCTAACAATACCCAGTGGATATCCAGTAACCAATTCACCCATTGGTGAAAAATGGGTAAAAACCCGAGATAAATGGGTGGCAACTGGGTAAAGGGTGAAACTGTGTAACTAGTCTGGGTTGGATATGGTGAAATTTTTTCATCCATCACTTGACACATCAGCCATTAATAATAATATATAAAAGTGGGAAATTTCATTAAATGCACTTTATTCACGGTATGTCAATGTGTTTTAAAAATTACAAGGATAACACTAAGTTTTTACTTATTAACCAAATAATCATGTTCCTTATTTCATTAGCTGCTCCGTTAATATTCCTAAAAGATGACTAAACTACTTATGTTATTAATTACTACCTGACAATGATTTGTCTTATTGATAAATTCCATAAGACCACTTTTGTTTAATTAATAACAGAGGTAGTTTGGTCTTTTTCTAGGGATACTAACAGAATATATAATTAAATATGAGACATAACATCATCTGGTGAAATTAGTAAAAACTCAGTGTTAATTAATATAATTTTAGAAACACAGTGGTGTATCATGAATTAAGCAAAAACTCAATACTATTTAATGAAATTTCACTACATAAATTATAGTTAGACTAAACAAGGCCCTAGCCTTTTGAGAAGAAAATCATATTATTTGTAGAGTGGTCATTAACCAACCAGCCCAAATCCAATCCTGAAAATAATAACAACCGGCCCACCAAAACAAATAAGTTTGTTTCTGTTTTTTGGCATCACATTTTATTTTGTAGGTTTTACTTAAGAAAACAAAGTAAAAAACAATACGCCCAGACCTAAATCAAAATTCATATCCCCACCACATTCCCCCTCCTCCTTCGCAGACTCAACCAGTTCTCTTCTCTACTTCTCTACGCCGCTTGATGCTTGCCGCTTGCTGCTTGCCGCTTGCCGTCTGCCGCTCGCCGTCTACCGTCTACCGTCTGACGTCCGCCGCTCGCTATCTGCCGTTCGCGTCCGCCGTCCACCGCTCATAATCGTGCGCTTGCTACTCTAGCAACTTTACGCCAGTTCAAGTAAGTAAGATTGCTTATGGTTGTCCTCTGTGATTCGCTCCTCGTCAATTAGCTGACAAAAGAGCTTTGGAAAGGTCTAGCTGTCCTCTGTGAAGGAATAATGAACCCGGAATTCCCCAGCTTCTGTGATTCTGATTTCTGGAAGTACGATTGCTTATGTTTTTTTTTTAAATCACCGACAATGTGGTTCTCTTCTATGATTCTGATTTCTGAGAGTATGATTGCTTATAATATCCCAGTTTGTGGGTAGTAGATAACTATAAATGCATAAAAAACATAAGTGTAGCAAGACTAATAGCCGCAACTATTAATTTTATGATTTTTATAGAATTTTATGGTTTTAAACCACTGTTTTGTCATTCAAAATTCACAAGTATAGATAGTCTTCACCTTTTAACCTGTTTCTTGTAAGTGGTACCCTCTTCGTTCATTTTTATTTGTCGTTCTAAGTTCATGCAGTTGAATTAAGAAATTAGTTAAAAGGGCTAAACTAACCTTATTTTTCTCTTTAATACTAATAGTGTGCTTTATTTTTCTCATTAATAAATGAGTGTTGTCAAGTGGCTGACGTGCACCATTCTCTTTTTGTTTTTTTTTAAGAAAAGAATAGAAAAAGAAAGATAACTACTCTAACAAAAGTGATAAACTTAATTAAAAAATTAATCTAAAAACTGAAATGCAATATTGTAAACCAAAAAAAATCTTTTGGTGGGAGATAATGAAAGTTGGAAATTTTTGTTGGAGCCAAAATTTCGCTATATACATTGTAATGGTATGAAATATACCATGCGGAAGGACGAAGCATCTACCGAAGGCCTGCTAGCGGAAGGACCACTATCGGAGACCAATTGTCGGAAGGCCTATCGTTGGAAGCCCTACTACCGGAAGGATTATTGTTAAAGTGACGGTCCGGAAGAGTTAGTCCAATGCGGAAGCGGTATTTCAGTCCGGAGTGACTACCCGTAAAAGGATTGATGGTTATGTTTATGTAATACTATCACATGTATAGGGGCTTAAGGGTAACATGGCCATAGGAAGTCTATAAATAGAAGTAGAAGGGCTCATTTGTAGGGGACTCAAGTTAGAAAAGGGAGCTCACATCCCAAAAGCTCTCTAGTGTTGTAAACCAAAGAATGAATAATAGCTCTGTCTAGAAGTGGACGTAGGCCGGATCATTGGCCGAACCACTATACATCACGGTGTGGAAATTGTGTTGGGAGAGTAACTTCTGTTACCGCTTCATTGGCGCCGTCTGTGGGAAAAAGACATCAACCGCGATTTATCCACAATTCAAAGGTGTAACGAGGGACTGGTTCTTCGTGACCGGTAAGAATTGATTCTCGACGATCTTGGGATACGTAAGGAGATTGGCGATGAGAGAGCAATTAGACGAAAAGCAATCCGAAAGGCAACCATGATTTCATCACGGTTCACAAAAACTGGAGAATTATCCAGTTCATCATTGGAGTTCAACATCTACGATCAAGAAGCTCAAAGATATTCACGAAGATTGACAAGGAAACAGCAATTGCGGAATCCATCGACATTCGCCACAGGGGCGAGAATCTCGAAGTTATCAGGAAGTAGACCGCGATGCAGATCGCCACGGAAAGGTGGATCGCACCAACAAAATCAGGGATTCAGGAGCAATAACTCCACACCTCTTTACTCCTAGGCAGTAGGAGAAGAATTTCGGCAATCGTCGCTTCGAGACAATCACGCTCAGAAATAGGAAGTTACACTAAACATCCGAAATAATCAGAAAGAGTTTCAATCTGGAACGTCTCAACCTGTAGGATGACGAGGGAATTCTTTAAAGATCGTCGGAGGAATTCATTCGCACAGCCAGGATCTTAAAGTTTGTTCACCACGATCTCGTTCGCAAACGCGTAAATAATTACAGTAGTCGCTCTTGTCGGGAATGTTGCCGAAATCAAAGAGCAGTAGATCCCAGAGCAAGGGATAAAGGAGATAGCAAGAACTCGTTTTCAAGCCTCGTTAAAAAATTGCCGGTCAAAATCATATCAGATCGACGGATAAGTTTGCAAAGGCAGTCGCAAAGCCTGTATGCCTCTCGCTGAGAGCCAAAGAGCAACAAGAAGATCGGAGAATCGGAAACGAAGAAATCATCATCGAACGAGAATGTTTGTCTCCATGCAATTATCGGCAGCGAGAGATTGAACGCTTGACATGGCTAACGCCACAAATAACCTCGGGAGCCAAACGCGGAGTTTCTGAGGCAGAAGCAACAAAGGATTTCAAAATCAACCTCCGCAAGTAACTGGCGATATGCATCCACCTACTGGCCGAAGGACGATTTGTCTTTGTGCATTCCTTAGCTAAATCTAAAAAGAGTGGCGAGCTACCAGTGGCATGTGTCCTGTTCCGGTAACTTCCTCGTGGGCACATAAATTCAAAGTATAACAGTGTGAAGCCTCCGATAGGAGTGTTTGGATCGGAGACCATTTTTTCCCTCGGAGGCCAATCTCTTCTCGGAGGCCATTCCCTTCTCGGAGAAGTAAGAGTGATACCCACGGAGGGAAATACAGCACCCTGTCTTCGGTGGAGCAAGATATTCTCCTCAAGGAAGCAAAATTCAAAACGATCAAAAGTCGGAAGCCTAGAAGAGAAGAGGAGGACGACCAAGCGCAAAAGCATCCTACCGGAAAAACGTCGAAAGCTCCAGATTTATTGAGATTGAATGAACTATTCACTCATTCTCTGATCTCTCTTTACTCGCGAACGTTGCTGCACTTTTACTGCTTGTGAAAATTGTTGCTAACCTTTAATCTTGGTTAATATTTTGATTTTTCATCCAGCTCTTTCCTTTGCTTAAGTTGTTGCCTAAGTGAGAACTATGCTGCATCTGCTTGCTACTGCTGCGGTTGAGGAATCAACCATACCTTGCAAAAGATCAGAAGATCGGACCAAACAACGAGATTGCAGCTTTTACAAAAGAAGTTTTAGTGGAGAAAGCACGTGATCTCAATCGGTAGCAACTTCAAAGCCTCCACCAGTAGTAACTTCCCGTCTGCATAAAAAATATATACCGGAGGAAACCATGTTTTACCACCGGTTCCTTGCGAGGCCGACAATTTCATGGGTTTGGACAGAGCGACGTCACTCTTATCTAGTTCCGATGGCAGTAGATATCACCGAAGAGAGATTCGAACCCCGTGCCCAGGAGAACCGTTTTCCGCCCTTGAAAATGCCAAATCCACTTTCAAAGTATCGGTAAAGAATTGAAAAGAGAGAACAGTTGGAGGCTACCGGAGCTATCCCTTCAGTAAGCTACCGGTAGCTATCAGAATGGAACGGATAATAATCTCCCGGCGTGAATCCGGAAGTGACATAAGATTTTCAGCGGTAGCAAATTAAGGTTTCACCGACAAAGTGATAAAAGCTCTTCCGGAGAGGTCAAATTCGCTTTGGAATAAAATTTTAGCAGTCCATCAGAAGAAGCGTGCAGCACACAGCAGCGTGGCGGAATGGAAAATTTTAGTCCAACTCCAAACATCGATAATTCAACCTCGAATGGCATCGATAGTTCAAATCTCAGAATCAGTAGGCTCAACTCGGAGAAAATTTAAGGAAGAAGAAAAGCGCTTTAGTCATAGGGGAAGGGAATGGTTGGAGCATCAGATATTTGACGTCAATACTCAGAAGGCGTACCCCGAGAAGATTTAGGAGGCCGATGTCGAATCCCCGGATGATGGTGCGCAATTAAGTTTCTCTCCGAAGTTGTTTTTCATCAACCGAAAGGACCACACCTTTTGTTACCAAGAGATATTGATTTTGGATGTAAAAAGGTTGGTGTGGCGTGAAATTTTCTACCGGATGGGATCTGTCCAAATCCATAAGATTGTCGGTTTCATGAGCGACTGGTAGAAGTGTTGGGCTAAAACTCCACCGGTAGCAGCTAGCAGCTTGAAATCCCTACCGATAACAACTTGCTTCTCCACCATCGAACTCTACCAGCGAGGGGCCCTCCAGAGGAAAATGGTTGTCTACAGAAATAACGTCCGCTCTACCGGAAGCACACGCACAAAGACCGCTAATAAAAATCCAGTCCAGACAAGAAGAGGTAGCAATCCTACCGAGAATGCACGGGTTATCTCCGGAGGGAAGGGTCCGGTCGTTTTTTCAAATTAGCGAGGAGGACCTTCCTTGCTACTGTTACGTAGTCATTATCCTCCGGAACCAGTGAGGAAATCACTTTCACCGATCCGCCTCCGGAGACAACTTGTCATTCTTATCGGAGAGCCAGGCCAGATAAATAGACATCCGGAGGCCAGTAATATTATTCCACAGGTAAAAAGAGGTACCAAACTTTTTTGATATTTCATTATGGATATTATTTTTCCACCGGAAATTTACAAAACTTTCTCTAGAGGATTGATCACCCTCTAGTTTTCAAAAAAGAAATATTTTAAAACAATTTCTGATTTACTTAAAACAAAGACCAGCGAGTCTTGAAAAAAAAAAGAGAAGAGAAAGAAAGAAAGACAAAAAAAAAAAAGAATGTATCCGACGACCTCACCATTGGCCATGGGAGAGTGTTTTGTATCCGACGATCTACCATCAACGATGGTAGTGTAATTCATCCGACGATCTCACTGTCAGCGTCCTGGCAGTAGAGTGTTAATCCGACGATCTCACCGGCTCAAAGTCGGTAGAGTGTTAAATCGACGATCTCACCATGTGTACAGTGGTAGAGTGTGAAAGCATAAAGGTGTAACTAAGGGGTTACCGAAAGAGATCTTAAAAAAAAACAAAAAGAGCAGTCTAAAATTATTCATTATCAGAATCTCCAACTTTTGAGAAGCAATAGAATTTGTAGGAGTTCCTTTTGTTCAACTCAGACTTGTGTTATCCATGTACTTAAAGCTGCTCTAAAAACCTATAGGCTGTATATTTGGTTTTTATCCCCGTGATTAATATGCTCTGACTAACAAGAAACTTTTGGGAAGTCCGGTCGCTCCGGGCAGCCCAAAAGACAAGTATCTTTTAATCTGTTAAATTTAGGTATGCAGGACCAAGGAATGAAGTGATTCAAGCAGAATCTGATTATGAAGTAATATCCCATTATTATTATTATCTCGGACTTCTTGAGATTATTATGGTCTTCTGGAATTATTATGGTTTGGAATTATTACGGTCTTCTGGGATTATTATGGCCCTTCGGAATTCCAGATTTTGGATTTCTTGTTATGGCACGGTCAAGGAACGGAGACCTCTAAGGAACAAGTGGGACTTCATCGCCCCCGGAACCGTGGGACTTCTTGTTTCCGGCAGACAAGCTCTTCGTAGGCTAAAGTTTTCAAGTTCATTTCCTTTTTTAGGCAAAAGAAAAAGAACTTGTGGGACTAGGAGATATATAGTAGAAAAGAAAAGAGTACAGACTGTAAATTTCATCTTCTTTTTATAAGTTCCACTTTTTAGTGCTAAAAAGTAGAACTTGTGGGACTGATGTAATGGTATGAAATATACCATGCGGAAGGACGAAGCATCTACCGAAGGCCTGCTAGCGGAAGGACCACTATCGGAGACCAATTGTCGGAAGGCCTATCGTTGGAAGCCCTACTACCGGAAGGATTATTGTTAAAGTGACGGTCCGGAAGAGTTAGTCCAATGCGGAAGCGGTATTTCAGTCCGGAGTGACTACCCGTAAAAGGATTGATGGTTATGTTTATGTAATACTATCACATGTATAGGGGCTTAAGGGTAACATGGCCATAGGAAGTCTATAAATAGAAGTAGAAGGACTCATTTGTAGGGGACTCAAGTTAGAAAAGGGAGCTCACATCCCAAAAGCTCTCTAGTGTTGTAAACCAAAGAATGAATAATAGCTCTGTCTAGAAGTGGACGTAGGCCGGATCATTGGCCGAACCACTATACATCACGGTGTGGAAATTGTGTTGGGAGAGTAACTTCTGTTACCGCTTCATACATATTCTATTATCCATAAATATCGAGAGTCAATTCCAAGAGCCAAAATATCACTCAAAATGGATTTCATTAGTAATCCATTATTATTTTTTTTATCTAAATTTCACTCCTAGTTTTGAGTTTGATCTAAATAGCACTACTCCATTATTTGACTTGAATGAGGCTCATATTTCTGAGGAAGATGAATAGCAAGGTGATTTATCTACTTATGTTATCATACTGTAATTTTTATATTTAAGTTCTATTGTTTGTGTAAAGTATTTTTTAATTATACTTGCAACACATTTTCTTCAATTAGTTTGATTGTTTTGATTTTTTAAATATAATATTTAGTTAATGAGCACGTAGAGATTCCTAGTATGTTTATGTTTACAAGTAGTTTATCTATTTTTTTATCATACGTTAAATATTTTTATCATTCTTATTCTGAGGAACTTCTGATCTTTCATATATCTCGTCGAAGCGTTTTCTAATATCGCTCTCGTCGAATATTGGTGTTGTTACTTTCTCCATCTCTGAGCAATCTGTAGGCGGTAGATTTAGATCGAATGGTTTTGTTCTTTTCAACTGATTATCAGGATCTTTCTGGACTTCACTCCCCATTTGGGAACAATTTTTCTTGTGTCCATAACTAAGCAAGGCGGGGTAGAAGATAATTTCTGGCTATAAAGAAGGGAATAATTAAGCAACACTGTCTCTTCCTTTCATCCATATATAAAGGATAAATAAGTATTGGGATTGGTTAATAATTAAGGGAATAGAAAATGAAAGAGAATAATTAAGAAGATTAATTAATGACAGGAAAGCACCGGTTGAAAGTTGGATATTGGGAGTTGTTACTACTCCTATTAAATAGGGGTAACATTGGGAAAAAGTAGTAAAATTTGCATTGAAAAGCTAAAACGACAATTATAATTATTCCCTTCTTTATAACCAGAAAATTATCTTCTTCCTCGCTCCTTGCTTAGTTATGTACACAAGAAAAATTGTTCCCAAAATGGAGAGTGAAGTTCAGAAAGATCCTGATAATCAGCTGAAAAGAACAAGACCATTCGATCTAATGGAGAACGTAACAACCAATATTCGACAAGAGCAGAAAACACTTCGACGTTCAACGTATGATAAATAAAAAAACGGATAAACTATTTGTAAACATAAACATACCAAGAATCTCTGCTTGCTCATTACCTAAATATTATATTTAAAAAATCAAAACAATCCAACTAATTGAAAAAAATGTGTTACAAGTTTTATTAAAAAGGGCTTAATATAAACAAAAGAGCTTAAATAAAAAAAATTATCGTATGATACCATAAGTAAAGAAATCACCTTGATGTTCATATTCCTCGGAAATAAGATCCTCATTCAAGTCAAATAATGGAGTTGGGATATTTAGATCAAACTCAAAAATAGGTGTGGAATTTAGATCAAAAGAAAATGATGGATAACTAATGAAATCCATTTTGAGTGATATTTAGGCTCTTGGAAGTGACTCCCTATAGTTATGGATAATAGAATATATATTTATTATTATTATGATTATTATTATTATTAGTAGTATTATTATTAGTATTATAATTATTATTAGTATTATTAGTATTAGTATTATTATTAGTATTATTATTATTATTAGTAGTATTATTATCATTATTATTATTATTATCATTATTATTATTATTATTATTATTATTATTATTATTATGAGACATAACATCATCTGGTGAAATTAGTAAAAACTCAGTGTTAATTAATATAATTTTAGAAACACAGTGGTGTATCATGAATTAAGCAAAAACTCAATACTATTTAATGAAATTTCACTACATAAATTATAGTCAGACTAAACAAGGCCCTAGCCTTTTGAGAAGAAAATCATATTTGTAGAGTGACCATTAACCAACCAGCCCAAATCCAATCCTGAAAATAATAACAACCAGCCCACCAAAACAAATAAGTTTGTTTCTGTTTTTTGGCAGCACATTTTATTTTGTAGGTTTTACTTAAGAAAACAATGTAAAAAACTATACGCCTAGACCTAAATCAAAATTCATATCCCCACCACATTCCCCCTCCTCCTTCGCAGACTCAACCAGTTCTCTTCTCTACTTCTCTACGCCGCTTGATGCTTGTCGCTTGCCGTCCGCCGCTCGCCGTCTACCGTCTGACTTCCGCCGCTCGCTATCTGCCGTCCGCCGCTCATAATCATACGCTTGCTACTCTAGCAGCTTTATGCCAGTTCAAGTAAGTAAGATTGCTTATGGTTGTCCTCTGTGATTCGCTCCTCGTCAATCAGCTGACAAAAGAGCTTTGGAAAGGTCAAGTTGTCCTCTGTGAAAGAATGATGAACCCGGAATTCCCCAGCTTCTGTGATTCTGATTTCTAGGAGTACGATTGCTTATGTTTTTTTTAAATCACCGACAATGTGGTTCCCTTCTGTGATTCTGATTTCTGAGAGTACGATTGCTTATAATATCCCAGTTTGTGGGTAGTAGATAACTATAAATGCATAAAAAACATAAGTGTAGCGAGACTAATAGCCGCAAACGTCATTCGGCTATTAATT
This sequence comes from Limonium bicolor, assembly GCA_023374045.1. Classification (NCBI taxonomy): domain Eukaryota; kingdom Viridiplantae; phylum Streptophyta; class Magnoliopsida; order Caryophyllales; family Plumbaginaceae; genus Limonium; species Limonium bicolor. The sequence goes on along the minus strand of CM041777.1, from coordinate 69,304,492 downwards.
TTATGATTTTTATAGAATTTTATGGTTTTAAACCACTGCTTTGTCATTCAAAATTCACAAGTATAGATAGTCTTCACCTTTTAACCTGTTTCTGGTGAGTGGTACCCCTCCGTTCATTTTTATTTGTCGTTCTAAGTTCATGCAGTTGAATTAAGAAATGAGTTAAAAGGACTAAACTAACCTAATTTTTCTCTTTAATACTAATAGTGTGCTTTATTTTTCTCTTTAATAAATGAGTGTTGTCAGGTGGCTGACGTGCACCATTCTCTTTTTGTTTTTTTTTTAAGAAAAGAATAGAAAAATAAAGATAACCACTCTAACAAAAGTGTTAAACTTAATTAAAAAATTAATCTAAAAACTGAAATGCAATATTGTAAACCTAAAAAAATCTTGTGGTGGGAGATAATGAAAGTTGGAAATGTTTGTTGGAGCCAAAATTTCACTATATACATATTCTATTATCCATAAATATCGAGAGTCAATTCCAAGAGCCAAAATATCACTCAAAATGGATTTCATTAGTAATCCATTATTGTTTTTGATCTAAATTTCACTCCTATTTTTGAGTTTGATCTAAATAGCACTACTCCATTATTTGACTTGAATGAGGCTCATATTTCAGAGGAAGATGAATATCAAGGTGATTTATCTACTTATGTTATCATACTGTAATTTTTATATTTAAGTTCTATTGTTTGTGTAAAGTATTTTTTAATTATACTTGTAACACATTTTCTTCAATTAGTTTGATTGTTTTGATTTTTTAAATATAATATTTAGTTAATGAGCACATAGAGATTCCTAGTATGTTTATGTTTACAAGTAGTTTATCTATTTTTTTATTTATCATACGTTAAATATTTTTATCATTCTTATTTTGAGGAACTTCTGATCTTTCATAGATCTCGTCGAATTGTTTTCTAATATCGCTCTCGTCGAATATTGGTGTTGTTACTTTCTCCATCTCTGAGCAATCTGTAGGCGGTAGATTTAGATCGAATGGTTTTGTTCTTTTCAACTGATTATCAGGATCTTTCTGGACTTCACTCCCCATTTGGGAACAATTTTTCTTGTGTCCATAACTAAGCAAGGCGGGGTAGAAGATAATTTCTGGCTATAAAGAAGGGAATAATTAAGCAACACTGTCTCTTCCTTTCGTCCATATATAAAGGATAAATAAGTATTGGGATTGGTTAATAATTAAGGGAATAGAAAATGAAAGAGAATAATTAAGAAGATTAATTAATGACAGGAAAGCACCGGTTGAAAGTTGGATATTGGGAGTTGTTACTACTCCTATTAAATAGGGGTAACATTGGGAAAATGTAGTAAAATTTGCATTGAAAAGCTAAAACGACAATTATAATTATTCCCTTCTTTATAACCAGAAAATTATCTTCTTCCTCGCTCCTTGCTTAGTTATGTACACAAGAAAAATTATTCCCAAAATGGAGAGTGATTTCAGAAAGATCCTGATAATCAGCTGAAAAGAACAAGACCATCCGATCTAATGGAGAACGTAACAACCAATATTCGACAAGAGCAGAAAACACTTCGACGTTTAACTTATGATAAATAAAAAACGGATAAACTATTTGTAAACATAAACATACTAAGAATCTCTGCTTGCTCATTACCTAAATATTATATTTAAAAAATCAAAACAATCCAACTAATTGAAAAAAATGTGTTACAAGTTTTATTAAAAAGGGCTTAATATAAACAAAAGAACTTAAATAAAAAAATTATCGTATGATACCATAAGTAAAGAAATCACCTTGATGTTCATATTCCTCGGAAATAGGAGCCTCATTCAAGTCAAATAATGGAGTTGGGATATTTAGATCAAACTCAAAAATAGGAGTGGAATTTAGATCAAAAGAAAATGATGGATTACTAATGAAATCTATTTTGAGTGATATTTAGGCTCTTGGAAGTGACTCCCTATAGTTATGGATAATAGAATATATATTATTATTATTATTATTATTATTATTATTATTATTATTATTATTATTATTATTATTATTATTATTATTATTAGTATTATTATTAGTATTATTATTAGTAGTAGTATTATTATTATTAGTATTAGTATTAGTATCAGTATTATTATTATTAGTATTAGTATTATTATTATTAGTATTATTATTATTAGTATTAGTATTATTATTATTATTATTATTATTATTATTATTATTATTATTATTATTATTATTATTATTATTATGAGACATAACATCATCTGGTGAAATTAGTAAAAACTCAGTGTTAATTAATATAATTTTAGAAACACAGTGGTGTATCATGAATTAAGCAAAAACTCAATACTATTTAATGAAATTTCACTACATAAATTATAGTCAGACTAAACAAGGCCCTAGCCTTTTGAGAAGAAAATCATATTATTTGTAGAGTGGCCATTAACCAACCAGCCCAAATCCAATCCTGAAAATAATTACAACCGGCCCACCAAAACAAATAAGTTTGTTTCTGTTTTTTGGCAGCACATTTTATTTTGTAGGTTTTACTTAAGAAAACAAAGTAAAAAACTATACGCCCAGACCTAAATCAAAATTCATATCCCCACCACATTCCCCCTCCTCCTTCGCAGACTCAACCAGTTCTCTTCTCTACTTCTCTACGCCGCTTGATGCTTGCCGCTTGCTGCTTGCCGCTTGCCGTCCGCCGCTCACCGTCTACCGTCTGACGTCCGCCGCTCGCTATCTGTCGTTCGCGTCCGCCGTCCGCCACTCATAATCGTGCGCTTGCTACTCTAGCAGCTTTACGCCAGTTCAAGTAAGTAAGATTGCTTATGGTTGTCCTCTGTGATTCGCTTCTCGTCAATTAGCTGACAAAAGAGCTTTGGAAAGGTCTTGTTATCCTCTGTGAAGGAATGATGAACCCGGAATTCCCCAGCTTCTGTGAATCTGATTTCTGGGGGTACGATTGCTTATGTTTTTTTTTAAATCACCGAAAATGTGGTTCCCTTCTGTGATTCTGATTTCTGAGAGTACGATTGCTTATAATATCCCAGTTTGTGGGTAGTAGATAACTATAAATGCATAAGAAACATAAGTGTAGTGAGACTAATAGCCGCAAACGTCATTCGGCTATTAATTTTATGATTTTTATAGAATTTTATGGTTTTAAACCACTGCTTTGTCATTCAAAATTCACAAATATAGATAGTCTTCACCTTTTAACCTGTTTCTGGTAAGTGGTACCCCTCCGTTCATTTTTATTTGTCGTTCTAAGTTCATGCAGTTGAATTGAGAAATGAGTTAAAAGGACTAAACTAACCTAATTTTTCTCTTTAATACTAATAGTGTGCTTTATTTTTCTCTTTAATAAATGAGTGTTGTCAGGTGGATGACGTGCACCATTCTCTTTTTGTTTTTTTAAAAAGAAAAGAATAGAAAAAGAAAATAACTACTCTAACAAAAGTGTTAAACTTAATTAAAAAATTAATCTAAAAACTGAAATGCAATATTGTAAACCAAAAAAAATCTTGTGGTGGGAGATAATGAAAGTTGGAAATTTTTGTTGGAGCCAAAATTTCACTATATACATATTCTATTATCCATAAATATCGAGAGTCAATTCCAAGAGCCAAAATATTTTTTTTGATCTAAATTTCACTACTATTTTTGAGTTTGATCTAAATAGCACTACTCCATTATTTGACTTGAATGAGGCTCATATTTCTGAGGAAGATGAATATCAAGGTGATTTATCTACTTATGTTATCATACTGTAATTTTTTATATTTAAGTTCTATTGTTTGTGTAAAGTATTTTTTAATTATACTTGTAACACATTTTCTTCAATTAGTTTGATTGTTTTGATTTTTTAAATATAATATTTAGTTAATGAGCATGTAGAGATTCCTAGTATGTTTATGTTTACAAGTAGTTTATCTATTTTTTTTATCATACGTTAAAATTTTTATCATTCTTATTCTGAGGAACTTCTGATCTTTCACAGATCTCGTCGAAGCGTTTTCTAATATCGCTCTCGTCGAATATTGGTGCTGTTACTTTCTCCATCTCTGAGCAATCTGTAGGCGGTAGATTTAGATCGAATGGTTTTGTTCTTTTCAACTGATTATCAGGATCTTTCTGGACTTCACTCCCCATTTGGGAACAATTTTTCTTGTGTCCATAACTAAGCAAGGCGGGGGTAGAAGATAATTTCTGGCTATAAAGAAGGGAATAATTAAGCAACACTGTCTCTTCCTTTCGTCCATATATAAAGGATAAATAAGTATTGGAATTGGTTAATAATTAAGGGAATAGAAAATGAAAGAGAATAATTAAGAAGATTAATTAATGACAGGAAAGCACCGGTTGAAAGTTGGATATTGGGAGTTGTTACTACTCTTACTAAATAGGGGTAACATTGGGAAAAAGTAGTAAAATTTGCATTGAAAAGCTAAAACGACAATTATAATTATTCCCTTCTTTATAACCAGAAAATTATCTTCTTCCTCGCTCCTTGCTTAGTTATGTACACAAGAAATATTGTTCCCAAAATGGAGAGTGAAGTTCAGAAAGATCCTGATAATCAGCTGAAAAGAACAAGACCATTCGATCTAATGGAGAACGTAACAACCAATATCCGACAAGAGCAGAAAACACTTCGACGTTTAACATATGATAAATAAAAAACGGATAAACTATTTGTAAACATAAACATACCAAGAATCTCCGCTTGCTCATTACCTAAATATTATATTTAAAAAATCAAAACAATCCAACTAATTGAAAAAAATGTGTTACAAGTTTTATTAAAAAGGGCTTAATATAAACAAAAGAACTTAAATAAAAAAATTATCGTATGATACAATAAAGTTAAGAAAATCACCTTGATGTTCATATCCTTGGAAATAGGAGCCTCATTCAAGTCAAATAATGGAGTTGGAATATTTAGATCAAACTCAAAAATAGGAGTGGAATTTAGATCAAAAGAAAATGATGGATTACTAATGAAATCCATATTGAGTGATATTTAGGCTCTTGGAAGTGACTCCCTATAGTTATGGATAATAGAATATATTATTATTAGTATTATTATTATTATTATTATTATTAGTAGTATTATTATTATTAGTATTAGTATTATTATTAGTATTATTATTAGTATTATTATTATTATTATTAGTATTATTATTATTAGTAGTAGTATTGTTATTATTATTATTATTATTATTATTATGAGACATAACATCATCTGGGTGAAATTAGTAAAAACTCAGTGTTAATTAATATAATTTTAGAAACACAGTGGTGTATCATGAATTAAGCAAAACTCAATACTATTTAATGAAATTTCACTACATAAATTATAGTCAGACTAAACAAGGCCCTAGCTTTTTGAGAAGAAAATCATATTATTTGTAGAGTGGCCATTAACCAACCAGCCCAAATCCAATCTTGAAAATAATAACAACCGGCCCACCAAAACAAATAAGTTTGTTTCTGTTTTTTGGCAGCACATTTTATTTTGTAGGTTTTACTTAAGAAAACAAAGTAAAAAACTATACGCCCAGACCTAAATCAAAATTCATATCCCCACCACATTCCCCCTCCTCCTTCGCAGACTCAACCAGTTCTCTTCTCTACTTCTCTATGCCGCTTGATGCTTGCCGCTTGCTGCTTGCCGCTTGTTGTCCGCCGCTCGCCATCTACCGTCTGACGTCCGCCGCTCGCTATCTGCCGTTCGCGTCCACCGTCCGCCGCTCATAATCGTGCGCTTGCTACTCTAGCAGCTTTACGCCAGTTCAAGTAAGTAAGATTTCTTATGGTTGTCCTCTGTGATTCGCTCCTCGTCAATTAGCTGACAAAAGAGCTTTGGAAAGGTCTAGTTGTCCTCTGTGAAGGAATGATGAACCCGGAATTCCCCAGCTTCTGTGATTATTCCCTTCTTTATAACCAGAAATGCAATAATTGAGATTCCTTGCATGATTGTTGCTCCTTTTGAATTATTGATCCGATTTTCTACAGCGCCTAGTCATCGTCGCTGTTGTCGTACGGATTCTGGTTGAAGTTTAGATCTTTTAGAAATTCCGGGCTGTCGAAATGCTCGAACAGGTCCGTTGTTGAGATATTGAGTCCGTAATGTATATTGTAGACTAATTCTTCCACCCCGAGCTCGACTTCGAGTTTGCGATGGTGCCACTAGTAGTCTGTTGTACAGGGTAGCTCCGAGAATGGATCTATTCTTGTGATGTAGTATGTGGAAGTGCGATATTCCACAAATCTTTGTAGTTCTTGATCACGAATGTTGAAATCTGGTGGTTCCTTGCCGGCGGCGACAAGGAGACTGTGGTGTAGGTGTCTTAGAGGAACCCACCTGTGAAGTTTTTGATATATTGGTCTATCTGTGGAGTAAAAACGATGGTCATAGGGTTGAACGCAAAGGAGCGTTTGTCCTTGACAACCGTCGTATGGAGGATGTTGATATGTCATCTGGACTGGTTGTTGTTGTTGGTCTCGTAGTTGCCACTACGAGCCATATCTGGGAACGTCTGGTAGAAATTGGAATTCTATGGGAATTTGTGTGAGTTTTATGGAGGTATGGTATTTCAAAATCTTGTGGAGCAACGTGTTGTTGGGGTTGCTCTTTTGAATCTTGAATTTGAGCTTTCCAAAAGCTCGTTGCCATTTCGGTGGCTTTTGTTGAGAGGGTGCCATTGGTTTCTTCTTGAGGAAGACGATGGTGTTGCTTTTGTGTTTTTACTCGTTTTTATACTCTTTTTTTTTGGAATCTTGTTTTAAATAAAATCTTCATAATCCGCGTGTGGATCCTGGGCTAAAGGTCCACCAAATGGATCATAGGAGACTGATCCCGCAGAGGATGAATCCTCTTTGTCATCAGCCCATACCTTAACATCAGGTATTTGATTGATCTTGAATTGAGTGTATTGAAGGGACAACTCTGGGTTAGAGTCCAAGAACTTCTGGAACATTTCATTTTGTGGTGGAGATTTGGGCTTTTGTGGTGCTGGGCAAATGGCCAATGGTTTTGGTGAGGAGGTTTCTGGTTTTGGGCTTGGGCCGGTGATGGCTTGTGTTTTTGTGGGGCTAGGAAGGGCCTTTTGTGAGTCTTGATAGTCTTTGTAGGTAATGACTTTCTTGCCAGAGGTCGTATAGGCCTTGACGTTCTTGTAAGAACAGAATTTAGACCAATACTTGGGCCACCATTTGATTCGAAAGTCTCGAACCAAACAGTATGGATATGGTGCTGTCAAAAATTGATCAATCTTGTACGTCCAACAGAAAATCCATGGGATGCAGAATATGGCGAAAAAGTGGAGTACTTTTGTGTATTGTGGGTTGTTGTAGTGTTGGAGCCAATAGGCATAATTTGGTTGAACTGGTTTTGGTAAAATATCGGAAGATCCTCCAAAATAGCGCCACCAATCGTAGAACCATATTGGAAAATCTTTGTCACACTGCTCATGGAAATTAATGAACCATGAGTGTGTCCCTGGTCGAAGTAAAAGGAATCGATACCATGCTTCCTGGTAATCGACGTAATTGTAGGTGTTTGGGTAGAAGGCTACAGAGAAAGAGCGGGGCTGATGGATTGGTCCCCATTCTTTGGCTGAAACCACCTTCTTGATGAAACATCTGGAAAAATCAGTTTGTGAGGAATTTGGGTTGGATCTATGGGTCAGTTCTATGGATCTGGTTTCTATGAGGATAAGCTCATAGTATTTGAGGGTTTTTTGTTGCATGTTGGTTTGCCAGTGTATTTCTGGAGGAAATATCCTTTTGGCAATACTGTTGGCTATTTCTTGTGGTTGTGTTTGGATATATCTGGTGATGGTAATTTTTTCTTGGATTGGTTTGATATGGTAGCCATTGGGGGTATTTTGTGTGGATCTAGTAGATTGAAGTTTTGTGGGTGTCTTAGCTGCTTGTAAAAATGTTAGTACTGGGAAGTCTTGTGATAATGGTGCGTATGGATTTTGTGTGGTGACCGCCGGTGAGGGCGCAATTGGTATATTCTTGTAGGATGGGTGCTGCTGTGGCACCATCTGGTAATCTTGAGAAGTTTGTGGTTTCTCCCTCTTGGGTTGTTTTCCCTTGCTTTTGTCACTCATTTTCTGTGGAAAGAAGATATTGATTATGGTGAGAATCTGGTGATATATGATATGGTGATATATGATTTTGTTTTGAAATCTTTCCTTGTAAAAATTCGCGTGAAAGAAAATCTGGTAAGGAGTTATCCTCCCCTTTGATGAATTCGATGTGAAAATCGAAAGCAGAAAGAATAGCTTGCCAACAGGCAAAAATTTGTTTTGAAACTAGGTTTTTAACATCCTTTTGTAAAACGTCTTTTGCAGATTTGCAATCTATGCGTAGTAAAAAGGATTTGTTGTATAAATCATCTTGAAATTTTGAAATACATAGTACGATTGAAAGAATTTCCTTTTTTATTGTGGAGTAGTTGAGCTGTGGCCCGATCCACATACCGGAGTGGAATCGTACCAACTGCTCTTGAGTAAGACCTTTTGGTCTTTGTTTAAGAATTCCTCCATAGCCAATATTGGATGCGTCAGTTTCGACTATGAGAAAGGCTTGGGGATGCGGAATGGTAAGACATGGTAAGGAATAGGTATATTATTTTAGGGATTGCACAACTTTGGTGTGCTCTGGAGTCCATGGTGAAGGATGCTTTTGTAATCTGGAATAAAGAAGTATATATATATATATGGTGAAATTTTGGCTCCAACAAAAATTTCCAACTTTCATTATCTCCCACCACAAGATTTTTTTGGTTTACAATAGAGCAGTTGAGTTTTTATATTAATTTTTTTAGGAAAAATTACACTGCCCACCCATTAGGTCTAGGGAATTATCACTGCCCACCCATAAAGTTTGAAATTTAACACTGCCCACCCATAACATTCTGGACATTTATCTTCTGTCATCTTTTTCCCTTCCTTCCGTCATTTTAGTGTTAAGTTTGACCTGTTTACTTAGTTGACCAAACTGTAGAAAAAAAATACGACGCTCCTTTTATTTCCAAGGAAGAGTCGATTCTTCAATTATCCCTCTTCGTTTGGGCAATTCTTCCCGAATTACACTATTGCAATGCCTTTGCTTGTTCTTGTTCCTCTGGTTTGACTCGTTCTTCTTCATCGCTTTGCTGATTAAGGTAATGTCTTCATTACCGCATTGTGATTTTGTCCTACACGTTCATCCCCATTCTCATATCGATCTAGGGTTTGAAATTGGGGGAAAAATTGCCACCGAGGTTGACGACCTATTTCTGGTTCGTTTGTGTCGAACTTTTTATTCACTTTACTGATTAAGGTAATGCCTTCATTACCGCGTTATGATTCTTGTCCTACACCTTCCTCCCTATTCTCATGTCGATCTAGGTTTGAAATTGGGGAAAACTTGCCAGCGACGTTGTCGACCTATTTCTGGTTGGTTTGTGTCCCGATTCTCTGTTTATAAGGTTGAAGTGTGGATTGTTGAAGAAATAGGTAGCCAATCTACCATACCTTTGATTGGCAGCTTCTGGTTAAATTGTTGATATGTGAAATATGAACTGGTTCGCTTGGGGCTCAACTTACTGTTGCAGTGTTTGAAAAGGGGTATTAAATTACCCTTTCGATTATCTGCTGTTATGGTTGTGATTTTTTTTTTGCTCAGCAGTATGTATTTGATTATCTGCTATCAAATGGGAAACCAGTATGAATAACTCTGATGCTTGACATTTCGTGTTTGCGACCAGTTTGGATGATTGCAATAAAAATGGCCTTTATTCAATTGGCTATTACTTGTGTGCATTTGTCTATGTTGAAGCAAGCCCTTCATCTAATTGCTCCGCTTGATTGCGTTGAAGCGGTTTATGATAGGGTTGCTCCATAGATGATCTAGTTGCATGTAAAGAGTCATAACCTAATTGAAAAGCGATGATGAAGGCCATAAGGACCGATCTGAGTTTAATTTTGAATTACTCTTATGTTTGTGTTTTCGTATGATGTTCAATGTCTTCTTCAAGTGGGCACAGTTTGAACTCACCTTATACGAGCGATGTGAAATGCCACTGCAATTGTAGTGCTTAGTTGTTTTACTCGTAATGCCAGAAACTACGAGAAGTCGTACTTCAATTGTGCAGCCAACAGGTGTAGATTCTTTGTATGGTGGAGAGATATTTACCCACCTAACCATTCCCTAGCAAGGGCTTCTTCTAAACATGGATTCGAAAAGCATGAAGTGAACAACAATTGTAATAGTACTAGCACTGTTGGTTTGTCTATGTATGAAGTAGTCTATGTATGAGGTAGCACTATTGGTTTGTCTATGTAACAGCTTTATTAATGGAAAATGACATTGTATTATCTGAATTTTCATGGCTTTATAGCCTCGTCTATTAATGGAATATGACATTCTTTTATCTGTAGTGTAACCAGCTCAATTTTCTGTTGAATAATTCTACATTCAGCCTGTTTTTGTGATGAATAATTCTACATTCAGCCCGTTTTTCTGCTGAATTATTCGACTTGTATAATTCATGGCATAGTATCACATACTTCAGTTGCAATACATGAGTGGTGACAGTCTCTAAGAGATATTGCAGATGAAAACACTATCCCAAATTTACTTGTCATGCTACTTCAATCAATAGTCTTCCTGAAATGCTATAAAAAAATGGAAGTTTCTATCTCTTTTATATGCACTGGTTATCAGTTTCTATCAACTTTGATATAGTTGTTCCCCTGGGGCAGCTAATTGCTTCTTTCAATGTCGATAAAATAGTGGGCACTGGATCATTTGATATTGTATTCGATGACTGTAGCTATAAAAAAAGTTTTGCAGGACAAGAGATATAAACTATTTTGCAACAGGTCTGATTTTAGTTGCAACTGGTGTACTATTTTGCATCAATTCGTAGGTATCTTGATAGGGATTGGAAAAACAGAAGCTAGTATTGTAAAATTCTGAATAACTAAATGTGCGCTGCAATAGAAAAATTGTTGAAAATCAACAACAAGAAAGAATGACGATTGTTATTAGAAAGTCGTGGACATTACCTAAAGTGCCACTTCAATGCACTCCCCCTGTTCGTAGTATGCAGGACCACCAAGTATAATTCCTTATTATACTATGAGGCATTCACTCTCACGCACAGATAAAAGCTAAGCCATAAAATTGATGTCTACCATCAATGAATATTCATCCTTTATGTACAGATTTGCCAACATTTTTTTATAGTCCATTATGTTGGATCAAAATGTTACCCATGGGTACTGGAACATGATGTTCTTCTGCAGATACAATTAACAAAATATGTTGATTTATTTATTGTATAAGGTTGATACTCGACCCTTATCTATTAGTGAGTACCCATAGTATTTTCACTTATCACGCGGTGGGTTCACTCAGTTCAATAAGTTATCCCTTTTGTAGAGCAACTTTCTGATATTAGTATGGCAACAGGATAACAAAAAGGACAACACAACTTGCCATTAGACAAAGCACTAACTCGTGCATGAAGTTAGTATAACTATCACAAAAAGAAACAATTCACATAAGTCACACGGTAGTCTTAAGTTCACAAGGTTCTTCTTTAACCAGACCAACAATCACCATTTCAGTACAATTCTCTACCTTAATTCATCCCTAGAACTTACTTCTTCACCAACCTTTAAAAAACGAGCAAAAACAATGCAAAATTCATATATAATCTGCTAGAGTCGAGTTGGAGTAAGTGGCAGAGACCCCAAAACTGTACTCATTAGTTTCAAGCTACAAACAGAATTACAGCAAATAAACAGTTCTGGTAATACTTCAATACACCTCAAAATGAAAACTAGTCCGTCTCCACCCAACTCTCAAACTCTCATGCAAACGAACTGCTGCAGTAAAACTTCAATACACCTCAAAATGAGTAACTAACGCAGCATCCAGTTGTCTTTTGGCCTTCACACTCCTACAATATAATAAAAAAAAGGACACGATCATTAGGCACGACATAGTCCAACAAACATATAAAAAACTCAAAATGAATAATTACAGTATCAGTAGTACAAGTCTAGTCCAATACCCCAAATTGTAATCATGTGCAAACAGATAATCAACTACAATCAAATACATAACAACAGATAATCGAAAGGGTAATTTAATACCCCTTTTTCAAACACTGCAACAATAAGTCGAACCCCAAACGAAATTTCACATATCAAATCACATATCAACGATTTAACCAGAAGCTGCCAATTGAAGGTATGGTAAATCGACTACCTATTTTTTCAACAATCCACACTTCTACCTTATAAACAAAGAATCGGGACATAAACCAGCCAGAATTAGGTCGCCAACCTCGTTGGAAAATTTTCCCCCAATTTCAAATACATAACAGTAGATAATCGAAAGGATAATTTAATACCCCAATTAGAACAGCTAGTCGAACCCCAATCGAACCAGAACCCAAGCGAACAACTAGTCAACCTCGGAGGAAATTTCTTCCCCAATTTCAAACCTAGATCGACATGAGAATAAGGATGAAGGTGTACGACAAGAATCAAAGATAAAAAATGGGAACAAAAATCAAAGGTAAAAAGTATAGTTGTTACCTTAATCAAGCGATGAAGAAGAACGAGTCGAACCAGAGGAACAAGAACAAGCAGTGGCGCTAAACTTCGTTCGACTTGTGCCTTGTGTGATTTGTGTCTGATTAGATTAGGATAGTAATGAAACTAAGGGAGTGTTTGGTCAACATAAGTAAACAGGTCAAACTTAACACCAAAATGACGGAAGGGAGAGAAAAAGATGACGGAAGTTAAATGCCCAAAATGTTATGGGTGGGCAATGTTAAATTTCAAACCTCATGGGTGGACAGTGATAATTCCCCAGACCTCATAGGTGGGCAGTGTAATTTTTCCATTTTTTTAAATTAAGTTTAACATTTTTGTAGGAATAGTTGTCTTTCTTTTTCTCTTCTTTTCTTTTTTTAAAACAAAAAGAGAATGATGCATGGGAGGAAATAAATCATTACCCGCCTGACAACACTCATTTATTAAAGAGAAAAATAAGGCATTCACTTGGTATTAAAGAGAAGAGTAAATTACTCAGAACCCCCTTGAGAATTTAGGATATTACAGTTAACCCCCTTGTGTTTATAATAATTATTGGTAACCACCTCAAGGTTAAGGTATTTTTGACTACGAGCCCTCGAACTATAACTCTGTTATCAGAAAGTTAACTACGTGTGATCTATCAACTTAATCACATTAATAATGCCAGGCTGGACAACAAAACTGCTTAATCAACATCGTCTTAACTCTCTCCCATCCCACTTTAGATGCATTTTCGAGGCATTGTTGACATATTTAGGAAAATAACAATGCTGATTAAGTACTGTTTTTTGTTCAGCCTGACATTATTAATGTGATTAAGCTGATAGGTCAACACTTAGTTTACTTCCTGGTAACAAAGCTATAGTTCAGGGGTTTGTAGTCAAAGATATCTTAATCTCGAGGTGGTTAACAGTAATTATGATAAACACAAGGGGGTTAACTGTAATATCTTAAATCCTCAAGGGGATTTTGAGTAATTTACTCTAAAGAGAAAAATAAGGTTAGTTTAGTCCTTGTAATTCATTTCTTAATTTCTGTGCATGAAGGACAAATAAAATTAGCAGAGGGAGTCGAATACTGGGAGTTGTTACTACTCCTACTCCCTCCGTCCTGAATTGACCGTCCTGTTTACTATTTGGACATGTCGTTTGACTTCAATTTTTAACATATAAGATAAATTAATTTTAAAAATTTAAATTTTGCATATGATTCCTTACATCATAAACTATATGTTACAAAATTTAGTTTTATAAAATTATTTTATCTTATATGTTTAATATTGAAGTGGAAAAACGTGCCATAAAGCAAACAGGACGGTCAATTCAGGACGGAGGGAGTATTAAATTGGGGGGAAAAAGTAGTAAAATTTGCATTGAAAAACTAAAAGACATTTAAAATTAACAAATCAAAACACCCAAAGCGACAAATAAAAATTAACAGAGCGAGTAGTTACTAGTTACCGCATCTCTCTCCCATGGCCAGAGCTCGAACTTCTTCTCTCGTGTGTATACCCTTACTCCTTTTGCTATTATCCGCTACATGCCTTGTTTGAAGGTATCTATTACTTTCGTCCCATTAGATGGAATCATTCTTCTGGCTATGTGGTATCGTTTCACTTTGATAAAGCTATTGTCTTTTCGTTGTTTAACTGCTAGATAAAAACTAACTACTTGTTCAATTGCTCGTTAAGTTTCTTGCTTAGTATTTGACGTTTGATGTTTCCTTTATTTGGAAAGCACCTCAACTTGTACGAATTGGAGGTGAACTTTGTTCCAGTTGAGTCTATCGGTTGTGTATGATTTGCGATTAGAGACTAACATGTAGTGCTTGGAGGAACCGGGGAGAAGTGTAATTGATGGTCTCATAATTGCTGTTTGTTTTAACCTATAGTTGGTTTTGGCATCTGATGATTGAGGTTAATGATTTATCAAATTAAAACTGAAGATTACAATTATAGCCTGCTTTGATCCGTGTTCCTGAATCTGCTATACAATTGTCATTGTTATCTAATTCTTGTTATTTAGATGTTGTATCTTATTCTTGTTATTTAAATGTTGTGCTGTTATCAAATTCGTTATTTGGATGATTGGGCCTTACATCATGATTCTTCAAATGTTATATAATCCCTTAGGTATTTGTTTGCTGAGGAATAACCGACCCCGTTCCAGAGAGTAGACCTAGCTGCACCACTTGCTCATTCTCAGTCTGTTCGCCGTAAGGCTAGCCTGTAGCAAGGAGGGAGCAATGACGGCCCTGCTCAGAGGAATGAACAAAAGTCTGTTCTCTCTTTCATCATTGAAACCTCATTCGCCTTCCCTCTTTTTTCTGCCATCTTCTCTCATTTCTCACAGAGGAATCGCCTACAAGCTTTTTGTTCAAGGTATGCGGTGTAATGGAAAATACTGAGAGATTATCTGTTTACCAACTTGCTGATTGCTCAGTTTCTCAATTTGCATATCTTCAGAAATTATCTGTTTTCTTCATACTAGTGACATTATAGTGAACCTTGGTTTTATCTTTCATTTCCTTTGCAACATTACTTTCTCATTATACAGTTGTTTCAGAGCCTGTTCAGGGTAGAGATTTTGGCACTTTTTTCTTAATTAATTTTTTGAAACGTAGCATATGAATTCTTTGTGTATAAGTATGATATTCTAGTTGACTTTGTTGCTCTAAGCCGGCGACCTAGAGCCTCGACTTGAACATGGAACTCTAAGCTGTTGTTCTTGTTGTCATTGATCTCTCCAATGAAAGAGGTTTACATTTGTGATCCTTTACATATTGAAGAAAAGCTGGAATTAGTTGACATTTTGAGATTTTGATTTCCATTTGCCTTGATAACTGTTGCTTGCTTTCCTGAGAGAAAATGGCCGGTGCTTAAGCATATCTCCCTCAATGGTGGATCAAAGGATTTCGGGTCTGGGGCTCTGGATCCAAGTAATTGTGTCCTTTGCTACATAGAGGCTGATTTTAGAGGCTTCAGATATCCTTTCTGGTAACAGTCTCCTTTTTTCTCAATACGATGAAAGGGTTACAAATCTCAGGAAACACAATGTGAACTATCTAGTGACTTCATCCAGTTCACTTCAACTGAACACTAACCGGGGACATTTCATAACTTGGAGAGCTAAATCCCCTAATGTATGACCTAGCTCTTTTTTATTTTTCGTGTTCCATATAAATGATCCTTTCTCTCCCGTATATACAAATCCACAAAATGTTGCACTATTCCACAAATGTAGCCCTTTCAACCCCATTCATATCTTATCCTGTCTGTTTTAGATGTCGCTGCTTACCAGATCTGAAAAGTTTGTAAACAGAGAACATATCTACCCTGAAAGTGCTATCGCCCTTATGGGAGTTATTGATCAAAAGAGGCCTGAGACCCACTGAATCCTTTATGTTCAGCTGTAACCTGTTTCACATAATGATCCCAAACTTCACTCAGTAAATCATCTCATGGATCCATTTAAACAAAGCTGTATCTTCCTTCCTTCCTCACACTCCAGAACTGTTTAAAAGGAGCAGTCCTATTTGAAGTTATAGAACTTTTTAACTTATAGATCATAAAAATAGTCTGGCATGCCGCATACATTTTCTTGAACTTGTATAAGACTACTTTGTATCCTAAGAAAGTTTCTATGATTGGGTCACCAGCCCAACACATTATTAATCACAGCTCTGGTTTTTATAAGGCAAGTAGACAGTAGGCATTTGCTTGAAATTCTCCAACTTTTGTAACCAGCCCGCAGAAGATAGGCACTAAGAGCATCTACAACAAGGGTGGAATCCACTTTTGGTGTCAGTAAGACATAAAATTTGAAGCTCTAGTAGAGTGGATTTCACCCACTATTCTCTCTTATCGGGTCTTAGCTAAGAACTCTGCATATTCTGACGGTGAATATGTGGGAGAGTTATTTTTCTTCCTTTTTCTCTTCGCCCAAATAGTAAATTATGATCGGTAGCTTTGTAGGAGAGAGAAGATTAAGAAATTTCATTGTTGTAGTGGAAAGCACATTGGTAGAATTCTTGATTAATTAAATTATAATATTTCTAGTGATGTGGCACGCTGGAATGTGTTCCAAAATTGCAATGTGTAAGAGGTTGCTGTGGATGCTCTAATTGCCCAATTATGAGTTCTTCATTTTGGAGCGAGCTTATCATGCACGACCCTGCACCTTTCCTGGTTTTGGAACTGAGGTGTTTTATGATTTTAGAACCAAGAACTGGAAATTTGTTCTGCTGTTTGTGGTTTCGATTCTCATCCTAAATTTATGCGGTTAGTTCATTTCATACGATTTCAGCATCAATGAACTGACAGCTTCTGATTAACTGTTATATAGAATGTATGAATGTAGAACATCAGAAAATATTTTTATCTATAAATTGGTAAGCAATCATCAATGTAATTAGGGAAAATCAAGTATTGTGTTTTCTTCCTACTCCCTCTTTCTCACTCTGCTGTTGTCTTTTCTAAAAAACTTGTAGTTGATGTGGAATCTGATGTGGTAATGTGTCCAATTCAGAAGCAGTCGGTGATATGTTATGTATTTCATTGACAGTACAAAAAACTACAGGATTATGCTTTGCAATTTCAAAATCCTCAAGGGGGGGGGGGGTCTATATTTTGGTATCAAACGAGGATGTGTAATGTACTGTTTGCCCGTCCAATGATTTATGATTGAACTTCATCCCATATTATGTTTTTTGATCATAGCATGAGGTGTTGCTTTTCTGAGGGGGCGGAGATTACATGAGCCTATTCTTTGGTGCAGTTTGTTTCTTCATAACTGGACCGATTATCTTGTAGGCTGACTGCATTCCTCGCATATTGTCTGACTGGTTCCACATCTATGTTTGTCATATATGTTGCTTGCAGGACTGTCATTCTACACCACAGATAAGTCGCTGTTGGATGCATTTGCTCAGTATGGACAAGTTTTAGAAGGTGCGTTCTCCTGTTTTCTTTCCTCCCATATGCTGAGCATGTATCCTACTTCAAATGTGTTAATCTATTTCTGTTTCCAAAAATATTCTAGCAAAGGTAATATTAGATCGAGTCTCGGATAAATCCAAAGGCTTTGGATTTGTGACTTTTGCATCTGAAGATGAAGCACACAAAGCCTTGAGCGAGATGAATGGAAAAGCAAGTCCCTCTTACTCATCCTCCTGCTTTCCTTGGATTTTAGGATGATGACATCTCTTTAACTTGGTCCACTTATCTAAGTTAAAGTGTGCGAAAATTCTTTCACTGAACTCTCAGGCACTGCATGGACGTGTAATCTATGTGGACTTTGCAAAGCCGAGTTGGAAATCTGAGGGCATGCCTATTGCAAGAGGACCTCCTAAAAAACCAAAAGAAGATAAGTAGATTGAACTCCCTAGAGTTTATGAGGTAAGCTGTGCTTATATATGTTGGATTCACTCTACATATGGCCAGGTCAAACACTTGCAAGTTCACTTTGCCAAGATTCGGATGTCTACCTGCTTGAATCCATATCATGTTGCAGCGTGATAGAAAGTCCAGTCTCGTCCGTGATCGGGCTCTCTCGCGCCTATTTGGCCCATAGGTTTAAGTGAGGACTACCTAGAGCTAATATTGCTATTTTCGGGAGTGTTTGTGTGTTTTTTTTTTCTTGAAAGCTGCGCATATCTGCGTATTAGTGTAGCATTTTCAGATTCAAGATACCACTAATTATGTATGTTTTCTGCATAAAGTGCTCAATGAAGCAGTTATGATCACTTCACACATTCTACCGTTTTGACGTACTCTTTTGACTGAGCTCAGCCTTTTTGCGTTGCTCCTGAACCCCACCTTTCTCCATATGTCTGCGTGTTCTCTCAGATGTGGATACAAACAGGTGATTTCCGGAGGTATCTCTCAGTGGACGGTTTGTCCGGAGATTCAACTGGTGATTTCTTGAGGTCTCTGATAGTCGAGGGTTGCCTGCTGTTTTCTAAAACTTGGATTAGGATACCTCAGAAAGAGCTATGACTAAGAAACATACTTGAGCTAATTGGGTTTTAAGATGGGGCCATCATAACCCAATATTATTCAAACCAATGTTTACACCGCACATTGTTTGGAAAGAGCTCGACGTTGTCCTAGCTCAGTAGTTACAACACAATCGGGAGGAAGATCTAAAGTATGTAATCTGTATGCTTAGCTGTCATGTCAGCAGCAAATTGGAGTCCCTAAAGATGTGCAAAGCCTGGGGGTGACACTCAGCAATGTGTTGTTATTTGGTAAACCTTCTCAGCAAAAACAGTTTTGAATACGATAAAATTTAGGGAAAATTACATCGCCCACCCATGACGTTTGGCGAAATTACACACCCCTCCCATGAGGTTTTAAAAATTACTTTGCCCATCCATGTGGTTTCCACAATTTTACATTCAGCAACTTTTTTAATATTTGATCAACTTAAAAGATAGTTAAATGTTTTACATGGACGATGCTAAGGTGTTATATTTTTGTTCAATGCTAAATCCAAAGTTTTTTAAGGTTATATATGACCTGTGGGACCCAATGAAACATGAGACACGTTCATCGGGTCCCACGGATCATATATGAGCTTCAAAAACGTTGGATTTCACGTTTTACCAAAATATAACACTTTAATATCGTCCATGTAAAGATAAAAAAAGTCATGAAACCACTAAAAAAAAGAAAATCACGAAATGTTACTATATTTTTTGAAAAGTCCATGAAATGTCACTGTAGATGGAAAAAAGATAAAAATATCTCTATTAGTTAACAAAGTACTTTTAAATTTCACAATATGCCCTTAAATGTAAAAAAATAACAAAAATATCAAAATACAATAGAAATATAAAAAAATTATAAAAAATTTAAAAAATTAACTTTTTTTATAAAAAATCATAAAAAGTAAAAAAAAGTAAAAAAATTAAAATATCATTAAATATTTAAAAAATAAATATTTCATTTTTTAAAATTTATTAAATACCATAAAAAGAATATTGAGCTCTAAACAAATAATTTATACCAATTTAGTACCATAATTTATACCAAATAAGAACCATAATTTTTACTGGGTTGCTATTCGCAGTACAAAATTACTAATCACCGCAGTACAATTTTTTTTTAATTCATATTGACGTTGTACACATGTAATAATGTCATGTTGTAACTCTTGTTTTTTTAAAAATAATTTCTTGAGCGTAAACAGTAAAAAACACTCTGATTGTTACAAAACATTATAAACCCGTATAAAAGACGTTAAACCCCTTTTTAAGCGCATTTAAACGTTATAATAGTGACTCCACATAAGTTAATGACATTTTATGTTGTGTTTGACTAAATTACAAACATTGTTACACTTTCAGAACGTTGTATTGAAATTGCAGTTGAAAACGTCAATTTCGGGTAAAAAACGCTCGTACTATATATAGCGTAACCTCCCTTATTTTCTTCATTTCTCTCTTACTCACTCTCTCTCCTCTCTCTCTCTCTCCATCTGATCCTCCCTTCTACCTGCCGGAGCCGCCGCCGGAGCCGCCACCCGCCGCCGCCAACCACCGCCGGAAAAATTTTCCGGTGAGTTTTTCAATTTTTTTTTTCAACTTATAGATTTGGGTTTCCTGAGTATGAATTTGGTGTTAGTTTTTTGAAATTCAACATCATTTGAGCTAGATCTAGCATGAAAATTTCGAAAAAATTTTTTTAAAAAAAAGAGAGAGAAGAGGACTGGTGCTGCTCGATTTCCGGTAGGGCGAGCACTGCCACTGCTCTACCCGGAGCCAGGCGAGGAGGAGGGATGCTCGAACTAGAGGAGGGCGAGGACCGGAGCTGCTCTCTTCCGGTGGATGCGAGGACCTCGGCTGCTCGGAGGATGTGCGCGGGCGCCCGACGACGATGGCGATGAGGCCTGCTGCTCGAGTCTGGCTGGTGCGAGGAGCCACGGTGCTCGACCCCGGAGCAGTAGAGGAGCGCCGGTGCTCGTATCGGAGTAGGGAGAGTAGCACAGCTGCTCGACCCGGTTTGGTTTTTTTTAATTTTGAATGATTTTTTAAATGTTTTAATTTGTTTATTTTTTAATTATAATATTGTGAATGATTTTTAAATGTTTTTTTTTTTTTTTAGAATTTTAACTAATATTGTGAATGATTTATAAATGTTTGAATTTTTTTTTGAATTGTTGTGAATGATATGATTATAAATGTTTGAATTTTTATGTTATGAATGAGGAATATAACAGTGTGATATTCGTATGCAGTGATGGATCGTCTGAAAAAAGCAGTGAGACATGTCACGAAGAGAAAGAATAAAGACCGGGGTGCGGAGCAGCCTATGACGGCCTTGTACCGTCGTCGTGCACATGCTCCTGGTGAAGGGCCGAGTAATCCTGCCCCCCGCATGGAAGCAACACGCCATTCATCTTTCCATCCGGGTCAATCTTCCAACGACCCGGCGTTTCAAGTACCAGCACCACCAATGGTAGCGGAGGATGACTCGGCGGTGTTCAATATACCGAGGAGACGCATGCCAGTGTTGTCATCATCCAATAGTGCTTTTTCTGACAGATCACTGCACAGCTCTAGCTACAATATCTCGGGGGAATCAAGCCACCAGACTGCTCCGTCAGGCGGTGGTAGTTCATCACGTCCACCACGCTCATCACCTGCCCGTGCTGTTGAGGACCATGTGATGACTGAGCGTTCGCCACATGCTGATGACGATGGTCGTGGTGCTGATGATGAGGACTCACCCGACGTGGATGAGGAGCAGGATAAGGAAGATGATGTAGTCATGGATAAGGAGGATGACACTGACGAGGAAGCAGCGCTAGCGATGGTTCCAGTCATTCCTACCTCTTGGAAGTTGACAGAGGTGCCAGTTCCTGGCGGTCCACTACTGACTAGTGTTATCACTAGCTTCGGGGGTCATGTAGCGCTTGACTTATGGACCTCGACTAAGGTATTTTCTCTATCTTCTCCTGTATTTGATCATTTAATATCATTAATATCATACTACGTTTTGTAAGTGTTAAATATTGGTCATTATGTAGGATCGTGGGGTTTTGAGTTTCAAATCCCGTAGGGTGATGCTTACCTGCTGGCCAAAAGATCAAATTTCCAAACCAAGAACAAGGAAGATACTTGAGTATTCTGGTATAGAGCACCTACAGGATATTACGATGCCATACAACAATATGTCCCTCATCAGTGCTTTTGTGGAGAGGTGGAAGCCTGATACAAACTCATTCCATATGCCGTTTGGTGAGATGACGATTACCCTGCATGATGTGTGGATGATACTGCAAATCCCCATCGTCGGTCGTCCATTGATAGGGGATTCATCCACCACTGATTTGAAGGAGGTAATGGCTGATTGTCTTAATTTTGGGGCAGATGTTGAGAGTATGACAGAGGCACTGTGGAATACCGGTGCTGTATCAATTTCGAGCTTGTTGCAGCAATGTAGGGATGAAAATGAAGAGGCAATGAAGCAGGCATGTGGTTGGTTGTATCATCTGATTGGTACCACCATATTAGCTGGAAAATCAAATGGTCGTCTGAGTCCACAGCTGTTCAGTTTAGTAGCTCCTGTGAAGAAAGGTACCAAGCTTCATAAATATGCATGGGGAGCTGGTACTCTTGCATGGTTATATCACCAGCTAGGGGTAGCATCTCGTGCCGGCTCCAGTGGGATAGGTGGTTCTATGACGTAACTTGAGGTATGTGTCCTAATGTGCATCTAGTATATGATAACTCACTGAGTATTAATAATTGGTACTTCTTAATCATTCTAGTGTTTTATATGCACAGTGCTGGATTTATGCGTACTTCCCTACATTAAGACCAGCGATTTGCCCGGACTGGCGCACTAATGATGATAGACCTTGGGCTCTAAGATGGGTGAGATCTACCTCTCAAGTGCAGGATCATCGTTCACTGCAAGGATATCGTGAGCATCTAGATGCTTTGACTGCTCTAAATGTAAGTGCAGACGTTATATAATGAGTGGTTAGAACAGGTGTAATTAACATAAAAGAAAGAAATTAAAACCCAAAAATAACGTCGGGCTGCAAATAAATCCCGGTCGCAGTAGTATAGTGAAAATGTAAGCAACCGGATGTCGAACCGTGGGACTAATGTACATATAATAGTACCTAAGCGTGTCACAAGAGGGGGGATTAATTGACTTGTAAAATAAATAAAAAGAAAAGATAAAAAAAACTAAGTTGACAGATAAATAAAATGGAACTCTGGGTCAGGTTAATATAATCTGCATAATTAAGCTATCTCTACTGGTTTAATAATTTGGCAAGGTTCCTGTAAATATCTTAAGGACTAAGTCATAGCCTCATAAGAACTCGTTCACCTGTAATGCAAGGTTCTAATCAAGGTTCAAGCAAAAGCCTGCGAACGGCAGAGGAGTATTTGAGGAATTACATTTGCAACTGAATACTAACTCATTAAATCATAATAAAGCTTCCTCCAGTTTTACGCTTTAATTAACCTGTCTATTTATCACCTGGTCTGATCAAAAATAGACTTAGTAGAGCAATTTAATAAATTCGCGAGATTTATTAGAAAGGCGAGATGACCTTTAAAACGTAACAAACTGTATATAAATAAACCAGTAGAAATATTGCATAATTAATACAGATACATAATAACTATTCCCAGAGTAAACGTAAACTAGCCTAACATATTAAATAGATAGATAGAGACGAGAGTAATAGAAATCATCCGTAATCACTCCGTCTCACTCTGCTATTTTGTGTACGTAGGGCTAGAGGTGAATTTGGTGGACTGAAAAATAAAATGGAGAAGGCGGGAGAAGAGAAATGAGATGGTGGTGAAGTGGTCGTGGATCGATTGGTGAATTCGTGTGTGATTTATGGGGTGAAGCTCGTGGGTTTAAATAGGGAAAGGAAAAGGCAAAGGCAGCAGATAAGGAACGCGTGAATGGATTGAGCTCATTGATTGCTCACTGATTGAAGCATTGATTGCAGGGGACAGGAGTTGGAGACGGGGAGCGAAATAAGGTAGGCGGAGTAGATAGATATGGCAGTGGACGAGTTGCAGACAGGGCGGAGCCAAGTTGCAGAGAACGACCGTCGAAGAATAAACTAGTCGCGACTAAAATTAGTCACAACCGCCTCGTCAACCGCCCCCTGTCCGCCAGGCGGTTCCATGTCTCTTGTCCGCCACTTAGGGGGCGGTAGCCTGTGTCTCGTCCGCCTCCCTTTGAGGCGGTAGCCTCTCTTCCTGTCCGCAAATGAACCAGGCGGTAGCCTGTGTCTCGTCCGCCTGATAAGGAGGCGGTCTCCTCTGTGCCGTCCGCCAGTTATCAGGTGGTAGCCTGAGTCATGTCCTCCTCGCGGTTACATGTGTGGTGACCGCCCAAAATGAGGCGGTAGCCTGTCTGTTGTCCGCGAGGCGGTTGCGCCACTCTAGTCCGCCAGTTATCGCGACGTCGCAGTGTGACTTATTCCTTCCAACTTCGACCGGCTCTAGATTCTTCGTTTGGGCTCCGTTTTCCGAGCCGTTTGCGTCTATGTGTTCGTCTCTTTATCTACTTTAGTCCCAGCTTGGTTTTCCTCATGTTAAACCAATAAATTAGTGAGATAATAATAAAACATAAACTAGAGGAAAACTAACCGAAGTGGAGAAATGAGCAAGAAAAGTGTTAATATTTATATGAAATACACCTATAAAACACGCTCATTTGGACACTTATCACACCCCCACACTTATCTTTTTGCTTGTCCTCAAGCAAAACCACGTACCCAAGTAGGGAATGCTCAATACTAACAAATATTATTATGAAGGGTAGGATAAACATGATCTTTAAACTTATTGAGGAGTGTGAAAAATTACCAGCTGGTGGCATGGGTGTGCTCAGGGTAAAAAAAAATATAGAGTTTCGGGGTATGATCTAAGGTACTTCAATGTTTCTTTTAGGTGACTCCGAGAACTTTTACCATGGCCAACTTCTCTCAAGAATGGGCATTGAGGAGAAAACAAAAGGAAAAATAGATTTATGCATTTGTTTCACTTTTGCATAAGGGATGAGAAAATGTAGGCATTACACCTTTGTATTTAAGAACACTCAACTCTCTTTGCTGTTACCAATGGTGTCTCGCTAGTCCCTTATTATTTTGTATATTTTTTTCTTTTTAACAGAGAAGTACCCCTTAGCAATCCCTAAGAGAGAAGACAGAAAGAAACCCTGAGCAATAAAATCCAACCATTTGCAGATTATTTGGTCACACCGCATATAAAATGCTCCTCAAAAGTAATCAAAATTTTTAAAATTTGTACCATTTATCCTACAATTCATAAATATTGAATTGGACAAACGTATGATAAGGAGAGAGATTAAACATTTAAGCACAAAATGTCACCGAAAAGGGCACACTCCCCCACACTTAAATTGAACAATGTCCTCATTGTTCACCAGAAAAACAAGGGAAGGTTTCAGAAGGCCTTTTCGGTAAGTAGATAAAATAGAGATAACACAAAGATCACAAATAAACATTTAAGCACATAAACGCTCCTCTGCAGTTTTTATTTAAAATAAAAGCATAATAAAAGAAACCGGTACTCCCCTAATATTATTTTTGCTTGCGTTTATAGGAGTTCCCCCACACTTGAGCTTCAGCCTCAAGTAGCGTAGCTTGGTTGCGGTGTCCATATGGAGGTGCACCTGCATAAGACACTAGAAGCAGCCATACTAAAAACGGGGTTAAAAGTTAGCAAAAATAAAATTTAAAGAGAATCTGAAAATTAAAAAGAGCATAAAAGCAAAATAAAATAAAAGTACACCCGGGTTGCCTCCCAGGAAGCTGCCCTTCTTTAACGTCTTTGGCTAGACGCCTGCTCGTTATCCTGGATCAAAACAAAACGTTACCTCGGCATATAAAATAAGAAAATTAATACTCCACAAAATCAGGTGTTTGAGGAGGTATTGCCGGGAACGTAGTTCTAACAGAAGACCCGGCGGTGCTGATTTTTCTTCCTCAAATTGGAGGATGTAAACTTCCTCCTCTTGTAGGTGAGGCTCGTAGAAAGAACGCTGTTTGATATCATCTTCAGAGAAAATTAATTCTATAAAGGTGAAACTGGCGTTTTGTTTGGATATAATGGTGGGAGGTGATGGCAATTCCTTCTCTTCTTTTTCGAGGATAAAAGTATCCTCATTGTCTGGGTATATTATAGAGAAGGATGGAAGATAGCGGTAATTGATTTTAGAGGGAGGGGTCTCTATGAATGACTCGTCTGTAGTGGGGTGTTCTACCTCTTGAACTGTTTCGCTCATTGATTGCTCTAGTAGTTGAGCGATTCTCTCCAGGTAGTCTGGTTGATCTTCTAACCAGAATTGCTCTTGGACTATGAGACAATCCTCAAAATCATGAGCTCCCCCACATTCGGAGCAGTATAAATCCTGCCAATATTCAAATGCCTCTTCCATTGCCGTGTAAATTTTTTTTTGTGTTTTTTTGTGTATAAAACAAACTACAGAAAAAGATTAGAAATAAAATGATTAGAAACAAACATAATAATAATATAAACAAATATAAAAGATAATAAATATAAACAACAAACAAAAATAATATAGACAAAATATTCTAATAATACAATGAATAATCCGGGGCTTAGGGACTAGAATAAACTAGTCCCCGGCACGGCACCATTTTGCAGACGTTATATAATGAGTGGTTAAAACAGGTGTAATTAACATAAAAGAAAGAAATTAAAACCCAAAAATAACGTCGGGCTGCAAATAATCCCGGTCGCAGTAGTATAGTGAAAATGTAAGCAACCGGATGTCGAACCGTGGGACTAATGTACATATAATAGTACCTAAGCGTGTCACAAGAGGGGGGATTAATTGACTTGTAAAATAAATAAAAAGAAAATAAAAAAAACTAAGTTGACAGATAAATAAAATGGAACTCTGGGTCAGGTTAATATAATCTGCATAATTAAGCTATCTCTACTGGTTTAATAATTTGGCAAGTTCCTGTAAATATCTTAAGGACTAAGTCATAGCCTCATAAGAACTCGTTCACCTGTAATGCAAGGTTCTAATCAAGGTTCAAGCAAAAGCCTGCGAACGGCAGAGGAGTATTTGAGGAATTACATTTGCAATGAATACTAACTCATTAAATCATAATAAAGCTTCCTCCAGTTTTACGCTTTAATTAACCTGTCTATTTATCACCTGGTCTGATCAAAAATAGACTTAGTAGAGCAATTTAATAAATTCGCGAGATTTATTAGAAAGGCGAGATGACCTTTAAAACGTAACAAACTGTATATAAATAAACCAGTAGAAATATGCATAATTAATACAGATACATAATAACTATTCCCAGAGTAAACGTAAACTAGCCTAACATATTAAATAGATAGATAGAGACGAGAGTAATAGAAATCATCCGTAATCACTCCGTCTCACTCTGCTATTTTGTGTACGTAGGGCTAGAGGTGAATTTGGTGGACTGAAAAATAAAATGGAGAAGGCGGGAGAAGAGAAATGAGATGGTGGTGAAGTGGTCGTGGATCGATTGGTGAATTCGTGTGTGATTTATGGGTGAAGCTCGTGGGTTTAAATAGGGAAAGGAAAAGGCAAAGGCAGCAGATAAGGAACGCGTGAATGGATTGAGCTCATTGATTGCTCACTGATTGAAGCATTGATTGCAGGGGACAGGAGTTGGAGACGGGGCGAAATAAGGTAGGCGGAGTAGATAGATGGCAGTGGACGAGTTGCAGACAGGGCGGAGCCAAGTTGCAGAGAACGACCGTCGAAGAATAAACTAGTCGCGACTAAAATTAGTCACAACCGCCTCGTCAACCGCCCCCTGTCCGCCAGGCGGTTCCATGTCTCTTGTTCGCCACTTAGGGGGCGGTAGCCTGTGTCTCGTCCGCCTCCCTTTGAGGCGTAGCCTCTCTTCCTGTCCGCAAATGAACCAGGCGGTAGCCTGTGTCTCGTCCGCCTGATAAGGAGGCGGTCTCCTCTGTGCCGTCCGCCAGTTATCAGGTGGTAGCCTGAGTCATGTCCTCCTCGCGGTTACATGTGTGGTGACCGCCCAAATGAGGCGGTAGCCTGTCTGTTGTCCGCGAGGCGGTTGCGCCACTCTAGTCCGCCAGTTATCGCGACGTCGCAGTGTGACTTATTCCTTCCAACTTCGACCGGCTCTAGATTCTTCGTTTGGGCTCCGTTTTCCGAGCGTTGGCGTCTTGTTTCGTCTCTTTATCTACTTAGTCCCAGCTTGGTTTCCTCATGTTAAACCAATAAATTAGTGAGATAATAATAAAACATAAACTAGAGGAAAACTAACCGAAGTGGAGAAATGAGCAAGAAAAGTGTTAATATTATATATGAAATACACCTATAAAACACGCTCATTTGGACACTTATCAGTAAGTGTTTGTAGTTGCTAACACATTGAACCATTATTATCTTTGTCTTTCGTTGTTGGTTACATTTTACTGTTAATGTTCATTGTAGATTGATTGGTTGCCCTACGGTCGAGATAATGTTAATGTTCATGGAGGGCGTACATGGTATAGAGGTAACATACAGGTTTTGGGGTTGAATGAGCCATACATGCCTGGTCGCTGTCTACGCCAGTTTGGTTACATTCAGGATATCCCTGAACCTCCTATTAGACCCAACCCAAGGTCTGAAAAAGAGGAAAAACCCAACCCTACACCTGTGTATACTCCCCCATGTATTGTTTGTGGGAAAACACTCCTAAATTGCTGGTTCCAGGGTATACGCGCACAAATGCGCGGTTGCATGCTTGTGACCCACTCTACCTAGATTGGTACACCAAGCACACACACCCGAAGATCCTAAACCCTGAGACTTATCAGACCACCCTGGTTCATCGTCCAGATCCCTGTCTAGTAAGTCATATTTTCATAGTACTTCGTTACATATCACTTTTATTTTTATGTGTACTTACCTGACCAAGTGTGTTACAGCTACTGTCTGAGGCAAGTGAGCTTGCACGCCCGTACTACCAAGAGAACAATGCATGGGACTGGTCATACTATCGTTAGGGGATGCCAGAAGAAGAACAAAGGGCTGCAACTGATGGTCTTGTGGATGTGTTCAGCTCTTTATACATATGGGATAGTTACCAGCGCCAGCATGGTGCACCCTAGTGCTTGTCATCTTGGATTTGGATGTAATAAACTTTAGTATCATCTTGGAACTATTTGTTGTCTTTCATTTTTACTTGGTGTGTTAGACGCTAGTACAATTTGTTTGGATGTAGTTTTTTTCTGGTGGACTTGGTGATGGTGGAATTATTGCTGACAATGCTGGTGACCTTGTTGATGATCTGTTGGTTGATTTTGTGGAGGTTCTTAGAACCGGTGGAGATAAGAAAAACAGGGGAGACTATGCCAAAAATTTTCTAGAAATGCATCGTTTCTGCAATGCCAATCTGGGTGGTCTATATTCTTTGTTGGTCGTTGAGTGTTCTCAGGAATTTACTTGGTGTTGAAAAGATCAATGCCAATTTGGGTGGTCTAAATTCTATGTTGGTCGTTGAGTGTTCTCAGGAACGATAGTGTCGAAATGAAATATCTAACATGTACCAAAGATTGAATATGTTACGAGAAATGAAATATATCAAAATGTAGAAATTCCTAAGAAAGAAAAGATGTGTGACCAGCTTCAATCTGAACTTTCCGGAATGCCTTTGTTTCTGTTGTGCTTGCTGTCTGAGAGAAGAAGAATTTGGTAGAAAAGGAAGCCTGAGCAGATTATTATATTTAGCGATGGTGTGAGTGAATCTCAGTTCAGCCATGTTCTAAACATCAAGCTTGACCAAATTATTGAGGCTTGCAAAATTCTTGTGGTGGATGCCCTGATAATGTCCCTCCCGGTACTGTTATTGATAATACGGTGTGTCACGAGAAATGAAATATATCAAAATGTAGAAATTCCTAAGAAAGAAAAGCCCATGAATTCAAATCTGATGAAGCACATAATTAAAAGTCAATAACTATAACAACAAGTTTATTCCACGTCCAAACATCTACTAAAGATTATAAATCCCGAAAATTATAACAACACGAGAACTTACAAGATCAATTACGCAATAACCAATAACCTAATTATTTCCTAACCTTTGTCTCTCTATTCCCCGTGCTATTACATTACGTCTCATCTCATAAATTGGTTCTTGGTGTTGAAAATCATCATCATCGGGCTCAATAGGATCATAAATAACAAGTAATGGAATATGAGCGATGAAATCATTATACTCCATGTAATTCTCCATCATCCGGCGAACTGATGTATCATTTCGTACATGAATAAAAGTCCACTCGTAGTCGCCCTCCAGCCCCAAATACACCATTGTTGTTATGTTTATTCTGCCGAGGAGGGACTGTAGTGCTCGTATTACTCGTCGTTGTAGATCCCGGAGATTACTAGGATATGGCATAGTAACTTCTACGCGTCTGTGCCCCATTCTTCTATCAAATTGTGCTCCATGACGACCAAAAGTAGCTACATAATTAACGTGCAAACAGAAAGGAAACTCCATTTGATTTTGAGAGCGAAATGGGAATTAAGGTGTGAAGAGTTCAAGCAAGATGTAATTAGACAGATTCTGAGAGCACGGGGTAAGGAATGAGTATGTTGGGAC
The DNA here is from genome assembly GCA_023374045.1 of Limonium bicolor. Taxonomy (NCBI): domain Eukaryota; kingdom Viridiplantae; phylum Streptophyta; class Magnoliopsida; order Caryophyllales; family Plumbaginaceae; genus Limonium; species Limonium bicolor. Next base: position 69,274,246 of record CM041777.1, on the reverse strand, counting down.
ACTAATACCCACTTTTATAATATTTGAGTAACACTGACATGTCCAATGGCTAGTTCAACGGCTAGTTCAACGACTACTGAAAGGAAGCGTACCAAACACACCATGTGCAGTACAAAGTGAATTCAAAGTTACCATAGGTAATTACTTTTGTCAGGAAAGGTACACGTACCAGGTTACCGTTTGCAGTACAAAGTGAATTCAAAGTTACCTAGGTAATTACTTTTGTCAGGTAAGGTACACGTACCAGGTCGCTGTACACGTACCAGGTTACCGTTTGCAGTACAAAGTGAATTCAAAGTTACCATAAGTAATTACTTTTGTCAGGAAAGGTACACGTACCAGGTCACTGTACACGTACCAGGTTACCGTTTGCAGTACAAAGTGAATTCAAAGTTACCATAGGTAATTACTTTTGTCAGGAAAGGTACACGTACCAGGTTACCGTTTGCAGTACAAAGTGAATTCAAAGTTACCATAGGTAATTACTTTTGTCAGGAAAGGTACACGTACCAGGTTACCGTTTGCAGTACAAAGTGAATTCAAAGTTACCATAGGTAATTACTTTTGTCAGGAAAGGTACACGTACCAGGTTACCGTTTGCAGTACAAAGTGAATTCAAAGTTACCATAGGTAATTACTTTTGTCAGGAAGGTACACGTACCAGGTCTGTACACGTACCAGGTTACCGTTTGCAGTACAAAGTGAATTCAAATTACCATAGGTAATTACTTTTGTCAGGAAAGGTACACGTACCAGGTCACTGTACACGTACCAGGTTACCGTTTGCAGTACAAAGTGAATTCAAAGTTACCATAGGTAATTACTTTTGTCAGGAAAGGTACACGTACCAGGTCACTGTACACGTACAAAGTGAATTCAAAGTTACCTAGGTAATTACTTTTGTCAGGAAGGTACACGTACCAGGTCACTGTACACGTACCAGGTTACCGTTTGCAGTACAAAGTGAATTCAAAGTTACCATAGGTAATTACTTTTGTCAGGAAAGGTACACGTATAGGTCACTGTACACGTACCAGGTTACCGTTTGCAGTACAAAGTGAATTCAAAGTTACCATAGGTAATTACTTTTGTCAGGAAAGGTACACGTACCAGGTCACTGTACACGTACCAGGTTACCGTTTTTTTAACTTGTAACCTTGTGGCTAGTTCATGACCAACCTCTATATAAGGGATGCCTCCTCCATTTCATCTTCACACACTCTCTCTCCATATTCTCGAAGCTCTCTATTTCCTTACTCTCTTCCAAAATATTTCGTAAAACTGTGCAAGCTCTCTCTCTAAACATGAGTCAATCTTAGATTCCGATCATGAGTATGTTCCAATATCAAGCCCTAAGTATTTAGTTTATTGTCTTTGTTAATCATATTCGCACTAATATTCATATTTCAATATTCATCTAACATTCTCTCGACCCTTATTGCAGGAAGTGACTCAACCACTGATTCAGATTGGGATGAATTTGATGAAGGCGTTCCAGATCATAATGCACAGATGGATGACTACATGCAAGAGATGTATAATCGAGCTCCGGTGGTGGACACAGGTTACTTATTTCAAACAAACCAGGCCTTTAGGGGTAAAGAAGAGCGAAGAAGCGAAAGCTTGGGTAGATAGTGTTGGCCATGCCAACCATATCTACCCATAATTCAAAGTTCTCGGTCGGGCCATGATTTCCACATAACATGCGATAGGTATTGGAAACCACGAAGGACGTCACGACCTGGTGTCATCAACCGGCGCAGATCATCTGGTTCCAAGAAATGTGGTTGTCCTTTTAAAATTAAGGGGTATTACACAAACTACGGGTGTTTCTTGTAAGTGGGTAACGGATGGCATAACCATGATCTCGCAGAGTGGGAGAGGGTCATTTTGTGGGAAAACGCCTGACTGAGGCGGAGGAGATTATGATCGACCAGAGAACCAGAGTCGGTGTGCCCCCCTGTGCAATTTATTCCGAGCTCACAACAATCAACCCAGAAACGTCAACAACAAGGAAAGACATACAACCGGATACAAAAAACAAAACTAGTAAATCGAGATGGTCGATCTATGGTGCAGACTCTACTGAGTGAGCTAGACAAAAACAACTACTACTACGATTACACTACAGATCCAAGTAAGTCAACTCAGTATGTCTCAAATAACTTCAATCATGGTTTCATATTAATTTGATAGATAACATGATTATATTTCACAATTTAGGGGATCAAACACGACTTGGGTCCATCTTCTTTGCACACCCTACATCTAAATTACTGCTCCATGCGTTCCCGTATGTCATAGCATTGATGCTACCTATAAAACAAACATAGCAAAAATGCCTTTGGTTCAGTTCATCGGGATGACGAGTATAGGCAAAAACTTCAGCATTGCCTTCGCCTTTCTTGTATCAGAATCAACAGACATGTATGTGTGGGCACTTCAACAATTAAGGGACCTCCTCGGGCGGACTACAACTCTACATTTATCACCGACAGATGTCTGGCCCTGATGAATGCCTTAGAAGAGGTTTTTCCTGAATCTCATCATCTACTATGTCGGTGGCACATAAGTAGGAACGTTCAGGGGAAAGCCGAGACTTATATGGGTGATAGAGGAAGGGCGGCGGCTGCAGTCCGAATGTGGACTTCGGTTGTCTACTCGAGCACAGAGCAGGACTACAACGAGAGGTACGCATATTTCAAGAATACATACCAAAGCTACCCACGTTTCATTACGTATGTTGCATCAGTCTGGGAGAAATACAAGGAAAAATTTGTGGAGGCTTGGGTCAAGAATGTGTTGCATTTCGGCAACACATCGACAAATAGGTAAAATTGTTAATCTTGTAATGTTTAAGATAATACAGTGATTGTTATAGATCTATAAAACTTACTTAAACATGTGATAGGGTGGAGAGCGCACATTCTTCTCTAAAGGCGAGATTAAGGAGTGGTAGACACACTTTGGATGTAATCTTTCCAAAGATTAACGATCATGTGAATACAAGCATCCGGGAGTTAAAAAAGGATTTTGAGGCAGCCAGGACAAAACACAGAAGAGAGCACATGAGGGTTCCAATCGCTGACCTGATCGGGAAGGTTAGTACCCTTTGCTTAGATGAGCTAGTCAAGGAGCTTGGAAGGGCGAATTATGTGCAAATGGACAACTCAATCTGTGGATGTGACAAAGTAACCTCTCATGGATTACCTTGCGCTTGTAAATTAAACTACATGCTGGATAGTGGTATACTATGCTCGAAGAGGGATATACATCGTTTCTGGTATACCCTAAGCTGGGAGAAACATGAATCGACAATTGATATGGTATCCTACATGGAGGAAGAACAGAATAGATGGCGAGACATATCTTCTGAGGTAGCACAGTCAGATGATCCTACTCTGATGGCGAAATGTTACAGTCAAATCCAAAACCTTCACCCAGATATGGTGTGCCAATTAGGAGAGCCATTGGAACAGGTTGGGATTGGCAGACCTACCGGGCCCTCAAGACCAAACCGACGGGAACCTTCGTCTTGGGAGCGTAACCGACCATGGGCAGGCCAGTCAGAAGGAGCGCCATCAAATAGAAGATCACGTAACAGAGGATCATCAAATCCGAGTCGATTCCAGCCCCTTGACAACTTCCCATACTACCAGGATTTCAACCCCAACCTATATCAATATATGACTGGGTATATTGATGTTTGTGGAGATGGGAATTGTGGTTTCAGGGTCATTGCTGACTACCTATATTCAAACAAAGAGAGGTGGAAAGATGTCCGTGTAGCATTGTACAATCACATGAAGAATCAAGCACCGGCGAATGGACTATACAAGGCCATTTTTAACGAAGGACCGTACAACGGCATGTTAAGAGCGCTTCATTGGAATTCAGGAGAGCCAGCACCTCCACAGAAATGGATGCACACGGAAATGGGGTTGGCGATCGCGACAAGGTACACTTCGATAGTAGTTTTCTACTCTACTTTCTATGGGGGTGCGGCAAGTGCCACATACCGTCCGCTCGATAATTATACCGATCGTGATAGGCCAAGAGGAGAGATCCACATAGGAATTTGCCCCCAGGGTCATTTCATAAGGTTCGGCATGGTTCATGACTCCCCACTCCCCCCTGTCTATCCGCAGTGGTTCGCTTATAGAGATCCAAACACTGTCGGACCTTGGATTCATCAATTACAATCTAGGTTAGATAGTTGGATCAACGTTGTACCTTAGTTTTTCTTTAACTTAGTTGTTGTAACTTAGTCTTTCTTTAACTTAGTGGTTGTAACTTAGTTGTTGTAACTTAGTTTTTCTATAAAATAGTTGTTGTAACTTAGTTTCTCTTTAACTTAGTTGTTGTTTTACTCATATTGACTTAAATTTGGTTATTCAAACATCTATTATTTGAAAAAAAAGTGTCTCCCCGTAACATTCAAACTTATTCAACTAAGTTTGGTGAAAAAAAAATTTGTACTGCGAATAGTAAAGTATTTGCTATTCGCAGTACAAATTAATTTTAAGTCAAATTAATAATATAAACACATAAAAATGTAATATAAACACATAAAAATGTAATCCAGCACTTTTTTTTTACAAAAAAAGGTTCCTGTATTGATTCCAACAAAAAAGTAACTAGTAAAATTCGCTACTAATCAACTACAAACTACTTCGGTAAATTTACTTACAGATATCATTTTTGGAAAAAAAAAACACAGCGACACATCATTACATGTGTACAACGTCAATATGAATTAAAAAAATTTTGTACTGCGGTGATTAGTAATTTTGTACTGCGAATAGCAACCCCCTAATTTTTATCATACATTTTTTAATTATTATTTTCTATCAATTTAGATTATTTATTTCTTCAAAGTTAAAAAAATTTATATTGCTATAAATTTTTAAAACTAAAATTTCTATATAATAATTTATTGGAAATAGAGCGATTGACAATATATTTTCAAAATAATAATATGCAACTTATTATGAGCAAGTAATGATAACCAAAGAAAGAATAAGTTACATATTATTACTAAAACGTTTTATTTTACATTTCAAACAAGTTTTACTATTTAATATTGTAAGTTATATATATTCTCAGTCGCTCTATCTCAAATAAATATTATATTTAGAAATTTAAAAATTCATTATCAATATAAAAAAATTATTTACTTTGAAATAAATAATCTAAATTTATAGAAAATAATAATTAAAAAATGTATGATAAAAATCATGGTACTTATTTGGTATAAATTATGGTATTAAATTGGTAGAAAATTTAGTATAAATTATTTGTTTAAAACCCAATATTATTTTTATGGTATTGAATAAATTTTAAAAAATGATTTTTTTAATAGTTAATGATATTTTCATTTTTTCAATTTTTTCATTTTTTAATTTTTTTGAATTTTTTTGAATTTTTATAATTTTTACAATTTTTTATTTTTATAATTTTATAATTTTTATAATTTTTTTATATTTTTATTGTATTTTGATATATTTTTTAATTTTTAACACTTAGGGGCATATTGTAAATTTTAAAAGTACTTTGTTAACTAGGGGTATATTTGTCTTTTTTCCATCTATAGTGACATTTCATGACTTTTTGAAAAAATATAGTGACATTTCATGACTTTCTTTTTTTTTAGTGGCATTTCATGAATTAACTAAAAATATAGTGGCATTTCATGAATTAGCTAAAAATATAATGACATTTCATGAAATTTCCCAAATTTATACTATCGAACTGTTTTTATTATCTGCTTGCACGTTCCGTCGCTTGGGATAAGAAGAATTGAAGCATAATAAATGTACACGAGCTTTACAAATTATATAGTTGCACTGATAAAGTATACGCTTTATGACATACAGGGAGAATATATGACTAAAATAAAAGATTGTCTCCTTAATATTACCTTTTCCTTTTCTCAAAGATTTTTTTTTCTGAAAGTATTTAAGTACGTGATTGTTAAAATGCTCCTTTTAAGTTTTTACCAGGTTTTCTTTAATACTTTTAACAAATGTACCAATTATTCAACTCTCTTTTATTATTAAAACTCGGTTAATCAAAGTAACAATCCATATGGAGTCCTTGTGTTTGACATTAAATTAATTATCCTATTTACGCGAAACAGTATTACGTAGTAGCCCACTATAAGTGGGCCGCCCATTATTGTTAGTTCTATAAGCCCAATGTTATAGTCTGCTCTTTTACAATTCTGTATAATTATTTCATCCATTTATTCAATATTACTTTTTTGTGGTGTTTGCTTAAGGCACAACCTAACATAGCTGGAGCTATATAGCATAGAAAACTTACCTACACATAATCAACTATCAACTTGTGGCTCATATTTTACGAGAAGTTGAATTACATCCATTGCTTCCACGTTAGAGAGGTAGTTCTCTATCATCTCCTTCACATCTTCATTGTTCCTTATGAACATTTGGCTCTAATATGGCCCCGGATGACGAAACTGTGTCGCTCTAAAGGTTATCGAAGTAGCATGAACCATCTGTCACCTTCATCAAGGCTAGATTCTACCAAAAATTGAAAAACTTGGTGTCGATGTTATTGGTGATAGTAAGACGTATTGTTTTGCTCTCAGGTGTAGGTTTAAAAGAAAAACCACACACATTGAAGGACGGTGTGTAGAGTACAAACAACAAACACTCTACAAACATGGTTAGACTTAAAGTTAAAAGAGGAGATGGGTTGAAACGAAAGAAGAAATGTTATAGAGGGAGAAGGTATGAGATGGTTGAGGTGTGGGAAATTAGGAGCCTCATTTGGGTATTTATAAGTGAAAATGGTGGTGTAGGGTTTCATGTTGCAAAAGATCTACATTTGGCCTCTACGGGTACAATAATTACTCAACCAACGGTAAAAAAAAAAAGAAAAATTACATACCCCACCAATGACATTTGGTGAAATTACACACTCCATCCATAAGGTTTCAAAAATTACTTTCCCCACCCATGTGGTTTTCATCATTTTACATCCAACAACTTTTCTAATTTTTGTTCAATTTAAAAGTTGCTTAAACGTTGTCCGAAATTGATGAAACTTTACATAGATGATGCTAAGTGCTATATTATGATCTTATGTCAACTTCGAAGTTTTTTAAACTCACATGTGACCCGTGGGACCCAATGAAATATGTGACATGTTTAGTAGTCATGGCGTTCAGGATGGTGTTTTACGTCCTCTTGGTCAATCATACTCTAAAATTGACTCAACTGCCACATGAATGACTCACTTTGACTCGCCTCAACTATAATCTACTTTGTTGGTTGACTTTTAGAGTGATGGGCAGTTATCTCCTTTAACTTCTTCACGTTCTAACCTTGGATGCACCTTTTCTCATTGTTACTTCAATCAATTGGACTTACCTTTGCAGTTTGACTCGTACTGGCCTTCTTCAACCTTGATCGCCTTGATTATCAGAGTTGGTCATATGTGAACATGTGTAGAAGTTATTTCCTAGTATTTCTCCACGTTTTATCATTAGAGGTTCACCTTCTAGCTTCTGGAACATTCCAAGAGAATCTTATATTGCAGCACAACTTCTTCTGTCATCTAGACTTATTTTGATACCATTATCAGCAAAACCAAAGGTTCCAACAATATGTATAATAAACTTAAGAAATTAAAAATTACACTGAATACTTTTTAATTATATACTACCTCTTTTTTTTGGAAAATAGACGATCTAATAAACTGTAACTCATAAGAGTTGTCATTGTGACGTGGCGTAAACTTTTCAAACCTCAATGACATATGATAAACTACATACGTCTTAGTAATATGATATAAACTTTTCAAACCTTAATAGCATATGGTGAATTTCATTAAGCTTCAATGACATAATATGAATTTTTTAAACTTCAATAACATAGAGTAAATACATCAAACCTAAATAAACCTAAATAACATTTGGTGAAATTTCTCTTTCATCCTCCTTACTCCTATTCCATTCACTAGTCACTAATAGACATCTAACTCCTTCAACACTTGTGCCCGTAAGTGCTCCTCTTGACCTTGTAGTACAAGTCATGTGTTGGTAAGAAATTATCTTTATCTTCACTACAAGGAAAAGGCTAGTTTGCTACCGACGCAATTGGTAGCGATAATAGTGAAATGGGTAGCTAAATAGAACAGGCTACTGCTTTTGTTCATTTGCTACCGGAGTTTGGCGGTGGGTAAACCCTTGGTGGCGAAATTGATTTTCGCTACCGTTTTTTGGTAAAACAGACCTCATCATACCAATGGTATTCAGACTAGCGCCCTTAAAATGTGCACACATCAGGAATCGATCCTGCGACGTGTGGGCAGGATAGCTATTACCTTAACCATTGAGCCATGATAGTTATTCACAACATATATACATACTACATGTATATATTGAAAGTTTGATACTCTAAATATAAATCAAAATTTTGATCGAGATATGATCAAACCTTGGATATGTAAAAAATAATAAAATAGATGTTGATATTTTAATTTACATAATATTACAACATTAATTTTGTACAGTCAAAATAATAAAAATAAAAGTGTATGTTGGCTTTAAATTGTATAAAATTAAAAACTAAACATATATATACATTTACAAAATCTTTAAACATTTAAAATTATATTTATAGTTTGTATTTGTTTTACAAATTTTAACCACCACGTCAACTAATTTGAATTGTTATTATTTATTGTATTTTTATATTTTACTAATTTATGTGATTTTTGAAAACTAAAAGAATTATATAGTAAAATGTATAAAAGCTACACAAATTTTTAAATTTATATACAAATATATCATTTACTAATATAAATTATTTTGAAAACTAATTTATATTAATTTTGCAAATTTTAACCAACATATGTACTAGTTTAAATTATTATTACATGTACTCTATTTTATAATTTATTAATACGTGCGATACTTTGAAAATTAAAAATATTATAAGTATCAAAAATATATTATGTTACATATATCTTATATGATAAATAAATTTATGTAGTGGTATATAGTTTTAATTAATTTTCATGAATTAGAAATTTTTTGTTTACTTAAAGTTCTATTTAAATTCCGGTAGTTAAAAGGTAAGAAGTAAAATATACTAAAGTACTATATTGAAAAAACTATAAAAAATAAAATATTTATATAAGAAGATAATATATCCACTATGGTAGCAGCAATATAGGTTAGTATTCTGAATTATGTAGTATTCACACGTTTAAGTTATAAGACAATAATAATTTTATTAATTCTTACGAATATTAGCTATCATTTCTTATATTCTAGCACAATATCAACTGAAATTTCATCAGCATTATTAGTCGGTAGCAATTTTGAAACTTAAGATAGTAGCAATTTATATAGCTACTTGTTAAAAATATTTGCTATCATAGCCAAAATAGTAGCACTATAGCAACCATAATCAAGTGTTAGTAGCAATTTCATAATTTCGCTTATCTACATGGTCGTAGCAACTTTTAAGATAGTAGCTAGTTAGCTATTGATTAGAATCTTTTTGCTACCGTTGCTCAAACAGTAGCATAATAGCTACCATGGTTGAATTAGCATTAACCAAGTAGTAGCAATTCATTAATTTAGCTACCGATATTGGTAGCAAAATTACTTTTAGTAAAACTATCGGAATGAAAGATAAAATAGCTACTATTGATGGTAGCAATCTTGTAAGGCGGTAGACATTTAGCTATTGGCTAAAAGTTTAGCTACCATTGTTGTTGTGGTAGCACAAAAGCAACCACTTTGTTAATAACATCAAAAATCAGTAGCAATTTTCTAAGTTAGATACCAATATATGCATAGTAGCAATTTATCGGTAGCTAAAACATATTTTTCTTGTAGTGCTTGCTTACAACTATAGATGTAGATGTAGAGAGTGGAGGTGTCTGCATGTTTATATGCAGGGGCGGAGCCAGAAAATAACCTTAACGGGAGAATCTAATGAATAATTGTTTTCAACTAAAACTAACATAATAAGTTAAATATAGAATCTCATGTAATTTGCATATTTCATCTTTTTAACAATGCAAGAGCTTATAATATTATGAATTCTTCACAATCATCTTATAGTAAACTTAAATAAAAAACTAGATAATATGCATTATATTCACGCATGTGATCAATACCTATACCAAAGAAGAAGAACCAAAGCAAATGATGTGAAGTAATAGCAAAATGAATTCTTAACAAAAAAAAGCTTCAATGGGACTCCTCCAGGAAAAAAATATAACACTGCATAAAAAAATGGGTAAATTACATCCACACCTATGACGTTTGGTGAAATTACACACCCCACCCATGAGGTTTCATACTTTACTTTTCTAACCTTTATTCAACTTAAGAGATGCTTAAATGTGGTACAAAGTTGATGAAACTTTACACGGATGATGCTAAAGTGTTATATTTTGGTCTGACACAAAATCCAAAGTTTTTAAGCTTACATGTGACCTATGGGGACCCAATGAAACATGTGACATATGAATGTGTGTTCATTAAGTCTCACATGTCACACATGAGCTTAAAAACTTTGAATTTGACATTGGACCAAAATATAACACTTTAGCATCATCCATGTAAAGTTTCATCCATTTTCGACAACATCTAAGCATCTCCTAAGTTGACTGAAAATTTAAAAAGTTGTCGGATGTAAAAAAAGGGAAACCACATGGGTGAGGAAAGTAATTTTTGAAACCTCGTGGGTGGGGTGTGTAATTTCGCCAAACGTCATGGGAGGGGGATGTAATTTTCCCTAAAAAAATAGAGATGTCACTTGTACATGTCCAAGGTAAATATACAAGAAGTAGACCAACTACATAGAATTTGTACCTTGTTCAACTAAGGTGTGCACATCTTTCTTTCATAGAGTTTAAGTCATCTATTATATTTTTTGTATAAAAAGTCTCAGTAATTTCCCTAATCAAGTAGCTCTTAAGAAAATCATTATTCATGCTACTTGGAAGTCTTGTTTTTAGAATTTTCATTGTCGAAAATGTTCGTTCACTTGTTGCGGTTGAAACAGGTTGAGTCAAAACAAGTCAAATCAACCTATCTACCAAAGGATATATTTCTTATTTCCTGTTTTCTTGTAACCCTTTGCATATACAGAAATGGAACAAGCGTTTCCCAAATGCTCATGGTGACAAACGTCTATCTCATAGTGTTGCAACTGCTATCTCAGCTGAATCTTTTCTTGCTTTGAAAAATCTAAAGTATAAAGATTTGCCAGTTTACATGTATCATTGGTACTAAAGAACTTATATGAATCTCTAGGATCCAAAGAAACAATAAGTGATAGAAGTTTTATGGCTGACTCGCTAAATGTGGAATTCAACTCTTGCAACTGACGATCAATAGCAGAATATATACACTTCAACCAATAATGATGCTTAACACTTTCATTTTCATTCCTATGATGATATCGAATGATATCAATGCAAGTTCCACTCAAATCTGGTACTTGAATGTTGTGACTTTCATAAAAAGAAGTTACATTGTTCATAAGTGAATGCCATCCTTCATCTCTCATCTTTTGAATCAATGTCTTTGAAGTAGAAAGCATAGTTAAAGCATTGACAACATCTTGAAACTTCTTTTGTAACACTAGACAAAGCATGTCAGTTATCCCAGTGATTTCCTTCATCACACGCATCACAAATAAAAAATCAAATGATAACAAGTGTTTCAAAATAAAGTCTACATCTCCTCTTTGAGAAGCCGTTGAGCCTTTAGCAACTATGTTATCTAATACCACACCTGTAGGACCAAACAAGCTCATCGAGCCACAAATTGATCTAAAATATGAGCCTCATCTAGTATCTGCTGGTCTTTGTAGAAACCTGGTTTGTTTTGCCCCCTTTTCCACTTTCAAGCTCACCAAGTTCAGCTAGTTAAGATATTTCATTGAGTGGAACAACTTGTAGTTCATCATGGCGCTTGTGAGAAGATCCATTGACATTGACAATAAAGTTTAAATTCATAAAAAAACTGTGCACCTCATTTTCATCTTTGGACGCAGCAACTGGTGCCAATGATAAATGATGGGCAAAGCAATGCACATAATAAGCATAAGGATATTCCCTTAAAAACAAGGCCTGCAACCCATTCCATTCTCCACGTATACACACCCTTGACCATACATGCTCTGAACATCAAGTTTAAGATATAGAAAACAATAAGCTATTTCTTGCTTCAAAGTTGATGTAGTTGTATCTATGACGTGAATCAGATTCAAAAATCTCTCTTTCACATATCCATGGTGATCAACCAAGCTGATAAGAATAGCCATTTGTTCTTTTTTATTCATCTCAAGCTCCATCCACTATCAAACATAACTTTGCATCACCGATTCACCACCAATGGCCTCTTACACACTCATTGAAAAAGCACGTAGAATTCCTTTTGAACAACTGGGGATGTATATTTTGCATTTTGAGCAGCATTTGCTAACACAACATCACTAACATCTTTGTTGTAGGATGCTAAAAGTTTCAAGGAAATTTCCTTGATTTTTTAAATCTAGTTTCTCATCGTGTCCTCTAAATGAGCATGCCTGTAATGTAAGACACTTGATAGCTTCAACTGAAGTTTTCAAGTATAATCTATTTCTTGCAATCTGGTGAGAGGTTTCTTTGTGTATAACATTCTTAATGTGACAAGGCTGAATCTTAAAATCATCTTATCATCTCATTGAATAATTATGTGTTGAGCTAGGAGTTTTACCTTCATGGTTGACGAAAGTACAATCTTTGCCCTTGTTAACCTTTTTTTAATTGTTGAAGCCTTTGACAGTAAATGTATCAGATCCACTTCTCCCAATGGATTTTTTGTTAAATAGATAACATGGAAGGCAAAATGCTGCATCTTTTGACTTAGAGTACTCCAACCAAAAATCTATTTATGAGCTTTAACGCCTTAAAACATTATTTTGGTAACTTTTGAGGGTAATTTGGGAATAGAGACTTTATGGAGTATTTTTTTTAGGGATGAGATGTGTTCCATTGGGTTCAGAATGTATTTTTCCTTAAGTTGATCGAAAAGGGTATTTTGGTAATTTTGACCCAAAAGTTGACTTAGACCATCAGGGATATTTTGGTAATTTACCCAAGTCGAGAAATTGATCCACCATGGCATATGGACATGTATTTTCCACTAGAAAATTAATGAGCCAAAATAAGTAGTGGGAAGTTACCTTATCATAAAGACGATATCTTACCTTTAAACAAAAGTATCCTTGTGTCCTTAAATGAGAATTTATCCTTTTGGTGGTTATTTGATGTGCTACCAGGACTTTTATACTCTTAATTAAGTTAGAGAAACCATTTCCACTCGGCCTGTAATATTACATGATAAAATCCTCATTAATCCTTTAAAGCATAAAAAGTGTCTTTGTGTCCTTAAATACACATTTTATTCTTGGCTGGTAACTAAATGTGCTGGAAATATTTATTTAATCTTACTTCATATAGGTAATCCGTTTAAACAGATTTTATACTCAACATTTAATATTTACATCTTTCTTATTGTCTTAAAGCATAAAAATGTCATTAATGGTCTTAAAGTCATATTTTGACCTTTGATTTCTTTTTACTGTTTTCAAACACCTTCTTCCTCTTAATTAATCCAAGGAGATCAATATTCAAGGTTTCCAATCCCTTTTATAAAATCAAACCCTCTTTAATTCCTTGACACACAAAAATATCATTAATGGCTTTAAAGTCACATTTTGACCTTTGGTCTTCTTTTTACTGTTTTCAAACACCTTGTCCCTCTTAGTTAATCCAAGGAGATCAATAAAATCAAACCCTCTTTAACTCCTTGACACACAAAAATATCATTAATGGCTTTAAAGTCGCATTTTGACCTTTGGTCTTCTTTTTACTATTTTCAAACACCTTCTCTCTCTCTTAATTAATCCAGGAAGATCAATATTCAAAATTTTCTATCCCTTTTACCTAATCAAACCCTCTTTATTTCCTTGACACACAAAATTGTCATTAAGACCTTGAAGTCATCTATTGACATTTTGCATCCTTTTTTCTAATTTTACAGAACTCATCACTATTAAATAAGATTTGAGATTCAAAACTCAAAGATAAGTACTACCTCTTCTTGCTGTTACAGAATTAAATATTCTTAATGCCTTAATTGCCATAATGTCCTTTAAATTTCCTTTGACTATCTTCCAGCGACTCATTACTCCTCATTAAATATTTAGACCGGTTATTTTAAATTACATTCCATTTTAAATCAGTCTCCACCCTATTAAATTTTCCAACTCCCCAAAATTATTTCAACCCCTTCTAAATTACCTAGGGAGGTAAACTGATATGTTTTCTCACACACCTCAATCCTTCTCCATTCTAGTAATTGGTAATCTAAGCAGGTTCAGGAATTCTTCTAGTAGGTGTCGCCATCAATGCCTTCCTCCTGAGTGCTTAATTTTTGAGGAAACCTTCTAGGCGCCATTGTTTTTGGGAAGTATCGTGTTGACCTGGTGAACCATAGAACAATTTGTGAGTTTTATCTCGAAAAGGTAACCTAGACATCTAGTTGTTCTCGGGGACAACTATGATTTCTGTAAATGTGTTGAATTATCCGTTTTATTTGCTATGATATTTTGACACTGATGTGTTAGTGCTTTGGTTCTTATGATTCAAAAGCGTAAGTGATGGATTGACATGGTAAGGTAAAATAATATTTGATATGGAATTGTGTTATGATAATTGTTATGGAATGGTGAAATTTGAAGATCAGTTGGATCACTTGGTTATTATGGAATATAGTTTGGTATTTACCGGTTACCCGTGGAGGGCCCAGATCTTAAGCTTTAGTAATCTACTCCTTATAGTTTTCGGGCTATCTGGGGGGGTGTACACTTAAGGATGCTAGAGTGAGGTGGTGGCGTCGGTGTCTCGTGGAGAGCCCGACAGCAAGCTCCAGTGTTAAACTGGAGTGATGTTAAATTACTATGGCTTGATTATTATGAATTGGTTAATATTTAGTTATTATGGAATAATATGGTTTGGTTTTACCGATTACCCACGGAGGGCCCGGCCGGATCTTAAGCTCTAGTAATCTACTCCTTATAGTTTTCGAGCTATCTGGGGGGTGTGCACACTTAAGGATGCTAGAGTGAGGTGGTGGCGTCGGTGTCTCGCGGAGAGCCCGACAGTAAGCTCCAGTGTTAAACTGGAGGGAGGTTAAATTACTATGACTTGATGATTATGAATGGTTTAGCGTCAGTGTCTCGCGGAGAACTCGACAGCAAGCTCCAGTGAATAACTGGAGTGAGGTTAAATTATTTTGGATTGATGGTTAAAAATTGGTTGATAAAAAGCATGCATGTGGTTTGGTTGTCAATACTGAATATTTTGATGGTATCTTAATTGGTTATATGAAAGTGGATGAATATCATATGCTATAAGACCATAATTTTCCCACATTAACAATTTGTATATGTTGTTTCCCGATGCTAGTGTTACTTAGCTTTGCTGACTATTGTTTTCCTTATGTTGTTTAAAATGTGTTTTTAAGCAGGTAACAATCAGGATTGAGTGTGTGGGCATAGGGAGTGATCACCTAACACTAGGATGTCAAATTGCATAGAGTTAAGACCAGAATAAAACTAGTCTTGGAGTTTGGCTTATAATCGAATTTGACACTTTGGCGGATGTCAAGTGAAATACCCCTAAATTAATTTAAATTAATTTAGGGGATTTCTTTTATTAAAACTTTAATAATACTATTAAGTATTAAATTATTATATGGAATTATGAATATTAAATTATTATATGGAGTTGTGAAATTTATTTAGGGGTTTTCTCCTATTTAACCCTAATTATTATACATTGTTATATAGTATTAAGAATTTAATAATAAGATTTATAAGTCAATAAATCTTGGGAAAATTATTAAACACTCCAAATATATTATAAAGATTTTAGGAAGTGTTGGAACATTGTTTTGACACATAAAAGTCAATATAAAATTCTAGAAACCTTAAAGCTTATTAAGCCTTGCTAGAGTTGACTTTTTGAGAATGGTCAAACCAGGTCATGAAACCTATACCAATAAATAGGTTATGAAAAACCATGAAGATTGATAAAAAGAACGTCAAAAACGGATCATCCTAGCCAAAGTTATGCTAGATTGAAGTTTTGAATCAAAATTTTAAGAAGTGCCACGTGTCACTCTGTAGTAGGTCGCCCACACTTAGCCGAATTCCTTCCCTGATTTTCGTAACCGATTTCACTTCCTAGCCCTAACTTTAGACGGCTATAACTTTCACATTACTCAATATTTTTCCATGCCGTCTTCACCACTCTCTTCTCCTACAATTCCTCTTTCCAACTATTACTCATACAAGCCCTAACTCATTCTACATCGACGGGAAAGTTGATCCAAAGTTGCCAGCTTTCGAGTTCGTAACCCAGATTCCAGTTTTCATTCGATTTCAGGTAAAGTTCGTCTTGCCATAACTTCCTCGTCTTTCAACCAAAATTCGATTTCTTTAGCTCGTTGTAAGATCTCTAATCCCTCTACAACTTTTGTGTTTATGCCCAAGTCCAATTCGTAACCATTTGGGAGATATAGAGGCCTAAAGTTTCGGTCTTGCCAGCACATAAAATAATACCGAAACAGAGAGGTAAACTCGTGTTTTGTGACTTCGATTTCTTTCTGTGTGATGCGAGTTAGGATTAGTTCTTGCTATCATTGTGTAGATCTATGTTTCTTCTTTCTAATGAGCCCAAGAACATGGCCTAACTCGATCTAGAACGTATTTTATAGATCCCCGAAGTTGACTACTCGAACAGGTCGGTTCGAAAACGTTTCCAGAAAACCGAAATCTCTTTGCTCCGTTCTTGCAATTCCCGGTGAGTTTTCCTAAAATTCTTCCGATGATGTTAAACTAATCTTCATTGTCGACCAAACCCATGTTGAAATTTCCCCTATTATGCATTAGATTACGAGAATTTGAAAGATTAAAATTCGAAACCGAAACTAACCCTAACCTTCGAATTCAAAATCGAAACTGGATGAACTCTGCATTATAATTGGGGAAATTAGTATCAATAGAACCGCAATTAAATTTCGGATTCAATGGAACAAGAATCACTCGATTTGGTTCTGTAGATTGTGAGAAATTGGTGAATTAGTACTCGAATCGAATTGGGGATTTGCTGAAGAACTGGGCGTTCAGTGTCCGTCCGATCGGGCTTAAAAGATTGGACGGCCGAGATTAGATCGTGGGTTATAAAGATTGTTTAAGTTTTATAATATTTCAGAATTTAACCCTAACTTGTTGAATTTAGTTAATGGTCTTCCCGAAGGTATTTTGACTTGAAATTTTAACCATAGGTTCCTTATTTAATGTAGTTTATTTTGATGTAAATTATTAAGGTTTTGGAGTTTTTAAACATAAGTTATGATTTTTACAAGTTACGGGCTTCCTGGAATTATTTGGCTAAATTAAAAAGATATTTTTATGAAATAAAATTTTATAATATGTCTAAAATGTTATAGTTACTGTATATTAAGTTTGGGAATTTTTGGGTAACGGGAAAAGGTTTTAAAAATTGTGTTTGTGAGTTTTTCATAAGAATAACTTATAATATAGTTTTTTATGTAATCAAAAATTAAAGTATAGTTGATTAATGAACTTTATAGGTTGGGGAAAATATAATAAGACTAATTAACATTTAATACAGTATGTTTATAAATATTTTGGGTATTAACTTTAAGTGAAGTAAAAATTGTTACATATATTTATATATATATTTATATGAGAGAAATAAATAGAAACTTATATTCAATCAAGGAATTTAACTAAACTACATTTTATTTATTATATAATATGGAAGCTAATATGTTTAACTAAAACTAAGGGAAAATACTCTATTTTATAAACCTTAAATCAGTTGTGGATATGTCTAAAAGATATTAAATATAATTAAATACAATATAATTTCTTAAAGAATGTTCTGGATAAATCTTGATATATGTGGATATATATATATATATATATGTATATAAATACAATAAAATAGATAAAGGAAATAACATTCCTTGTGGGAAATATAATAGGGAGGATATATATATATACGATATAAATAAATAAAAGGAATAAAATACCTTATAGAAAATATAATATGAAGGAATTAATGAGTTAAAATAAAACCTCTACATAATACTAATAATAGAATACTATATGAGGTGGTATTAATTTATGGTTATGAATTGAGTTTTTAGTTACCCTTGAATTTCTAAGTATAAACAGTATTAAAATACATGTATATATTTAGTCAATGTCCACAATGTAAATCTATAATTGGGTTAAGAAATTAATAAGTTGAAATTTGGGAATATTTGTAATTAGTTTACATAAAGTGTTACACAAATAGATCTCGTTATATAATTAATAATAAAATAAATGAAATACTTTTACATTTAAATGTTCTTATTATATAAACAATAGTAAAATAAATGAGTTACTTTTACATCTACATGTGAAGAGGATAAATAAGTCTAGATTTAATTATTTCTTAATATTTATAGTATTGAGTAATAACTTAATATTTTAAGATAAAATCATTAAAAGGATTATGATATAAAACTATATTAAACTATGATTAGGAGATTAATCTAAATAATAGTCCCTAAGTTTCTTACAACTAGTTAAGCCATATAAATACATTTAATACCAATACTCAGGATGTGAGTAAATAGTTAAGTAATGTATTTAGTAGTTAGAATTTACAAGAAGGTTTGTAAATAGGAATTAGATACTTAAAATCTTTAAACCTTTAATTAGATGAAACTAGGTTACATAAGAGATTATATTGATTTACCTTTTGTCACAGGAAATATTAATGTGTCATTTGAATATAAGGTATGGAGATTGTTCAGAATATATTATCTTATTAAGTAATTGATAATTTCACTTACGAACTAGAATTTAATTCTTTGATAAATTCTACCTTATGCTAAGATATAATGTCCATCCTAAATACAATAAAGGAAATTAATTTATTAAGTTATTCTTTTGAAACCTTAGGTTTTGTAAACCATATAAAATGTATTTAAGACTTGAGTTTAACGAAGTTTAATACAAAAGGATTGTACATGGTCTGTAGAGAGAATGTGTGTAAAAGTAAACCAGTTAGGGAATTAAATGTAAGTAAGGATACATAAAAGGTTATCTTAAAACACCTTATTATAAAGATATGGTTAAGTAAATAATATACCTTGTGGATACTAAATGTGAGAGTTCGATAAGTTTGAGTTAACTATAATATGGTTATTTCAAGATGAAAAGTAATTTAACAACTTATGACAAGATTAATAGATGGTTGTGATTAAAGGCCATTCTGAACTAAAGATAAGATAATTGAGTTTAGTAGCTCAAATAAGTTATACTAAAATGCATCTACAACACTACGATTTCAGTATACGGGATGTAGATCTTAATTAAGTTAAGGGGGAAGACTTAGTTATAATGGATTATCTAGTAGATATTGATAAAGATACATAGTCAATAAATTGTGAAATAATAGTATAGTATTCTAAGATAAACCCATCATTGGTCATAACACGATGTATGTCCTAAAGTAAGAATAAAAGTGTTGAGCTTAAGAATTGTTATTGAGATTCTAAGATTGATTGGATAACGTATAATGCACTTATGTTATAAAGGTCTTTAATGTGGGAATTAAGGTTAAGTATGGGAAAAGTGGATAAGGGTGGAACAATTAACTAGTGTTGATAAAATACATTCCTTGGTCTTGCAACCTTGAGTAATACATCGTTCTCAGACAAGTCAAAGATTATACATAACATTTAAGTGGGGGCTTAAGGG
Organism: Limonium bicolor; assembly: GCA_023374045.1. Taxonomy (NCBI): domain Eukaryota; kingdom Viridiplantae; phylum Streptophyta; class Magnoliopsida; order Caryophyllales; family Plumbaginaceae; genus Limonium; species Limonium bicolor. The sequence goes on along the minus strand of CM041777.1, from coordinate 69,254,357 downwards.
ATAATTGAGACTTTGAAATAAGAGTAAGGAGTTTATTTAAGCGTAGCATAGGCTACGAGTGGTTGATGACGGATTACTTTTAATATTCTTCAGAGTACTGTTGATTGTTTGCGCAAGTTGATTAGAACTGCTACAACGTTACCCAGGTACGATTTCTCGTACTCAGATACTTTTGCTAATGGGCTTTATGGAATGTTTTGTACGATTTCTCGTACTCAGCTTGTTGTGTTTTGGACCTTATGGAATGTTTTGTACGATTTCTCGTACTCCGATCTTTTTGCTGATTGACTTGTGGAATGTTTTGGAAACCGCTAACTGACTTTAAGAGGAATTTCTAAAAAGGAATTGGTTGTGTGACTAACTCAGCTTGTGTGACTAACTGAGCCTTGGATGTGAAACTTACAAGGGTATTGGTTCCTTCTATCTGGTGCCCCGTTAGACATTGGCTGCTTAGGGTTTACGCTTCTGCCCTCTGTAGGACTGAGTGTTTTGGTATTGCTCTGGGTAGTTGGTGATCTAGTGGGAATATGGGAAAATGTTAATCTTGGTATTGAGCATGGATTATTTCTATTAAGTGGTGCACACACTTTTCACCGATGACTGAGAACGGGTCGGTGGCAGCGGAGGTCTGCTATACCTCGCCCTTTGTGGCAACTGACAGTGGAGGTCTGTTTACCTCGCCCTTTGTGGCAACTGACAGCGGAGGTCTGTTTACCTCGCCCTTGTGGCAACTGACTGGCGGTGGGGGCCATCTCTCCCAATTGAATTATTCCACTCTTGAGTATATTTGGTCTATGGGAATCATCTTCTGGAATGGTGGAGACATAAACTGTTTACCACGGGTTATGGTTATTAATGTCACTCCTGGTCCTTTGTGACTACTTAAGTCTTTCTCTTCTTAACCAGAATTGGTTCTAACATCAACAATGGATGCTTACTAACTATGTGGTGTGACTACTTAAGTGGATGACTTGGTTTGGAAGTTCTTTATCTCTATCTTTGTCTTGTTTTCTTTTCTCTTTAACTTGATTGTTTTGAAGTGCTTTATCTCTGTTTTACTTTTAAGAGTTTGATTTCAAGTTACTGTTTATTTTGAAGAGTTATGTTTTATAAGTTTGTTTTTGGAGGATTGTACCAGTTCCATTCCAGGGAACTGACTCACCCCTCCCGGGGTGGGCTGCTTGGTTTCATCTTGCAGGTACAAATTGATTTACAGGTGGCCACGAAGAGCATGAGTGATTGGGATGGGATTAGGTTTATGGAGAGCGAAGGTGTTTTATTATTGTTATGTTTATGTTAAGTTTTCTCGAAGTTCAGACCGTAACTTAGTTAATTGTAAAGGTTGTAATTGGTGAGGTTGGTGCCGGGTGTTTGGAACCCGATGGTCTGTAATCGCCTTAGAGTTTTATTTCCGCTGTATTTATGGTTAATAGGGGCGTTACAGAAAGGCTTTTAGTTTAATTATCTTAGGTTACTTTTATGTCGGGGACAATTGTGATTAATGTAATAAATGGGTCCTGATAAATTTCTTCTAAGTATAAGTTTTAATTGGATTACAAATGTTCTAAATTCGAATTTGTTAACTTATAGCCTTAGCGCCCTTTTCGGCGTGACGGTAGCACCCAAATTAAGTTAGTCTTCCACTGTCTCAAAAAAAACTCAAAAATTTAGGGGTGTTACAACATGGAAGACAATATGCTGCATCTTTTGACTTAGAGTACTCCAACCAAAAAAACTTTTAAACCAAGATGCCTGAAACCTTCGTCTTTGACCAACAATGCCACTAAAAGGGTACGCATGTTTATGAAACTGATAAGGTCCAGGTTTTATATATGCTCGTCTAATCTCATCTCATTGACCAATTGGATACTCCATAATAGGGGGTCGTAAACTTGGATCGCAAATTAAGTAGTCCATGTTGAGCATCCCTCACTCTAACATATGAACCTTTTCAAGTCGAGGAGATTTCAAAGGAGGTTCTTCGTCATAAGAAGGATTGTTAATAGAACTAGAAGCTTCTATTAGCTCATCACTATCCTGTTGTGGCTCATTAGTGCTATTAGTTCCCCTTAACTTGAAGAATGAATTAATTGTTAAAGTTTGACCATACCCAATCTAAAAATCATAAATAATTGATGTTAGTTAGGTAGTCAAGTTGAAAAATGAAACATGTTGAGCAAGTATTTCAAATAAGGCTTTAATCAATCCTTGGTTGAAACTTGAAAGAAAAAACTTCAAATTTTCACAAATTAAGAAATGTGTCTTAAAGATAGATTTTTCACATGTCAAACTAAAATAAATAAATGATCCACTAATTATACTAAATTTTAACTTTTTAATCTTTATGAATTTTGCACACTCCTAGTTTTGTTCTCCTAACACCTATGAACTATTAGTTTTACCAACAACATATTGAATCAAAATAACATGCTAGAGAACATATATTAAATCAAAACTATATAGTTTTATGAGTTTGATCTTTTAATTCAAAGTGTATCACTATAAGTATTACCATATTAAGAGAAAACATAATACAAAAAAAAAAGATGAAAATGGTGGTCAATCTTTTGGAACAATAAAATCTCACCTACCACCTGTGCAACTGGTAAGTTGAAGCTAAAACCGGCCAGATAAAGAAGCACTACAAATGGTTACCTAAAAATGAAGATCAAATGAAGAAGGTTGGACTGTCATTGAAGAAATGATGATTTCTGGAGCGTGTACAATATAATGAAGAAGAAATGGTGGCTTCCATGCTACTGGTTTTCCTTTTGGTTTTCCTTTGTGTGGAAGGAAACCAGGACATATAAAACAATGGGTACGACAAAGATCTTTACTTTTTTCTTCTACTAGCCTAGAAAAGTGAAATGATTACTTGCCATTTTGTAATTTATTTAATTCTTTTTTACTAGCATAGAAAAATGTAATGATTACTAGTTATTTATTTAAAGATTTTCATTACTGAAATTTGTAGAGAGAATAATTGTTTATTTTTTATATGTTTTATAGGTCCAAGATAAACTTTATTACTATAGTTTTAGTTAAGCTATTAATTAGGGGGTCTTAAAAGTCAACAAATTATATAACTAAGGGAAAGTATTATTGTTTTTGTTCTTTCCTAAAATATTTGGGGTGGGGGGGGGGGGGGGTTGCACGGTTTCATCCCTATGCTCCTCTATTACCTCTGCCCTAATCATATGTATACAACTATAAAAACCCAAAGAACAACGGCTATCCCAGGACATGTATCAACCAGATTGGAATCCTCCCTAAAAACTGCTAGTACATAATAATATCAACAAAGGAAATGGGCTTATATAATAGTCATCAAAAATGTCACTCTAATTACCTCTATAGGCGCACGACGTTACGATGTGAGAGCTACTGTCTTCTTCATCCCTAGGTGGGAGCCTGGCCGTGCGTCTGTCACCCTTCCACCTTCGCTGTCAGTCAGTCCTAACACTAGTTCCCTCTTCCTTCCTCATACGCCATTTCCAGTCTTTCCGTCCCCTCGTCTTCTCCTCCTTCAACAAATACTCCCTTAGCCACACCACATAAGGTGTGTAATCATGTTGTTTTCGTCTTTTGCCGCCACCGCACCCATACAACCGTCCTCTTGCATGCCCCCTCTCAATCAACTCATAATCTTTTGCTTATACGCTTCCATTGTCATCATTACGATCTCCAAATCTCACAACCCAAAGAGTAGATATTTACCCCGATTGACACTAACTGCCCAACAACTTCAACCTTCTTTTCTAGTCCTTCAAAAAAATAGTACCTCAGTGATCATGTCTATCTTGGACCTTAATGTTACCATATTGATGGTCAATATTTCTAACTGGTAGATTTTTCCACCAATGTCATATGGGCCCCTCAATTCTGCGTATTACTCTCACCCATACTTGGGAACCCTTTGGCTCTTTCAAAATCGGCAAAGTCAACCCATTCACCTTCGCCATTGAATTCAAGGAGCTTACTAACATGTATGAAGTTTTTTTCAGGGGACCATGGCTGGTTGATGGTGCCCTCTTCGCCCTTCAAAAACTCCAACCGGGTGTCGCATTTGACGAACACCAGTTCGATTCGATTCTGTGCTGGATTAGAATTTACAGTGTGCCACACATGCACTTTAATCTTCAGTTTGAAGCAAAGGCAGGGGAAATGTTGGGAGTTTTCACTGACATAATGGAAGATCCGGAGCTCTTTAACTATGAGTTCCTGTGTGTTAGAGTTCTCCTCAACATCAATCGTCCAATTTTGTGTTCTCTTCCAATGATGATCAAAGGTAAATTTATGGTCTTCTCCATCTCAGTTGATAACATGCCCTTCATATGTAGGAAGTGCGATGTTTTCACTCATAAAACTAGCTTATGCCCAAGCCCGATCTCCACCAACCCTGAATGCCCAAAGCCGTTTAGTATGTCCCAGTCCTCTGAAACTCGACTTGCGTCATTTTGGTCAAAGATCTCAACCAAGTCGGAATCCTTGATTATAGCTGCGGTGTGCCAGGGAATTCAAACTCCTCCATCTCCACTAACCTCACACTTGCATTGGGTAGCCCGTCCAACACCCTCACTTTTAAAAATCAATTAAAGAAGTCGTGCATCACCATGGATCAGGACCCATCCCTTTCCTTGTCTCTTGGCCCTTCATCTCTACCCAGAAGATGTGAAAGTCTATCGAGTTATCATGATCAGGAGCATGAGAGATGGGACGGGGATTGCGTGACTCCTAATTTTAGAGGTAAAAGAGTTCCCTCTTCTCCCATCAGTTTCATCCCATATCCACCGAAACCAAAGAGGCTGAAGGGGTGAAAGATCACTAAATGAATGGGTGACGATGCTTCTCTGAAGAAATATCCATAAGACTTGGTCTCTAATTACCGTTTCCTACGTCCTCTCTAAATTGTTCATGCATGTTAGTTTAGTTAGCTTGTTTAGCCCTCTAGAATGTTGTAGTCCAATCTAATATTGCTATTGCTAAAATCTTTCTTTTTTTCACCCTGATCACAAATACAATCTTCTTTTAGTTTGGATCTTTTGATGTTTAATGACCTCGTAGTCATTGTTACCTTGGAGTTGCCTATGTCACACTCTTTATGGTTACTCTGCTGATTTTAATCATCCATGTTCTAATATTTAGCAATATATATATATCTGCTATGCTTTGCTTCGAAAAACAATGTCAATCCTTTAAATTCCCAAGAAAGAGAACACATTGCCATCTAGAATAATAGCTGATTGTAAGTATTCTTTTTTGCTCCTGTCCCCTAAAACTTGAGGCATGATTCTATAAGTGTTGAACAATCTGTTGCAGATATATAGTCGGGGCTACTTCATCGACTGGAGTTTTGTTTCCTAAACCAGCATTGAGTTAGTGTCCAATCAGACTTGTCAAAATTTGACCCGATCTCGAAACTTATCTGTTTATCCCAAACTTGAAACCCGGTCGAATTCCAAACATATTTTAATATATTAAACCTGAAACCCGATTGAGCTGAATATGAAAATGACCCTAACCCAAATGACCCGAACTTGAACAACCTGAAATAATAGTAACTAAAAATTATCCAAACCAAATCAACATGAAATAATAGCAGCCCGAAACTCTCCCGAACCTGTGGAATTTAGAATAACAATGACCCCAAAAATTGATTTAACATGATTAAACCTGACTAAAAACGAGAATGAACATTGCATTGATATTTTTATAACCTAGAGGTTGTATTTACTAGGACCAAGAAACTTTTTGTTCAAATCAACATTTTTTTTTATTTCTTATAAGAACTATGTTTATATGTAAGTAAGGACAACCAAGAAATAAAATCATTACATATTGGTTGATAAAAAGTATATTATGGTAGAAACTAGTGTATCTATAATTAATAATTTTATTCAATTTTTTTATATAATCTATTGTTATAACCCGAATTCACCGGAACCCGAATGACCCAAACTTGAAACAAACCAAAATAAAGTCAATCCCTCTCAGCTACAAGTATATGTAGCTAACTAGCTATATTTGGCTCAATTTGTAGTTGTACAGTTAATATAGAGTAAAAATATAGTTTTTGTGAGCATACTGTATAATGGTGGCCACGGGTCCGGTTCCACCGGTTCCGGTTCTGAAATCTGTATTCACTTCGGATTCAGTCAAAAAACCGGTTCCGGCCGGTTCCGGTTCCGGCCGGTTCTGGTCGGTTCCAGTTCTGGTTCCGGTTCTGATCGGTTCCGACCGGTCCCGGAGCGGTTCTGGAAAGATTCGATCGGCTCCAGTTGCTTCGTTTTAGCTCCGATTTGAGATTTGTTTGAGCGCACATGTTGCTCTTTTCATCCACTTTACTCCTAGATAGGTTATTCTTCAAGTTTATAATCTTAAATGTGTAAGAAACAAAGACTTAGGAATTTTTATTGAATTTACAAAAAATAAGGAACAAAGAGAATTTTATTATATGATTCACTGCCTCATTAAAACCTTATTAGGTAAAAACCCACTGGGAAAACCCTAATAAGGAAAAATAGTATAGCTATTTTCTTCAGAGGAGCGTGCGCCCGAGTCCCAAAACGACGTCGTTTTGGCCCGATTCCAACGGTAACTTCAACCGGTTCCGTGGCGGTTCCGGTTCCACCGGTTCTAGTTCCCGGTTCCGGTTCCCGGTTCCGAATCCGACGATGGTTTTAGGCGGTTCCAGTTCTGGTTCCGGGCCCGGTTCGGGCCCGAATCTCAAAATATGTATTCGTATTCGGAACCGGCTGAGGCGGTTCGGTTCCGGTTCCGATTCCCAGCCGGTTCCGATTCCAATCGGTTCCGGGTAGAACCGGACCCGATGGCCACCATTAATACTGTACAACTTAAGAAGTCACTATGCACATTTAATACAATTTTAGTAATTATAATTCAGTTCATAAATGTATACTCCCTCCGTCCTGAATTGATGGTCCTGTTTACTATTTGGACATATCGTTTGACTTCAATTTTTAACATATAAGATAAATTAATTTTGAAAATTTAAGTTTTGCGTATGATTCCTTACATGATAAACTATATGTTACAAAATTTAATTTTATAAAATTGTTTTATCTTATATGTTTAATATTGAAGTGGAAAAACGTGTCATAAAACAAACAGGACGGTCAATTCAGGACGGTCAATTCAGGACGGAGGGAGTACTATATACATCCATACAGTTTTCATATACCAATTGTGCAGTTCTTATTCAAGAAATTATCCAAATTTATATCGAACGAGTCTGAATCAATCCCATATGGACCAGGGCGCAGATCGTATAAAGGACAAACAAAAGCCTTTATATAAAGGCAATAATATCAGCCATATAGAGAAAAAATGTTAGCCATTTTTATAGGACAATATTAGCCATATATATGAAAACTGATAGCCATAGATAATTAATAATAATATTTTAATGAAGTTATTTGAAGTTATAAAATTACTAAATAGCTCAGTAGCCAGCCTCAAAAACGATTTTTTTTAAAATTACTCTACACCAACATTACCATATACCACAAACCATAAAAACCACTATATGGTCAGTTAAAAAATGCCGAAAATATTTTTAGGATTTGTAATACAAACATTGTAAGACTCTAAACCATAAACCTTTTATATAAGCAATGGAATATTAATGATATACAACCGTGGCCAATATTTTATTTAGCTATGACATACATTTTTATATATACATGGCTTACATATCTTAATGTCTATGGCAAATATTTCATAGGTCTGTGGCATATATATTAGTTTCATTAAATACAATTGATATGTTAGAATTAAGCAATGAATATTGAGTACTTTTTGTATATTTACGATATACATGCGTGGCAAATATTTCATAGGTCTGTGGCATATATATTTGTACACACATGGCATATATTTGTTAATGTCTATGGCTTAATTTGTCCCTATCTAAACTTCAGCTTAATAGCAGTAGTAAAGTATAATATAAGTCAATATACACCTAGCGTCATTAAATACAAGTAATCTGTTAGAATTAAGCAATGGAATATTGAGTAGTTTTTGTCTATCAACGATATACACTCGTGGCACATATTTCATACGTGTATGGCCCATATATTAGTAAACACATGGCATATATTTTTCAAAGCAATGAGTAATTCTGGGATGATGGTTAGAAGAAGGAAATTAAATTAATGGATATGATTAAGTCATTTAAATCTAAGGGCTCATATTGATGCCTTTAGATAAAGGCAAACGCGGATCCTTTAAAGGAAAAACAAAAGCCTTTATATAAAGGCTTAAATATTACTCATTAGATTCACTTTGATTATTTGAATGGTTGTGATTAGAACACTCATTAATTCCAAATAGATTACCCTACCCCAAAACACCCCAAAACCCACCCTAGGAAAGCTAAAAACGTCGAAGGCATTTTTAGGGTTTATAGTGGCGGGTTTAGGGTCTATCACAAACCCTAAAACCCTGTCGAGTTAGTGCTACAATATAAAGTACAGAACAAATTCCAAATAGATTACCCTACCCCCAAAACACCCCAAAACCCACCCTAGGAAAGCTAAAAATGTCAAAGGCATTTTTAGGGGGTTTTAGTGGCGGAACGACCCTAAACCCGCTACCACAAACCCTAAAAACCTGTCGAGTTCGTTGCTATAATATTAAAGTACAAAAACAAATTCAAATAGATTACCCTACCCCAAAACACCCCAAAACCCAACATAGGAAGCTAAAAACGTCGAAGGCATTTTTGGGTTTGTGATCTAAACCCGCACCATAAACAATAAAAACCTACCGAGTAGTTGTACAATATAAAGTACAAAACAAAATTCCAAATAGATTACCCTACCCCAAAACACCCGAAACCCACCCTAGGAAAGTTAAAAATATCGAATTCACCACTTATTACTTAATGAATCATAATATTAATTTTAATGATTCATAATACAAAATTAATGAATCATATTATCAATTAGTGCATTATCGTATACATGTAAAAAAAGTTTTTTAAAAGTCGTAAAAATATATCCATGACTGGTCTTATTTTGAAGAGCTTGAATTTAGATGAACAATGATATAATTTTTTTTCATTTTGGTCTTATATATTAAAAGTTATAACAATTTAAAGCTTTTATGATAAAAAAATAAAAAAAAAAAAAAAAATTCACATACGCGAAACCTCCCCGTAGAGCTGCCTTTATATAAAGGCAAACAATAAGCCTTTATACAAACCCGTGCGTATGGACCAAACCGAACAAGCAACTCATTTGACGGGTCAAATGCCAGTCTCACTAATTGGGAAATGGATTTTAATTCGCAACAATGGGCAAATTCGGAAAATATTCGCTCTAATGAACAGAGAGCATCCAAGTGCCAAGAAATTTACACCAAGAATGAAGATAACGGGAATGAATCCTGGATGATCGACATTCGAGAAGGAAGGCATGGAGGAGGAATCCTTGGCAATTAAGGCGGAGATATGAACGGCAGCGGGAAAAAGAGACAACACAGAGGACTAATTTTTGTGAGCTGAAAATTCTGATATGTGCGTGAAAGAAAAATTGAGACCAGACAGGAAGAAAGAAGAGAGACTGCATTTTATTTTTGTCCCAAGGTACCCATTGTTCTTCCGTAGCTGAGTGCATGATAAGTTTTGTTTTCTTCATGTTTGTCTACATTCAGGAGCAAGGGAAGAGCTTGAAACTACTGTAAAGAGAACTGGTTTGACACTGATGTAGCTCCACATAGGAAGACTAGTAGAATTTTCCTCACAACTGATCTAGACGATTGAGAATTACAATGGTCAAATTACTGATCACAATTTATGATGGACAGGACTAATCAGTGGTTTCGAGAAATTTTTACCAGTCAAAGGTTCGTTATCACTTTGACAAATCGTCAATAGTTTTTTTCTTTCTCATATCACCATTTCTTTGTTTTTTTGGTCAGGACAAATTAACATTTTTGACATTTCTGGCTAAGTAGTTATTTGAGTCATTTATCTATTAGTAGTTCTTTGTGAAGAAAGTGAAAGAGCCGCACGAGCTAGCTCCTATGCAGTATCATATGACGTCTTTTACTGATTAGATTATAAATGTAGGATGAGTATTTCAATATATTTTATTTGTTCAATTCATTTAAACTTATAACCTTCAAAAAATATGTATTCTAGATGGTTTTTTCCTTCCAAAAGATCTTTATTGTGTCAAAAAGAAGATGCTGCAACACCGTATACCTATGTATAGAAAGAAAAATACGTACAATATACATCCTTTCCCGCCAATCTAATGTAGTTTGTGACTTTGTATATATTGAACTCACTACCTATGTTTTTCCAGAAAAAAGGAAAACCTGATTTATTTATTTTTTCTGAAGAAAAGAGAAGTATCCGAAGTGTTTTGTAGAGTAAACGACACCGTTTTGGTCTCCGTCATCTCCAGAAGCTCATCCAAAACCCGGCGGCGGCACAGACGGTACTCACAACACCAACCCCAACGCAAATCAAATCCCGCCTCGCTTCTTCCCTCAACCGCCTCTCTCTTCTTTCCCTCCTCATCTCCATAAACTCGTAATACCTCCTTACCTCTTCCCGTCCCTCCTCCTTCTCCTTCCTTTCGTCGTCATCTTCTTTTTTAATCCTAATCCTTCCGCCTTCCAATCCTTCCTTCAAAACCTTCAAGCACTCATCGCCGTTCAATCTTACACCATCTACCCTTTCCATTTCCATCGCCACTTCTCTAACTCCCGTCCATCCAATCTCATCATCATCAATATCATCTTCACCCGTGGTACACGTCACTTCAATCGTAATCGCCACCGGAGTAGTGGACTCCGATCCGATCACAGTCGCGAATTTCGCCTGAATCTCACCGGTAAGCCAGTGACGCTCGATCGAAACCGGTTTTACACTGGAGACGTTCACCGCCCGTCGACCGTTCGGATCAATAACGATCCAGGTGAGCTCGAGGTCACGGACAAGGTCCCGGCATGAATCGTCTATATCAGCTATCCGGCTCGTTCTGGGGATCGGTGTGGGGATGAGTTCCTTCGGGTCGAGCAAGTCGATTCGGAAGGGTGAGGAGTTAAACCAGGGGGTAAAGGTTTCGGTCTCGCAGGACTTGGAGAGGATTGGTTCGCCGCGGTAGAAGAGATCGACAGCGGATATTAGGAGAGGGAGGTTGATGGTAGTGGTCGAGAGAGGAGATGATGGGAGGTGGAGTTTGGACGAAGCGAGGGAGAAGAAGGAGCGGGGACCTTTTGGGAAAGTGGAGATGAGTTGCTGGAGAGGTGGAGTGGAAATGGATGGCCACGTGGATTCGCAGATGTGGGACCAGAGATCGTGGCGGGAGGAGAGGGATCGGAGTTCTGAGGAAGTGCCGTTAACTGCGGCGAGGCTGCAGCCGTCTAGACGGGTCAGGATTTGGGTTTCGATTATGTCCCGATGGATGTCGGAGAAGCCTGTGGTGGTGGCGGTGGTCATGGTTCCGGATAAAATATTTCGTTGAGGCCGGCTGGCAGGCAAAATACAGAGGAGAGATTCCTTGTTTCCTTTCGCTCGTATTTTTTTTTTCTCTGATTGAATTGTTATTGCTGATTGGGGTACGACTCTTTGCTTATATAGTGGATGGTATTTCCCTTTTTCTTTCTTGATTAATTCTCTGGCCATGGATAATTATAAAGGAAGTGGGTCCCTCAAGGAAGAACCGGCCGCGTATAAGATCAATGTGATTGACCGTGTTTTCAACATTTTTTTGGAATTGGCTCGTGGATTTGGTGCTTAATAGAACATGATTGTCCTCCACTGTACATATGATATGACACCACTCACTCGGCGTAACGGAAAAAGCAAGTACATATTAAAAAGATGTTTAGTACTACTGTATTGTATATTACTTGCTTTACGATGAACATATATATTTGGATTTGATGAAGAATGATAGTACAGTGCATACTTACTTTCTTTTCAACTTTATCGTTCAAGTGAAGGGGGGCGGAGTGGGGGTGGGGGTGGGGGTGAGGAGGAGAACCTGGACGGTGGCTGTATCCGCATTGTTTTTTTTATTAGAGATTACGAGATTTTTAATTTCATGTAACGTTATTAAACTAATCCTATCCGTAAATTAATTTGTCAAAAAGATTAGATAAAAGGAATATTTTATGGAGTATAGAAAAACTTATCTGTAATAATGACAAGAGCAGGACTGCCGGAGCAGTGCGTCGGCAATAATTTCACATTATCGTGTATTGGCCGGTGAGAGGCACGTCATGCAACTTATGGTCTAGTATTATTAACGATTTTGAAGCACATATATCAACATAAGTAAATAATGATAAGTTCCATCGAATTTAGCACCACAACTTCTGGCTTTGAGCAAATCTATAGTGACTCGATCTTTGCAGTACAACAATTGACAGAGAAAATTAAAATGGTTACGCTGACACCCTTATTTTTCCGATAAAAAGAAGTACTACCAAATCTTTAAATGCATCATTTTTCCTAGACGTAATTTAGAAAATGTATTTGTTTTATTAATTTTTCCTGTTTTAAGGAAAGGGATATGAAATTACCTCAAAATTCTCTATCTTGATTCCTCACCCTCTACAAATGAGATTCTCTTTCCCTACTATACTTTGACCAATAACATATGACCATTGACCGATGACTAATGATCATTGACCGGTGACCAATGAATGTTGACCGGCAGCTAATGACTGTTGACCGGCAGCCGGTAGCCATTGACCGGCGACCGTTATCCGATTATTTATTTCATTTCCTCTTCATTCCCTTTTCTGATTCTATTTTGTTTCTCCCGCTTGAAACAAACACCCTCTTATGGTATTCTAAGTACAGATGCACATCAATTTATCAATTTGTTTTCGGGTGAGCATCAGGGAGAACGTTCTAATCACTATTTTTTAAAGCTTCTTTATAACATCCTTATCCCTCGAACCTGATTACTATATAAACTTTATATAATATACAACCACACGAGTAGTTTACAACGGAAGTCCATAATACATACACTTTAATCAAGAGAGATGTTACCACCGCCACGAGCCCAACACACATGACAAGGCAACCAAAAAACTAACCCAAACTATACAAGGTAACAACCCAACTGTCACCCAGAAACCCCAAAACATAAGTCTACCCGCCCCGCTCTTGATTTTCGCCACCAATCTAGACACATGAAAAAGAAAAATATTGCTGGAGGGTTCAACCTAGCTACTGAATGTATGATCATGCAATCTTCCTGAACCATCAGGCTAACTCATGCATGCATCTACCATTTTTTTGCCGGTTTAGTTCATGCATATATATCCAGTTTATTAACATATAACAATCATACATAGATATAATGAATTATACATTGTTATACAAAACAGTCATATATCACAACAAGATATAAGTTACGCAGTCATAATTATCTTATACAAAGTACCACACATAAAGTTCAATACAAATTCAGCTGTTGTCAGTGCCCTCTAGGTTTTGTTAGCTTGAGTTGGAGATCCTTCAATTTCTCATCGCGCGTGTCCTCACATAATTTCACCCGTGTTACAGATTAGGAAGTGACATATACCCAATTATGAGGTGGGCCAACCTGGGAAGCGGGCCATACCATGTCAAAAAGGCACATCGGCCTCACGGGAAACGTACATGAATCATACTAATATCTGAGTGGATCTATTAGTCGTCGTCCACTCGGTGCACCATAACACGCGACCAAGAACCCCGTAGGTATTCTTGTTCTGTGCTACTCTCACAACCCCCGTACTACCCCGTTAGCCAAACATTGATTAGGGTAGCCATACACATAAACATGGATCATTTATCTCATGGTCATAGTGCCTTTTTAAGGTCTTTCCAATTTCTATCTATAAAGTTATTCTTAGGAAAATATGCCGTCAATACCATAACCAAACATTCATCTTATATTTGGCAACGATTCATTGTGTTTCTCTCCCAAGTTACCCAGTGGCAACACATTCATTTCTACAGATACATTTCAGTACTATATGTTTCTTTATCCAGTTTTATATGTTAGAACCGTTGATTGGCAAACAACCCATTCACAATCAACCAGTCACATGAAATATATTGTGACCACATTTCACATGGTAAATCATTAGAATCATCATTTCAAAGCAACATGTTGTATAATCAACATAGCCTAATAATTATTATACCACAATGTAGAAAATTAAATAACCATATCATCTTGTCACACAACACATAATTTATCTGGACCCAAGGTAACCTTCAGGCCATTCAGATCACACAACAACATACCTCTACTGTGGCTCAGAAGCTCGCTTATATCCTCGTTCGACTTCCTAAATCCTAGAGTCTGAGGGAAAGCTATTGTTAATTCCTCCACATCATTATTATCCTTATTTTATTATTATATTTTTTCCCCTGAAAGTAATCTAACTCTTTACTTGCCAGTTCCACCGAACTAGTGGAAAGAACCCGTAATTAACATTACTGAGGCCCTCTCATTAATATTTGAACCTTAAGCTCTATCTTATAACTTAACCCGCGTGTGGCTGATAAGACCAGACACGGTCCCTCTTTTATTGAGTTATTGCGGTCTATGATTATTTTCTCACAAATTTCTTTTAGCCTTAAAATTTATTTAATTATTCCCAATTAAAAGCCCAATTCTTTTGAACAGAATAATTCTACATTTATTATTTGTTTCTATTTTTTCGATACCACTTAGAATTTTATTACAATTTTAGGTGATTTAATGTCGCTCATTTACCGGCCCATGTCACTCACCCGTACTTCGAGGTTAAACCCAAAATTCAGATGTTGATCTAATTTAATAACGGCCTTTATTTTGTCTAATCTCCGAGTTCTGTTTGTGTGATTTACTTAAATTTGTTGCTCATTAAGACTCACTTCAGGTTTCTCCAAGTTTGTTAGCATTCAGATTTCTTTTCTTTGGGCCTAGCTCACCATTGAGCTAAGGTCCATCTACTTTGAATGATTCATTCCTTTGGTACCGTACCATACTTACGTGTCTCCTTAGTTGTTTGGTAAGATTCGGGTCAGGACCTGTATAATTAGTTGGGTGGTTACGTCCTCCTAATCTAAACGTCCCACATCCTGTGTGTTTGGGCCTACTCCTAACTTAGCCAATTTGGGTTGGGCCCTTTGCTTAGATGTCGGCCCAACTTAACTAAGTTCTAAGACCACTATAAGTTGTATTTCAATTCTGTTCTAGTTAGCCCATTTTGATTTTGCTAACTCTATTAAGACCACATTCTATTTGTTTAGGTTTGGCCCAATTGTATCCAGACTTATCCGCCTCCTAATTTGGGCTTAAGCCCACTACACAATCTCACTAAATTAGGGCTTATTCTAAATCTTAAGTTCCTAATTCAATTTTGACTACTTCTGATTATTTGACCAGATTATGGTTTTTTTTCTCAAAAGTGAGCCCCTGATTCAATTTTGACTAAGTTTGACCAATTTCAAAACCCTAATTTAATTTTGACTTGAGTTTGACCAATTACGAGTCCCTAATTTAATTTTGACTTGAGTTTGACCAATTACGAGTCCCTAATTTAATTTTGACTTGAGTTTGATCGATTAGGGTTTCCAATTTGATCCCAATTTCAATTTTGACTACACTGACCAACCCTAATTCAATTTTGACCGTGTTGACTAATTTCAAAATCCCTAATTCAACTTTGACCATGTTGACTGATTCCAAAATTCCTAATTCAATTTTGACCATGTTAACTGATTTCAAATCCCTAATTCACTTTTGACCTAACCCTAATTCAGATTTACACTTCAACCCTCAAATTTTCCAGAAACCACCAATTCACCCCAAATTTCTAGAAATTATTAATTCGCCCCAAGTTTTCTAGAAATACTAATTTCTCCCCAAAACCCTAATTTTTATTCTGAAGCCCTAATTTACTCAATATTTTACCAGATTTCACAGAAACTTTAATTTACTCAGATTCTTCCCCAGATTTTGAAACCCTAACCGAGTCTCTAGAATTTATGGTTTTAAAAATTTTCTTTAAATTTTTGAAGCCAAAATCTGTTCAAGAAACTCTATTTTTGCACATTAACATTATGAAACTCAGAGTTTAACAGTCTATGTTCAAGGTTTTTTCCAGTTTGCACTAACTTACAATTTACAAGTTAAAGAAATCGCATAAAAGTTTACATAATACACTAAGATTTACAAAAAAAATAGTGAGTTTACCGGAGGGAAACCGGAACCTTCCTAGATCCGAGCTTCCATGGCATGAGAGTGGTGGTTGTTTCACTCGCCAGTGAAACATCCTGAAAATACAAAGGAGGATGAGGAAAAATGTAGGGCTAGTTTTGGTTTTACAAAAATATTAGCTCCCAAACGGGGCTTTATCCTCTGGTGTTTTTCCCACTCGGTTCCGCCCTTGTCCAAATCTAGGGTTTCCTCCTCGGTTTTTTCAATTAATCAGAAGTAGAAGGGGAAGTAAGTGGGATTTCTACAAACTTCAACTTGAACTAACCAGAATCAGAGAAGCACTTACTGTTTTTTTAGCTTAATCCCGGAATCAGAGAAAATTCAAACAAGAAGATGAAGAAGAAAAGAGACCAAGAAAGAGAGAGAGAGAGGTCGGTGACGAGAAGAGAAGAAGAGTAGAGGTGCTAGTTGGATGTAAAAATTGAAGGAGTTTCCTTCATTAGCAAGAGAAGAGCGGAATCTTACTGATTAAGATTGAAAGAGGCGTGAAGAAGAAGAGAAGAGAAGAAGATAGGCGGCGTTTCAAGGAAAAAAAGAAGAAGAGGAAGATTAGGGTAGAAGGAAATGAGTAAGTTAGGGTTAGGAAATTACCGTGAGTGAAGGAATGGGGTTAGGCGTCGCTCCTTTTGGGCTGGTCGGCCGTTTTTTGTTACTCTATTGGGCTGGGCGGGTTTAAAGAAGAGAAGAATGGTGCAACTGTCATATTTAGTCAGTTTCCCCTAACTGCTAATTAAATTTCATTAATACTCAACTTGTTATTTAGTCATAAAATTTTATATATTAATTTATAGCACTATTTCATGTTTTACTATGTATTATAGACTGCACAAATTTAATTATTTATTTTGCTACTTTTTATAATGTTTATAACTCATTATTCTATGTGACATACTTTATGTTATGCCACACCTACTGTTTATTAAATCTTCCTTCATTTACTTAGCGGTGAATTTCCATTATTCACCTAATTAGGAATATTGTACATTATATTTTATTATCTAATCTCATCTCTAATTTTAATCATTTAATTAGGTTTTATTTATTTAATCATTTCATTCTTCCAATCACCACCGTCCATACTATCTGCTAAGAGTGCGTGAGAGAGTGTTTGATGAAGTCTAATGTTAAAAAACGGGAAGTCATAAAATAGTTTATAAATTAGTGAGCTATTTAATGTCTTACTAATTAGTTTTAGGATGATTGATCCTTTTCAAATTGGGATAATTCCTAAACCGTAGCAGAGATTCATTTTAATCATAGACAATGAACCTCTCATCCATCTATGTATATACCCAAATTTACCAACTATTAGTAGTACATGTTACATTGAGGAGCTGCACTATCACCTATACCCCTTAAAAGAAACCTTATTAATTAACTTAAACATATAGCATCAATACATAAATCAGTCAAACAAATTAAATAACTCATCCGTGCTTTTACATTCAATGTCTGTCATAAAGAAACACATCATAATTTGTGCATTAAAACATCATCAAACACTACAACATATCACATGATTAACTCAGGCGCGCCAAGAATGATTCGTTAGTAACTCAACTGGATTTTGTATTAGTACAGCATTAATAAAGTTCCAACTATTTATTTCACTAACAATATAAATATTCTAAAATCGTGAACCATGTATCATAGAAACCACAAGAATACGAACTGTGGTTAGGTATTTTAATTAGCAAATGGTTGGCTCCGACGGGATAGATCATATTCACGGGTGAGTGAAGGCCGGTGGAAGCATGTATTTGTACTATAATTATAGTACTATTAGATTGATCTCAGCAATGCAATTAGGTCGACGTCGGCGGTCGGCCTATATTAACTTATTAATATACTACTATGAGGTTTCCTTTTTTTTATTCGTTTAATAATTAATAGTACACTACAATTAATTAAAGTGCGGAAAATAAGCAAGTCAGTCCTTCGGGTTTCAGTGCTCCTGTATCATCCTTAAGTGGGCGGACTATCGCTTTTCCAAATGGAATTTAGGTCCCTCCCCGAATGCAAATGGACAAATTACTAGCTAATATTCAAACCGAAATAAAACAATTTTTTATTCTTATAATTACGTATATACTTTCATGTAATTAGCTATATATATATATATGGTATTCACATGTATATCTATACTTAAGGTACTGCTACACTGAATGTGGCATTTGCCATTTGGGGTACGATATGATCAGTCACTAACACCTCAATTAATTAAAGATCAGATTGAAATTGTCATTATTCATGCATGTATATCCTGATCTGCTATAGCACTGAGTGTGAGAGCTCAGAGTTGTACTGTTTCAACGTGATTATATATTTATATCCCCTACTAACTAGCTCCGTCAAATCTAACTTAGCTTGCAACTTGATTTATCATTAATATTCTTTGGTCACCTGGACGCCATCAACTTGAATGTTCACTTCAAGTGGCCTACGAAAGTCTAATCTAGCTGACTAGCTCAACTTATACAATTTGTCAAAGCAGCGGTCTTTTTTTGTTTTCTCTCATTTGAAAAGATGCCGCAGCCGAAAACAAACTACCACGCGAGTTTTTTTTTTTTTTCAGCCGTTTTTATACTTGGCAATTAATTATTCTTTTGACAAAATATAATAATCTGGAATTTAATTGACTCGCTCGCATTCTATTCCAGTCCATGATGACCACTTTTGTATATATCTATCTACGACCTTTTGATGATCACTTTCTCCACACGTACGTAATATAATTCCAAATTTGGGTTCAACACTATCTTACAAATTTGACTTCACCGTTACCAAAGAAGAAAATATTGTGCGTGTATATATATACAAAAGAGAATGAGATATTAGAGTGAGTACTTGTCGGAACATTTGATCACTTTGATCAAAACAAATAAAAACAAAACTTATCTTAACATTCGGAAAGTATTATAGTCTACACAATTGATTGTTCAGTAATATGTCTTCCATTACCATATCCAACAGCTAGTTTTGTCGAAAGTACATATGTAGTATATTTTTAGACTGATTAATAAATTGCGCGCTTCATTAGCGTCCTCATGTTCTGAATATAGTATACAATTGTACTAGTGAAAAATACTACTATTATTATTTTTGGTGTCATAGACAAAGGATTAGGTTATGTTTGGAACTAGTACTAGTTATTAATTAGCTGTTTATTCTAGTCAACCTGAAGAGATAATGTTCGCTTATTCTATATGATAAAGGCAGTGCATTGTTTGATTATGGATTAATTAAAAATTTAAGATTCTGAGAGAACATTTTTTTAAACAAAAAAGGAGAAATTTAAACTGATTTGATTTAGCTAGCTTTATTTCGTTCTAGTAATTGATAAATTAAATGTTTTTTCGTTATCTATCTTGTTTTGGCAACCAAACGAACTAACTTTAAGTAATCATTAGCTGTTCACTACTGGAGAGGTCGACTAGTGAAAAACAGACAGCACACTGATTCTCACGCATGCAGTATAGTTTAGTTTACTGTACAGTCGGTAGTATTACTATAATCCAAGTAAGTACTGTAGAAAACCTAATTCACACCAGAAAATCATCATCATATATTCTATCGGTCTGCCGGCCCGCCCCATATTGACGATGATGCTGATGTTAATTTTACCTACTACACTTTTTTTTTTTTAAAAAAAAAAAGAAGATTTGGTAACAAACATATCATTGACGGTGAATTAAAGAAATTAATCCTTTTAACTTAAAGTAGCTAATTAGTTAAAAAAAAAGAGCACAAATATATAATAAATTATGTCATACATTGAACTTCATATATGGTCCGTAGTGGCTGGACTTTCTTGGCGCTTTAGCATCATCATGATCATCACTAACTAACTTCCCTCTAATAATTCTTGTATAAGATAATAATAGGGTCTCAATGTATTACTATTAGCCGACCCATATGAATGTCCAAACGAGCAAAGCCAAAAAAAAATATATAAAAAAACCCATTAGATATTACGTTATTGTCGATTTCATCAAATCGTAATCATACAATTAATTATAATGTTGGGTAGTTAGATGTCATGGCTATAGAAAAGTCGTCGATGATAATTGCTATACTTGCATCAACATTATTGCTAATATACGGACATTCCCCCAGTGTGGTTCGATCTCCTTGTGTTTAGCAGCGTATGATGATGAAATACGTAGGAGTGCTTAATTACTTATGTGAGTTCTTAGAAGATAGAAATAAGCAAAAAAGAAAAATAGTTTAGAATAGATAACCAAGCAAACTCGATCTGCGTCCGTCTTAATCATACTACTTACTAATTAATTATGATTACTCCTATCATGATCGAATATTTTTCTATTACTAATAAGTATGTAGTGCTTATTATTCTAAAATATGACAAGTATCCATGCATGTGGTTCGAATAGATAGTCGGATTTGCCCTAGACTTGAGGTTTAGTTGAATTCACTGCTGAACTCTCCGATGGGGCACTTTCGAGAAAGCCAAGAGATTAGCGAAAAGCGTCTGACCTTAGCAGCTTTTTTGTACGGATTTTAAATTCCATTCCTTGCCTTTTCTACCAAAATACCATTGCTCCGACAATGTTCAAAATCTTAACATGCAGGTTTTGGTAATGAGTTCCTCTTATCCAAATGGAGATACATATACATATATATGGAGTTAATTAATAATGTTAAATATGATGTTGTTTCTGTACAGGTGGTTTTCGCCACGAGTCAGACAGTATAACTTAATTACCAATCTCCCTCCATTGTAGATTAGCCACGTTCCGCATGCATGTCGATCGGATTAATTGTTTTGTAGCGAGACGCGAGTGCTTATTACACATTTTGAAAAGAAGCTTCGTCGTCGTCGTCGTCATGAATCATGATGATAATACTTTAGTGGGCCGGATCGGACCGGACCCGAATTTGCTGTTAAATTAATGACAGGCGTCTGATATAATGACACGATTATTCCGTGTTTTATCTGACTCCATCAGTTTGATCTTCTTTGAAAGCGTAAGTACATCCGTCCAGGTCGCTATATAGATAAGCTAGGCGCTATCGCGTCCACACGTCTTAATACGAAACATTTAATTGGCAGCCAAGTGATCATCAAATTGTATTGTACTTGATCTGTAGCTAGCATCAACCAATATAGAGATGTGGGGTCGACCAACAAGGATGCAATTATTTAGTTATTGCTTGTGAGATGTCGTCCTTAATTCTTCCTACTTTCGAAATCAGTAACACGCGTACCTACTATTTTTTTCTGATAAAGGAGGAACACTGATACTAATAATTACACACGGAGATTTAATTATACAAAACATATTAGGAAATGACGAATTATTTCAAATACGGGAACAAACAAATTAACAGTACAAATTTGATTTTTTATTAAAAAATTCAAAACCCACTGCGGAATATGCCCATGCATCAACAAATTAAATACCCCAATATTTCGGCAATTTCTATTGCACAACAACCGTTCATTTTAAATTCAAACGTTATTCAAATTTTTGTATTGATTGTTCATATTGATGTAAAAAGATCCATGTGGTATTGTGAAAGTTGTTCAACTTTATATGATGATTGTTCAAATTAATTGTGAAGAATGTTCGGGATGTACGTAAACATCGTACAACCGGTTGTATTTTTTTTGATAAATGGCTGGAGGACCAGCTTACAAGGTGATACTTCGGCAAAGCCTTTCTCACCAAATTTAAAACAACAAACCAAGAAGAAAAGAAAAACCATATAGTTAAACTAGAAAAACAAAAGAGTGAACAAATCTTTTGCAGACTAATGTCTTGCAGCGTGATTTTCATGAAACGGTGATCCGAAAGACGCCAAGGATGCGCTCGAAGATCCACTTCAATCATATTCAACTGGTTAACCCAGTCACGTAAATCCTCCATGCCTCTCGTACAAGAAGAGTCACTTCCCCTTTTCCTATCACTCCATTTCATAACTTCATTCATATCTCCTGCAATGAGAATAGGGTGGTTGAAGTTTTGGCTTAGAATTTCCCCGTACAGATGATTCCTTGCCTCAGCTTGAGTGGGCGCATAAACAAAGATTATGACACCCGTGAATGGAATGGATTGCCATTCCATCTCAACCACTATCCATCTGCTTCCATGATTGGAGTTACGTATTGTAATTACATTAGGATTCCACATAACTATTAGACCTCCAGAGTGGCCTTCTGCGGGGACCTCGATTGAGTTAGAGGCATTGCATGGTCCCCATAGACCCTGCCACTCATTTGGAGGACGTGCCCGATGCGTCTCCAGTAGCCCCACTTGTTTGTACCGGCTTCCTTTACTTCTCTTCTGAGAATAACCCACTTTTCTTTTTTGAATATTCCCCTTATGTTTTGAAAGCAAATTGAATTTGTCATCGTACCCAGTGCTTTTTTGTTCCTCAACACGCTTGCTACGCCTTAAAATCTGGGTAAAATTTTGGAGTGCAATATCAGGGTTTGGATAATGACAATTAATCTGCCTTCCAAAATTTAGACACTTTTGCGCTTCTAGAGAGGTTTGGCTCACACGTGTTGATTGTGTTGTCGTATCCTCAGAAAGAACATTAGGAGTAAGCAAAACCTCCAAATTTATTTCAGGCGAGAGAGGGGAAAGAAGAGCGTGGTCGTGGGGCGGTAGATTGACAGACTGGGAGTCTACCAAATTAAATGCTACCTGGCGCGTGTGTGAAATGGGCGGACACAAGAGTGAGGTCGGACTGAAATTTTGAGAGGGGGGAAGAGATAAAACAAATTGTTCTCGAGGGGGAGACTGTCTGTTGCAAGGAGAATGTGTGAGATTAACTGCAGAGAGAGACTACCAGCCACTCGAGAGGGGGTCCACCAGACCCTGACTGCCGACAACCTCCTGCAAGGGAAGCTTCTGTCGAGTTAGAGTAGCTACTTGTTGACGTGAGGGAGTGGACTGCTGATGTGAGGATACGGTTTGATGACGTGAGGGAGTAGCCGAGATTGCCAAGAATTGTTGACGTGTGTGATCAGGCGATTTCAGGCGTGAGGGAGCAGCATGTGCAGAGTTTTTTTTAACGGGTGGTGACTTTGGCATGGTAAGTTAACCGCCACACTGTGGCAATTTTTCAAAATTAAAACTATCGGAGTGAGTGTATGCCAATTAAGAAAGTCATGAAACTTTATAGGCTCCGGTAACATATTATATGGTACTTCCGTATTTAAAATTTGAATTGTGATCCCCTGCCAATTTATTGCCACACTCCCTTTTAAAAAGTCCCCCTTACAGTTAATATTTGGTTTGAACGGAGCTACCATATGCGACTGGTGTGACTGTTTCTTTTCAAACTTTCCATTAAATTGTCCATTCGACTCCCAGTCCGACACCGTTTGACTAGCCGCTACAGGTTTTGAAATTTGAATTTGAATTTCCGGCTCCGGTTGAGCGACGCTTCTTGGCGTTGGAGTAGACGGGAAGTTGTGATTATCGCGATTGTGCTACGTCAATTCTTCGGACCAGTATTCCATGATCCCTACCTTGTGGATGCTCCCATTTATCTCTACCTTTACCTCTTCATTAATAATGCTCATTTTTTGAATTTCCATTTGCACCTGAGCCTCTAAGAACTTAGGCAACTGATGCATGTCAGAGATAATTTCAGTAACCACTCCCAGATGCTTGGTGATTTGGAGAACTGCTTGCTCAGACCAGGCCTGTATAGGAATTCCTCTAATTGATATGTTAACATTTCTGCTAGAAGCTTGATCAGATTTCTGCCACCACCTTTTCTCCCAATCGAGATCGACCCCTAAGTTGGAATCTATGAACTGCAGGGCCTTGTCATGGGATTCGAAGACTACTAGGAATTTGCTTGGCGACAAGCATAGAATTTCGTCAGTGTTCTGTCCCCTTTCACGCAATACTCGCATGATGTCGCACCAGTCAGCACAGCCAGCCACAGATATGACAACACATCTGTCCAATTTTTCCATCATAC
Organism: Limonium bicolor; assembly: GCA_023374045.1. Classification (NCBI taxonomy): domain Eukaryota; kingdom Viridiplantae; phylum Streptophyta; class Magnoliopsida; order Caryophyllales; family Plumbaginaceae; genus Limonium; species Limonium bicolor. Next base: position 69,230,142 of record CM041777.1, on the reverse strand, counting down.
TTAGAGATGGGTTCAAGCTTATAATTCCCTCTGCACGCAGGTCCCTGTATGGTGATGGCATCCGATGCTGGGGGGGATGGAGGTCGATGGCGAAAAGAAGGCTCCCCCTGTTGCTGATCGATCTTGCTTTGCATGCGCGGAATCCATCTTTGTCCCTGTTGTGGCGCGCTTTGAGTGAACTTCCGTCGTATAGCCGTTTGTGTCTGAAGGTTGTTGCCATCTACTATCATGCCGTTGGTTTCCGCTATGGCTTGGTCTGCCTCATTCTTTGATCCATATTCCACAAATCCGTACCTTGTATTTGTTCGAATCCTTGTAGCTTTGGGGAGACGAATACCAACTATACGACCAAACTTGTCGAATATTTTCCAGATAGTTCCCACTTGTGTGGCTTGGTTAATATTATCTATGAACACCGTCGCCCCCGGAGTGGATTTGGGATCGGCCATTGAAGATCCGTGAGGGAAGAGACGAAATTTAGCTACATGTGACTTGGATACTGTAGAGATGCCCTACATTTTTACAATTTATGATATGTTCAGTCATTATGAAAAGTACTGTTGTGCCTGCATTGCATATATGGTTATGGTATGGTCCATTTACGATTTGATGGTTAGCTAGAGTAGAAGAAACATATGTACAACCGGTTGTATGATAGTCGGATTGCAATATTTCAACCCTCGCCATCAGATAGACATCCCAACAAAGAAAAAAGTGAGATACCGATCAAAACAAACTTTGTTTACCTTCTCAAACGTATTGGAATTTGGAAATGATCCAATCCCACTCCCACATAGATAGCAAGTCAACTTTCGTTGGGACTTCATTCACAGTAGGCGTAAACAAACCACACCGATCGAGCAGAAACGACATACATATTAAGAAAATGCGCTCCGACTCACCCTTCTTATACAGAGTGTATGGAAACCACCCCTAAAGCCTAAAGAGGAAAAGGATCGATTACTACTTCAGTCCACAAATAAGCCCATATAAATGACCAGGCCCAGTTACTAAATACACTTGTAAGAAAGTCCAAACCATCATAATATTAATATACACATTTTACATAACATAATCAACATGGAAATCAGTGCATTCTAAAGCCTTATTATCTACTGTCATCATTTACTTGTTATGGTATCAGTCAATCAGAGCCATCCTTGGTGTTTTCTTTCCCAACACTCCGATGAGTTCTTTCTCCACTCAGAGCGTAACATCCAGCCCGAAGCTCCAGTGGTCTTGGTGCTTCGGGCTCACGCACAACCATTGAAAATTCCAGTATCTCTATGCCTTCTCTAGTCTCTCCCACCTTCAACTTTGTCAAACTCACAAATGAAAACTAAACTATCTGGAGGATTCAAGTGGAGCCATACCTCAGCGGTCACGGTCTCTTTGGCTTCATTGATGGCACTAAACCCAAACCCTCACCTATCTGTAACACCCCTCTCCATAAACACGATATAATCTCTCACGTAGCAATAAATAAAACGTCTTACAGCGGAAGAATAAATAACAATAACAATACTCACTCGGGTATCACCGGCCATTACTCGCCCATGCGAGCAACGAAGCCAAACTACATCCAACTTCCATTATAAACAAACTACTAACCGCCGTGATAACGAGAAAAACTCCTATACATCATACTAAGTCCATAACCACAAACATCGACAAGTGAGCGTCTACCCAAACCTGAATATACATAACCGTACCATATTACAACTCCATGTGTGGTAATTAAAATAAACTCTAATTACCCTGTTTCCGCACTTCGGCTTCGGTGATAATCAACAACCTGCAATGGTGTAGTATCAGCGATAGACGCTGAGTATGTCGGGCCTGGACCCTAATGGTCACTTAGTCATTTTAACCATCTTATTATTAGATTGGTTTCATGCTTTACCATTTTATAGTTATAATCAATACTGTAATATACATGTATAATATACATAATCATCCATCCAAACATAACACTTAACCATCCATCCATCCAAACATCTATTTAATATCACTACAACAATTGTATATCGAACGTATCGAACAATTTCAGTATAATGTACAATGTACAATCGCCGTAGCGTACGCCATCTTTTAATAATTTAATTTAATTTGGCCGTCAAGGCCCCATCCATATCGAAATGACCACAGTATAATGTACAATGTACAATCGCCGTAGCATACAGTTTCCATAGTTAATTACCTTGGCCTTTAAGGCCCCATCCAACCATGTTTAATTAATACCAGTAGGGCGTCATGTTAAGACAACCCGATACCTCACCATGGACAGTAGTCCTCCCGTACACAAAGGTGCTCATTTCGCCAGAGGTCTGGAGGCCCCTTACTATTCACTTATGTCTCGTAAGACGTCCATATAAAAGGCCGTAGCCACCTGACCCACGATCCAAATAGGGCTCGTATGGGTATAACCTGGAGCGGAACCCGATCGGGTACCCCTCAGTGATCACAACTACGCAACCAAGTAGTTCGTAAACTACCGGGATTCCTCACCTCAACTCATACCATCTCTCTCTCATAATGTTTAAGATATGTTCTTAGTCTTATGGAGAATAATTATTAATTAGCTGCCCAATGGGTCTCACGCATACCTAGAAGTAATCTAGGTTATATTCATGTTCGAAATCCATGCTCTAGAGACCGACAATGTCGTGACTCATCCCTAAGTATTTTTTAGGTTACCATATACTTAATATTAATACTAGGTATTATATCAAGTAACCGTCATTATCACAATAACCTATATGTATGTTTATATAAGTCGATCTATAGTCGACGTAGTGTTAGTCCCGTAGGACGCTCATGCATAATAATAAATGCAGTAGCACACAATCACATACACGTATCCAATACACTTAACACACAGGTGATAACAAACAAATCCGAGCCCAAGGAGTTTCCTTAGGACAACTCGGATCAAACCCCTTTACATACCGTTCACCAAGACATAGGATGCGTAGTGTAGTCCACTAGCTCATCAAGCGTCCTTGTTTGAGGTATGATCTAAACGGTATTAAACTATAAGTCAGTCTCCATGACTAACTACATCCGGTTTTCCGAATAAAAAGTAACCCCGACAGTTCATCCCGAATTCCTACAATTATTTGTTACGGGTTTCTCTAAACCGGTCGGCTTGTTACTAAAACTCGTACGTCAAAACATTTCGACTGTTAAGTTCAATTCATTATATTTCTTTAATCTTATCCACCATTAATATAGGTACATAACCTATAGTTGCATGTATGCATGCATTATTATATTATATTGTATTATTTTACCACCATCCATTATAATACATTGTATTACATACTCCATTATCTTTAGCAAATAATATTTGCATCCAAAAACTTATACCTTATAGTTCGTAACTATTTTTCATGTAATAACCACCACCATTATATTATATGGTTTCCAACCATAATATATCATCCTTATATACATTATTCTTGTGCATGTATATTTACCACGTAGGTAAATTTTCGTGAGTTTAATAAACTCTTATATTACTATGTTACATTTTATCATCTTATATTAGATGTTATTCCCATTAGTTGTATTATATTATACAACTTATATTAAGATTATTATCCTAATATTATGTAACATTTTATGTTGTATATTTACAACTCCTAAGGTTTATTAAATAATTACCTTAGTTTATAAATCTCATTTAGTTATAGTTTGTCACATTGTTTAATGTGAATATCCTTCCTTATATTAATTCCATCTAAACCATATAATTGTTATAACATTTATAACCTAGTAGACCATAGTCTAAAATTCATTTTCCAACTCTTATTAATTCGGTACAGCCCTTGAATTTATTTAAATTCTATTTTGACCACATAAAATTATGTAATGTTATACCATATACTAATATCATTTGATATGATATTTGTATTCCCTTTAATTTATAACCTATAGTTTTTATACAAAACTATTATATATTGCCGCATAGGCAATATATTAAACCTTATTCTTTTCCATAAACCATAGTTTCCTTTATTTACAAAATCACCCCATTATTTATACCATGTTATATATACCATTTAATATAACATTTCTAACTTATAAATAGGGTATAACCTATGGTTATATTTTGTAAATTCCGAACAGACCTTATTCTGTTTTATAATTGCCATTTGGCCCAATTTATAACATATAGTTTAATAATTCATTAAAACTATATATTATACATATATCTTAATAAATACTCTTATATAATTCTAAAAATCACCAAATTCACCAAAGGGTTATAATTACCCTTACTAACCCATATACTTTCGGTATTTACTATACCACCTCATATATTTCTCCAAAGTGTCAATATGACATAATAACTATATATTATACATATATAGTTTATTTTAATTCCAAAATCAACCCAATAAATTCCTAAAAATTCCTAATAGCCCATGGGTGTTTATAATACCATTTTACACCCTTAACTTTCGGAAATAACATATATACCACATATGTTATAAAATTGTTACAATAAAATACTTATCTTATTATAAAACCTTAAATAAGTTATCTAACTTATTTAATTTGGTCAAAACCTACCATATGGTCAAGGTGACCACCTTAATATTTCCTTGACCACCAATTCCTTATAATTACGGTTTATAACCCATACTTTCCAGAAATTACCATTTGACCCCAAAACTTTATATAATCTTATAATTTTTATATAAACTCATTTAAACCTCCAATTTTCAGCTATATCCTTTTATAGCCCCCAAATTTAATTTAATTACACCTAAGACCCCAATTCCTTGCGGTAATAATTATATATCACCTAAACTTAAATAAAAGCTTATAAATGCATAAATAAAATGGCTTAAAGTACATGGCCTTATTACAAACATTAGCTTATAAAATAAATTGCACATAAATGCCCATAAAAGCCTTAAACTCTCGGCCCTTACACATATATTTTCTTTATTTACCAATTTTCCACATAATGTCTTAAATTTGACAATTATGCTAATTAATTAGTTATAAAATTTATTAAACCATTCCTTAATCACCTAAGGTCAAAATAAGACCTTAAATACCTTGTTCACTCACGGCACATATTATACAAATATGTATAAGCACATATTAATATACCAAGTGAAGGTTTAAGTGATTTATACCTTGTTTTTGCCTAGTTAAGGCCTTGTTTGGCCACGGCTGATTGGAGATAATATTTCCACAGCATTAGTTACATGTTTTCAACAGAAATTAAGGCATGATTAGTCTCCAAGCAAGATCTAACCATAAGAAGTGTTTAATGTCAATTTCAAGGTAAAATTTACCTTAGAATACCAAGGCAACCAAAGGTGCTCCACGGCCTGTTTTTACAGTAGCTAAAGATCATCAAAAGAGCTACTAAAACCAAGCTTTAAACTGGTATAACTCAGATTAGAAGATGGCTAATCTTTACCTTGTTTAAAATGCCTAAAATGGTGTTTTTGCTTGGATCTGGCTATACCTTGAAGCTATTGATGTACCAACTGAATAATTATGTTAAGAAAAGATAATAAGGCTAGGAACAAAGTTTCACAGCCGAATTTGAAGGGAATCAAAAGATATGTGCTTAAAGCACATTTTTATACCTTAAGAACAAGATTAGCTTTCTCCACCTTCTTCCCTTGTTAAGGCCGAGATATACCCTCCATTTAACCTCCAAAACAACCTAAGAATATTTATGGAAATGGTTGATGCTTTGATCCATTGAAAGAGGTAAGAATTGTGAAGAAAATGAACATTTATTAGCTTAATAAGCCTACCAATGGTGATTGTTGTTCTCTTCTGAGTATAGCTGTGTTCTTACGTAAATGGAGAAGCAAATGAAGAGGATGGAGAGCTGCTGTCGGCTGGGTATGCAGCAAATGAAGAGTAAGTGAGCTAATTGCCTTATAACTTAATTAATGTTATTATAACCTTACTTTAGGAATAGTATTTAGTGACTCATTATAACAGCTGGTTAATTGATTGAAGTTTGATAATTGAGTGGGCATTACAGCTGGTTGAGGTCAGAAGCATAAGGCATGGTCAATGGGTGACTTTGACCATAGTTAATATTAAGTACTTAAATGTTATTTTTTTGGGTACTATTCATACTAAATTGCCCATTTTGATTTTATTTTTAAACTTTGATTTATACTTTATAATATAGTCTATCATGTCACATTAATGTTATAAAGAACTTAATATAGTCTTTACAGTGACAAAAAGTCATTATCTTAGAGCTAATACACAAAAAACGTGCTTTAAGGAATTTTAGTGCACATTTTGAGTCGTAGGGTGTTTCTGAGCTCTGTTTTCTTTGAGAACAGTTTTGTTGTGTCCTTACATGATATTTGATCATGGTATCCAATTTTATATCATTTAGAGGTCATTAGACCTTTAAGGTTTTCTTAGAGCACATTTTTGCCCTACTTGACCTTGAAGCATGTAAATGCTTGTTCTTTGTGTTGGAGTGTGTCCAACAATTGTAATATGTTTAGTAATGTGTTAATAAGCTTAGGACAAATTTTAGGTCCTAAATAGTTCATTTGGGTATTTATTTACCCTAAACAGTCAAAGGGTGCAATATGTTGCTTTGTGTTGACCACTGTTGTTCTCAGTTGACTTTTAAGGCATGTTTAAGCCTTAATTAATGTGATTAGATGTTTAATCCATGTTTTATTAGTTTGGGTATTTCAATCAACGGCGTTCCAAAATCTGAGTATGCTTCCTGAGAGCAGCATGGCCAGATGGTCATGTCTATCCTTAATAGTCCGCTCTCCGAGTCTGATCTTGGCCAAGTGGTGAACTCCACTTCATCCGCTGCTACTTGGAAAATTCTGCAAGCAATTGTCTCTACTCAATCAGTTGCGCGGGCAATGCAGACAAAACAGAATGGAAACACAAAAAAGGAACAAATTCTACGCAAGACTATTACAATAAGATGCAAAGCTTTTCGAATGCCCTGGATGCTGCAGGTGAGCCCCTCACTGATGACCAATTTGTTTCTTATGTTATCTCTGGCTTGGGACCAGGCTATTAGTTAGTCCCACCAAAATTAACCATGCACATAGACCCCATTACCCCCTATCAACTATATTCCTTTCTCCTCCAACATGAATCTACCTTTACTCCACAAAATTATGATCTCTTGATCTTACACCAACTAGGTGCCAACTCCATTACCACTAAATCCACTCAAAATCATCATAACATTAAGGGGCAAACTTATCTGGGGAATGGAGCTTACAATAACAGCGGTGGAAGAAGATATGACAGGTCCTCCCGTGGGGGGTTATAGGGCCTGATCTTAGGGTTTTACCTTCTCATGTAGACCTGATTCGAAATCTCAGTGCCCGCTTTGTAAGAAACGAGGTCATGAAGCTCCAGATTGCTACAACATATTCAATAATTCCTTTCAAACTCCATCACCCAGGAACTTCACTGCCAATTACTCCTCTACCTCCTTACCAGATCTCAACTGGTATCCAGACAGTGCAGGAACTGACCATTTCACCAACAGTTTGTGTAACACCCAACTACATCCATACATTTAACAACACATTGCAGCGGAAACTTAACTCATCGCATTACTTATTCCAATGGTGTTACACGCCGTTAACCACCCACGTGGCTAACAAGGCTAATACATATACATTTGTATCGGTCTGATGGACTAGATTCCGAGCAACTGCACAATACAATCCTCATTCCATTTTCAACATTTATTATATACATACATTCCCACTGTACCGAGTATTTACAAACTACTGCCGATAACAATTTCGGTCTTACTACGCCTATCATACTCACGCCATTTAAATGGCTACCCATGTATAAACATCTGCCCCGTCCTACTCTCGAACGGCTTCCAGCTCCTTGTACCTGAAATAGAAAAGGAGAGAAAGGGTGGCCCCCAAGGGGCTCAGCACCTTTGCTGGTATGGTAATCCCGCAACCCACATGCTACCGGGCCACGCACAACTAATTGTCGTCTTAGCATGCAGTTGATTATATTTAAATCATGCATACAAGCCATAACCATACAACACATAGCATTTCGCCTCAATGGGCTCAACCTATAACCAAAACATCCACACTTAACCAACCATCCAATGATTCCTTAAACCCTAGAGTGGCTCTCCTCTAAACGGAGCTACTTCCTTAACGAACGACGTGTACCCATCAATCGGGTTATCCTTAAACGCCTCTTGTCACAAACTGGGATTCATTTCCATGATCCACACATTCCATATCATACAACATATCTCATTTCTCACATAATAAAACATAACAACACCTTTCTTGTTTCAACGTACATATGATGACATCGCATTCATTTAAAACATCGAATATATATATATACCATAGCATAGCAAGGGAATTTGCATAGCACCATAACATTACATAACACCATAAAATCGGTTCTCACAAGGAACCTTCCATCATAGTTAGTATACCATGTGAGCCTAGGGATTTTTTGCCAATCCCATGTTAAGCTCGTTACCAACCTCGTTACCGTCCAGTTATATAGAACGGTTAACTTATACCCAAGGTGTGTCGGATATAGTGATCCCAAGCACACCGAAATAACATACGTATGCCCCTGTGGCCCGACGTGAGTCAGTAACTAGCTTTGGATAAGCTAAGGGAAGGTAGAAACCAAGTTGGAATACCACCTATACATACACCAAGAGAGCCGAACCGGATAAGATAACGACTCCCGTCCATCACACGCGTGGCCGGAACAACCGGACTCCTCACCCCCCATTAGTACATATACACTTAATAATAAGTAGTTAGGGATCCATTATGGAGCCTACCACATCCACACACCATACGGTATCATAACCGAGTTAAGCACACAAGGGAGGTTCACACACTTGCATACAACAACAATGTCCAACTAACTCACACATAGCCGTGGTTAGCACGTTCCCAAGGTTTGGGCCGTCAACTCCGTATACCGATCACTCATGTGTTCCTAATTTTGGTTAGCTAAGGTTTAACACATACTTGAGGTTAAATGGTATCGGAGGTCAAATTCGCCACATAAATGAATTACTATAAACTCATTACATGTTTTAATCTTACAAGGTGGCAAACACTCAAGAAAACATATTGGCATACAAGCCGGTGTAATCCGGTAGGACACAGGTTGCAAGAAAACCATACCTGTCACCGGAGTCCACTTTACCACGTCCACTTATGTTCCTCGAGCAATTCTCGAACAACTGATAACATTACATGTACTTTTATTAACATCGATGTAACATGATTGTTTAAAGTCTAATGCTTATCTTTCTAACCATCATCACTAATGTTGGACCACTAAGTCATTGTAGTATTAAACTTAATCATATAAGTTAATCACTTCTCATTACACTTCATACTTGTTTACCCCTTAAGGCCTTTACATGTCACCAACAAGGCCTAAACATCATCTAAAACCATTACCATTCAATCCCCATCATTAGGAGCCTTAAACAAATTTTTTCTTCATTTCTGGTCTGGACCGCCCTCTGGGGCGGTCCCAGGGGCGGTCCACAACAGATGCTACACGTTCCCTTTTTTTTTCACTTCTCTGCACTGGACCTCCCCACAGGGGCGGTCCGTGGGGCGGTCCACTGCAGAACCAATTTTCTAAAGTGCTTTTTCCTCTTTAAGAACTCCAAATTCATCCCAATTTTTTCCTATGCTTTACACATGTTCTCCCACATGTTTTAACATTTTGGGCACACTTAAACCCTTTCAAAACATCCCAAAGATTCCTTAAACTTTTACTCAACTTTTACTAAGTCCTTAACACTTAGAACATTTTTCCTTACACTTGTAACTTGTATTCTTGCCTAAAACTTCACCTAACCAAAGTACTCCCTCACCACCTTATAACATCATCTCCCAAGCATCTTCTCTTACTAACCAAATCTTCTCTTTCACAACTCCTTAAATTCCTTTCTCAAAACCTTATCTATACCTTATTCCCACCTTGCACATCACATAACCTAAACCTTAAACAAACTCCTCCAAGACTTTAATGCATTCTCAAAACACACATGGAATTCCTAGAACTTCCAAGATAACACCTAAATCCTTATAGCACCTTAGAACACCTTAATGCATGTGTTCCTTAGTGAAGCATGTGTCCATTCCTAACCATTCCTAGTTCACCCAAGTTCATTTAAGCACTTAGAATTCCTTATACATTTTACAAATTTCGCCATGGGTTCTCTTAGCACATCATTCCAAAACTCATAGTTTTCACCATTAAGCACTCAAGAGCACCTAAATCCATCAAGAACATTATCACTCACAAAATTTCACCAACTTTACACTACATCACAATATAGTGCATAATTAAACTTGCTTGGCACTTAGGCCCTTAAATAACATGGCTCTTAGGCCCTTAAATTGCATAAACCTTAAACACTGAATTTCCCACATCAATAATGCCTTTGACCTGCAAATACATACACCAATACATATGTTCTTTTACTAATCTCCTTGAGAACACTTTACTAGGTCATTCACCATTTGCTCTTTAGGTAGTTTTAACAAGCATAAGCTTATTTCTCCTAAGGCACTAAACCACATTGAGATAGCTTGTTTACCTCTTTTCCTCCCAAATTTCTTTCTTGTTTCCTTGTAAAACCGGTGGGGTGTTTAGTTGTTTGCCAACTTCTATACAATGTACAAATAATAGAATGAGTATTCAAGCATTATGCTTCATCTCATTATAAACCCTAGTTACATATATTATCTTAAGGTATTAAAATGATTGTTTTACCTTGGAATGGAAAGAGAGCTTGAATATATATCAAGAGAGGACTCCACCAAGCCCTTGGAAGATTCAAATGAAGCTAAAACAAGCAAGGTAATGACACCATGGTGAGGTTAATTTTCGGCCATGTACTAAAAGGAGAGGAAACTTGATTTTTCTTTGAGATTCCTTACCTAGAAGCAAAGGAGAACAATAATATGTGAAAAGGTGAGCTCAAGCTCCATCAATGGTGAATCTCCTTGGCACCAGAACTGAGTTCTTGAGGATTTGAAAAGGTAGAAGTGTAGAGCTTGCTCCAACTAGAAGAATGGTGGTCTTGGAATTGAATTTGGACCATGGAGCTAGGAGTTACAAGCATTCAAAGATGGAAAACAATGGTGGAGTTGGTGTTGCTGTATCAGCTCGTAAAAGAGAGCAAGAAGGGAGGCTGGGGTCGTGTGAAATGAAGGAGGAAAGGAGAAATGAAGATAGAACTTGCTTTAACAAGATATTTGTATTAAAAGGTAACTTTCTCCTTTTTACCTTCCTACCCTTCCTTTCCTTAATTGTTTTTTACATGGTGGTGACTCACCTTCATAAAAACCGGCCACCATTTAGTTAGATGGGTGTTTTGGTCTTTGTTGACCAACTTAATCACTTATAACATTATATGTTACAAACTAGCTTATAAAAATCACTATTCATCAAATCAAGGCACATAGAAGTGAAATTTTTGATTTCCCATTGATATAGCCACCCAAATGTGATACTATATAGTACACATGTTAATTAAAGAGTAATGATGGACATTTAGCCATTCAAAACTCATTTACAAGACAATTTTTCAAAAACGTGCTTTAAGACTTCTTAAAGCACATTTTGTGTTTTAACTTGTTCCCAAGCTTGGTTTTCTTTGGTAATTGATTTAATATGTTCATTAACATATAAATATGGCATAGGTATGACCATTAGGTCCTATACACATTTATCCCAAGCTTAGAGCACATTTTTGCCCATATTGACCTTAAGGTATTTATTTGTGTTTTGTTTGGTTTCATTGTCTACCAAAGTTCCTAAGGACTTAATTAGCCTTATAAAGTCATAATTAAACATTATCAAGTCTTGGTAGGCTCTTTGGGTCCTAACCAAGTTCACTCCAAGCTTAGAGCATGTTTTTGCTCAAAGCGTGTCCTAGTGTTTTATTGTGTTTACCATGGTTTAAATGATTCATTTATGTTTCTAAGGCACTTTTTAGCCTTTAAATACCATAGTTTAACATTTACACAACATACTAAGGTTTGGGGTATTTCAATCTACCCCCCTTAAAAGAACTTCGTCCTCGAAGTTCACATTTCCTCGCATCATTGGGTTGGAATACGGGAATTACTTATAGCCATAAAACTTCCATTACCAACCACCTTACACCCAACCTCGGACTTAATGGTCCGGGCAACATATCCATGTTATACATAAAATATCATACTCACATGGTAACCTCGGACTTAATGGTCGGGTACCTTCACCACACCTGCACCTATACAATATCCCTCAGACTCTTAGGTCTGGGTGACATAACCACATTTAGACACATAGGTCTATGTAACACAACACCTTTAGACTCATAGGCCTTGATAGCATACACTTTAGGAGATCAAAGTCAAAATAACCTTTATCACACATACCAAACAACATGTCATCGCATGTATATCAACAGAAATACCTTTTCCATCTCTCCATGGGTTCGAATCCCACGTTGAGTACATATACACAGTGATCCCGCAGAACCCGGTCGTGATGGACACCTTCTGGTCCCCGTTCCTTTGGGAGATCAAAACATTCACTTAATTTTTTTAACATATATACTTCTCATGTCACCGGTCCGAAGACAAAGGCTCATACGTCCTCAGCTCGTGAGCAAGTACTACAAAAATATTCTTTACTAGGTTAAGTATAAGAAGATCTTTTATTCAAAATATTAATTGATTGTTTGAAAACACCAATTGAAAATCCTTTTGAAACACCACACAACTCCAAGTCCAATTTATGCTCCTTGTATTTTTCTTAACATGGTTGTTTGTGACCACTTACAGGGAGCTTCACGAGTCATCCAACCCTGATGTGATCAGCATCAGTGTTGAACTATCTTTCCACCCCAATTTGTGTTCGGCTTCCCTTGATCTCATGATAATCAAGTTTCACCTCCCACCTCATTTTCAACCAACAACTAATTCAAGTGTATCCCATTTTCTATCTTTAAATCCTTCTAGTCATAATCATTACATCTCCAAGGGATAGAACTCCGTCTATCAATCATCACCCAAATCCAACTTAATTCAAGTTACCTAGGGAATTTAATTCTCACTAGGTTCTATGTCGGTCTCATAACCCTTCATAAATCACAACATTGTATATATATACATATATCTTTTATCAAAATACAATACATGGTTTACATTTATGCAACGTCGGGGGTTTTAGTTCCCCGGGAGTTTCTTTACTCCTTTCCATTTGTACTCTCACACACCACTGTTAACAAGATAAACACACTTCCCATAATGGTATTCGCATCTTCTGTGCGCATTTACCACAATTTAACCACAAATAAATGCGTATGTTTATATAACACACGCGCCAACCATCCTAACAATTTATTTTTGTGCAATGCACAACATAGTTCACGTACACTTGTACGGTAAAACACACTAAGTGGTTTTGCGCTCTACCCCCCTTAAAAGGGATTACGCCCACGTAATCAATCACTGAGCACTAGCTTAAAACGTTCTGCCGTCGTGAAGTGTTTTAACTTCCACGCGGTATATTACACAATGGATTCTGATTAGAGATCTTAACCATATTGGCGGTTTAGTCCCTAAACCACAAATTTGCATTGGGTTTTTAACTCATAACCGGTTTCGGTCTGGCTGTGAGGCTTTTAGGCATTGATGATAGCCATCCATTCTATTCACCGTGTATATTCATATCTAGTGCAGGCTCTCTGGCCTGTTGCGCAACTCTGATAGTTGTAAGCTATTTGCCCCATTCGTTACTGTTAATGTATTGTACATCTCCAATGTATTACCCTTACTAGGTAACATGGTTTCTCAACTGCGCATGTATCTCTTACCCGAGCGAATTCGTTGGTTTCCAAAACTTTCCATCCACTTCCCAATAGCTACAGCGTAAACTACTATGTAATTACATGCATTGACTTGCTTCTACCGACTACTGTTCGGTTGAGATTGGGCTACTACCTCGTGTGTAGTGCTCTCCTCAGCTATTTACAAACATTTGGTATATATTCCTACGATATTTGGCAGTTGTACCAGTCACTTGCTGTTAATCATGTCTCCACATTTCGTTTTGTACAAGTACTCTTCTATTGGCGCGGCCTTGCATTTCCTATGCATCGTCCACTATACATTATTCCTCCCACATTACCATGCTTCTGATCCCTAGCTCTCCCACTCGATCATTCTGCGCAAGTGCAATACCAAACACTCAGTCATACAGAATGCAAGGCGTAAACTCTTGACAGTAATCTCTCATGCGATTGCGATAGGAATTTACACTGTGTTTTACTGAAATTCTTACCACATGATACTTGTCCACCCCGGCTTACTGCTCGACGTCTTCGTTTGCTATCGCTTACTGTTTGCCTCCACTGGGTTTAACTCATAACTCTGCTCATTCCCCATTTTATCATTTAACAATATTCAGGCAACAGTCGCTTATTGCGCACCGTATCCTTACTTAATAGCAACATCAACTTATACTGCATCCGCTATTATATTAGCTTCCGCCATTACACTGGGTTTATCTGGCCACCTTATTTGGCTGATGTTTGATATCCTACTATTTTCCCTTGAGCGTTGTTCGCTACACATTTAGCTTCACACACCTATGGTGATTGCTATCAACTTATCACACTTCCTGTCTACACAACTGCTACACATTTCCTTTCGTATTTCTCATTCAAATCACTCCTGGGTAACATATATGGTTAATCCCTGGCATATCTCTTGAACTTGGTTCACCTAACTACCCGCTCTGCGGTTTCACAATATCGAGAGGTATCCCCACTCTTAATGCAGTGGTTTCGTCTCCGCTCTATTTCCTTGTACCACATAAACTTCTACATTAACTCAAATTTACATAACATATCTTGTTTGTGGCTTATAAGCCTTGCTGCCTTGAGCTCCGCTCATTGTAGGCGTCCACACACATGTACTTCTCTATACCATGTTACCTGGTTAGAGGTTGTATTGGCATCCATGACAAGGTTGTTGCATCATATTTCCTTTCATGGGGATGTCCCTTAGGATTGCCAGTCCTCTCCTGACAACTTATGTCTAAACTGGGTGCTAATTTCAACCCTTTGTTTCAATTATATTGCTTTATCCACCACGTTTAATCCAAATACCCTCAAGGATCGCTCCTGGTGTGCTAACATATGCCATTACATCTGGCTTGCACTCATGGGTACATTCCGTTAGCCACGCCTTTTTGCGTTCTTCACCTGGTATTATCTTCTTCTGTAAAGGTCACTTTCCACATATGTAGGTACTGATTCTGGGAGTTTCATCCCGTTCATTGCACATTAATGTGTCCACATTAGCATCTGTCTTGCCCTGCTTTCCAGCTATCATGTTTTATCCCTCGGCTTATTAAGACATATGCGATGTCTTTACATAACATCCCGTGCTCTTCGCACTTCTTGACTCTATCATTTCCTTAAAATAAACTCACTAGTTTCCTTAGTCCTTTTAACTTAACTGGGTTCCTTAACTTCAAGTTCCTTGTATTTCTAGCTCCTGTTTGATTTATACTGCTGACCGTAGACGGAGTCGACTATTCCCGTGTTTCGGACTCTACTCATATACATATATGGGGTACATACGATACATTACTACTTACCCAACTAAAACCTATAAGTAGGTCTGTCAGGCCCACATGCTCCTATCGGAGTGCGTCGTCCCACAACACAGTTGGTACACTTGTAGTGTCCGTCACACGCCTAGGTGAAGTATTCTTTTGTCAACTCCCTTATATTGTCCCGTGACAATATTCATTCTTTGCTTCCCGAACTTAATCGAGGGAAGGTTTATCCACTGTTGTATCCTTGTCAATTGCCCCTGGTTTCACTGGTTTGGTTTAAAAGAAGGTTGGAAAGAAGTGTTGGTTCGAAAGAAAACTGGTTTTGAAAAGAGAGGGTTTAGATAAATCAGGGTTTTAAGAAATTTTCATGGTTTCACAACATCTTCTTACCTTAGCCAAGTCTAGCTTCTTGCCGACTGGTGTACTTCCAATTACAGAGGTTAGGCTAACAGGCCCTTCCACTGTTATGACAATCTCATTTAACTTTATTGCACTTCTCCAAGTATTTTGTCGAGGTTATAAATTCCTCGAATAGCCCTGTTATAGCAGCACTTGCTATGGCAAGTGCGCCATGTTAACTGGCTATCGGTTCAACACATACCGGCTGTGGTATTGTTTTTACCCGTACTATTATCAGTGGCCTTGTTGGCCCTCACTGATCTTATTGCCTTGATAAATACTCCTCTAGGTAACTTCTTCTGTTTTCACATGATAATCATTAACTAGGTGTTTCCCATTCTGGGAGACCCCTTTTCTTAGTATTATATTCACCTTGTAGCCCGTTCCATGTATTTGGGCACTACTTGTAGTTCCCTTGCCGGTTGGTACACCGTTGGTGTATTATTTATCAACGGTGGTCCCTAGACACTCGTGCGGGTTTCACTAATCCCTTCTTGCCTGTTGCACGGTCGTGCATTGCAAGCTGGTTACTCTCGCTGCTTTGCATGTCGACCCAGGTTGCCGGAAATTCTGTTCTCTTATACACAAAATCCTTCATTCTTCGCTACTAATGCGGTTAACATTGTTCAGATGGAGACCGTCTCCGGGATTCCCAGTTTTCGGGATCTACCGTATAACAGGTTCTCCGTACCTCTAGAGGTACCTAATAACAGCCAGATCGGGTATTCCCGAGTAAGAGAGGACTTCCATCTCTCTGGCGTTGTTGCCCAAGTTAAAACAGGGATTGTGGAGGGTGGGAAGGATATAGTAGGTTTCCAGTATTCACTGGTAGTTCCTTACTAGCGTATCTCTCCCGCTATCACTCAACCCTTAACCCAAAGTACTAAAATCCTAACTCGGTACTTCTAAGCTCGGTATCATTCGTCATCAGAGCGATACTTCGCTCTGATACCACTTTTTGTAACACCCCAACTACATCCATACATTAACACACATTGCAGCGGAAACTTAACTCATCGCATTACTTATTCCAATGGTGTTACACGCCGTTAACCACCCACGTGGCTAACAAGGCTAATACATATACATTTTATCGGTCTGATGGACTAGATTCCCGAGCAACTGCACAATACAATCCTCATTCCATTTTCAACATTTATTATATACATACATTCCCACTGTACCGAGTATTTACAAACTACTGCCGATAACAATTTCGTCTTACTACGCCTATCATACTCACGCCATTTAAATGGCTACCCATGTATAAACATCTGCCCCGTCCTACTCTCGAACGGCTTCCAGCTCCTTGTACCTGAAATAGAAAGGAGAGAAAGGGTGGCCCCCAAGGGGCTCAGCACCTTGCTGGTATGGTAATCCCGCAACCCACATGCTACCGGGCCACGCACAACTAATTGCGTCTTAGCATGCAGTTGATTATATTTAAATCATGCATACAAGCCATAACCATACAACACATAGCATTTCGCCTCAATGGCTCAACCTATAACCAAACATCCACACTTAACCAACCATCCAATGATTCCTTAAACCCTAGAGTGGCTCTCCTCTAAACGGAGCTACTTCCTTAACGAACGACGTGTACCATCAATCGGGTTATCCTTAAACGCCTCTTGTCACAAACTGGGATTCATTTCCATGATCCACACATTCCATATCATACAACAATCTCATTTCTCACATAATAAAAACATAACACACCTTTCTTGTTTCAACGTACATATGATGACATCGCATTCATTTAAAACATCGAATATATATATACCATAGCATAGCAAGGGAATTTGCATAGCACCATAACATTACATAACACCATAAAATCGGTTCTCACAAGGAACATTCCATCATAGTTAGTATACCATGTGAGCCTAGGGATTTTTTGCCAATCCCATGTTAAGCTCGTTACCAACCTCGTTACCGTCCAGTTTATATAACGGTTAACTTATACCCAAGGTGTGTCGGATATAGTGATCCCAAGCACACCGAAATAACATACGTATGCCCCTGTGGCCCGACGTGAGTCAGTAACTAGCTTTGGATAAGCTAAGGGAAGGTAGAAACCAAGTTGGAATACCACCTATACATACACCAAGAGAGCCGAACCGGATAAGATAACGACTCCCGTCCATCACACGCGTGGCCGGAACAACCGGACTCCTCACCCCCATTAGTACACATACACTTAATAATAAGTAGTTAGGGATCCATTATGGAGCCTACCACATCCACACACCATACGGTATCATAACCGAGTTAAGCACACAAGGGAGGTTCACACACTTGCATACAACAACAATGTCCAACTAACTCACACATAGCCGTGGTTAGCACGTTCCCAAGGTTTGGGCCGTCAACTCCGTATACCGATCACTCATGTGTTCCTAATTTTGGTTATCTAAGGTTTAACACATACTTGAGGTTAAATGGTATCGGAGGTCAAATTCGCCACATAAATGAATTACTATAAACTCATTACATGTTTTAATCTTACAAGGTGGCAAACACTCAAGAAAACATATTGGCATACAAGCCGGTGTAATCCGGTAGGACACAGGTTGCAAGAAAACCATACCTGTCACGGAGTCCACTTTACCACGTCCACTTATGTTCCTCGAGCAATTCTTGAACAACTGATAACATTACATGTACTTTTATTAACATCGATGTAACATGATTGTTTAAAGTCTAATGCTTATCTTTCTAACCATCATCACTCCCTAATGTTGGACCACTAAGTCATTGTAGTTTAAACTTAATCATATAAGTTAATCACTTCTCATTACACTTCATACTTGTTTACCCCTCTTAAGGCCTTTACATGTCACCAAACAAGGCCTAAACATCATCTAAAACCATTACCATTCAATCCCCCATCATTAGGAGCCTTAAACAAATTTTTTTCTTCATTTCTGGTCTGGACCGCCCCAGAGGGGCGGTCCCAGGGGCGGTCCACAACAGATGCTACACGTTCCCTTTTTTTTTTCACTTCTCTGCACTGGACCTCCCCACAGGGGCGGTCCGTAGGGGCGGTCCACTGCAGAACCAATTTTCTAAAGTGCTTTTCCCTCTTTAAGAACTCCAAATTCATCCCAATTTTTTCCTATGCTTTACACATGTTCTCCCACATGTTTTAACATCTTTTGGGCACACTTAAACCCTTTCAAAACATCCCAAAGATTCCTTAAACTTTACTCAACTTTACTAAGTCCTTAACACTTAGAACATTTTTTCCTTACACTTGTAACTTGTATTCTTGCCTAAAACTTCACCTAACCAAAGTACTCCCTCACCCCTTATAACATCATCTCCCAAGCATCTTCTCTTACTAACCAAATCTTCTCTTTCACAACTCCTTAAATTCCTTTCTCAAAACCTTCTATACCTTATTCCCACCTTGCACATCACATAACCTAAACCTTAAACAAACTCCTCCAAGACTTTAATGCATTCTCAAAACACACATGGAATTCCTAGAACTTCCAAGATAACACCTAAATCCTTATAGCACCTTAGAACACCTTAATGCATGTGTTCTTCCTTAGTGAAGCATGTGTCCATCCTAACCATTCCTAGTTCACCCAAGTTCATTTAAGCACTTAGAATTCCTTATACATTTTACAAATTTCGCCATGGGTTCTCTTAGCACATCATCATTCCAAACTCATAGTTTTCACCACTAAGCACTCAAGAGCACCTAAATCCATCAAGAACATTATCACTCACAAAATTTCACCAACTTTACACTACATCACAATATAGTGCATAATTAAACTTGCTTGGCACTTAGGCCCTTAAATAACATGGCTCTTAGGCCCTTAAATTGCATAAACCTTAAACACTGAATTTCCCACATCAATAATGCCTTTGACCTGCAAATACATACACCAATACATATGTTCTTTTACTAATCTCCTTGAGAACACTTTACTAGGTCATTCACCATTTGCTCTTTAGGTAGTTTTAACAAGCATTATAAGCTTATTTCTCCTAAGGCACTAAACCACATTGAGATAGCTTGTTTACCTCTTTTCCTCCCAAATTTCTTTCTTGTTTTTTGTAAAACCGGTGGGGTGTTTAGTTGTTTTCCAACTTCTATACAATGTACAAATAATAAAATGAGTATTCAAGCATTATGCTTCATCTCATTATAAACCCTAGTTACATATATTATCTTAAGGTATTAAAATGATGTTTTACCTTGGAATGGAAAGAGAGCTTGAATATATATCAAGAGAGGACTCCACCAAGCCCTTGGAAGATTCAAATGAAGCTAAAACAAGCAAGGTAATGACACCATGGTGAGGTTAATTTTCGGCCATGTACTAAAAGGAGAGGAAACTTGATTTTTCTTTGAGATTCCTTACCTAGAAGCAAAGGAGAACAATAATATGTGAAAAGGTGAGCTCAAGCTCCATCAATGGTGAATCTCCTTGGCACCAGAACTGAGTTCTTGAGGATTTGAAAAGGTAGAAGTGTAGAGCTTGCTCCAACTAGAAGAATGGTGGTCTTGGAATTGAATTTGGACCATGGAGCTAGGAGTTACAAGCATTCAAAGATGGAAAACAATGGTGGAGTTGGTGTTGCTGTATCAGCTCGTAAAAGAGAGCAAAGGGAGCTGGGGTCGTGTGAAATGAAGGAGGAAAGGAGAAATGAAGATAGAACTTGCTTTAACAAGATATTTGTATTAAAAGGTAACTTTCTCCTTTTTACCTTCCTACCCTTCCTTTCCTTAATTGCTTTTACATGGTGGTGACTCACCTTCATAAAAACCGGCCACCATTTAGTTAGATGGGTGTTTTGGTCTTTGTTGACCAACTTAATCACTTATAACATTATATGTTACAAACTAGCTTATAAAAATCACTATTCATCAAATCAAGGCACATAGAAGTGAAATTTTTGATTTCCCATTGATATAGCCACCCAAATGTGATACTATATAGTACACATGTTAATTAAAGAGTAATGATGGACATTTAGCCATTCAAAACTCATTTACAAGACAATTTTTCAAAAACGTGCTTTAAGACTTCTTAAAGCACATTTTGTGTTTTAACTTGTTTCCAAGCTTGGTTTTCTTTGGTAATTGATTTAATATGTTCATTAACATATAAATATGGCATAGGTATGACCATTAGGTCCTATACCATTTATCCCAAGCTTAGAGCACATTTTTGCCCATATTGACCTTAAGGTATTTATTTGTGTTTTGTTTGGTTTCATTGTCTACCAAAGTTTCCTAAGGACTTAATTAGCCTTATAAAGTCATAATTAAACATTATCAAGTCTTGGTAGGCTCTTTGGGTCCTAACCAAGTTCACTCAAGCTTAGAGCATGTTTTTGCTCAAAGCGTGTCCTAGTGTTTTATTGTGTTTACCATGGTTTAAATGATTCATTTATGTTTCTAAGGCACTTTTTAGCCTTTAAATACCATAGTTTAACATTACACAACATACTAAGGTTTGGGTATTTCAGTTTGGGAATCTAAATGTCCAATCTCAACCTTACACTGGCAGTGAAGAAGCAACCCTTGGAAATGGTACCTCTATGCCTATTACCTCTCTTGGTTCAGGAACTCTAACTTACTCTCATGCCAATTTTCTTCTATCTCATCTTTTTTATGTCCCCAACCTTATAAATAATATAGTCCATGTTTCCAAATTTTGTACTGATAACAACATTTATTTTGAATTCCATTCCACCTTTTTCTTAATAAAGGATTGGGCCACAGGGAGAATACTTCTTAGGGGGGATTAAGAATGGCTAGTACTACTTGCCTGGAGTAGATGCGCGCACCACAACACCACCCAATAGAAGCACCTTCTCAACACCACAAGCACAACACAAACAACATGGCACTGTCGCCTTGGACGCCCCTCCTCTAAAGTCACCCAAGTAGCTATCAGTAAATATAATCTCCCTATTCCACACAAACAAAACTCTAGTGTTTTTTGTTCAAGTAGAAACACCTCTTACACTACTCCCTTCCAACTTTTATTTCTTGATGTTTGGGGGTAGACACCCCTTTTAACTCTTAATGGTGGTTGTTACTATTTGAGTATTGTTTATTCCTTTTCTAAGTTAATGTGGATCTTTATTATACCAGTAAAATCCTCAGTTACTTCTCTGGTTCTTGAATTTTTTTCCCATGTTGAGAATCAATTTAAGACACATGTTTATGCAATGCAAAAAGATGGGGGGGAGAGGAGTTCCAACCCTTATCCAACTTTTTGAAAGGAAAGAGTATTATACATTGTCTTACATGTCCCCATGCCCACCCACAGAATGGCAGTATTAAAGTTAGACATCGTCACATAGTTGACAAAGGCCTGGAC
This sequence comes from Limonium bicolor, assembly GCA_023374045.1. Lineage (NCBI taxonomy): Eukaryota > Viridiplantae > Streptophyta > Magnoliopsida > Caryophyllales > Plumbaginaceae > Limonium > Limonium bicolor. The sequence continues at coordinate 69,207,745 of CM041777.1, read as the reverse complement.
CTGTTGGCTCACTCATTCTTACCTTAAAAATTTTAGGGCTATGCTTTTCAAACTGCTACTTATCTTATTAACATAACTTCTTCCCCAGTTATGCAGTTTAAGACTCCCTTTGAGACACTCTATGGGCACAAGCCAGACTACACCAAGTTGAGAATATTTGGCTGCTCTTGCTGGACTAATATACGGCCTTATAACAAACATAAAATGGCTTTTAGGTCTCTTGAGTGTGTATTTCTAGGCTACAATTCAAAACATGAAGGCTACCTCTGCTTAGATCCAGCTACTAACCGTAACTATACATCAAGAGATGTGTTGTTTGATGAGAACTCCTTTCCTTTTGCTAAACGCAGAGCCTCTCCCACTCCTCCACAAAATTCACCTCCCACCACTACTCTCCTATCCATTCCTCTTGCACCCCTGCCACCACCTCCATACCATCTATAGAAACAACACCTCCTCTCTCCCCATCTCTTTCCACCCCACCCCTACACACACCCATACACACACCCAACAAAACCAACACATCCACCTCAGCCTCTTCCCAGTATTCTCTTGTTCCATCTCACTCCTCCACTACTACCTCCAATTCTCCATATACCCCTTCTGTTTCCTCTCCCCCTCCACCCAACACAAGTCTTCCCATGGTTACCTGGGCCAAGGCTCACATTGTTAAATCTCTTATCATACATGATGGTACTATACCTTGGCCTCAAAATCACACAACCACCATTTCCCCCTCCTACACTATTCCTGAAGAAATTACTTACAAGGAGGCCTTACAGTTCCCAAAATGGAGGGAAGCTATGCTCAAAGAGTTTCATGCCCTACACAAACTAAAACTTGGAGCCTTGTTCCACAAAAACCTAATGTGCATGACTTGGGTGTTAAATAGGTGTTCAAAACTAAAAAGAATCAAATGGCACCATAAAAAGAAGAAAGGAACAACTAGTTACTAAAGGCTACGCATAAACAACAAGTTTGGACTACATAGAGACCTTCAGTCCAGTGATAAAACCTACTACTATTCGGCTCATTCTTGCCCTAGTTGTTGCTCAATCATGACCTATTGAACACATAGACATACAAAATGCCTTTTTGCAAGGAGATATCATATAAGAGAATTATATTTCTCAACCCCTAGGTTTTGTCCATCCTTTATTTCCTAACCACATTTGTCAGCTTCACAAATCCCTTTATGGTCTCAAACATGCCCCTAGAGCTTGGTTTTCCAAACTAAGTAACACTCTCATTGATCTGGGATTTCATAGCTCTAAAGCAGACCCTTATTTATTCATTTACGCAAGTGGTCATGAAACTATGTATGCCCTAATCGATGTGGATGATATTATCCTCACAATAAATTTTTCTACTCTTGTTACCAAATTCATCACTACCCTAGCTCATCACTTCACTATCAAACCCTAGGGTGCCCTAAATTTTTTTTCTAGGAGTTCATGTCCAACGAACGTCTCAAGGTCTCTATCTTTTACAACATCAATACATTCATAACCTACTAACCAGAATGAAAATGCTCAAATCAAGATCTGTTTCTATTCCCCTAAGCTCCACCACTATTTTATCTGATCCTAATTCCCTCATACACACACATTACCAATTTTAGGAGCTCAGTATCTTTCATTGACTAGACCAAATTTAAATTATATAGTGAATAAACTTTGTCAATACATGCATAAACTGTGAGAAGTGCACTGGAAAGCGTTAAAACGTGTAGTAAGGTACCTGAATGCGACACAACACTTAGTTTTGTTTATCTCTGCTCACACTCCTCTACAACTGTATGCCTTTGCGGATGCAGACTACGCCCAAAATCAAGAAGATTGTCGCTCTACAACTAGGTTTTGTATCTTCCTTGGGGTGAACTTGATCTCCTGGCAGTCCAAAAAGCAGCCAACTGTAGCTTGCTTGACTGCCGAGGCAGAATACTGGTTCATGGCACACACCACCTACCAGCTGATTTGGATCCATCAACTTCTGATGGATCTTGGCATCTGGCTTCACCATCCACCAGTCATGTGGCATGAAAACTTTGACACAACTTATCTCATGGGGAATCCCATCTTCCACTCTCGAGCTAAACATATTGCCATTGATTTTAATTTTGTTAGGGAACGGGTTGCAAATCGCTCACTTATAATTTCTTTCATCCACACTACAGATCAGGTGGCTAACATACTCACGAAAACCCTAGCCCCAAATCAATTTAATTCTTTTCATTTGAAACTTCGGCTATGCATGTTTCGAACGCGGGGGAGTAAAGAGGAAAATGATCCATTACTACTTCAGTCCACAAATAAGGCCATATAAATGTCAAGGCCCAACTACTAGTTACACTTATAAGAAATTCCAAACCATTGTAATGTAAGTATACTCATTGCACAGAACATAATCAACATGGAAATCTGATAAGCCGCAGACTTATCATATTTTATATGCTAGATTCATAAGAGTGTTAGCTTAAATAAGGGTAAAATAGTTTATGTTATATCATATATAAAGTTTATTATTTGTTCAGACTTATGTTTTGTATGTTTTTCGTACAAGGAATGAATTTCTAGTCAAGATACCAAATAGTGTCGGGCATGGTGTCGGAAGATCAATGCAAGGCAACAATATGAAGCAAAATAGAAGTTATTGCCGGATGCAATGCCGGGTATATCCTACCCGACACGAGCAAAAGTCGCCATGGTTGACCATACGTTGGTAGTTATTGACCGTTAGCAATTCAACTGCTGTCGGGTATGGTGCCGGACATCCCCTATCCAGCACATGCAACTCTTCACTTGGCGGTTTTGACCGTTCACGGTTACACATATTTTACACGTGGTGTCGGGTACAATGGACCCGACATGCCATCCGACACATGGAGATTTTGAGGTCTATAAATAGGCTGAGGCTTATTGACTTTAAGGACATTCCAACTTATCTCCACATGCTATTCACACTTCAATTCCGCCCTCACTTCACTGTTGGTGTCCAAGGAAGTCTACAGATCCATCCACTTCAATCCTTGCATGCTTACCCATGAGAGTGCTAGTTTAACTTTAAGAATAAATTTGGTTTTCATTTGGTTGATTGTGTTGGTTTCAGACTTTGTCATCCTTGTTAGGTTTTGCTTAATTGTTGTACCTAGATGCACAAGTCATTTGTTTTGGTTTTTGATGCTGGAAAATCGGACCATGCAGGTCTTCAGTTAGGTAATCGTATGCCCAGGGATTCCTATCAGTTGTTTACATGTTTATGGTTCAACAATGCCCCCACTACCCAAACAATATTCTATAGAAATCAGTTGCTTATAGTAGTAAGTTCTTGGACTCTTTTTGCATGTCGCTATATGTATGTATGCTCTAGGTCTGACTATTGGTTATTCTTGATATTAGGATGTAACCCCATTCAAATTCCAATATATCTAATAGATTTAGCCTTTGCAAAAAAAAGACAATACAAAAAAAATTGTGAACTACTACTATTATGTTAGTATTTGAACAGAGGATATATCATACTATAAAGTAAAAATAAGGAGTATTTCATACTAAGAAAAACTCAAGGGTCTTATCTTCTCTTTTTTTTTTTCAGAACCAGTGGTACGGTAGTCGGTACTATTACCCATCAAAAGAAAAAGACTTATATGTACTAGTAGACCTGAAATTTTTAACCCAACCCAAAACCTAACCCGAACCCAACCCATAATTTTACGGGTTAGGGTTTTGATTATTGATCCATTTATTTTTTTTGGGTTGGGTTAGGGCAGAGATCCAAACCCATGTCCCAACCTGAAACTCAAAAATATATTTTTAAAATAAAAAATATATTAATGTACATATATATTATTTTCAGACCAAAGTATGCCTTAGCTTTAAGTAGAGAATATTTTACCAATCAGCTCAAGTCTAGTTGGACTATCCAACCTTTAAACAAATCACACACTTCACTATGTAACCAACCAAACAGACCAACTAGCTTTGCATATCAAACAATTATTTTGAGAATTTTGACTTCACATCTTATTTATTTGGTTTGACTCAACCAGCTCTGCAATTCCTGATGTGAAGATAACTACTCCAGAATTGATGTTTGTTGTGAATGATATATGTTTTTAGTTTTTTCTAAATGATACAAACACAACTGGTATACTTAGATGATGTAGAAGGGCAAACAAAAGTATGAGATTTATATTTTATGAAAGACATTATAGTAGGATAAGTACAATACTTGATGTGTATTAAGTTTTAGAAGTAGCTAGTGAGTTTTGAAAAGCGGACTATCAAATGTTATCCAAAAGATGTGATTATATCAATTAAATATAGGGAAAATTACATCCACCACCCATGACATTTGGCGAAATTACACACCCCACCCACGAGGTTTCAAAAATTACTTTCCCCACCCATGTGGTTTCACTTTTTTACATTTGACAACTTTTCTAGTTTTCTTTCAACTTTGGAGATGCTTTAATGTTGTTCAAAATTGATGAAATTCTACATGGTGATGCTAAAGTTCTATATTTTGGTCCAATGAGTAATTCAAAGTTTTTTAAGCTCACATGTGACATGTGGGATCTAATGAACACATGATGTCACATGTTTTATTGGGTCCCACAGATCACATATGAGCTTAAAAAACTTTGGATTTCATGCTGGACCAAAATATAACACTTTAGCATCGTTCGTGTAAAGTTTCAACAACTTTTGACAAAATTTAAGCATCTCTTAAGTTGAAAAAAAAAATAGAAAATTTGCGGGATGTAAAAAAGGGGAAACCATATGGGTGTGGAAAGTAATATTTGAAACCCCGTGGGTGGGGTGTGTAATTTTGTCAAACGTCATGGGTGAGGGATGTAATTTTCCCTTAAATATATGATGTAATACTATTCAGAGACTATGAAAAATAGCTTATGTACTTTGAAAAGTGGTATATCAAAGTAGCTATTATATTAAACGCATATAATTTAATCCCATGTAATGTGACATTTATGATTGTATTAAGTAATATGGGTTTAAAAATAGATCGAATGAGTTGGGTTAGGGTTTAAGGATTTTAAATGAGTTGGATTAGGGTTATGACTTTTCAACCTGTTGATTTTTGGGTTGGCTGGGGTTAAGGATACTAAAAATGGGTTGGATTAGGGTTGACATAGGCCGACCTATCAAATTGACAGTTATATGTACTAGCGAGGAACGCACGTGGCAATATCCTCCTTCGGTGTTCAAGTTACTGTGATCTGGAGTAGTGAAGTACTGAATTTGTCGAAACTGGAACGATGAAGCTCCGACTTCTAATCATTCACATTTTTATCTTCACCTTCTACTGTCGCTGGTGAGTTATTCACGAACATCCTCTAGTTTTTTTTTATTTACACATCTTCTATGTTTTCTCTGGATATATTCATTAGTGTCATGACGCTAAAAGATGGAATTACTCTTTTGGCCGTAAGGGTTTTTCCTTTCACCCTGATATGCTGTCGTCATTTCCTGTGTTCTTATTTGTTGTTTGATCTGCCAGCCGAGTGCCAACTGTTTGTTCAATTGTTTGAGAGAACGTTCTTGTGTACTTGTCGTATTTGGTGCTTAGGTATTTGACTTGGGTCTGCTATATAGCACGTAGGATGAACTTGTTTCAATTCAATGATGCAATAGTTTCTAATCACCAATTACAATTTGTTACCTCTTCCAATGAAATTCCTCTGATTCAAGTTTGTTCGATCCCAGAAGCCTTATATATTGTACTGATAAAAAAAAGAAGCCTTATATATTGTAAGGTTAAACTACTTAATTGTGAGAAATTCTGCGGGGGGTGTGTGGGGGTGGGGATGCTTTATACCCTCTATCCCCCCCTCTCCTGCCGCCACTGGATGCAGTGCTACTCATAACGCTACAACAACAAGAGAGAAATCGACAGTGATGTTTGTAAATGTTGGATCTTAGGACTCTGTCGTTCATAGAGCTCTGCCTACTTATTACTCAATCTATTTAATAATGTATGTGCTGCAGTTCTAGTTGCATTCTGCTTACTGTAATGATCGGAAGTTTGCCTCATTTTTGTTGTTGTATGAAACTTTTCCGCGACCCTTATTATTGCTAGCAACCATACATACATGAATGATAAATCTGGCAAATATTTGTTAACTTCAGTAATGAGTGATGTAAAGAGGGTTACATTTGGTGAGTGGTAATAGTGCAAGTAACGGGAGCTCCTTTATATTGGTTACTTGTCAATGATAAATTGGTTTATGTATCAAAACCTGGTTTCTCTTGTCCTTTGTTGTTCTGTTCTTGTTTTTCTACGCTTCTATTGGTAACAATCCAAGAGTCGATGGATGTGGTTTGGGTTTTGATTCTTCTCTGGTTACGGTATATGCCCGTTTGGTTTTCGTCCCAATATTGGCGCTGCTTTGTTACCAGAATCAAATAAAGATGTAGCTACAAATACCATTTTTCCTCATTGTTTCTTGTACCGAAACTCACAGGAGCAGTGACTTTATGTTAATCTCTACCATTATGTATTTGAATAGCACTTTTCAAGCCCAGAGTATATGCCTTGAATGATTGATTCTTTCCAGTCTTTCATGATAGACGAAATTCTGTTTGCTCAAAGCCTCAATACAAGGTAAGAACTACAACAATGGCAGAGATTTTCAGCTACACTGGATGTCGACAGCTATCTCAGATGTGCTTGGCAATCATCTTCTTCCACCTCTCTGAGTACATCTTAGCTGGAGCAATCCATGGAAGAAGAAACGTGACTTTAAGGTCCTTACTTATTAGTAAGAACTACCTCATCGCCATGATCTGCTCTGTATTGGAACATTCCCTTGAGAACACCCTTTTCCCTAGCTTGAAAGAGTTCTGGTTAATAAGTCATACGGGGCTAGCTTTGGTTGTAATAGGGGAGATCATAAGAAAAGCGGCTATCATAACAGCTGGGCGATCCTTCACTCACCTGATCAAAATACGCCGGGACGAGCAACACAAGCTAGTAACCTGTGGCGTGTATCGATTTGTGAGGCACCCTAGTTATACTGGTTTCTTGATTTGGTCAGTTGGGACCCAGATAATGCTGGTAAATCCATTTTGCTCGGTTGCTTTTGCTGTTGTTGTATGGCACTTCTTCTCAAGGAGAATACCGTATGAAGAGTATTATTTAAGACAATTCTTTGGTGCTGACTACGATGAGTATGCTCAAAAAGTTTCTTCTGGGATACCTTTTGTGAAGTGAAGGATAGAATTGAACCTTTGGTTCGTAAAGTGAACTATTACCAAGTTCTGACTGCGTTGGATCGATATAAGATGAAGATATACTTACTAACAGGATGTGGTTCAGTGGTGGTTGCTCGGTGAATGAAGGCATCTTTCTAAACGTTATATAGTGCGCTTTAATGGATCTTGACGACCAACTGTTGCTTTCCTGCAAGACAAATTGGTCTGGCTTGTAGCCATTTCAACCTGGACAGTATTGTTCATCCATACATCCTTGTTTCGTTTCCCGTATAAGCGATTAGGTTGAACTGTTTATCTCCTTGACAATCTATGTTGCTATCATCCTGGGCCATTATTCCTTTCTGTATAGTTTCTATTAGTAATACAGTTATAAAATACAATAGTCTGTTTGAATAAAAACAAATTATAAGAACGACTGGGGAAGTGTGAATCACTGACAAATTTATTAGAACTGAACTAATATACTGTTATGCGACATCTCCAAGAACGAAAATCAGTTGTGCATGATTATTGATATTCGGACTGTTTTTATTATATATCAGCCTGATCCCAAATCGGAAATTCGTTTAATACCGATTTATTTGTTTTATGACATATTTATTAAGATAAAATAATTTTATAAAATTAAATTTTATAATATATTGTTATCATGTAAGTAGAGGTGATCATTCGGGCGGGCCGGGTTCGGGCCGGGCCAAAGGAAAATTTTAGGCCTGTCGGGCCTATTTTTAAAAACCAAGCCCGGTTTTTTACATGTTCGGGCCGGGCCGGGCTAGGCCCAGTTTTTTCCAGGCTTTGCCGTAGCCCGGCCCGCCCGGCCCGGTTTTTTAATTTTTTATATAAATTAATAAAAAATAAATTAAAATTAATATTTTAATATATATTTATATTATATATAACTTATTTAAAATTTATATATTATATAATTTTTGTATATATTATTAAAAATTAAATATGTATATATTATTTTTTAAAAAATAATAATAATATAAAATCGGGCCGGGCCGGGCTTGTCCACGGGCTCAAAGAATGTGCCGCGGCCCGGCCCGGTTTTTTATTCGAGCCTGATTTTATGTCCAGGCCCGCCCGGAAGCCCAATCGGGCTCGGGCCCGTCGGGCTTTTTTACGGGCCGGGTCGGACCGGGCTGCCGGGCCGGACACATTTTGATCAGCTCTACATGTAAGGAATCATTTGAAAAATTTAAATTTTTAAAATTATTTTATTTTATATGTTAAATTTAAAGTTAAATGATATGTTCAATAGTGGGTAGGACCGAGAGTAATACAATAACGATGTTTCTGTGTTTTAGGCCCCGTTCTTTCGCTGCAGTTAAAAACCATGGCTCATTAATGTCACATTAATCTGCACCTTTGTGACCCACATTAACCCACCTTATTTGGGTTGGTCCTTCGTTTTGCGACTTACCTTTTTCAAAACAAAAAAAGTCAAATAGACAGAATTGCCCCTTATTTTTGAAAACTCCTTCAACAACAGACAGACAGACGGAGTAGTAGGGGTGAGCATTCAGTTTGGATATTTTGGATTTATCCAAAAACTGAATTAACTGATTTTATTTTTTGGATTTTTAACTGAAATTTCTAACCGAATTGAAAATTTCAGTTAACCGAATTATCCTAATTATAATTTGGTTTGGATTCGGTTTTGACTTTGTCTAATTCGGTTAATCGAATTAGCCAAATTTTCTTTACAAAAGAATATTCTATTTTATAATTTTAGTCTTTAGTGACAAATGGTCAAACACAAATCCTAAATTTTGGTAAGTTGAAATCCAAACTAGCTAAAATTTGGATTTTAGTTTGGATTTTGGATTTTCACTTCAAAAAAATTTGGATTTCGGATAATTTGGATAATGGTTAATTCAGTTTTGATCTTAATTTGGATAATTAGGTTTTTAACCGAAATAACCGAAATCCAATTTATTTTTTAAAATTTGGATTTCGGTTAACCGAATTATCCAAATGATCACCCCTACGGAGTAGGGCAAGGAGAAAGGTAAAAAAAAAATAAAGTGAGGGCAAAACTGTAATAGGTGAGGAGCTGAATATTGAAACGCAGAGTTTTCAACCTTTAACAAAAAGGTCCGTAAATGACGAATCGCAAGTATAAATCGCGCATGTGTCACCATCAGCAATGTTGATTAATGTCATTAATGTGGAAAGTTGGAGATTAATGCAGCGGTAGAACGGGCCTTAATTGTTTTTGTCTTACATTCAGACAATTTTGCCGTACTTTTGGACCACCTTTTTGGTTAATAAAATAATTACAATTTTTCTGGATTGTTCAATTATGTGCTATCGTGTATATTTACTTCAATAAATCAAATCTTATAATAGCATATTAAATATGTTATAAATTAGGTCGGTGTAGTAACGTTTCTTTTTTTTTTTAAAAAAAAGAAAAACCATCTTTTTTATTATATTCAAAATTACATATAAGTGTACATTTTTACAAAAGATACATTCAACTACTAACATATGTCCTAAGAGTAAGGAAACTTGCACGAAAGTCTTCATCCTCCAAGTGAGCCACCACCGCCATCATGGTTAGCCCGAGCGCCACCGTCACAATCACCGTGATCCACACTCTACCGTCAATAGCAGTCGGCTAACAAAGCCGAGTGGCATCCATCGGCTTGAATGAGTAGGGATAAGTCTCTTAAGCACATGTAGCAACATAATCGGTGGAAATCCTAGAACCCAAATTATATCCAAAACTCGTAAGACCCAAAACATAATAACAAGTTGGATAAAACAGAAACTTCTCTCGTTAGAGAGGAAGCTAAGAACTAAGTAGAACAACAAAACAGAATAATTATAAACCTATAGATAGAAAAGAACTAAGCAAAAGAGAAGAAGAAAAGAGTAGGAAGAAGAATGAAAGGTGAGAAGAAAATGATAGGGAGAAGAAGAGGGAAGAGAGAGGAGAGAACATTTTCTCTCAAAAGACTATAATGTTTCTTTGTATTATTGCCAAAAAGATACTATTAGTTATATTTCATTTGAAGCTGCATTTTTTTTAATATAGGATCTTACTGTATGTATTGGATTATAGAAATTAATTTTCTGACTAAATTATTACATCGAAATCATTTTGGTGCAAGCATTGATATATATAATACCAATTTTTAATTATCACGAAAAATGCACGCAATAAAACATTCCTTTGGGCCTAGAGTCGAGTTCTACAAAACGGGCCTAGATTTCGGTGCAAAGGAAAAAAGATAATTCATTTGGGGCTCGGGCCCTAGAGTTAGTTATGTTTGGACGTGAAATGCACGTGGCAATGTAATATTTGCAGTTCTTTTGGGGTTTCGGTGAACTGAAAAAGTTAAGGCACGGATTTCAGATGATCGTTGCCTCCATCTGTTGCTGGTAAGTTATCGTAATTGCTAATTGCTGGTCGCTCTCTCGATCTCTCTCGTCAAGCCAGACCTGTAACTTCCAGAATGTTTGATTAATGTGCTTGTTTATTTCGGTCATTTTCTGTCTCCTATTCATTGTTTGAACTTCGAGCTGAGTGCTAACTGTTTGTTCAATTGTCTAAGAGAAATTTCTGCCGCATTTGTCGTATTTAATGCTTCACTTTTCAACTACAGTTTGTTAGATTTTCTTGATGAGACTTGCCCGCGTCAAGTTAGACTGACTTTGAATTCCAGCTTCACTTTGTATCCGCAGTTGCTGTTCCTGTGGATTGATGTATTTGATAATTTGGTGGAATATCTGATATGGAACCCCATAGTATCTTGCAAGGATTTGATGAGAATTATGGGCCGCTCGAGTCTACCGATGTAGCTCATTTGAGAATAGAAATTAAATAGTTGGGGCTTGGTGGAAATGAAGGGAGGTCCTGACAAGTACCTATTCTCTGTTTCTTTTTGTTTCAATGGAACCTATAGTTTCTGCCAACGGATGATGTAGCGAGAAATGTATTGAATTGTAACCAGATTGCAATAAATATTAGCCACTTGCTTCGGGTTTTCTGAATTTACCATGCTATTATTTTTTTTCTTTCTGGTCGACTGCTAATTGAAAGTTTTTTTGTTGTGCACATTGAGGATTTGAAAAGTAATTTTCTTGGATGATTCTACGTCTCAGATCTAGGTGGCCGAAACTTTTAAAGGAAATGAAGTTGAAGGTGGTATGTCGGAAGTTTTATGACTATGTTCGGTATGATCTGAAAGAAATTGCTTTTCCATCTTCATTGCCGGATCCTCCACACATCAAAAGGCGAAGAAAATTGACATGGAAGGAGCGTTATCTGGTCAGCCTGCTCTATCACCCCTTTCTCCTTTTTTTATCATTCCAGCTGATAACAATATTCTGCCACTTTCAGTAGTCAAGCTATTGGCACATGCCATGAAATGCTTTCAAGAACCTACTTTGCAGATTAAAACTTGTGCTATATCAATAAGGATTATGAACTTTAAATGGTCGATGCCTCTATTTGATATATATTTGATTGGATGATTGCACCTTGGTGTACATGTTGTGGGAAAAATATGTAATTCTGTTTCCTATAGTGGGAGGCTTTGCTGGAGATGCTTAGTTATTGCTAAACCAGAACTCTTTTAGCAATGATTCTGCACTTACTGGAATTCGTTTTGAGTTATGGAACACTTTTTGTAGAAAAATTAGTTGTGCTCTGCTATAATTCTACTGTTGATGTTTTTAGGTGTTAAAGGAGGCCTCTCGTCTCTATGCAGCTAGTTGGGTGCGAGACATTGGTCCTGAACTTCGGCCAAATGATTACAAGACGGATAGTAGTTCTGGTGCAGATAGTGATAAGATGAAAGAAAAGGAACCATCAACTTTGGAGGACCTTGGTAAGAACTCTTGTTTCCTAAATCTATGAGTTGGATTTGTGTAACAAGTGATAGTCACTATTTATTCAAGTTGGTTGCACTCTTGGGGCCTCTTCTTTGATTGCTTTACAATGTGGAATTTAAGATGCGGCTCACCGAAGTGAAATTAATTTGCAGTCAGTGGTGGTATGCACTGAAGTTTCAAGTTGTTCTGGAAATGCATACTGCACTTTCTAAATCACCTTTAGCACAATGTAGCATCACTTCTAATCTACCTTTCCACTAGGCTAAATGTGCTTGGGGTCAAAGGGAACCTTTCATTGCCTACTTTCATAATGTAAGTGGGTGACCTCTATTTAGAGCATCATTCAGTTAAAAGAACTCATACAATGCTGTGCTGGTGTTATTCAAGGAAAAAGGCGAAGCATATTTATTAGAGCAAAGAAGTATATTATGAAGAATCTAGATTTTCTACTATTTCAACTGGTGGTGCTTGCTAGACTATGTTTTTCATGTTCCTTTTATTATCAGTTTTCAGTACTTGCATGGGGTATTTGTCGATTTTACAAATTGGCTGCTCATGAAATATTTACGGGGCAATTCTTGTGCTTACTAATTTGGCAGACATGGTTAGAATACTGGAGTAAACCATCATTTGACCTAGATATTGTAGTTAGTTTTACAGTGGTCGTCCAACTTGTCCTGTGTATCTAGACTTAAATTCACTTGGTTGAGAGGCATGGTGAAACTTTGTTTATGTGTTGTCCGTTATTGTTTGTTAACCTGTTATTGGTCATATTGGCTTTTGCTAAGATTTTCATTCCATCTTCTGAAATTTATAAAAATAGCTGTTGCTGCAAGAGGTGGGATGGAAACTCTGAGGCCTGCTTTGCAGCGAGTGTATATGACCAGGGCATCTGCATATAGAGATGGCTTGAAAAGCTTCATAGAAGGATATCAAGAAGGTATAAATCAAACGATGGAGAAGAAAGGAGACAAAGACTCTGAAAGTGATGGTGATCCAAAGAAGTCTGCATGACCCGAAGTCGAATTTTTTTTGTGAGTTTCCTTTTTATTCCTTGCACGGAAATCAATGCATTATGTACAGATTTCACTTTCGCTTAGTCGCTAGACATTTGTAGTATCAAACCTTCAAGGCATTAGTCGTGTAAACCTGACCTATCTAAAAGCTTTGAAATTAGCAGTTGATGTCTACCATCTGTCGTCTTTGGTAGTGTTTTGTCTGGTACTTGTTAATGCTAGACCTGTCTTCATGTATTTCTAAGCTGTATACCTTGATGAAAAAATTGCCGAGTTAACTGAGAGAAAAATAGAGAGGACCACATCGTGATCAACAATGAAATTGAGCATGGAGGATCCTAGTGATGTGTGCTGCTCTCCATTCTTCCTATTGTTTCTGGAGCCATAAATCTTGTAGTGGTCGCTAGATTTAGAAAATACGATGATGATAGAGTGATAATTTTACCAATTGATTCAGAGCTCTCTAATCACTACTGTAATTTCATTGCAAAGTTCCATTCTACTCAATGATTGACCACCGTTGACATATGTGGTTCATGACTCTAAAATTGCGAAAGAACTTCATTATATTAGTGGTTGAGATAGTTCTGTTTCTTCAGTGCAACAAATGAGCACCTGTCATTATAAATTAGGTTTGGAGATTAGTAATGCGAAGTTTTAGGTTTATTGACCGGGAGATGAACATAAGTTAGGTTTCTGGTACAAGAGAACTTGAGTTGCAGTTGTGATAACTTATTGTGGTTTTTACTCATCCTATATACTAGCTCATATGTAATTTAATATGCTTGCTAAAACTATTGGATTTACAGTTGTAGTTTGATGACTTTCACTTGTGCAACTGCAAGATTATGGGCATGTGATCCCGAAAAAAAAAAGTAGAATAATTAGGCTGCCTGGTAGACCTTTGAAGTTAGTTCTCTTTTCTCTGATGTCTTACTTACTAATTGCATACACCTCTACTGAACACCACATCCACGATATTGTTACCTTACTGTTTTTACCCCTTTTCGCGAGGACATGAAAAAAATCCCTAAAGGAGATGATTAGATAGCGATGCCAAATAAATTGTGGCGATGAAAATCAAAATAGTACCCTGCGCATGGGAGGGTGGATGCTTTCTACTGGACCAGCTGCGCCCACCTATTATGCATAAAAAAGTGTGGATGCATGAACCCGAACAATGATTTTTACCCTTGAAAAAGGGTATTAATCTTACTGTGCTTGCGTTTGCCATAGAAGAGTGAGAATAGAACGCAAAGAACCAGAAAAAATATCGTGTAGTGAATTTCTTTCTATGCATGTGTTACTTGAAGGATATAAATTAGCTTGTTTGTGCTGTTGGTTGCTTATGCGGTTCTCTAGGCAGGCCTTATGCCCTCAATTATAAAAAATACTTGAAGGATATAAATCAGAATGCTTGCATATAATGAAAATCAGAATGGCGATAGAAAAGGTATATTTATTCATGGGTCTGTATCATAAAGAGTTTCCGCCCAATTGGGCCGCACTATCTTGGATAATTATGCCCTACCCCTGCTCAGCCCAATTTTTTAATATATTTTTTCAGGTTTCAATTATGTTATAATATTATTATTAATTATTACCGGCTGGACCATTTTAACCGGAATCAAGAAAATCCATATACCCCAAGGATGGGAGAGAATAAACGAAAAAATTAATGTTTTAGTTCTCAGTATGTTATTAAACAACAATCACAAAGGCCATTATTCTCTAAAGCTGCATCACTTGGCGTCATTGCAAATTCAAAGAACTGAGAGATGTTTTCTTTAAAGTTGGGATTGAATCATAATGTGTCACCAGCGCATGAATTTTTTTTTTTCCTTAGTACTACTAGAGTTTTTAGGTTTTATTTGAAGTTAAACTTCAATTTTCATTTTTATACGAATAAAGAATGACTCAAATTCGCTCATCTATCTTCATAAGAATAATGGAAGGTCCTTATATGGTTTTGCTTCCCCTCGCCTCGCCTTTGTGACTTGGATTCTAGATTTCTGGGTGTCCAAAGTATTTTTAGCCACATGGGTGTTGCTTGCGGTCGTTCTCAGAAAAGAAGATTGATTTTTTGAGATTCCTTTTCAACAGTGACTCAGATCCTACTACTCACCCTCAAACCATCATTTGATGGATCCTTGTTTCAATGCCACCAGGTGGCAATCTCTCTTTCCAAGGTATATGCACATAATATAAATAGTACCGTACTAGTAATATTTTGTTTTTTTCCCCCTTAACATTATTTATTCCATCAATCTTTCCTTTGCAATCTGTCTTTTCTCCGATGGATTTGGATTTCTGAGTCTCCACTGTTCAGGGAGGAAAATATGATTCTTTCTGGTATTGATTTGCCAGGCAGGTACAAGGACACACTTCGCACTCATTCTTTTAAATTTATCCACCTGTACACACAATATACATACGACATGACCGTTTTCATCTCTTTTTATTTTCTTGTTAACGTAGATGAAAGGATAAAAATGTTCTACTGTGACTGTGGGGTTGGAAACTGGAAACAAGGAAGAATTTTACTATTTGAGAGATGGATTTGACCCACCCACAGGCCACACATAGGAGGTAAAAGTAAAATACTACCTCATCAGAGTTAAAAAGGTTAAAAAAGTAGGGGAGGAGGAGAAAGTGCAGATGCAAAGGTAGGTGAAAGAGAGCAAAAAAGATGGGATATCTCATCTCCATCTCCTCTCTTTCTTATGCCCACATGTTCTGTTCATCAGTCATACTTTTCACTGTTCAACTATGGGTTTGTTTATATTTTCCCATTGCTACAAGTTGTGGGTGCTGCTGTGCTGTGGAATGATTTGCCCGGACATTTTTCACACACGAGAAAAAATGCTAGTATATGGTCCCATACTGAACAGGAGAAAAGCTAAGCTATCCCCTTCCCTTTTCCATTTGCTATCTTTTTTTTATTGGCCGCCATGTCTGTCAAACAAGAAGATAGAAAGGAGAGATGGCAAATTACCTATGCATTTAAAGAGGAATATCTGGTTACCTTCCCCACTTGCAACTTGTTACTTTAACCATATTGCTAGTTTCAATGTTGCAAGTCTACCCCGCTGATCCCAAGGTCAATGAATTTGTCGCTATTCATCATATCCACTGTTTCAAAAATATGACAAAGGACTAAAACCCTACTGACGGGCTCTGATGGAAGGCAAATGTTAACAGTTACAATAGTCTATTCTTTTTTATGAGTATCTGCGTGGGAGATTCTGTGTTTGATTGAGAGCAGGGAGTGCAAATAGACCAGGTTATACTACTAGACTTGGTGTGAAAATGTTGAAAAGGAGGGGGATAGCTTAGCTAGGCATCATGTGGGATCATTAAATATAAGACTAGAGACAGCTAATTGAGGGGTTTACACTTAAAAAAAAAAAAACCACTTTTCGTGACTTCTGGTGGGTACTAAGTGGTGTATGCTATTTGAAAAGGGAGTTATGCTACAATTAGGGTTCTTATAGAGATATACTGTTTTACTTTATAGTTAGGAAGGTGAATGGATCGTGTTCTCGGGTGGGGTGAAAGATTACCTGCATTCGTCCATCATTCGTTCATCCGTTATCCGTGTGTTTTTCATTTGTCATCCGTGAGTGATTCGAGTGGATCAGGTGATAATCGGGTGAATCATTTTCTTATCATAAATAGTAACATTTTAGTATAGTAACGAATATAATTTTTTTTTGTATTGCTAAAGGTAAAACTTCCCTGTATTTTAAGAAAATTCACTCCAACATATTCCCTTCGCTTAGAAATATAAGTCGTTTTAGCATTCAAGTTTTATTCTAAAATATAAGTCGTTTTAGCTTTTTGGCATACTATTTTCTCGCATTTGACCCTAGCATTTATTGTAAAAGTAACTATTATATAAACATAAAGAAATAAAAATTAAGGGTACATAGGTCATTTTTTTACTTTTCTCAATAAGTGTGCAAATTTCTAAAATGACTTATATTTTTAACCGATGGAGTAAGAAAAATATTCTACCAACATCAATAAGAAAATAAACATTAAGAGTTAGGGGTTGTATGAGCGAGAAAATAAAATGGACTGTAAATTATAAGTTTACAGCTATTTTTTAGTATTTTTAAAAATTCTTTAAGGTTTGTTCGTGTAGTTGAAATAAAACAAGGTGTAACTTTATTCAGATGACGGGTCGAGTGGTAAACAGATGACGGGTCAGGTGATAGATGAAATTTTTCACTCGAACCGACTCAAATCTGTCACTCGGTCATTTGTCATCCGATCTGTCATGCGTTTATTTAAAGTTTTCGTCAGTTTACTTTAGTGGCCGGACCAGGTAAGAGGGTAACTGTTTAAAACTACCATCCTATTTGCAATCTAAACCCTTATTCTTTTGTAACTTGACTGTCAATAGTTGATATTAGTTGTCAACTAAAGCTAGAAAAAGTAGAGAGAAAAGAGTAAATAACTGAAAAACTAAAAGGTTGATATAACAGTTAATGTATATGATGTATATAGAGAATAGCTGAATATATGAGATAAACTCATTTCCATAAACCCGTAAAAAAATGAGAATTATTATGCCTAAGACATTCTCGTAGAAGAGTAAGAAAACTCGTGAATTGTTTGTATTTTACACATTGTCATTTCCTTGAACTTGGTTGAAACTTGAGATTCGAAGAACTAATTTCAGTTTTTTTTAAATGAAAAACTAATATTAGACCAACGAAGCAAGATTACATGAAGGAAATGACACGGGACCAAACAAAGACAAAGAAAAAACAAGAACCACGAACGCCCTACTGCTTTGTGAAAGGCGCTCTCATGGAACACTTCCGTAGAAGCACTGTCATGGACGAAACAAGTAAGCAAGGCGTACTAACTAAACATGAACCTGGGCGCAAGCCCCTGCGAAACCACAATAAAGAAACAACGGGTACCCAGGACCAAAACCCCACTAGAAGATCAAACAAAAAAGTTCATAAACGATTCCACCAAGAAGTCTGAAATCAACAACAAGGGAAGTACACAACTAAGTAAGCTAATTACACATAACAACCACCCAAGCCCAGCGGTTCTAAAGGAGGAACCGGCTCAATCGCATGATCAGAACCCTCACCCATGCCATTGAACATAAATGCACTCATTCTTGATCGCGGCCTCAGGGTGCATTCGGCGCCGCAAAAGTGGCTTGATCATCAGTCCTAGAGCAGTTGCATTCTCCCACCTTGTCAACCCAGCTTGCCATGATAGCCTTTTTACCTTTTCTACCGGCCTCATTAAGGTTCAGGTCCCAAAGCTCCTTACGTGTGGCATGCTCCAGGAGACTGCTAAAGGTTCTCTTCCTGGCACTGGAAACGCCAAGGGATGAACAATTGTTTGGCACCGGATCATCTCGAAGGGAGGATATGGAGTTGCTGACTGGGACTGAAATCTGGGCATGAAAAAGATTTGGAACTTTGACAATGGAGGCCATTAGTAATATCTATCAAGACTGGTCAAGAAGAAGGGTTGGAAAGGAGGTCTCTTGGGAGTGAAAGTGCCAAGAGCTCTTCCGTATTAAGCCACATTCCATACGGGAGACTAGGCTCACAAGGCGTAGGCATTAGGGGGCAAACTTTTGTTGTATGGAGGAACATACCACACTTGGAACAGACCGCACTTTGAACAGATCAGGGGCATACTGTCATATGTTATTGTAAATGTTAGGTTTAAGCCCCTGATTGATAGCAGGAGGGAGCACCACACCGGCCTTTGAATGTCAAGAGAAAGCTTGAGATAAAAACAAATGAAACCGAGGGTGGTAATATCCTCCATCAGACGCGAGATGAGTCCCACCTTCTCCGCAATCTGCTCAGCAAGCGCCATATTGTAGTAGGCCTTCGGGATATCATACACGCGGATCCAACATGGAACCCAACAAAAGATATGGCTCTTCATGGGTTTTCTCTGCTTAAGGGCTTGGGTGGTAAAGAGGAAATGGCTGATTGTCCATGAAAAGATTCTGACCCACCTTGCAGAACTTGAAGCCACCATATCCACTCCAGCAATGCTCAAGGTGAGTGCGGAGTATCAGGGTGGAGAATGTTCCATGGGCAGCGGAAGACGAGCGGTAAGGCAATCAAGTGAGGACATCAAGGATGATTTGAACTGGCGTGGTATGATAGAAGGACAAGGGCAGAAAGATGCATGGCCTACCTCTAGTCCTAAAGGTAGGAAATCATTTGCATGTCTGCAATTTTTCAGTGCAATGGGAAGTTGCTTGGCACATGACATACTAAAAAAACATCAAAGGGGAGGTGCGAGCGAAGAGGAAACTAGATCGGCATCGTAGAGGCGAGCATGGTTGATTCCGGGGGGGGGGGGGGACAGAAGAGTTTCGCCGGTTAATAAAGGAGAGTAAAATCTAGAGAGAGAGGGGTTTATAGGGATGATCCTAATTTAAGTCTCCTAATTGTTGTCATATAAGGAAATGTTTGTTTGGATATTATTTGAGATTGGTTTCAGTTTCCTCTTTATAAAAAAAGAAAAAAAAACATATAGTGAAAAATTGATTTGTCATATTTTATGCTAATCCTTGTTTTGTTTTTAGTTTTTGTTCCAACTTTTTAATTTTCTATTTTAATGAATGAAACTTTTAGTCTTGAGATTCCCAAAAAAAAAACTAAGCTCAAACTAAGAAGAAAAGTAATTGCCATGTAAATTTATTACATCTTGCTATAAAAAAATTATAACATCTTAAAAATGTTACAAATCATTTTCGACCCTAGTTGTAAATAGTAAGTGTCATCCTTCTTTATTTTATTAGGATATGCTTCTATTTCTCAAAGTATCTTTATCCTATGTTTGGGCATAATCTTAGTAGAGAAAATGTTCCATTATTTACGAGTTTATAAAAGTAAGTTTATCTTATTATTTTATTTTTTCTCTTTATATATCATATTCATCAATTATCACATAAACTTTTTACTTTTTCTCTTACATACATTCTATGAATGGTGTCCATGTGTACCAGTTCTAACTGAAACCGCTAGGACCAAACCGGTTGGGAATTTGAACTGATCGAACTGGTTGGAACCAATGTGGAACTGGACCCAAACCTTACCAAAGTGAATCCGAATCCCCATTTTGAGATTTGGGACCACACCGAAACCGACCTGGAACTAGAACCACCTTGGATCCGAAACCGGGTAACGTTTGGTGTGAGGTTGAGTCCGCAGAACTGGAACCTGTGGAACTGCCCCGGGACCGATCTAAGCAACCATTGTCACTGGTCAAAATGACCATTATACCTGCACCCCTCTTATGTCGCTTTTGGCCCGCGTTTGAAAATGTTAGTGTTGGGATGGATCCGGAACTTGAACCAAAGCCCACAACTATTATTTTTTTGTGTCTAATGGCTCCAAACAACTATAAAATGACCATATGCCCCAAAACACTATAAATACCCCATTTGATCACCATTCTCAACACACATCTCATCAATCTTTTCCTCTCTCTTATTACTACTATTTTCTTCCGCAATTAAGCATATTAGATAATAGAAAAGCTCATTTCCCACATTTTAGCAAAATGTATAAGTAAGCCAAAATGGAAATGATGCGCCGAAACCTTAGTTCTAACCTACAAATCAATCCAAGCTTTAATGTTGATGAGCAAGACCCAATTGATAAGATGCAATTCGTGTATCATCATTCCCGCAACCCGGAAGTTATACCATTTCTTAACATGGACCGACTAACATAGGGCACACATCAATGTTTCAGTTTGGTAAGCTTTCGTATTATTTACAATTTTTTACAAACTTCAATTTTAATTGTATTCTTAATTATAGTCTAATTCTGTTACTTTTTTTTCCATTATAGGTACATCATGTGGTACGCCACAATCCGATGCCCACAATCTTGATCAAGATAAAGGAGATGATCGAAAAGAAGATGATGATGTAGAAAGCCATCAAATAAAAAAAAAACCATCTTGGGCGTGGCCATATTTCACAAGGAAAGAAGATTCTACAAAGCCCGAGTTATACAAGTCATACTACAATATTTGCAATAGGGGCCTCGCATAGTCGGTGAGCACCATAACAGGATTCTTTGCGAACCACTAGAGGACGCACCACATCTACAAGGATTCTGCAATGAGGGGTACTAGAGACCAAACTCAGCTTACTAGGTTTACCAAACAACAGCCTGATCCAGGTTTTTTCGATACGATAGAGAAAGAATGATTGATGGCATGGCTAGATTTATGAGTGTTGAAAAAATGCCTTTTAATTTTGGTGAAAGCTCACACTCTTAAAAAATTTTTGCACCACATTACAATCACAGTGTAGGAGAGTGCCTAGAAACACACTAAAACGTAGAGCTTTTACAAAACATGCTTACACTAGAAACACACTAATAGAAAAACTAGATAATTTTGATGATTGTGTTAGTTTGACAAGTGACATGTGGTCATCTACAACTAATGATGTGTTTATTTGTGTTACTTGTCATTGGATTGATCATTCATGGACGCTACAAAAGCGTATTATGGCATTTGACATTCTTGTCGATGCGCACACCGGTCATAATACTTTTGAAAAGATTATTACTATATTAGCTGGATGGAACATGTTAGAAAAGTTGTTCTCTATTTCTTTAGATAATACTTCTAACATCACTATGTGCACACAGTATTTAAAAACAGTTCAACACTCAAACTCTTGCATAATGGAGATTTCTTGCATGTTAGATGTTGTGCGCATGTTTTAAATTTGTGTGTTCGAGATGGTTTACATAATTTGACCACTTCAATAGATCTACTAAGGGTTGTGATGAGAAAAAATAAATAATCACATGTTGTAAAACAAGAATATAAAAAATTATGTGAGCAAGCTAATATTTGACCTCACTATTTTGCTCTCGATACCCCTTCTAGACAGAACTCTACATATGAATTGTTGAAGCAAACTACTAAGCATCAATCCAGTTTATCTCACATTTATAACACTGTGATTGTTCAATCTGGTGATAATATAATGACCCCTAAATTTTGGACTAATGCAATGATAGTGTGCAACGTTTTAAAATGTTTTGATAGTGTAACAAATGTATTTTCATTGGTTTATGAGCCTAGTGTACATCTTGTCATACATGAATGCATCTTGATTTTCAATGTCTTAAGGGAGAACAAGGGTAAGTGGGATTGATGGGACTATTCACGATATGATTACTATATTTTAGGATACTTAATGAATTCCTTTTGATTTATTCTGTTGTAATTGTTCTTGATTCAACAGTGAAATTAGATGGTCTAACCAAATTGCTGGATTATTATTATAGTATAGCTTTAGATAGCAATAACCCTTTTGTCTCCCTCTAAGCGGGAGGTTCTCTCAGGAACATAGTGCTCTTTCGTCTTCCTTCGGTTATCCTACCTCGATTCTAGCCAGCTAACGCTCTATCTTTTGCCATAGAAGATTCGTGGTGTTTGCATTGGAAATGACTATGGTCATGATTAGGGTTTTCTTGGGTGAGTGGTGATAATTCTCAATCATTCTTTGTGTTGGTAGATTTCCTCTTCAAGTGTGAATCATCAACTGATCTCACTCTCTCTCTTCAGCTCAAGATTTCTTCATTTTTGTATCTTTTCTCTCTACCTTTTTATATGATCCTACAGTTTACATGTTATCAATCCCAAATCTACCTTCTTCTCAAAGTTCCTTTCTAAATTTTTGCATGTTCACTCCAATTCTAGGGATTTACCATTTCCTCTGCCTTTCTCCCTTTTATTTTTCTTCAGTATTTGTGTTCTGCTCTGAGTATTACTGATTAAAAGTTTGGGGCTCGAGCGGTGGGGACTTCTCTTTCAAAATGAGGGTTTTGGAAGGTAATGAATTTTTGCTATCATTTGAATGTTGTGCTCTGGGTAAGCTCTTCTCGGCCTATCCTATAACCTCCAATTCACTTGCTTTTACCCAGTGTCGACATTGGAGTGTGTTCAGCGAATTCCGGTATTGCAAGATTGGCCTGAATCTCTTCATGACCCAGTTTGAAAAATTGGAAGGCATGCAAGCAGTTTTGGTAAGAGGACCTTGGGTTGTAAATAACTCCATGCTTTCTATTCAAATTTTGGAGCCGGATAAATCAATTGAAGTGAATGAGTTTAAATGGATACCTTGCTGGATCCAAATTTTTTGATGTGCCATGAGCTCATACATGCATTTTGCAGATGAGAGTGGCAACCAAGGTGGGTCGCTTCATGGGTGTCATCGAGGATCCATCCTCGTCTGGGTTTAAGTACATGCGACTCAACGTCCTCCTTAATCTTCAAGTCCCTGTCATGTGTTGTCTTTTTTTTATACTCAGCATAAGAGCGATACTGAGATTCTAAATGAACTATTCTCGCAATACGGTAGTGGATAAGTTTTAAACTTAGGACCTTTGGTTCTAGGATCTCATTCTACTACCGACCAAGCCATGTGTTGTCTACCTCTTTCTATTGATGGTCAAGATCCAGTTTTCACGATTACATACGATAACATGCCATCTATATGTGCAAAGTGTGGACTTTTCTTACATGCTACCAAAGCTTGCCTGATCATGCATGTTGTGAAGAATGGCAACTATCCCTAAGGTATGTGGCTTTGGGCCGATTTTTTTGTAGCTCGGCAAGGTTGAGGGAGATTTGTGCAGAGCCAAATTCTTGGGCTTATTCGGGTGGTGTGGCTTCTGACTTGCTAGGGTGATGTAACCCTATTGTGGGGGATGGGAGAGACATGCTAGTCAAGGAGTGTTCGCTTGATCAATTAACGGAGCAAACATCAAAGGAGGAGTATTGGGATCTTTATTTGACTGAGGCAGATAGGAAAGACAAATGAATAATAACTAAGGCTATGGTGGTGCAAAGGTGGGTTAAGCAGACGACTTTGGACTTGGGTGAAAACCTTATGGAAACAAGAGCTTTGTATTACCTAATTGTATGAGAAGGGGCACCTCTCATGCAATTAAGAGTTTTTGGAAGCTAAGGCTTCAAGTTTTGCTCATTTTGGAAGCTTGGCTTCGTTCGTCGTGCTATGGTTATCTTATGTTTAAAGTTTTAGGTTCTGAATTTCTTAAGCTCTTCTTATCCTATGCATTGGGGCTTTATTGTGCATGTGGGTCTTGTTGTGCTTGTGTAACTTACCCTTTTCTGGTTGCTTTAGGTAAGGTTGAGGCGTACTACATCCAGAATACCACTGTACCTCCTGTCCTGTCTAGGCTAAAGCCTCATCCCCTACTAGATCTACCTTTTTCTTGCCCCAAATGATCTGGGGTCCTATGATCTCCAAACACGCCTATTGGTTACGTAGTTGGTTACAAATGCTGGCCTTGGTTTTCTCTGGGTTCGGGACTTGGCAGCCTAGTAATCTTAAAAGCTTAATGCATTCATTTGCCTCTTCTTCAATATTAATGATCTTTTCTTTCTCATTACTCGTAGGAATGTTCTTTTCATTCTGAGCAGGTAGTAGGGTATTATGGAATAGCTCAACGAACAAGCTAAAACCTTCTTTGCTTTTTGGGGAGCGTAACTTTCTGGAACATATTTGACTATTTGGTGTGTCTATATTCTTGGAGTCCTCCCTTTTATTTTGCTCTAGTATCTCCCCTGCTGCCCGAGTGTGCTCACTACCACTAGAGGTTTGCATGATCTGCATGAGGTTATCTGAACCATTCCCTGTTCCCAACACTTCCAGCTGTTCGACCGTCTAGGGAGTAATCCCGCCCTCTTCTTCTGTTGCTTTCTGCGACTAATCTATTCTGAGTGGAACGCGTTGGGAGTCGAGGCTGGAATTAATTCCGTCTCCCGTTTCTTCCTTGTGGTTTTCCATTTCAGGATTGAAATCGCCCACTTCACCTACTTTCTCGTAATTATAAACTGTTCCCGATAGTGGCACATGAAGCGGCACTTGAGAGGTATCAGGAATAACATAATTCCCTCCTCCTAACTCCTCCTCAATTATTTCTCTTTCCTCCAGGTTATTCACACTCTTGGGATATGAGTCCTCCCCCCTGTGCTTTTGTCATTATTATCCCATTTCCTAGCTTTATCATCGGTGGGGGTAACTACTTCTAAATCATTATTAAGGCCCTGCCCCAGACATAATGATTGTGTTCCTCTGGAACATGTACCGCCCAATTCCTCTTCTTTATCTTTATTTTCCTTTTCTTGAATTGTATTGCACTTTGGAGTGTGTTCCGACAGCTTCTCACTTAAACCATTTGCTGAACACTCATCTTTGTCCTTGTGTAATTTATCACACACAAGGGGCATTTGGTCTTGGACCTCGCGGCCGCCTATTACTGATATAGGTGCTTGACTAGGATTCATCATGCCCATTCAAGTTTCTACCATTTTCAGGTGGTAGGCGGTCAACATTTTTGTCAATATGTTGACTTTGGGGATTATCTTTCCCATCTCTTGCTATCTAGACTATGCTCTCACTAAGATCGGAGCTATTGTTCTGGAGTGGTTGGCCACCCACCTCAACTATGCTCACCGGGAATTTGTGACCTTCCACTTTAACCATGATTTTTGAATTAATCATCTAAAGTGTGGAAGTCACTAGTAGAAAAATGACCTATTTAGGCGGTTCTAAGGGGCCTATTTCGGCGGTTGTAAACCGCCAAAATGAGCACCGCCAAAATTGGTCTAAATACATTTTTTGGCGGTTGTACAACAGTTGAAATAGGTACACCTGTCTCGGCGGTTGTAACAACAAACCACCGAAATAGGTGGTTGCCAAAATCATCATCTAACCACATCTATCTCGGCGGTTTTTAGCTTACAACCGCCGAGATAGATACAGGGTCGGTCCCTGGGGCGGTCAATACCAGAAGGTTTTCTGTGACGGATCGACCTTAGACCATGGGTCGGTCCCTGGGTCGGTCTATTCCAAAATACATTCTGGTATTGACCGCCCTAGGGACCACCCCTAGGACTGACCTTGTGTCTATCTCGGCGGTTGTAAGCTAAGAACCACCGAGATAGGCCCTACTTTCGTATCTATTTCGGCGGTTCTTAGCTTAGAACCGCCGAAATAGCTCCCCTTTTTTTCCATCCTAGCTTATATATTCACCACAACACACTAAATGATTTAATGAAACCTATAATATAGCTGCATCCACACATGATGCTCCAGTACACATTCATAAAGTTCTACAAGCGCCCAATATCAACGGCGTGCCTCAATTGAGATTAAACAAATCAATGCAAACACTTACACACTTTCATTACAAAGAGAAAGCCAAATCACAATTCAAATCTACCATTACACCATCCATAGATGTACAGAATTACAATTACATTATCCAAAAAGTACACAAATCATCTTCATCATCAACAATTCTTTAAACTTGTGCAGACAAACTCCAACCATTCCTCTAGCATTTCAACTATCTGAGTATCTTCATATTGACCACATTGGAGCAATTCCTCGTAAGCTTTGAAAAAAATCGAACATTAATTTAAAACCTACAAGTCTAACAACATGTAAAGAGCTTAACTGAAACTTTCAAAGAATGTTACCTTGTCTAACGAGTGCTCTGGTAAAAGGGATGACGCTGCTACTATGTCATGCATAAATCTCATGACATAGTATCCACATTCTGAACCCCCAGGCTGCACCCGGACACTATACATACACACATATTGAAACTTATAAACTAGTATTGACATTATCACACAAATTTAGCAATTAAGTGTACCTTGACTAGGTTCCAAGGGATGTTATTCTTCAATGGTTTTTGCATTGTCATGAATGCAGCTCTCATGGAACTATATACATCAGCAATACAGTTGTAAATATCTGTAGGAAGTTTTGAAACAATTGTTGTCTAAGATAACAAACTTACCTTAATATTGCGTTGGCGATATTCGGTCCCTTGACACCCCTACCAAGTGAGTCAATTTACAAGACTCGTGGGTGCTTTATCACCAGCACAAGCAATGACCAATGTCGAATATTCACAAATTACACAATGTGTTGAAATCATTAAACAACTAGCATAATTTATAAATAGATAATACTAAGAAAAATAGTCAAAAAGCATACCCTTGATGATATGGCAGGATAATAAATGACTTATTTGCACATTCAAAGATGGCATTTGTTAGATATTGCATAAGGCCTTGCATGTCACTTGTCAGATAGGTTTCACAGCACATAGCAGGACAAAGGAATCCGAAACTGTGATCTTGGTAGACTTCGATCGCCTTATTATGCACATGCCTACACCATGAAGACATTATCATTAGTTATTTACTTTTTATTCAAACATCTAATTCAGCACCAGTCAATGCATTCAAATTATAAAAGGTAGAAGTCACTCACATGGCGGCTGACTTGATAATCGACACATTTAACCAATCCCTCGTGAAACATTCCTTGAAGTCGGACATATATATATATATCTCAAATCGATGTGTATCTCATGCTTAAACTTGATAGTGAAATATCCCCTCGTGATCTTCCACAGTGATCGAATCACTGTGAGGTGGCGTCAGCAGTAACGATAAGTGCAGAATCTTCATATAAGTTGACAAGCCAGCCAATATCCTCTGCTCCACTAAATCAGGTTTAATCACGAAATTGGTGGATGCCTTCGATTGAACAAGTGCAGTATCTTTTTCCCTTTCCCTTATCAGTCTTTGGTCGACTCATTTCTTATGAAATTAAATAATTAAGTATATAAATGCAAAGGATATTGGTCATCAATAGTTTAGAGCAACAATTAAAAGTAATTACCTGTCCAGGGAGTTTGATCAATCGAATTGGCCACTGTAATGTCGTAGTTTGGGCAGAACACAGTGTATGTCTCTGTGGGGCTGGCACCGGTAAACATACATCACCATGCTCTGCAACAAAGTCGTCCAAAAGCACCCGTGCATGGTACTGTCGCAGTGGTTCACCATTCACAATATCATTTGTAGTTGAGGGGAAAAGTTTACCTCATCCCACCATGACCTCTTCATCTCCAGATTGTAAAAACAACGTGCACTCAGTGGGTGCCTAAATGTTATGTGGAACTTTTTTTTAAATGAAAATTGTGAAATCCTAGTTCTATGATGATAGTAATGACCAAGTGAAAAATCTTAATCGTCATATATTCAATTTAAATGTTGGCCTAACCTTTAGAGATCCATGGGGAAACGGCTCAGCCGAGTGGACACTACTTCCCAATACTGGTGTACTCTACTGCTGAATGGGTGACTCAACTAGTGGTCGAGAAACCTCTTGACTGCTAGGCCTCTGTGACTGATACATAGACATAGCATGAGCGATCCTCTCGTCGACCAATTGGGGTATCCTCTGCTCCATTTCAGAGATCACTCTCAGGTGCTCCTCGTAAGTGATCGTCCCCCCTTGTGCTTTTCTAGACCCGGGTACGCCAAATGCCTGGCGGATACCAACGTGCCAACCAAACCCAATGGCACGACCTTGATGATCCTTTTTTCTAAGAGCACGTGTAAGAGGATCATCATTCCTCTCTGAAGTCCAGGTGCCCTGGGTGAGCTGAGAGCTTAAGTCACCCTAATGCAACACGCAAATATGGTTATTAGTTTATCATAAGTTCATATACAAATGAAATGACCACTTTCACTAAAAATGAAATGATATTACTTACCATTTGAGCAATAACTGCTCTTGTGGTGTCATCATATTGAGGATTTTTGGGAGTCGAGTTCTTTGGAAGGTGGCTTAACTCCTAGACTTTCATTCTTCTGTCACTGGTATCCAATGAGCCATGCGTGGGCAGATATCCCTTTTGCTCCCATTCTGGTACATGTTGAGCAATACTTTTTCCACCTAAGCGGTGAGGGTACATATTTTTCTTGGCATTTGCTTGATGTTTCTCACGGAGAGCCTACATAAATTATTATGATCATGTTTAGTTAGATTAAACACGAAAAGGACATAAGAAAGGGTAACATATGTATGTATGACAATAAAATGCACCTGGAACTCCGGTGTGTGATGATGCTCAACAAATTGTATCCATTGCTCTTCGGTGATGCCTTCGTAAATCTCCCATGGTGGCCTTTCACCGCCAACATCATGATCTGGAGCATCTGGATCTTGTGGAGCAGGAATCTTGTAAATGAACTTGTCAGCCAACTTATTATTGTGGTTCCGGAACTATTTTGACATCTGTGACAACACATCCTTTTTAAGTGCGAGATCCACATAGAAACGAGCCTACATATATGATTAGTCAGTTAGCAAAAAGAACATAAATATTCTATTATTTTATAACATCATACTAATAATGTAGAGATTTACCTGAAGATGCTCAAACATAGTATCCTTCAACGATTGATGCACTTGCTTCCAGTTGTGGTTTATGTTACAGTATGTCTTCACCAAATGACTATTGTAAGCGGTGAAGTCATTCTTCCAATAGCCGTGAGGTTGATTGTACTCATTGAATTGGACCAGTTTTATAGGAGGGCCCTTGTTAGCCTTCAGCGCAAGCGTGGGACCTCTCTTTTTTGGCTTCTTGGCCTCTGGTGGGGCAACTGACGGCTCTTCAGTTTGTTGTGAAGGGCCAGCCTCAATCTCCCGTGTAGCTAACTAATCGCTCTTCTTCTTCTTCCGCCTCTTGTGACCCGCATACTTGGTCTCTCCTGCTGTGGCTCAGCCTCTCCAGTCATGAGAAACTGTTCAACAGGGTCATCCATAGGGTGATCATCCACTGTGAAAAATATAAAGCATTCTCATCAGAGAAAGTCATTATACAAATTAACATAAATACTATGAAACATATATAACAACAATAACACTTAACATGACATTACAGTCTACATTCTACTAACAACATTACCTGACATGAAAACATAAATCATTTCATGTTTTCAACCTAAACACCCTCATCATGGTCTGATCGTGCGTAAAGCAAATCATTTTCAGTAACATCAATCGAATCCGGTAATCCAGTAGGAAACAAGGCTGTTTCCTCTACCGTCTCATTGTCATCGTCATCCTCATTTTCATTTTTGATTACAACCGACCTTCTTCCCAGAAGAACAACAGACCATCTGCAGTCCTTCGGATCCTCAACGTACCACACTTGTTCGCAATCCTTTCCCGGAACAAATTGGTCATCCTTATAACCGACACGTGAAAGATCAACCAAGGTAAGCCCTCTATCATTTTGGTATCCACGTCAGTTGTCCACCCATTTGCATCAGAACAACAGAAAGCAATCAATGTGGTAGTCTAGTTCCCAAATGTCCTTGATGACACCATAATACCAACTAGCGTTCCTAACTGGTTGAGATCGGTTACCGCTGTGGTACTCAGTGGCTGCAGCTTCAAATTTCACCCCACTATTCAGGTTTATTGATTTGACATCTTGGCGCACAGTGTAGTACGTATATCCACTAATATAATATTAGTTTCAGGTCCGATTGCCAAACATCTGATCTCTTCACTTACAACTTCAGGATCCGCGATGCTAATGTAAACACATGGTCTTTAAACCATTGGATAAAAACTCGATTTTGTTCCTTTGTGTAACACCCCTACCGCTAATACCGTCATTACCGTCCAATCATAACGTACTTACACACCTTCACAGCGGATACTTACATACACAATGGTGGGTGATACAATGCCGTTAGCCACCCACGTGACTAACTAGGCTACTACTACTATATACAACATCGGTCTGATAGACCGGAATCCCGAGTGCTACACATCTACAATACATACTCCATTTACCAATCACATACTATTATGCTCCATTCAACACATTACCCTATTACAATACCATACAATACAATGCACACAACCGAGTTTACTAAGTTCCAAATACATTTACAATATTCCTTCCAAGTTCATATATACTCATAAGAGTCTACAACTACCCATTCCTCGCAACTACATACAAGGCTCCAAGCCTTTTATGATTCTCTACTAACTACAGTTCATCCTAGCTATTCAAGTGTAGTCGCCGGTCTCTTACCGTGATCATGTCCGCTTCCGGTACCTGCACACTAAAAACGTTCCCCCTAGGGGGTCAGCTTACGCTGAATATGACTTCCGCATACCCCGCGTACTAGCGAGGGTACGCCGACCACTTGGTCGAATACATGCAATTCATTTTATTCAAACATACATGCATACATGTTCTCATACACAATGCTACAATACTTTACGTAAGGAATACACATATACACTCCAATACATACAAGGATATTATACAAGTCCAACAATTCTTACTTACCTTCTTCTGAAGTACACATTCACGATACCTACACAATACATACTCACTCCATACTCAATACGCAATACGGAGATACACTTCTCCAATTCATACATAAGGCTTGTTAGCTTCTTTACACACCCGGGTTAATCGGGTGTACAATACTCCTTTACTCAAGGTCGAGACTTACGCTAGTCAAGACCAATACACATACAATACTTTATTTCTTACTTTCTTTACTCAAGTCAAGTCGGTATGACCTCCGGGCAGGGATTACTACATCCCACCACCGGGCTTTAGGGTGGCCCACTAATCTAGGATGCTACCCATTCAAGGGATTTGGTCCATGGAAAAGATTACAGCCAGGATTCGGATCCAACCTCTTGTGTTTCTTTATCCTCACGCGTGGCCGAAACTATATCGGACTTCTACTCATTCCATTTTACTCATTACTCAAGTTAGGAGTTAGATGGTTAGGAATTAGTAGAAGTCATTACTTCTTTACCATACATCAATACACTATACAAGTACTCATCATATACACATACACTTCATTCTCATTCATTCATTTCATGAATTATACAAACTAGATGTTCAAGAGCATACAACAAGAACAACATAGTTCAAACACGATTAAGTGCAATAAAAGTCCGATTCGTGCATTTATCTTATTTGAGTGATCACATAAGCACACAAATCGGGGTAACTAGGTTAGGATACAGAGCATGAAGAAATCATACCTTTCACCGTTGATTTACTTTATCGGGTGTTCCCTTGCTCCTTAGTTCACACTCGTCCCTCGAGTCTTATTCTTGAACCTCCGGCTACATGCCAAATGGTTCCATTAATACTAGGCATTACAATACATACATAGCTACTTCTCCCGTACTTACCCCGTTATCCTGTTACTTCGGTTTAACTCAACGTTCTTATACTCTCAACTTTCTTAATTACTTCTCATACTTGTTTTCTTACTCATTTACTTACTTTCTTACCATTAAGGTTACATTAATGGTGTGTTATCAAAGTCCCATATATATGTACATATCTATATACATATACATACATATGATTACTATTATTATTATTATTATTATTATTATTATTATTATTTTATAAGTTAGGGTCGATCGACCCACCGACCGACCCAACCCCTTGGGTCGGTCCATTCCAGTAAGTTTTCCGTCCTCTGAAATTGTCCCGACCGACCCAGGACTGTTCCGACCGACCCATACACCTCTGGGTCGGTCCATTCCAGAAAGTTTACGTTCCATCGTCTATGCTCCGACCGACCGACCGACCCAACCTCTGGGTCGGTCCGGTCCAGAACTTGCCTACAGATTTTGTTTTTGACTTCTTTTCTTACCCATTTCTTCCCCAATCTTCCTACATGTAATCCCACATGTTTTAGTACCATTTAGTCTCCCTAAAATACCTTAATTCATTCACCAACTCATTACTGAATTCATTTCCCATTCTCATATGGATTTACACAATTTTCCTCATTTCCATTCCAGCACTTACACAAGTTTTTCCTTCTCCAATGCTACAGATTTTTGTTCTAACTTCTACCATTCAATACTCCTACTACCAATACCATTATTAGTATCCTCATTACATTATCTTCCACTCAATCCTCCCCTTTATCTAGCTCATCTCCAAATCTGCTACAAGTGGTTTACTACACACTTTAAGCTCTCCAAACACACTTAGTTCCTCCTAGATTCTCCAATGCATTTTAACACTCCATGCTACAGATTTTATACTCTTATACCCTCATACTACAACTACCATGCCATGGTCATTAAACCTCTCTACTGACTCCAATACACACCTTAGTTCTCCCGTTCACCAAGTCATCCTTAAATGTACATTCTCTACCAAAATTTTGCCATAGTTCACCTACTTTTCTTACTTAGCCACACATACTCATTCTCACCAAACTCATGCCTATTCTAGCCACACCCATACAAGGGTCCTACCAGCAATCAATACAATACCGATCCATCAATACTTCCTCAATCCACAATACTAATACACATATACAATATACTTGGCTCTAAGGCCTACAATTTCACATAGTAGTTCTCAAATACCCAAAATTCCAATACTACAATACCAATACAATATTTTGGGTTCTTTAAATTGGTTCACCCATTCCCATTACTCTAAGGCATTAAAACTTAGCATAAAGAAGGAGCTCTTACCTTAAGCTCTTAATTCCTTCTTTCTTTTCCATTTCTCCTTCTTCTCTCTTTCTTGCCCAAATCGGCCATATGGGGAATGGAGTTGCCAACTCCATCCCCATCACCCAAAGCACATAAAACAAGTATAATTAACATACTAACCCTTTAATTAATGCTACTTCATAGAAATGTTTAAAGCAAGTTTTCTAGGGTTTACCTTTGGGGTGTTTTAGGAGGGGTTTTAGCCCTTGGTTCAAGAAGGAGAATCCACCACCATTGCAAGGTGAAATTGATGCTCAAAGGAGAGAGAGAAAAACAAGGCATTACAGTGGGCAAAATCGGTTACCAAAGGAAGATGGAGAAAATGTGAGTTTTTCATGTAGATTTTTACCTTAATGGAGAGAGGAGACTCCAAGCTACCCTTTGATGCTATTTTCTCTTTGAATGGGGAAAACCCATGGAGATGAACTTCCTCATTTTTGGATTTTGAAAAGAGAGAAGTGTAGAGGATGATGAGGGGAGTAAGAATATGTGATTATTTTTACATTTGAGGCTTACATGGAGGTAGAGCATGGAGAAGAAGAGAGGGCTGCCATTGTTGTTGTGGGAAGCTCCAAATCGCCAGCACAAGGGAGGAGGAAGAGAGAGAGTACGGTGGGGAAGAAAGGAATGGGAGAGAGAATGAGAGAAAATGAGAGGAGAGAGGGTATGTGAGGCACTTTTTACTTTTTGCCTCTTAATTAACTAGCTAGTATGTGAGTGTGTGAGGGGGTTATTTAGCTCCTAAAAACCGGCCCCCCTATATTACTACTAGCTGGAGCGTTTTTCGTCTTTTACAGAAAATGCTCGTTATTTTACCCGGTTTAGGTACTATTCACTAACTGGGCCCGTTTCCGGAATTTTCTCGTTTCTTTAATTTTATTGGTTATTAAGCTTCCATTAATGCTTAATTATTTTTATTTAATGTTTTATAATTATTACGGGTTCGTTTGACCACTTAAAGTCACGTTTTCGGGTTTTATCGAAAACGTGCGCTAAAGCTCTATTAGCGTTTTAATCCATTCTTTGGATCCGTTTTCTTCGGGAGTTGTTCCATATGTTATTTAGGCCTTATTAAGTCTTTATAATCCATATAATACGCTAACCGAGGTCTCATACCTCCTATGGTTATTTAACGCTTATTTAGCGTTTTCCGCTTTTCAAGCGTTTCTTTATTTCTTTTGCAATTATTTTTCCTTACCAATATTAATTAGGCACCATTAGGCCCTTAAATACTTATTAGGATAATTTTAATCGTTATATTTAAGTTCGGGGTATTTCAATCTACCCCCCTTAAGAACTTTGTCCTCAAAGTTGCTCAAGGTTATATGATTTCTACATTTACTCATTCATACGCTTCTAATGCCAAAGTCGCACGTTCTTCCTCCTTACTAATTCACAAATCCATTACTTAAGGTTTCTACTTTCTATACCATACCAATGAACAACCATTACTCGCATCCGTATTACTACCAACCATCCAGTTCCTTATTACAAAATTTATACATACATACATACAGTGCAAATCTATCCCCAAAGTAATGCAATACACAATACAATCCCACAGGCACTCAGGTCTTCTCGACACAGGACTCCTCTATGTCCCGCTGCCCTTGGAATAGCACCACATGCTACCCTACTACCTTCTCTGGTATAAGCTTCTAACGAAACCTCATTCTCCATACTAAGGAAAATTCTTTCACTACTACCAATTAGAAATTCTCTAAAACACAGAACTCCAAATTCCAATTCATGTTCATTACTTCTATCCTATGCGTGATTCTTGTGACCACTTGAGGGGAGATTCGAGAATCATTCAACCCTGGTGTGATCAGCACCAGCGTTGAACTATCTTTCCACCCCAATTTGTGTTCAGTCTCCCTTGATCTGATCAGGATCAAGTTCGACTTCCCACATTAGTTTCAAACAACCAAATAATTTGATTATGTCCATTTTCTATCTTTTTACTCTTCTAGTCATGATTACAATTTCGCACATCTCCTAAGGATGGAATTCAGTCCATCAATCATTCTCAATCTACTTCCCAAATACTTTACTTCGAGATTCAATGCCTAAGCGCTCATTTCATCGACCTTTGCTACTTTCATTCATTACTCTCCATTATCTCAAATATTCTAACTACGGAATACGGTACCTACTGAACCCAGTCGTCCTCAATTTACTTCCAAAGACTTACCTACGAATACACTACTCATGGCTACATTCGTCTACTACTCTCAATCATTTCATACAATTTCTCTACGGGATACAATACTTGTGGAGTTCTGTCCACTACTCATTCTCAATTGTCTCGAAACAATCACCTAGGGAACTCACTTTCCTCTAGGTTTTACATTGGTTTTATACCGACTCATGCATTGTAATGTATGTATAACTTTAATTAGACATACACTATAGGGATTATCATTTCCCCAAAAGTTTCTCTACTCTTCTTTACCAATACTCTCACACTGGAGTTACATGATGGTTATATTCATCCTATGGTATTTGCATCTCTCGTGCCTAATTACCATAATTACCATATGAATGAATACATATGTTTATTTACATAAGTACCAGTCTTCAATTCGATTCTCAT
The DNA here is from genome assembly GCA_023374045.1 of Limonium bicolor. Taxonomy (NCBI): domain Eukaryota; kingdom Viridiplantae; phylum Streptophyta; class Magnoliopsida; order Caryophyllales; family Plumbaginaceae; genus Limonium; species Limonium bicolor. The sequence goes on along the minus strand of CM041777.1, from coordinate 69,171,598 downwards.
TTGTGCTATGCACATTATAGTTTAAGTGTTTTATTCATGAAACTTATGTTGAGCGGTTTTCGCTCTACCCCCCTTAAAAGGGATTACGCCCACGTAATCTACCATATGTTATTATTGAACATTGGTTTACTACGTTCGGCACTCTGAAGCATTCAGCTTCACTACGGTTTGTTACATAATATACTCCGGTCAAAGGGTCTTAACCATACCCATGGTTTAGTCTCTGCATTGAGAATTCTTATATGAGTTTATTTAACTCATAATTAATTCGGTTCTAGCCTATTAGGCTTCAAGGCATTAATAGCCATTCTATTATACTTACTAGGGATATTATCTTCTAGCTAGGGCCCACTAGCTTCTGCTGCGAGACCCTGATAACTTGGGTTACTCACCCTTCGTGTTATCCTTAATGTGCTATACATCACCCTTTTATCCGTCTATTATGGGAATAAGGTTTACCAAACAAATACGGTATTCTTTTACCGTGTTTGAACTCAATTAGTTTTAGATTGTAACCAGTTCTTTGGTAATCTACTGCACATGCTATTCGTGCTTCCACGATTATTCATTAAGTTCCTCCGACTTATTGTCGGGCGAGGTTAAGTCACCACCTAACCGTAGTGCTTCCTCTGTTGTTAATAGCTCCTGAATCATACCAGTTCTCTGGTTCATTACAAGTGTCCTTTACTTGTATGACCTTGCATTTTCTATGCATCGATCCTAGTGACTTTCTTAATTCTCCTTTCACCTTTTTATTCCACTGGAATTCATATATTGTGATTGTTGGTGTGCTTTGCACTCTTCGTGCTTCTTTGGCCTTAGGCCGCACGGTTTGTTGCTAAGCTTTCTCAAATGGCTTATGCCATATTCGTTGGTGAAAAGAAGGGTTTACTACGGTTTACATTTTCCATATCCCTAGTTATCCCACTTGATCATTAGCTGTACAAGTGCAATACCAAAACACTCAGTCATACAGAGTGCAGAGGCGTAAACGCTTGGCAGTAACTCACTTATGTGATCGCCTTAGGAATGAATATTACTTCCTTGTGTGCTCCTTGTTACATGGTTAAGACTGTAGGCTTCCATGCCTCATCTATCTACCAATCCCTGCGTCTTGACCCCGCTGGGTCCAACTCATGGTTTATTTCCCATATTATGGTCTAACTACATTCTCATAATGGTCGCTTGTTGCGAACCATGTTCTTATTCGTTATACCACATCGCTTTTACTGTTTTTGTTACTGTGATAGTTTCTCTTTACTCATTGCCAATGTCATTGGCACCATTTCTTTATGGTATGCATACCCTGGGGTTTCCAATGTTCGTGTGTATGACGGTTGTTGTAGCATACCGCAATATTAATATCTTCCCAATGTGGAGATGTTTTATTTCAATTTAGGTTTCATGTGTAGGTTAGCTTACCTCACATTATTTCATTGTTCATGATACAATTTACCAAGTGTCTTGGTTGACAATGGATGAAGTGATTTATCGGGTTACAAGCTGTATACCAACTGTAACATCCCCAGTCTTAACCCACATGTGAGATATTGTCCGCTTTGGACCGCAGTCCGCACGGTTTTGTTTCCGGGGTACTATCCCCAAAAAGCCTCACACAAGAGAAGAGTATCCCCACACCTATAAGGCGTGGTTCGTGCTCTCTCCTGATCGATGTGGGAGGTGACCCCTACCGTGGGTATCACAAAAGCTCTCTTGAGCGTTGGTCGTTTGTGGTGTCCAATGTGCATTCACATTGATTGTTTTGACAATTACTGTCTCCCGTGCTGAGCATTGGTTATAGGCTCTAGCTGTGCAGTTTTACTTTTGTATGTACATCCCCGGAACCTCCCAAGAAGCTTCAAGGATTTTCTGGTCCCGTTCTCTAATTAGAGAGTATGCTATCACTGGTAGGTGAAAGTTCTTGTTGAGGGGTGTGTTTCCACTCATAGGTCTCATGACAAGATTTACCATTTTAGTATTTATACAATGGTTCACCATATGCTTGGGTGCATAGGGAGTATACTTACTCCTTTGAGCTTCGACGCCCTTAAGCGATGTGCTCCTACAGTCCACAGCCTCTTGTAGGCGTAGTGGTTTGGAAATCTCACTTTCTTATCTATTGTCTCTTGGCAATGACTACATGCACAAGCTTTGTTGTTATGGTAGATGGAAGCCTTTCTAAGGGTTCGCATCATCACCGCATTAGTGGTCTTCGGTTAGTGAGAGGTACCTTTCCTCGAGTCTCCGTAGTGTCCAAGTGTGGACTAGGTCAATATTGGCATTATAACGATTCCTATGCCTCTGTGTTACCATTTCTACAGGAGGCATGAAGGGTAATTAAAGCTTGTCAACTGTATACTAGACTGATGCTCTAGTGACAGTGACACTGAGGTAGCCATTACTCCAAGCCACTCATTATGTTGAGCTCGAATTGGTTGGTTCAGTTGTCGATCTGTTTGTAGTATGAAGCAATATCTCTTGCGAGTCTTGTTATTAAGTGGTGTGGGTTTTGCACCCGTTAGAGTTTACATACATAGTTAGTTCATGGCCTTGAAGCCTTATTGCTACAAGCTATGCTCTTTGCAAGCTGCTTATACATGTTTCCACTCCTTGTATACCCCATAGATTGGAGGTATTATTGGGCTCCATGGCCAGTCGTGGCATCACGCTTCCGTTCATAGGAGACCCTTTAGACAATCTGGTGTTAATCAGTGCCTTCTGATAATTTAGGGTATTTCCTGTTAAGTGAACTCCCTCCGGTGTCCTAACCGAATGTTCGCATGTGCTCCCATCATGTCGCTTTGTTCAACTGTTGTTAATTTAAACACCCTTCAAGGATTGCTCCTGGGTGTTGTTGGTTACGCCGTTACATCCGGCTAACGTTTATGATATAAGTGTCCTCTATAACACCTTGTGGTATTGTATTTGAGTTATCCCATTTAGGGTTATACCGTCTCCCATTCTTGGGTAGACTGTTTATACCTTCTCCTAGCGTTTAGACTAGGTTTAAGATTCTCTCCATTAATGGATTACACCTCATGGTGATCTTGTGATCACTCCTGGGAACTCCGTCCCGTTTGTTGAGCATCGTTGTTTCACATTGGCATTTGCCTTACTGTGTTCAGGCTGGGTATACCTTCCAGCTGTCATGTGTTTGCTTGATGTCTTTGAGACATATCCATTGTCTATACTTACTAGTCTGTGCTTTTTGCACTTCCTAGTTCTCATTCCTTACCTTCAGATGGATTCTCTGAGTTCCTTGGTACTCATTACTTAGTTGAGTTCCTTCTCCTCGATCGTCTGTGGTGTCCAACTGTTCTGGTTTGAACTTACTTATGGTCCGTAGAACGGAGTTGACTACTTCCCGTGTTTCACGCACTACATGTATACATATGTGGGGTACCGTGTTGATACGTTACCACTTACCTAACTATATGTCAGGCCCGCAAGCTCCTTCGGAGTGCGGTTGTCCCACATCCCGTAATTAGGTACACTCGTAGTGTTCGTCACACGCCTAGGTGAAGTATTCTATTGTCAGCTCCTCCTGTATCATTGTATGATACTCACTGTAATTATGTTAGTTTGGTTTAAAATCCAAGGTTTTAAAAGAAGGGTTGTGGTTTTGAAAGAAAACTTAGTTTTGAAAAACCATGGTTCGGTGTTTAAAAGGTGCTTCATGGCATAGCCATGTTTAAAGTTTTCACTAAGTCCAGCTTCTTGCTGTCTGGTATGTTCTTATTACAATGGTCAGATCACTAGGCCTTTCAAGGGTTTCATTCATTCAGTTTTCAGGATTTGTGATCCTGTGGTCGTTTCATTGCTATCACGGTACATTACTATGTACTTGTGGTGTGTTAGAGTTCCTCTACATGTTCCTGTTATTATTGCACTTGCCGTGGCAAGTGCGTGGTACTGGTGGTTTTTGGGTAAACCTATACCCGTCACGGTATGGTTCCACTCGTATTTAATAGTCTTGTTGACTCTTCCCTTGATCTTATTGATCTATGTTTGGGATTCTTGATCCTTTAAGCAACTTCTCTGTGATCTTGACATGGCTGTCTTGATCGGGGTACTTCTCCAATCCTTGGAGATCCTTACTTATTTGGTTTGCGTTTTGCTTGTTGCTTGTTCCCACATGTTTACTGTGGTTATTGAGCCTTAATTTGTTTAGGCACTACTCTTGTAGTCCTATCGGATTATATCCCGTGGATGTTCTCGTGGTTGTGTAAGCTATGTCGGCCAGGTATTGTAACCTTTTGGCATTGTAGTTTCGGAGCTAACCACTCCTGACTATGTCCTTAGTCAGCTAGCATACCGTTGGTGGTACTACTTAGCTATTACTGTCCCGTAGACTTGCGTCTCAGTTTCGTTATTGTTCCTTCTTCTACTCCGTTGCACGCTTAGTGCCTCTTTTCCTGCTGCTGGTTGACTAGCCAGGCTTCGCGACTGCTAAGCATGTCGCCCCATGCTGTTGTAAGTTGCATCCTCCTCATGGTAGGAGTATTCATTCTACCGCTATTGAGTGCGGGTATTGTTGTTCAACCGGGAACCATCTCCGGGACTTCCAATTCTTGGAATCTACTGTATGTCAGGTTCTTGTTTACCTTACGGTGGTTTCGCATCTGCCAGGTCGGGTTTCCTCGAGTATGAGAGGACTTTCCTTCTCCCTGGCGTTCTTTCCCAAGTTATACAATGCGGAATGCGGTGGGCGGGTCTGATATTGTAGGTATCCGGTATACACTGGGAGTTCCTAACTAGCATACCTCTAATGCTGTCACTCAGCCCTTAGCCCTAAGCTTCCAATTCCAAACTCAGTATTTCCTAAGCTCGGTATTTCCAGTCATCAGAGCGATACTTCACTCTGATACCACTTTTTATAACACCCTACCGCTAATACCGTCATTACCGTCCAATCATAACATACTTACACACCTTCACAGCGGATACTTACATACACAACGGTGGGTGATACAATGCCGTTAGCCACCCACGTGACTAACAAGGCTACTACTACTATATATAGCATCGGTCTGATAGACCGGAATCCCGAGTGCTACACATCTACAATACATACTCCATTTACCAATCACATACTATTATGCTCCATTCAACACATTACCCCATTACAATACCATACAATACAATGCACGCAACCGAGTTTACTAAGTTCCAAATACATTTACAATACTCCTTCCAAGTTCATATATACTCATAAGAGTCTACAACTACCCATTCCTCACAACTACATACAAGGCTCCAAGCCTTTTACGATTCTCTACTAACTACAGTTCATCCTAGCTATTCAAGTGTAGTCGCCGGTCTCTTACCGTGATCATGTCCGCTTCCGGTACCTGCACACTAAAAATGTTCCCCCTAGGGGGTCAGCTCTGAATATGACTTCCGCATACCCCGCGTACTAGCGAGGGTACGCCGACCACTTGGTCGAATACATGCAATTCATTTTATTCAAACATACATGCATACATGTTCTCATACACAATGCTACAATACTTTACGTAAGGAATACACATATACACTCCAATACATACAAGGATATTATACAAGTCCAACAATTCTTACTTACCTTCTTCTGAAGTACACATTCACGATACCTACACAATACATACTCACTCCATACTCAATACGCAATACGGAGATACACTTCTCCAATTCATACATAAGGCTTGTTAGCTTCTTTACACACCCGGGTTAATCGGGTGTACAATACTCCTTTACTCAAGGTCGAGACTTACGCTAGTCAAGACCAATACACATACAATACTTTATTTCTTACTTTCTTTACTCAAGTCAAGTCGGTATGACCTCTGGGCAGGGATTACTACATCCCACCACCGGGCTTTAGGGTGGCCCACTAATCCAGGATGCTACCCATTCAAGGGATTTGGTCCATGGAAAAGATTACAGCCAGGATTCGGATCCAACCTCTTGTGTTTCCTTATCCTCACGCGTGGCCAAACTATATCGGACTTCTACTCATTCCATTTTACTCATTACTCAAGTTAGGAGTTAGATGGTTAGGAATTAGTAGAAGTCATTACTTCTTTACCATACATCAATACACTACACAAGTACTCATCATATACACATACACTTCATTCTCATTCATTCATTTCATGAATTATACAAACTAGATGTTCAAGAGCATACAACAAGAACAACATAGTTCAAACACGATTAAGTGCAATAAAAGTCCGATTCGTGCATTTATCTTATTTGAGTGATCACATAAGCACACAAATCGGGGTAACCAGGTTAGGATACAGAGCATGAAGAAATCATACCTTTCACCGTTGATTTACTTTATCGGGTGTTCCCTTGCTCCTTAGTTCACACTCGTCCCTCGAGTCTTATTCTTGAACCTCCGGCTACATGCCAAATGGTTCCATTAATACTAGGCATTACAATACATACATAGCTACTTCTCCCGTACTTACCCTGTTATCCCGTTACTTCGGTTTAACTCAACGTTCTTATACTCTCAACTTTCTTAATTACTTCTCATACTTGTTTTCTTACTCATTTACTTACTTTCTTACCATTAAGGTTACATTAATGGCGTGTTATCAAAGTCCCATATATATGTACATATCTATATACATATACATACATATGATTACTATATTATTATTATTATTATTTTATAAGTTAGGGTCGACCGACCCACCGACCGACCCAACCCCTTGGGTCGGTCCATTCCAGTAAGTTTTCCGCCTCTAAATTGTCCCGACCGACCCAGGACTGTTCCGACCGACCTATACACCTCTGGGTCGGTCCATTCCAGAAATTTACGTCCATCGTCTATGCTCCGACCGACCCCCCGACCGACCCAACCTCTGGGTCGGTCCAGTCCAGAACTTGCCTACAGATTTTGTTTTTGACTTCTTTTCTTACCCATTTCTTCCCCAATCTTCCTACATGTAATCCCACATGTTTTAGTACCATTTAGTCTCCCTAAAATACCTTAATTCATTCACCAACTCATTACTGAATTCATTTCCCATTCTCATATGGATTTACACAATTTTCCTCATTTCCATTCCAACACTTACACAAGTTTTTCCTTCTCCAATGCTACAGATTTTTGTTCTAACTTCTACCATTCAATACTCCTACTACCAATACCATTATTAGTATCCTCATTACATTATCTTCCACTCAATCCTCCCTTTTATCTAGCTCCTCTCCAAATATGCTACAAGTGGTTTATTACACACTTTAAGCTCTCCAAACACACTTAGTTCCTCCTAGTTTCTCCAATGCATTTTAACACTCCATGCTACAGATTTTATACTCTTATACCCTCATACTACAACTACCATTCCTTGGTCATTAAACTCTCTACTGACTCCAATACACACCTTAGTTCTCCCTTCACCAAGTCATCCTTAAATGTACATTCTCTACCAAAATTTTGCCATAGTTCACCTACTTTTCTTACATAGCCACACATACTCATTCTCACCAAACTCATGCCTATTCTAGCCACACCCATACAAGGGTCCTACCAGCAATCAATACAATACCGATCCATCAATACTTCCTTAATCCACAATACTAATACACATATATAATATACTTGGCTCTAAGGCCTATAATTTCACATAGTAGTTCTCAAATACCCAAAATTCCAATACTACAATACCAATACAATATTTTGGGTTCTTTAAATTGGTTCACCCATTCCCATTACTCTAAGGCATTAAAACTTAGCATAAAGAAGGAGCTCTTACCTTAAGCTCTTAATTCCTTTTTTCTTTTCCATTTCTCCTTCTTCTCTCTTTCTTGCCTAAATCGGCCATATGGGGAATGGAGTTGCCAACTCCATCCCCATCACCCAAAGCACATAAAACAAGTATAATTAACATACTAACCCTTTAATTAATGCTAGTTCATAGAAATGTTTAAAGCAAGTTTTCTAGGGTTTACCTTTAGGGTGTTTTAGGAGGGGTTTTAGCCCTTGGTTCAAGAAGGAGAATCCACCACCATTGCAAGGTGAAATTTATGCTCAAAGGAGAGAGAGAAAAACAAGGCATTACAATGGGCAAAATCGGTTACCAAAGGAAGATAGAGAAAATGTGAGTTTTTTCATGTAGATTTTTACCTTAATGGAGAGAGGAGACTCCAAGCTACCCTTTGATGCTATTTTCTCTTTGAATGGGGAAAACCCATGGAGATGAACTTCCTCATTTTTGGATTTTGAAAAGAGAGAAGTGTAGAGGATGATGAGGGGAGTAAGAATATGTGATTATTTTTACATTTGGGGCTTACATGGGGGTAGAGCATGGAGAAGAAGAGAGGGTTGCCATTGTTGTTGTGGGAAGCTCCAAATCGCCAGCACAAGGGAGGAGGAAGAGAGAGAGTACGGTGGGGAAGAAAGGAATGGGAGAGAGAAGAGAGAAAATGAGAGGAGAGAGGGTATGTGAGGCACTTTTTACTTTTTGCTTTTTGCCTCTTAATTAACTAGCTAGTATGTGAGGGTGTGAGGGGGTTATTTAGCTCCTAAAAACCGGCCCCCCTATATTACTACTAGCTGGAGCGTTTTTCGTCTTTTACAGAAAATGCTCGTTATTTTACCCAGTTTAGATTCACTAACTGGGCCCGTTTCCGGAATTTTCTTGTTTCTTTAATTTTATTGGTTATTAAGCTTCCATTAATGCTTAATTATTTTTATTTAATGTTTTATAATTATTACGGGTTCGTTTGACCACTTAAAGTCACGTTTTCGGGTTTTATCGAAAACGTGCGCTAAAGCTCTATTAGCGTTTTAATCCATTCTTTGGATCCGTTTTCTTCGGGAGTTGTTCTCATATGTTATTTAGGCCTTATTAAGTCTTTATAATCCATATAATACGCTAACCGAGGTCTTATACCTCTATGGTTATTTAACGGTTATTTAGTGTTTTCCACTTTTCAAGCGTTTCTTTATTTCTTTTGCAATTATTTTTCCTTACCAATATTAATTAGGCACCATTAGGCCCTTAAATACTTATTAGGATAATTTTAATCGTTATATTTAAGTTCGGGGTATTTCACTTTGTCAGCCAAATGTGGTCTTTCGTAGGATTTTGATGTCTTAACTCAACCTTATGGGTTTCAAAATAGGTTCAACAACCTCAAGGTGTTGTAAGACAAACAAATGTGCTTGATGAATAAGATGACGCGGAACTTGCACACTCTTTCTGCCAATGATACATTTACCCTTGAACCTGCCGTAGTGTCATGATTTTGGGATACCAATTGACTTCACCTCACTCAAATAATCGGTGACAAATTCTGTGACTTTCTCAGTCACCGTTGCTTCAATAATGCTTCCTTCTGGTCGATACCTATTCTTCATTCTACTTTTCAGAATACCCATGTACCGTTCAAAAGGGTACATGTACCGTAAGTATACCGGACCACAGAATTGCATCTCTCGAACGATGTGCACAATTAGATGCACCATTATGTCAAAGAAAGATGGTGGAAAATACATCTCAAGTTGACATAATGTGACAACAATTTCACGTTGTAGATCATCTAGAGAGGTAACGTCAATCGCCTTAGAGCAAATGTTGAAGAAGAAACATAACCGAGTTAAAGCATTTCTGACATCAGATGACAATATCCCTTAGATTGTAACTGGGAGAAGATGTAACATTAGTACATGATAATCGTGAGATTTCATGTCTAAAAGTTTCAAATCCTTCATCGATACAATGTTCTTCCAGTTTGAAGAGTACCCAGATGGTACTTTTACCGAGTGCAGGTATTTATAGAAACTAACCTTTTCAGCCTTTGAGAGCGTGTAGCATGCAGGAGATAGGTATATTCGTTTCCCATTCTCTTGTGGGTGTAACTCCTTTCATATACCTATGATTTGCATGTCTTTTCTGACTTTCAGTCCGTCTTTAGTTTTGTCGGGTATGTTGAGCAAAGTCCCACTCATTGCCTCACCAACGTTCTTCACAATGTGCATTATGTCTAAGCAGTGTCTCACAGGAAGATGACGCCAATAAGGTAGATCCCAAAAGATATAACACTTTTCCAAATGTTCTTTGCCGGTTTTGATGTGTTTCCAAATACATTTGTAATGTCCTTAACCTTTTCGTACACTTCCTCAGAGCTCAGAGGTAGACGGGCCACACGAGTTTTGGCCTGACCATTGAACAGCTTTCTTTTCGTTACTCAATAAGGGTGATCTTCGGGCAGAAGACGTCGATGACACATATAAACATTCTTTCCACAATGTTTTAAATGGTCCGAACAAGTGTCTTCCTCGCACACGGGACATGCAAATGTTCCTTTCACCGTGTAACCGGACAAGTTCCCATACGCAGGGAAGTCGTTGACAGTACAGAACAACAAAGCCTTGAGCGTGAAATTTTCTCTTGCATAAGCATCATATACCACGGTCCCCTCATTCCACAATAGCTTCAGATCATCAATCAGAGGGGCAAGATACACATCAATGTTATTACGTGGCTACTTGGGACCAGATATCAGGAGCGATAACATGATGTACTTCGTTTCATACACAACCACGAGGGCAAATTGTAGATCACTAGCAGAACAGGCCATGTACTGTGTTGACTACTCAACGTGCCGTACGGGTTCATTCCATCAGTACATAACCTAAGCCTTAGATTCCTATCTTCATGTCCGAAATGTTCTTTGTACCGTCTGTTGATGTTTCTCCACTGAGGCCCATCTGCTGGATGTCTTAGTTTCTCATCACTTTTTCTGCCCTCTGCGTGCCACCGTAAGTTCTTTGCATCTCCCGGGTTGGCAAACAACCTTTTGAACCTAGGTATGATCGGTAAATACCACAAAAGTTTAGCCGGAGAACTTTTTTTCTAAGGGGATGAGGAGTCACCATCCTTGAGCTTGTATCGAGACAATGAGCATTTCGGACAGTTGTCTAGGCGTTCGTAATCACCCCTATACAACACACAATTGTTGGGACATGCACGTATCTTCTTATACTCAATCCCCATTGGACACATCCATTTCGTCGCCTTATAAGTGGTGATAGGGTGACTGTTCCCATCTGAAAGCATATCATGAACCAACTCGAGAAATTTCGTGAAACTCTTGTCGCTCCATCCATATCTCCCCTTCAAGTTGAACAAATTCAGAACAGGAGTCAATTTTGTGTACTTAATGCACGTAGGGTCAAGGCTGTCTTGGACACATCCAACAATCTTTGATACTCATCTGGCCTGTCGATGAATTTGTCCTCGATATTATCAAGCATATCATCCATTTGCTCGTCGTGGTAAGTCATCTCACTGTCAACATTGACTCCTGAATTACTCAGGAATCGATTCGACTCGTTGGTAGTATCGAAGGTCTGCTCAGTTCTTGAGTGACACCGATCATGATTGTAAGAAGTTGAAGCATTATCTTGAACAGGTTCTCCATGAAAGGTCCATCTTCTGTAATGTGGCATGAAACCACAGGTCTTCAGATGGAATTGTATGACGTTGATGCTTGAATATTTTCTAACCACACCACAATCAACACAAGGACATGGAATTTTCACCGCCTTTGTCCTGTCCTTGTGTTACACTATAGCTTTGCAAAACTCTTTCAGCATCTTGTCAAAGTGTTCCCCCTGATCACCATACATCCATTCACGCTCCATACTATATGTGCAACAGATAACAGGTGTGAGTCATAGCCTACGTAAAACTAAAATGTTTATGTAACATGGCTTGTATTTAGTTGCACATGTTTATTTCCTAATAGAGCATGATTGGGATGATTGTCAAGTAGTCTAGCCTAACTCTAAGGTTCCAAACACAAAATAAACTAGCATTTTAATTTTAACAAATCGTTGCATTTCTAGAAAAAAATCGGCATGACCTTTGCATAATTGTACACATCTCATGCTTATTATTAAGCACTCACCAAAGTCATCACAACCACAAATATTCCAACAATGGCAGCAACTCAACTAAATACAAATTCAATCATCAAACCAACATTTTCAATCCACATTCTCACTGGCTAATTGTCAACAATAGTCAAACCATATTATCAATTCTTCACGAACCGGTTCATATATTAAAACAAAATCCGAAGTAAAAATACTTACTTGTTTTTTTTGGGATTTATAGAGAGAGGGGAATATGTGTTCCAGAGGTAGGCTGGTGTGCGAGAGATGCAGCAGTACCACTTCTGATATATCTATACAAATGCGCAAAAACAAAAACTTAGAAAGAAAACGCAACAACATGTATGTTAATTGTTCATAATTAGACTTGCAAAATTATAGTCAATAAAGAGAATGAATAGATAAGTTAAAGTATATTACCGGACACAAATGAATGGATTTCAGCCCCGTTTGCAATCTAGATAATAAGAGAGACGCAAACGCTCATAAATTATCGCTGCAAAGAACACAAACAATACATTTTTTCATTCAGACATTACATCGAACACCTTACGTGCACAACAAATTACACTAAATTTACATCATTTTTATACACACATTAAATTATACACACACAATCACATTCAACCCTAAATCAGACCATTATAACAACAAATTAATAATTTTTATACTCAAAATTCGAACTTACATATATTGTGCGTTTTCTAGGTTTCAGCGGGTCACTGACGGTTCCAGCGAACGGTGAGCGACGACGGCCGATAGACGGTGACGTCGGGCGACGGTGGATCGGCGGGCGATAGCAGCTGACGGCAGCGCAAGGGTTGGTGGTGGAGTCTGTCGCCTTCGAAATCGCGGAGTCGAGTTTGCACAGAGAGAGAATAGAATGATCGCGCAGAGAATGAGGTCTGGGAGTGGTATTAAAGAGTCTATTTCGGCGGTTGTTAGTTAAAACTGCCGAAATAGAGTATTAAATACACCTATTTCGGCGGTTCCTGTTACAACCGCCGAGATAGATAATTATTATTTTGTAAAGGGAAATTTCATGAAATGCCACTATATTTTTGGCTAATTTATGAAATGCCACTAAAAAAAGAAAGTTTGAAAATGCCACTATATTTTCATAAAACTCCATGAAATGCCATTATAGTCATTGACTAGATGGAAAAAAGACAAAAATACCCCTGCTGGTTAACAAAGTACTTTTAAAGTTCACAATATGCCCCTAAGTATTAAAAAATATACGAAAATTCACAAAATATCCAAATACAATAAAAATATAAAAAATTATAAAATTATAAAATTTTAATTTTTTATAAAAATTTAAAAATATATATCAAAATACAATAAAAATGAAAAAATGAAAAATTATATAAAAATATAAAAGTTTTAATGAAAAAAATGAAAAATCATAAAATATTAAAACAAATAAATATTTTATTTTTTAAAATTTATTGAGTACCATAAAAAGAATATTGTGTTCTTAACAAATAATTTATACCAATTTTCTACTAATTAATACCATAATTTACCATACATTTTTTAATTATTATTTTCTGTCAATTTAATTTATTCCTTCAAAGTAAATAATTTTATTTTTTCTTTTGCTGATAAATTTTAAAAATTAAAATTTATAAATATAATAATTTATTTTGAATAAATAATTTAAATTGATAGAATAATATTACAAAAATATATGGTAAAAATTATGGTACTTATTTGGTATAAATTATGGTACTTAGTTGGTAGAAAAATTGGTATAAATTATTTGTTTAGAACACAATATTCTTTTTATGATACTGAATAAATTTTAAAATTGAAACATTTATTTGTTTTAATATTTTATTATTTTTTAATATTTTTCAATTTTTATAAATTTTATGTTTTATTTAATTTTTATAAATTTTTATTGTATTTTGATATTTTGTGAATGTTTATAAATTTTTTGACACTTAGGGGCATATTGACCTTTAAAAGTACTTTATTAACTAGTAAGGGTATTTTTGTCTTTTTTCCATCTAGTCAATGACTATAGTGGCATTTCATGGAGTTTTACGAAAATATAGTGGCATTTTGTGACTTTTTTTTTAAGTGGCATTTCATGAATTAGCCAAAAATATAGTGGCATTTCACGAAATTTCCCTTGTTTAAATTTCGATCGGGAAAATAGTCTATTTCGGCGGTTGTTCGAAGGAACCGCCGAAATTGACTGTAAAACGTATCTATTTCGGTGGTTCCTATTGACAACCGCCGAAATAGACCGTTAAATTTTAAACCGCATTCACTTAGACAACCTATCTCGGCGGTTTTTATTACAACCGTCGAGATGGGGGCGTCGAAATAGCCCTTTTTTGTACTAGTGAGTCTCAATTCGAATTCAAATTTCTGCATTTTCCACAGTGTTGTTGTCATCATCTTCTATCTTGATTACCTCCCTGATTGTTTGTGCTATCCTTCGCACGTTAGGCTTATTCCATGCATGGAGAGGAATACCTTGTATGATAATCTAGGTTTTTCGTTTTTCTACCTGGTCATTCACCGTCCATCGTCGGATTTCCTTGACTTCGTGCTCCCTCCCCTTTGCCTTTGCTTTATTAGATATGTCTTCCGCTTCACGGGTTGAATTGAAAACCATGATGAAATTTTTTCTTGAAAGTGCCATCATACCTGTGATGTTAGGCCACCGCACACACAGAAACTCCATCGCCTCTTTTACGTTCTTGGATGGTAATGAAAACACACTTCTTGAGGCACTATTTCATTTCTTCATCCGCCTTAACGTCTATGGATAACCTGGATAGTGCGGGGCTTCGCTCTTTTCGAAACCTGTTTTCCTTATGGCTTAGACTTGCTTCATTTCTATCATTAGTTACACCTTTATGCTCTTGGTATTCCAAACTAGCCCAAAACTTACTCCCATTTATATTCCACCCGTTGATACCGGCGATCAATCTATTGGCATCATTTATGTGATTAACATCAACAAAGGCAAAGACTCTCTGGATTCGTTTTCTCACATTTCTACTTGGTTCTTGTATTAATGGGTCTAGGTGTGTAAAACCCTAATATCAATATAGGGTTGGTCATCTTAAAAAAAACTCATTCAATCAACAAACCACACAAGTCTCCTCCCAACATGCCTTCTTATGGATCAGTTTGTATTCAGAATCCCTCAACTATGTAGCGCAAACATTCCTTTAAGATTTATTTTTTTCAATTTTAAAATAAGGACAGCTAATCCCACTAAAAATGAAAGGTCCCGTTAATAAGCAGAGTAATAAATTAATTAGGAGAGAAGGAAAAAAGCAGAGAGTATTGTTGGTGGTGTGGTTGGGCATTATCACAAAGAGCACATCCCACATTAGGTTGATTGGCCGAATGAGGTTAGACATCAGCTCAAGTGGGGATTTAAGTACAAACTGGGGCTGTAATATTTTTACCATATTTAGCCCAAACCAATGCATGAGATGCGAGCCACCCTTTCCACCACCATCACTTGCATACTCTCCCCACAAGACAACCACCGCCTATATTGTATTTTCCATAAGATCCACTAAGTGACTCCATTCATGTGCCTACCGCCACCATCACCATCACCTCCGCCTTCACCGACACCCTATAGTAGTACTTCAATGAGAGCAGGAAAATCCTGGTACTTTTTTTTTTTTTTTTCTTTTTTGAAGATAAAGAAGATAGATGTAGCTAGCGGTGAAGATGAAAGAAAGAAAAAAATTTCTACAAATTGAGGATGTAGTTGTTTCTTTGTTGTTATTCTTTGATTGTACTTTCATTTTTCGTCCTTGGGGGCCCACTCGTCATTCTCCTTTGCTTGTTGCCCATACTGATACCGATACCGCCGTGCGGCCCCGGAGTGCTTTGTTAGAGCTTTTTATCTTTGCTTCATCCTCGAACTGTTACTCATCCACCTCTTTTTGTTGGGTTTGGGATTCTCTACTACTTCATCATCACTTCCCATAAAATATGATTTTTCATAAAAAAAAATAATGGTACACCTCCTGAAATTCAGGGATATTTTCTCACATGGTTGACGCAAAATTATACTACTAATTTATACTCTACTACTACTACTATTAATCTATCTTCACTTGGAGTATAAAATACTACTTCGCGACGACCCAGAAAGAAACAAAAGAGGAGCAGGAACAAGGAACAGGAAGGAAGGATGAAGAATATCTTCCGACTTTCTTTCTTTCTTATCTCAAATTTTGTAATAGTAAGATCATGTTTTTTTTTTTCCATCCCTTTTGTCTGCATACTTACAACAGCTAGCTAACTCTCCATGACCTGACTGACCGGCCCACTGATGGTGGCGGTGGGAGCGGTGGTCAAAACTACACAAATTAACCACCAGTCGTCGGTCGGTTGGTTGGTCGATCGCTCATCGGGTTCACATTGATGAGCTGTAGCAGCAGCAAGCAGGAGAATATGCAGATATCTTGTTATTTTACAATAGTAGTAGGAATGTGTATGTATCAGAATCAGATCTTATCCTGCTGGATGATGTCTAAGTTGATTGTAGTTGACACTTTGCGGAGGGAGATTCACATCATCATCCTGTTAATTAGCATCCATCCACATGTCATGCTTCAACAGTATATAGCATCAAATAAATACTAACTACTTTATTAAAAATGGAAAAAAGGACAGACTAAGACTATAACTGTGTACAAAATCAATAATCTTTAAATTATTTTTTTTAAAAAAAACATCATGATTATGACCATTATCATCAATTTCCTTCTCATTTAGTAGAAGTTTGAAACAAAAAAGTGTACAAAATCACGCTGTACATGATTTGACAATACCTGATTTACACACAATGATGATATGATAAAATAATACTTTTCACTCACTAACTCACTCATGAGATTCATGCTTGCTGTTGCTGATATATCTTATCAGAGACTTAAAACGAAAAGACACACACATATTATTATCGCATAGTTTAAAAAACTTGACTGACCAGATGTTTTACCTAACATATCTATTTGTTTTTCCCATGATTAGAAGTGAAAGTTTGTTCGGTTTTTTATTTTTTTAATCTGTACTTACTCATTACTACAACCTTTCATCTTTTTATCTAATACTACTACAAAAACTACTATTAGACGCTGGTGATAATGCTAAGACACGTGTCGATCTAAATGATAATGTAGACGTGGAATGCCTATGTACCGAGAGTAGAACACCATACATATATATATATATATATATATATATATATATATATATATATATATATATATTTTTTGAAATAAGTACCACCATATCATATCTATATATAATCAGTTGTATAGTAATATATATATACTAGGCACTGTTTTTCTAGATGATAAACAGTATAGAACATACATATAGACAGCTAGCTGACTGTTCAAATTTTGATCTAACTAGCTAGGGAGGAGGTCCCTTCGGGGACATCTGATAAATAAAGCTAGGGAGGGAGGAGTGAATGAATCAAAGAAACAGGGTTGTATCCATGTTTAGGGCAAATCTATGTATCTTTGAGATTCAAACTACAACTACTAGTTAATTGATCGGTAGGCAGAGAGAATTAGACTTCACCCATCACTATGTGTCGTACTCTTGTATATTAATTGCAACTACATGTTAATAGGATTAGAGTGGTGAGTCACTTTTTATTATTATTATTATTATTATTATTAAAAAAACCTGAATCTATTTAATTTCATATTTCCACACAAGGTATGTAATCTAGACACTTTAAAAAAGAGAGGTCTTGTTTGTTTATGATGAATTATTTGTTGTTTCGCTGTCATTTTGACTGACTAGTTGATTTGATTTGAACCACGAGAAATAGTTGACTAACCAGCTAGTTGGTTAATTTAATTATCTTGTTGTGTCACTATTACACGGTCTAAATTATAATTTAATTAGACCTATATATGATCAGATCAGCTACTAGCTAGAACCTATATGATAATGACACGTTAAATTGGCATTAATCATGTCATCACTACCACCACATGGAGCTTGAAAAACTGATGACTATAACTAAAAGACACCACTAATTGATTGCTTGCTTGGGGAGTGTTGGTATTAATTTGTTGGCTAGTTAGGAAACCAATTAATAAATTGCTCTACTTTGGCGTGTCAGTGAATATACTAGTGTATACTATATGCTTATATCCTAATCCTATGCTATAGTGACGGACGAGAGAAAAAAACAAAGGAAACGGAATGGATCTCAATTCTTGCTTCTTTTTGTTGTTTTTGTAATGTATCATGGGTACCACTTTTTGAACATGACGTGTTTGTTTGAGTTTGAAAGTAGTAAAAGAGGATTACATACAGGTTTGGAGAATGCATGTAGATATACATACATGATGATGATGGTATACATATAGAATATATTTTTTTTTATCGGTGTATATAGATACTTATTTGATAAAGAGAGAAGGAAGGAATGTAGTATAGAGCAGCACGTACCGACGAGTGTTGATGTTGATTGTTGTAATGATCATAATTGGGGTAGTCAAAGTACACTACTGCATTGTTTAATTGTAAAGAAGATGCTACTGGGCCCTGTTGTTGAAATTGGGTTCGTCGTGCAGAGAATGATGAAGAGCCCTCCTCAGACGACGACGTCGTTTGATGACCATTATTATTATTATTGAGAAAATGAATCTCCTCTGGTTCACATTCCATGTTCACTCCAAATAGCCTCAACAACCTCTTGGGATTATCGTTGTTGTTGTTGGCATTTGGTCTTCTCTGGGTTTGCATTGCTGCTGCTGCTGTCCCTACTACACACATCACAACATTTTTTTAAAAAAAAAGATTTGATTTTTTTTTTAAAAAAAGTGTAAAATAGTACTAGTAGAAGCTCCGTTTCCTCTTTTTTTAAAAACATCACAGTTGTTGTGTTGTAGGGTGTAGGATGAGTTCAGATATCACCACGTGCAATCTCCTATTTAGTCAATCAATCCCACTTAATTAAATACTCTGGAAAAGTTAGGAAGGGAGGAGTAACGTAGAAAAATGCTGCTGGGCTGGGCTGGGGATATATAGTCGACATAAAATATATAGTACTACTATATTACTACCAACCTGACACATTCCCCCCTACTCTTTAATCTCCGATGTCTTTTCCCCAATATAATTTTCACCGCCTCTCGTTTAATTTTCTTCTCCTCCTGATTGAACATTGAAGTAGTACTTCAACAGGGTATGTTCTTTAAAATTAATTATGAAATCTGACCAAATGCCTTAACTAGAATAACCAGCATTTTAATTAAGTTTGTTTGTGGAGAAAGTAGGAGCTAGTAATAGGTCTGAGTTATATATATACGTTGCAACCAGAAGGACAGCTGTTAATTTGAATCATTATTCACACTCTTCTTTTGTACTGATATTAACTACTACTACTACTAGCTAATACTACTAGAATTTAAACTACTTAGTTTTCACTAAATTCTTCAGTTCAAGAGAAGCTAGAGAAGTGAATTAGAAATGTAGTACGTAAATACTCCGAGTAATGGTGGGGAGAATTAATTTAATAAAGGTACGGAGGAAAAAAGACAAAAAGAGAAACAAAACAAGGATATGGCTTGAGAAAACGGCCGGTGGTGTGAATCAAGAAGTAACACGAAGCAGAAGCATGGGGGATGGTTGGTGGGTGGGGACTCGGGAACTTTCCTACTACTACTTTCTCTTTTTTATCACATACGCATATAATTTGAATTTATATTCTCCTCCTCCTCCTCCTACATTCCAAACAAAAATCCAAAAAAATTAAAGATAAGAAGAAAATGCTTGGAAATTACCTCCTCCTCCTACTGCTGCATGGAAACGGTCGCGTTGTTGTTGGTATAATGAAGGATGATGATGAGAAGAAGGAGGAAGAAGAGTACAAAACCCCACACCCCCCTGTGACTGCAAATTACTGCCATCTTGCTGCTGTAACTGCGGCTGCGGTTGTGAATTATACCCACTTAAAATCTGCACACCGGCGGCATAACAGTATCCACTTCCACCAACCCTATTACTACTACTACTACTACCATCTTGCACATTACTTGACGAATTTGACCTTCTTCTCCACCCAATAAATAATCTATCAGGATAACCCACATGTCTTTCAAAGAAAACAACATCACCCGCATCAAGACGTTTCTCTTTAACATATCTACTCCATCCTTTAGTCAAAACATAACTCTGACTACTATTCCAGTACGAGTACCGGAATCTCCAACACTTACCTGACTCATCTTCGAAACTCAGAAGTGTACCTGCAGCAGCAGGGGAAGATGATGGAGATGAAGATGGGGAAGGATCATCCGCTGTTGTTGTTGTTGTGGTGTTTGTTGGATTGAGTGGGAAGTATTTCTCCGCGTGTTGTTTAGGGATGACTAGACGGTTTAATTTACCAACGTCGCTTGGTGTGAGAGGTTTCTCAAACATAGTTTCTTTGTTGTTGGTTGTGTGGGGTGGCCGTAGTAGTAATGGTTGGGTGATTGAGGGTAGTGTTGTAATTGCGTTTGGTGGTTACTACTACTACTGCTGCTGCTTAGGGTGGTGTAATGAGCACCGGCGGTGGTGTAATTACTGTAGTGTTCGTGAATCGGGTCTAGTTTCCGGGTTGGCTCCATCTTTAATTCTGATTTTATATGTATTGTTTTTCCTCACAGTTAGCAGCTGGGATGATGAGGTTTAATTTGTTGTTGAATGGTTTGAGCGAGAATTGAAGGTTGTTGAAGATGAAGCATTTGGAAAGAGAGGCCAGAGCCCAGAGGAGGAGAAGGGCAAATGTCGGAATGTAACTATTGATAAGGAGTGATGGAGGAGTATTTAATTAAGGGCTGCCTGCCTCCCTCCCTCCCTCTTCGGTGGTGGTGGTGAAGAGAAAGAGCAGTGAATAAAAATTAAAAAAAGCAAAGAGATTTGCAAAGGAAAGTACAAAAGAGAGAGAGAGGGGAGTTAGGTACTTTTCAAGAAGGGGGGCTTGCTTGCGTGATGAGGAAATTTTAATCATTATTTTTCATCTGAGATTGACGACTGGACGGACGGACGGACGGAACTCATATCTCCTTTAATTCATACTCCCTCCGTCTTTATTTTTTGGTACGTTTTTCCACTTTAATATTAAATATATTAGATAAATAATTTTACAAAATTAATTTTTGTAATATATAGTTTATCACCTAAGAAATTACTACAAAACTTAGATTATAAAATTATATCATCTTATATGTTAAATATTGAAGTCAAAACATGTCCAAATAGTAAAAAGACGGTCGAGAACAGACGGAGGGAGTATGTTTATTACTATGACATCCACAGTTTTTTTTTTCCTTTTATTATTTTTCAAAGTCTTTATGTGGATAATTTTTCTTTTTTTAAAAAAAAGAAAAGTGTGTGTAATCATTCTTTTTTCAATCCAGGAAGTATATACCAGATACAGATTGGCAATTGTGGTATCTGATTAGCTAGTAGTATTAAATAATGAGGTATTTTAATCAAATATATTAGTAGTATTTCTTAATATGATGGAACAGTGTTGTGTGCTGTGATGCTGCTCAACAAAAGAGAAGAAAGGGATTACCATTAGACCTAATAATGTGTTTTTTTGTTGGAGGAACCTAATAATGTGTGTTGGTTTAACCCCGTCGTCGGTTACTTTTTGTTATGCGATGTAGAATTTGGTTCATATATTTTTTTTTTTTTTAATAGGTAAAATGGAGATGAAACCGCGACGTAATGCGGCCGTTGTTTAATTAGTGAAAGCAGCATCAACAAATTAACGCTCATCTGCTTCATCGGTAATTAAAGAAAAACTTGTTAAAAATGCATAGTATTATAAACTTTTGTTTGAATATTAGTAGTACTCAAAAAAGTTAATATATATTTTCTGGTGTTTCATTTTGATCGTCTTGAATATTTTCTATATATAACATAATTAAATTACTAAACTACACTTAAGTAAATACAACCAGCTAATTATTAGTGTATACTACTATAAAATAATATATCAGAAAAGAAAAGCATAAACTAAAAACAGCCCATGTTACTTGACGAAAGTTGTCTGGCTGGCTCCTATAGTCATGGCTAGCTACCTCATCTACTACTGCTAAAAATCATCTGCATGCTTCTTCATTCCCAAAGTCCTCAGCTTAATGTGAAGCTTTTACTATATTACATTAACAAGATGATGATAATTTCTGTCAATAAGGAAATAGTTATTTCTTGTAATGAAGAATAGATAAAATTCCTGTCTTAATTTGAAAAAGAAAAGATAAAATCCTTGTCTATTTATGCTCCCAGTTTACTCTCGTTTATTGTTTGAATATTTCATTTGATTTTAATATTAAACATGTAAAATAATATGATTTTATAAATTTAAATTTTATAATAAAATTCTTAGGTCAAAAGATATATATTATAGAAATTTGTTTTATAAAATTATTTTATCTCATATATTTGATATTAAAATAAAAAAAAATATGATAAAAACAAAGTTAAAGTGGGACTGAGGGCATAATAAGACAATAATATGATAAAATGGTGTTGAAACCGCGATGTAATGGTGTCGTTTGGGGACACAGCTTCTCAAGCTTCCAGCAGCTGACAACTTCTCAATTTTTAAAATCAGCAGGTTTCCACCAAACACCCAAAACCAGCAGCTGACAGCTTTACAAAATCATCAGCTGACAGCTTCTCAATTTCCCCTCTACTTTTTAAAACACAATCCACCAAACACTAAACCAGCAGCTGTCAGCTTCTGTAAAACCATCAGCAGACAGCTTCTCAATTTCCAGCAGCAGCCCCCAGCAGCTGTCCCCAAACGAACCCAATGTGGTGAGAGGAGAGGGTGCAGCAGAGCAGAGCAGGGCCAGGGTGTGGGTTGATTTGGTCCCCCACATCACCATTCTCACTTTCACACCATTCTCATCTTCAGATTTCACCTCGGTCCTCAGCAGTATCCTTTCAATCAAATTAGGGTCGGTTTGGAAGTGCGAGGAGAATGGTAATTATTAATTTGACGATCGTTAACTCAGTTTTCACAGGATGAAAAAATATACATGAGATTTTAGCATTTGAGTGTAAAGTATCTTATAAACTTTGTAAACAGAACACTTTGATATAAATTAATCAATAATCTCTATTAATATAAAATGCAATATTTGGAGTTTTCTACATTATACATCAAAAACTAAAGAGCGAGATTTGGAATCCATAGCACATACGTTTTTTAGTGGATAGATAAGTTGATAAAGATTGAATTTTTTTAAGGATATATGTTTCAATGGTTATGATAAGTTAGATGTAATATAGAATATGATATATTATTTCACAAATTTAAAAGTAAGATTTGAATTACTTTTACAACGATTAATTTAGTTTATTACATATTTCAACAAGACATAAAGTATATTTAGCAATAAATCAACACTACTTATAAACTCAAATAATAACTAGTAATTTTTATATCATATAAAGCTATAAATTTTATCTTATTTTTATAAGAATAATTATCTTTAGTTTAGAAACTATAAGAGTTAAGCAATTGTAGTATAAAATTTGCAAATTCAAACGCCCCCTAACTCAGATTTCCCGGACATTTTCATATTTTGTGCGTGTCTGTTTGATTACTCTTTATAGGGGTGAGTATTTGTATAATTTGGTTAACCGAAATCCAAATTATCAAATAAAAGTTGGATTTTGGTTATTTCGGTTAAAAACCAAATTATCCAAATTAACATCAAAACCGAATTAACCGTTATCCAAATTATCTGAAATCTGAATTTTTTTTAGTGAAAACCGGAACTGAATTGAAATTCAAATTTTAGTTAGTTTGGATTTCAACTAACTGATTTTAGGGTTTCCGTTTGAATATTTGTCACTAAAGACTAGAATTAGAAAATAGAATATTTTTTAATTTTTTTTGGATAATTCGATTAACTGAACAAAGTCGAAAATGAAATCCAAACAAAATTATAATTTGGATAATTTGGTTAGCTAAATTTTAAATTCGGTTAAAAGTTTTAAAAAATTCAGTTAATTAAGTTTTTGGATAAATCCAAAATATCCAAACTGGATGCTCACCCCTAACTCTTTATAAGCCCTCAAGTGTAACGTTACATCCAATTCGGACCAATTACATCATTTGGTTAATAAGTAAGTAATTATTCTTGACTACAAGCATATGTTGCTATCTTTGGCAACCTTTTAAATTGTACAATTTTTATAGTGTAAAAGTACAGGTTTTGTAAGCTTATTGAACAGTATAAGAAGTTAGTATGTAAATCTCGTAGAATTCAGTCATATTAGAATTCAGTGTGTAACTACATATACATCCGCACAGTTTTCATTTACTAATTATATAATTTTTATAGAATAAATATACATACATGCAGGGGCGGAGCCAGAAATGAATTGTTAGGGGGGCCAAAAATATGTTAACACAAACATATTTTTGGGTATATATATTAATGCTATGTAACAAAATGTTCAACTATTTAAATATACATTTTGTTTTATATGTAAACTATTTAAATTGTCTAAGATATTCAGTATCATAGAAGGACTAGTATATTAAGAAATAAAAAATCACTACTCCCTTCGTTCATTAATATCTGTCGTTTTAGGATGTGATTCTTGTTCAAAAATATCTGTCATTCTAGCTTTTTGACACACTTCTTTCCACTTTTACCCCTACTATTCAATATAAAAGTAATTATTATCTAAATGGAAAAGTAAAAAGTAGGGGCACATGCGTCATTGTCCTACTTTTCTTAATAAGTGTGCAAGTTTCTAAAATGACAGTTATTGTTGAACGGAGGGAGTATTATATAACATAAATGTCAAAGAACAATGAAGCAAACCATTAAATGATGGTACTAATAACTTAGCAAGTCTTCAAAAAATATACACTAATCCAAGAAAAATAAAAAATACTTCATCTTGTTTAAATATAGATTTTTTTAGTTGTCAATTTCGCTCTTCTTCCTTTTTTTGCATTATAAGTTGAAATATTAAAAGGTAGAATGTGATAGAAAAGACAGGGGTAGAGATGGAAATTATAGGATTTAAACATGCTTATCATTTTTAAAATAATAAAAAGACCTATCCATTGAGAATAGAATGGAGTAATAAACACCCTAAAAATTTAGCATATACAAAATGGCTCTCTAATTACTTGATAAGAAATTCAGTATATTTTTCAAATTAGTAAACAAGCATTTTTGGTAATGATCAAATTATTAAGGAGTCAAGTGGAAACAATGAAAATAAGTTACTAATATATTGTAAAAATTTGTATTTAAAATAAATCATAAATACAATCATCAAGGAGATAGCCCAAAAAGAATTTTGTAAATGAAATCAACCATTGATATGAAAGTCCTTAAATAATCTACTCCGTAAGGTAACTGGAATAAACCAAAAATTAAGATTTTACATTTATAGTAAGGTGGCATTTGATTGGAAGTGATTAGATTAGAAACAACATAAAATATGATTGAGTATTTACCGTTAATGACGGATAATTGAAACCTAATATATTTACTTTACATGATACTTTTTTACTATCTAAAATGTCATTATTTATTGTCATTCATATGAGTAATCTAACATATATACTTTCAATTTTTTTGTCAAAAGGTTGGGGGGCCAAGCCCCCCTAACACTACATGTAGCTCCGCCCTTGCATACATGTAATCATCCATAACTACATTTGGATGTAGCCAAGAAATTGGTGTAAGCAATAAGCTTTGAGTGGAATTGTACACTCTAATCGGTTAAAGATAAGTTTTCGAAAAAAAAATCGGTTAAAGATAAGAGGCTCATTTCATTTCCACTTTAAAAAACAGGCCTGGCAGCGAACCGCAGGAGATTTCTATAATTCGGGTAATAAATATATTTTTAAACCATTCTACTAATTTCGCTTATTTTGATTATGCATAATAAGTTCAGTTACATTCCGGTTCAGCCGTCGATCTCTTGCCTGTTTCCTCATTCTCTAGAGCTAAGTCCCAAATCTATTGCTTGCCTCCAGTTCTATTCGTGATCGCTTGCTCCAGTCCCGTTAGTAGTCCTATCCGACTATCATACAATCGGTTGTACGATGTTTATGTACATTCTCGAACAATCTTCACAATTAATCTGAACAATCATCACATAAAGTTGAATAATTTTCATAATAACATATTTAACTTTTACATCAATATGAACAATCAATACAAAAACTTGAACAACGTTTGAATTTAAAATGAACGGTTGTACGAAACCGGTTGTACAATAAAATTTGCCTTAGTAGTCGCCTGCTCCAGACTCCCGGTTCGTGGTGTTCGCTCCTGACTCCTTTTTGTTGGTGACTCACATGAAGCTGCTCGTTATAAGACCTAGGGCCCCATTCTTTTGCATATCACAGGCGGCTAGCCTAGTTGACAATTGATATGAGTTGATATTGACTAATGATTGATTTAAAAAAAATAAGTTGAGCTGATCAACCCAATCAAACATGCTAAACAGGCTGAACATGAGAGACAATGAGAGTTTAAGTAACTATTGGCTGATAGCAGATATTGAGTGATAACTGATTTTAAAAGAATGAGCTGAACTGATTAATGCAGCTGATAATACATAAACCAACTGAATGCTGGACAAAAGAATGGGGCCTATTTATTTATGCTCTATTCCGCATGATTTTTTATGATTGTTTTGGTTGGCTGTTTTGTAGCGGTTTATTGGTTGTTTATGCTAGCATATCTGTGGTTGCTTTGAAAACTGATATTTGGCAGTGTGGTTGTTTCGTTTGACATATTTGAATAAGTTAGTTACGTGCAGTGCGTTTACCGATTTCTGTGCTACAATTACAAAATTTATATAACATTTTAAAATAATTTTTTTAAGATTTAAATAAAGAAACTACTAACAAATATATAGATTAATATATAGATAATTTATTAATTAGGAAAACAACAAAGTTTTATTACAATAAATATTTGTTAACATTTATATTAAGGTCTATACAAATAACTTCACTATTATCAACCACAATTCTATCAATGGATAACAACAATTGTAACTACACATGGTTTTAACACACCAAACTACTTGTTCACATGAGAATAAAAGGAAAATATAATAATTAATTAGTGAACTTTAGTAATGTTTACATCATAAAAAGCAATAAACAATTTAGTTGTTAAAAAAATAGTTCAATATATCACTATATGTACATATAATTAAATATTCAGATTTATACCTTATTTTTTTATAAAATGTATCCTTTTACATTACTGCTGGTAAATAATTTGTAAACACTACTACTCAATGACATTTTTATAAAAACAAATAATAAGTGCTTTTTTTTTAAATTAGTTGATTGGTTTACATCAATCGTTACAATTTTGCAACCCTTACTTGTAAACAATAATATGTACGGTATTCATTCTCTTCGTTACGAAAATTTTGCAAAATTACGGTATTCATTCTCTTTGCAGCATAAACCGCTGGCCGTTTTGTGTTGGCATATCTGTGGCTATTTTAAAAACTATTGTTTGGCAGTGTGGTTGTTTGGCAATTTTGCCAAAAATGTCACCCTAAAAAATGCCACATATATACCACAAAACCGTTACCTCTGAACAAAGCTTGGTCTCAAGCACCACCGAGGTACGATTCTCATTCTCCCACCCCCACCCCCATGCACCTACCTTATTTTCACCGTTGGGTGTGTTGCTTGGAGTGTTTTGATCAAAAATAAAAGCTTGTGAAATATATTTGCACTATGTAGGATTTTAACATCGAAGATATTTCTGAAAGAAAATGTAATTTTATGGATGGTCAGCCAATGGTTGCAGTTCTAATCTCCATCTGGTAGCAAGTATTAAAGAGTTTTTTTATTTGGGAAATGTAAAATTCTATCTTACTGACTACTCATTTATTGTAAGGTTTACATACATATTTCTAGTGTAGTATCTTTACATATATTGT
The DNA here is from genome assembly GCA_023374045.1 of Limonium bicolor. Lineage (NCBI taxonomy): Eukaryota > Viridiplantae > Streptophyta > Magnoliopsida > Caryophyllales > Plumbaginaceae > Limonium > Limonium bicolor. Next base: position 69,143,724 of record CM041777.1, on the reverse strand, counting down.
AAGACTGTGGGCTATTGTAATATAAACTGAACTTATTTACATTGTTTTGGGATGTCATTATTTGGCCCTTGTGTGTGTATGCTATCATTCCCCCTCGTTTTAGACTCATGGAGGCTAAGTTTGTAACGCAACGCACAATGCCTGTCAATCGACAATGGCTTCATTAGAATATTTGTATTCCGGTAACAACCATGGAGAAACCCTATCTGGAAAGATCAATTGGCCACCTTCTCCGTGACGAAGTGAAATTCCAGATCGATGTGCGTGGCACGGGAGTGAAAAACAGGGTTCACCACCAGGTATGTAGCTCCTAGATTATCACAACACAGTTTTTGGGGTTGTTTCAGTCGAATACCTAGCTCATTGAGCGTGTGTCGTATCCATGTAATTTCTGATGTTGCGGATGCCATGGCTCGATATTTTGTAGTAGGCGAGCTACCATAGCCTATTTCTAGACTACCACAAGATGAGATTGTGCCCAAGGTAGATACAATATCCAATAGTTGAGAGTCTGTCCTCAGGGCTACTAACGCAGTTAGACAAGTGGGAGAGTGCGAGTGAAGATGAAGATTGTGATTTTGAGTGCCATTCAGATAGCGTAGCAGTCTCTTTAGGGCTTTGCCAATGAGAAATTTTAGGGTTTTGCATAAACTGACACAACCGATTCACAACAAAGGAAACATCTGGTCTAGTGAGATTAAGGTATTGTAGGTAGGAGTGGCAATTTCAACACGACCTTTTGACCAACACGAACCCGACACGAAGTTAGCGGGTTTGAGTTTTAAAAATTTGACACGATTAAATAAGCGGGTCAACCCGAACACGACTCATTTAATAACTGTGTCGGGTTTGGGTTTAACATATGTAACCCGCTAACCCAGTTTAAGTAATTTATATTAAATAAATATATATTATAAATTATAGATTAATTTATCAAATTTTAATATAAATAAGATATACAAATATTAAAAATTAAGTATTTTAATTGAAAGTAAAGTTAATAATATCATAGAATGATAAAACTAATGTTAATTAGTCAAATTATTTTCTTACATATAACTAAACAGGTTAGGTTTGAGTTGAATATATGTGTATTTGAGTTTCAAATTTGGACACAATTAATTAATTGGGTCAGACAGGTCAACCCATTTAATAAACAGGTCAACCCGTTTAATAAACGGGTTGGGCTTGGGTTTCATATTTGGACACGATTAATTAAACGGGTTGGGTCGGGTCAACCCGTCTAATAAACGGGTCAGGTTTGGGTTTAGCCTAACACGACCCGCGAACCCATTTTTCCACCCCTAATTGTAGGGCTCCAACTAGGCTACGATAGGTGGTAGGATCGGAAAAGTGTTCAGAATCAGTGTCAGTTTGATTGAAGGTGTTATTCATAAGGGTTTGAACAGGCTTTGACTTGGTGAAGTTTTCCCTTTGAATGAGAGTGGTGATATATCTTTTCTGGCTGAGAAATAAGCGAGATAGGTCTCTATGAACTTCAACACCCAAAAAGTAGTTCAAGGATCCTAAATCCTTGACTAGAAAGGTAGTGGCTAGTAAACTTTTGAACAATGGACAAAGAGTTTCCTATGAGAATTAGGCCATCTGCATAGACAAGTAAGTAGAGTATCTCACAATGAGTATTGTAGATAAACAGTGAGGAATCTGATTTAGAAGCCCTGAAGCCTGCATCCAAGAGGCATGAACTTAGCTTAGGGCATGTTTTAAACCATATAAGAATTTCTTTCGTTTGCACACATAGATAGGAAATATAGGATGTTGAAACCCAAGAGGTTGTTCCATATAAATATGTTCATTAATATCTCCATGAAGGAATACATTCTCCACATCCAACTTAGTGATAGGCAAATTCTGAGATATGGCTAGAGAGAAGAGTAATCTGATAGTTGTAGGTTTAATGACACAGCTAAAGGTTTCATGGAGTCCACTCCAGCCTCCGGGTTATACTCTTTGGAAACTAGCCATGCCTTCCTCCTCTCTATTTATCCATTTGCTTTTCTTTTGGTTTTCAAAACCCATTTGGTTCCGAGGACATTAGCTCATGTAGGTCAAGGAACCAGATCCTAGGTTTTATTATGTTATATGGCTAGAAACTCTTGTAGCATTGCTTCTCTCCAAACTGGGTACTTTTGGGCTTGTTTAAATGTGGGCTCCTCTGGAATAAGCTGTGTGTCATTAAAGGTAGGCCATGGTTTTGTACCATCTGTCCTGACAAGAGGTTTAAAAATGTTGCTTTGAGAATGTGTTTTCACTGGATGAGTAGAGGTGGGCTGAGGAGGAGCAGATATTGGGTGTGTAGAAGGGTGAGAAGGTAAGGAATTTTAGGTCGAAGTATGAAAGGGAGAGGAATTATGTGTAAAAGGAGTTATGGAGGATGGCAACGTTTCTGGAGGAGGAAGTAGAATTACATGAATTTATGTGTGGAGGTGTATTAGAAGTGGATGGGATAGATGGTGGGGCTGTATAAGGAGGTTGAGTAGTGGGTGAGATGGTGAGAGGTATGATATTAGACATCACAACATAAGAGGGAAAGAGAGGTGAGTGATTCTGTACAGGATAAACAGTTTCCCTAAAAAGAACGTCTCTACTGATATACCCCTTATAATGAGGGGCATAACCAAGAAACAAACACTTTGTGGATCTGAAAGCTAGTTTATACTTGTTGTATGGCTTGAGATTAGGCCAACAACATCCAAAAGTCTTGAGGTGGGTTAGATTAGGAGGTTTATTAGAAAGACACTGAAAGGGGGTTTTGTTGCTAAGAACAGGAGTGGGAGTTCTATTGATCAAATAAATCATTGTTGCAAACGCCTTGTCCCATAACTTAAAAGGTAGAGAAGAATGAGCTGATATGGCCAAACCTTTTTCCATAATATGTTTATGTATGCACTCAACTATACCGTTTTGTGCATGGGCATAGGGACATGTAATGCGATACTCAATCCTTTTAGAAACAACCAATTTTTTGACAGGCATAAATTCTTCCCCGCCATCAAATTGCATAGCACACACCTTAGCACTAAACTGTGCTTCAACTGCTGTTAAAAATGCAATGATAATAGACACAACACTTGATTTAACACGCAACATAAATAACCATATGTATTTGCTAAATTCATCAATGATGGATAGATAGTATCTAGAGCCATCAGAAGCCAAAAGAGTTGCTGGTCCCCAGACATCTAGAAAAAGTAGAGCATAAGGTTTTGTAGAGACAAAATTTATAGCAAGAGAAGCAAGGGCATGATTTTTACCCATAATACAACTCGAACAATTGTCAAAACCAGATTTACTACTAGAAACTGGTAGGGAAAAATTATTTATCATCATAGTAGTAACTCTCTGGGATGGATGGCCGGGTCTATTGAGCCATATAGCTGGTGTGGTACGATAGGTGGAGAGAGCTTGAGGGGTAGACCGAGGTGCTGTTATAGCTAGGAAATCTAATGTCCCCTCTGAGAAGTGTTTTCCCCGTGGCTAGATCCTTTAAAAGAAAATAAGAAGCATTAAATTCAAACATGGTGTTATTATCTCGGCAGAATCTTCTTATTATAATATATTTTTGTTACGAGTAGGAATATGAAGGATATTATGGAGATGAAAAGCAACTAGAAGGGGTACGAAGTATACCATTGCCTTGATGTGCAATAGGAAGAGTATAACCATTTCCTATCTGAACTGAATCTGTTCCAGAGTAGGGTCTTGAGTCAAGTTGAGTTGGCTGAAATCAAGAGTAAAATGGTGAGAGGAACCATTATCAGGGTACCAATTTGAGTCCATGCCAATAGTAGGTGTAGGAGCAAGATTGAAGTTGAAATTTCTTGGAGCAACAACTTGATACGCATAGTTAAATCTATGCCAACACTTAAGGGCAGTGTGACCCTTCTTATCATAAATCTGGCAAGGAACTCTAGTGTCAGGTTTCCCTAAGAAAGTACTACATGACTGATGTCTCCCTCCTCTATAGGAGTTAAAAGCACCCCTTGAGCCGCTTTGAGAGCGAAAATATCTGCCATCTTTTCCTCTGTTGGAGTTAAACCCTCTGCACCGTTGTGTATTTTGAGCATAATCAGCCTTATAGGTAGTGGAAGAATTTAGGGATATATGAGATTGCTCCATAACTGATGAGTGTAGAAGATTCAAGCAAGCTTCTTAGACTAGAAGGTGGTTATAAACTTGTTGAGCAGAGGGAGTAATAGCACTCATGGAGATATATGTAACAACTGAGTCATAATCAGGACCCAAGCCAATAACCATGTGGGCAACTAAATCATCATCATATATAAGAGAGCTAGTAGAGGCTAAAATATTAGCCAAAGTTCACAATTTAGTGCAATAGATAGCAATTTTGTCAATGCCCTTCTTATGGTTTGTAGGATCGGGTGGCTAACTCAAACCAACCAAAGGTGTGAGTCTAAGAGTTGGTTTGACTCAATCAGTCTTTGTAAGTGAGAAACACTCCGTGATGTAGAGGCACTCAATCGAAATGATTAAACTAAGGGCGGAAGACTTTAAGGTAATTGAAACGAAACGATGCGAGAAAGAAAGAAGGACTCTGTGGAACTCAGCAGATACACAAATAAGCTATTTCATTTCCTGGTCAAATAAAACAACTTACAAATGTTCCACTAAGTAGAAGGATCTACTTAGCGGTTTTTCACTCACTCACCCAATACACTTTCTGATCAGATCAATGGTAAGCGTAGTGAAACTAGGATCTTCCTAGGCAGAGTCTATCTAAATGTACTAACTAACTTGGTACGTATTCTCTCTCTCTCTGGCTTACAAAGCATTCTCTTCTCTCTCTCTAAGCTCTGAAATATCCTCAATGAAAGCACACTTAAACTAGCTATTACATAACCTATTTATACTAGCATTACAACCGGTAGGTCGAGGGAGTTAGTTCCGAAAATACCGGAACTAACTTAGTGGGCAACTTCCAACGTCTTTGAGTGGTCTTCTTACTTGGGCCGCGATCTTCGGGTGTTAAGGGAAGACTTCATGACCGTTGTGGCGTTGAGGCATTCCCGAGTTGACTCCTTATTATTCGTAACAGCACGGGTGAGTCTGTGAAGCCTCCTTTGTTTCGTGGACTCCATTGAAGTGCTCACTCTTTGTGTCTGTCTAAGGATGATTGACTCTGTCGAGGTGATTGGCTATCTCTGCAACACTCTGATGTCCCAACAGTTTCCCCCTTGTTGCTGATGATAGCAAACCTCCGTGAATCCCGATGGAGTCAATCCTGAAACAGAAACACAAAGGACTAGGGGAACCGACCCTGTCAAAGTTCCCCCTTAATAGCAGCAATAGTAATTGAGTTCAAAGACTCCATTTAGATTCCCCCTTAATCGTAGAGGGACTCCAGGCAAGCAAACATTAAAGGCAGTGTAAGGCAGATAGGCGTAGTATATAAAGCAGTTAAGACACTAGACCACATGGTCCAGCAGCAACAATCCAAAAGCAGTTTAAAACAGCAACAGAGTCACCCGTACACCAGACGGGATTCACCGCTTCCCCCTTTTGCTTTCATCAGAGGGAAGCCCAGTCACAAAGAGTTAGTCAAAAATTCACACACAAACCAGCAAAAGTGTTTAGAACTTAAAAACAGCCTAAGTCCTAACACTACACACACACACACGTCATGGCTAAGGGGTTGGGGTCAGGGAGGCTTGGATATCAAGGAGTTGTTCTTGCAAGGCCGCCACAGTCGTCTCTATCCCAGCGAGTCTGTCCATCATCCGCGTTTGGCCCTGAATCAACTCTGCTGCCTGCGCGAGGAGTCTCCACTTTCTCCAGGAGGGGTAGGAGAGAAGCTTGAGGGACTGCCTCTTGAGAAGTGGAAGTTCCCGCCGTCGTTGGAGTTGATGGTGGGGGCAGCAGCTTGGATTTGTCGATAGATGTCAGCCGATTCAGATAGCGAGGTTGATGGTGTCTGCCTCTCGATGGACTCTGGCGTCGATGTCGCCAGGGGTACCTGAAAGAATTTGAGAATTCGAGGCAGCCAGAACACATACCCCAGAGTGTTTCGGGGTGTCGACAGACTGGGCTAGTGATGGAGATGATGTGGGCCAGATTGAATGAATGACGGTTTTATGCAGTACATTATGTGAGGTCCAAGCAGTTGACCATGAGATTTCCTTCTTTTCGGGGACAATGTTTTTGATGACAAGATGTGCAGGAGTTGATGGAGAATGGAAGATCGCCTCGGGGTATTGGGGAGCCACTTTTTTCTTGGAGAAAAAGGGTAGATTTATTTTGTGGGACCCCGGGGATTTCAGGAAGGACTCCTTTTCATAAAACAGACCGTAGAGGGACTCCAAGAATTTGAGACAGTTTTTCAAGATTAAAGAAAATGGGGTGGAATTACAAAAGATTGGCGCACCTTTCGATAACAGATTTTGAAAGAAATCGACAGACTCTTGGGGATACCACTCCGTTATCTCACAGAAAAGGTGTTTCCACCCTTGAACCTCTAGCATGGTCACTAACTCCCCCAGGTTTGAAGATAGAGCCCAAGAGAAATCTAGGAACTTACCCCTGACGATATTTCTTTCTGAGGCAGGGTCCCCGAGCATGTAGCGCTGGTTGAAGGGGTCTATCTTCGCACATCTTCGGTGCGGCTTGGGGTTTCTGGTCTCTGGTGGAGGTGGCGCCAGTAGAATCGTGACTGCCGTGGGCAATTCTCGGACCGGTGAAGATTCACCGGAACCAGAGGAAACTGGTTGGGCTTTGACAGAAGAACGGAGGACTCTTTTGGCTGTGGGTCGAGTGGAGGTTTGAGCTTTTCTCTTGCGGGGTTTAGGTTTAGGCGATTTGGAGGTGTTGCGGATTTTGCGGGAGATGCGGTGGGGTTGGGTTGGAGATTTATTGGGTGGGGCTTGTGGGATCAGAGTTTGGGTGGCTAGGGTTTTGATCTTGTGGTGGTGGAGATGGTGGCATGGTTTGTAGCGGGGTGACGTCCTCAACATCCGTTTCAAGGATGTCGTTTGCGGCAGAGGTGTTTGATGGGGGATGTATCGCGGGTGGGTGGTGGTGGTGTGGCGGAGTGCGTGGGGGATGAGGTAGCAGTGGTTTTAGTGGGAGAGTGAGTGGTGGTGGTGGTGGTGAGTGGAGATGGATTCGGGTGGCCATGATTGGAGGTACGCCTGAAGGCGGATGGGATCTTGAAAATATCGGCCGGGATATTGATACCGTTGAATTGAATGCCTGCCATTTGGAGATTGAGTATACTTGGGTGTAAAGGGGATGGAAGTGAGAGAGATGGAGTAGACGGTGATGGATATAAAGGCTGGAAGTTGCAGAGATGGCGTGTGTCAGGTGAGATAAATGAGGACGTCAGGGTTAGCGAGATTAACGGCGAGGATTTAGGCGGGGTGGTTTGGATAGATGACGTGGGTGGTAGCGCTAGAATTATAGACATGCTAAGCAATAAAACACATTTCACAGATTCAAGTGCAAACAAACAGACTCGATGAGACATGAGGGAGTACCTGCTGAAGATTGCGGTAGGGGCAAGGAGATGCGACCGTCTAGGTAGACGGAGTCAACCCGATTGCTGATCGCAGTGCTTCGAATCGTGCTGTAGACAGGGTTTAGTAAAGATATCTGCAAGTTGATCTTCTGTGGGCACAAAGTCAAGTGGATGAGCTTTTTCTCGACACAGTCTTTCAAGAAGTGAAAACGAATTTCATGTGTTTGGTTCTTGAGTGTTGGACTGGGTTTTCGGATATTTTGATTGTGCTTTTGTTGTCACAAAATTGGGATTTGTTCTTGGGTGACATGATAGTCTTGAAGTTGTTGTTTCATCCAAAGGAGTTGGGAGCAACAGGCTGCAGCAGAGACATACTCTGCCTCCGCTGTAGAGAGTGCTACGGAGTTCTGTTTTTTGGAGGACCATGAAACAAGGCAAAGACCCAAGAACTGTGCATTACCTGAAGTACTCTTTCGATCTTGGAGAGAACCAGCCCAATCAGAGTCACTATATCCAGATAAAGTAAAGTAGGAGATCGTGGATACCATAGATAGAGTGTACTTGTACCTTTAAGATAACGGAAGATACGCTTGACTGCTTTGAGGTGTGACTGCTTTGGTGCTGCTTGGAAGCGAGCACAAGACAGACTGCGTGAAGAATGTCGGGACGACTGGCAGGTACAAGAGGGACCCTATCATTCCTCTATATTCTGTGGCATTGACACCGACTCCGTCATCATCAGATGAGTTTGGCAGATGTACAGCTTGGTGTGGACATACTCTTGGCATTTTTGAGGTTGTACTTGTCAAGGAGTTCCTTGATGTACTTTTGTTGATGGATCTTGATCCCTTCCTTTTCTTGTTGAATTTGTAATCCTAAGAAGAACTTGAGCTCACCTAACTCATTCATGGAAAACTCTTGCTTCATGAGGTTAGCAAAATGGTCACAGAGGGTGTTACTTGTAGAGCCATAAATGATATCATCAACATAAATCTGTACTAGAAGTAAGTCATGCGATGAGTGAAGAATGAAGAGCGTTTTATCTACGTTACCTCGAGAGAAACCATTTTGCAATAGATATGTAGACAGTCTTTCATACCAGGCGCGGAGCCTGTTTCAGTCCGTAAAGGGCCTTACACAGTTTGTAGACGTAGTCGGGATGGACGGAGTCTGTGAACCCTGGAGGTTGCTCGACGTAGACTTCTCTATCAATATAGCCATGGAGGAAGGCTGTCTTGACATCCATTTGATATAATGTGAAACCTTTGAATGCAGCAAACGCAATTAGCATGCGAATTGCTTCAAGACGAGCTACGGGTGCGAAGGTTTCATCATAGTCAATCCCTTCTTCTTGATTGTAGCCCTGGACGACCAATCTAGCTTTAACCTGAAAACTTGTCCTGCATCATCAAGTTTGTTACGAAAGACCCAACGAGTACCAATGGTTTTGATGTGTGGGTCGAGGAACTAACTCCCAGACAGCATGTCTTTGGAGAGAATTTAGTTCCTCCTGCATTGCAATGACCCAATCACTATCAAGGAGTGCTTCTTTGACATTTCTTGGTTCAGTGCTGGAGAGAAAAGCACCAAAGGCACAGAGGTTTTGCATAGCTTGGAGACGTGTTTGAACACCGGAGTTTGGGTCTGTAATGATGTTTTTAGGAGGGTGAGCTGATTTTTGTTGGAACTGTCGACGTGAAGCAGGAGGGGTGTCTTTGTCAGAGAGTCAAAGTTCAAGTTTTGTGGTAAGGGTGTCTCCGGGTTATTGTCAGAGTCAGTAGAATCTGATGTATTGTTTTTGTTTTCCGGAGAATCATTAGGAGTGATGGATTGGGAATCGAGGAGTCTTCCTATGGGTACAGTGATGAAGTGTGGATCAGTTTGGAAATCGTCAGGAGCAAAGTCAAGTTGATCAGAAGATGAGCCAACATTGTGGGACTCATCGAACTTGACATGGGGACTCTCTTCTAAACATTGAGTTCTCAGATTGATAACACGATAAGCTTTGCTTTTAGAAGAGTAGCCAAGAAAAATACCTTCATCCTTTTAGGAGAGAACTTATCCAAGTTGTCCTTACCATTATTGTGGATAAAGCACTTACATCCGAAACGCCTGAGATGAATAAGACTTGGCTTTCGTTGCGGACAGTAGTTCATAGGGTGTCTTGTGAAGAAATGGATGAATCAGCGCACGATTTAACACATAGCATGCTGTGTTAACACCTTCTGCCCAGTAAGATGGAGTGAGTTGACTGTCAATGAGCATGGTGCGTGCCATTTCTACCAAAGTTCTATTCTTGCGTTCAACCACTCCGTTTTGTTCTGGAGTGCGTGCGGATGATATTTGGTGATCAACTCCGTCGTCCCTGCAAAACTCATCAAATGACTTGTTGCAAAATTCAGTACCCTGGTCCGTTCTCAGGGTTTTCAAAGTAAATGAAAATTTGTTGACAAGCATTTTATGGAGTTTGACGAACTCCGTAAAAGTTTCATCCTTAGTAGATAGAAAAATGACCCAAGTCCACCTAGAATAGTCATCGACTATGACCAGAATATACCTCTTACCACTTCTGCTTTGTGTACGCATGGGACCGACAAGATCCATGTGGAGCAATTCTAACGGAGAGCTAGTAGAGAGAGTCGACTTACTTTTGAAGGAGGACCGGGTGTGTTTACCTTTTACGCATGCTTCACAGACAGAGTCTGTCTCGAAGTTTGTGTCTGGTAAACCAGTCACCAAGTCCTTGCTTTTGAGCTTGTTCAACAGCCTGTGATTTGCGTGACCAAGTCTGGAGTGCCACAACAATGAGTTTTTGGAATGCACGTTGAGACAGACTTGATCATCTGGATTAATTGAGTTTAAGCACATTTTGTAGAGATTTCCTTCTCTACATCCCACAGCTTTTAAGGAACCTATACGCTCATCATAAACCTTACAATCCGAAGAGGAGAAAAGTACCAAATTGAATCTATCACAAATTTGAGAAATACTTAGTAAACTATGTTGAAGTCCAGTGACCAGATGGACTCCATCAATTTTAAACTTTGAGGGGTTACCTACGGAGCCAACTCCCACGATTTCACCCTGGTTGTTGTTTCCAAAAGTTACCTTACCTCCTTGGCAGGATGAAAGCGAATTGAATTGATTTGGATCTCCAGTCATGTGACGAGAGCATCCATTGTCCAAGTACCAGCTGTCTCCATTCGCCTTCACCTACAAAATAACATATCATTTGTTAGATTTGGGAACCCAGATGTACTTGGGTTCCCTTTTCGAGCCAGATCTTCTCAATTCTTCTCGTGCTTCAAGTATCAACTTAACACGTTTGACGTTAAACGAGAGATCTTTATTCAATTTATCACAAGCACTGTCTCTATGTCCAAGACTCCCGCAGTAGCCACAAATTTTGGATGGAGGAAGATTGACGTATTTCTGTTGTCCTTTCCACCAGGAGTCAAACTTCTCCTTTTCTTGATATCGTTTGGCTTTGTTGTCGGACTTGGACATATTCTTTGGGATACCAAACTTACCCTTGTGCCACTTGGGCTTGGATTGAGTGGATCGAACTCCGGATTGTAGATTCACAATCTCTTGAGAGAGTTGTTCTACTTTGGAGCGAAGATCATCTCGATCTTGGCTGATTTCTTTGATCTTGGAGTTGGCCCACTCAGGTAGTTCGGAGGAGGTGACTTGTTTGATAAATTTGACTGGCTTGAGAGAGAGAGCATGCTCCTTTTCTTTCAGTTTTTGAGTGAGGTTTTTGATAGTGGTGTTCAGGGATATGTTGTTGGATTCAGAAGCATTTAGATCATTTTGAAGAGAACAACACTTATCAGTAAAGATGGTGAGGTCTTGTTTGAGAGAGTCGATCAGGGTGAGAGACTCTTTCTGGTTACCCTGGCTAGATTGAGTTCGCTTTAAGGTATCATGAAGTTCCTTTTGAAGGGAATCAACATGACGTCTTGATTCTTGTAGATCTAACCTGAGGGAGCAAGAGATGGTTTTGTGTTCCTCAGCTTCATCTCTTAGGGAATACATAAGACCTTTTGAGATTTCGAGTTCCTCAGATAGCTTGGTTATTTTGCTGGTGAGACTTGCTTTGAGGGAGTTGTTCTCGGAGACAATTTTAGCAATTAAAGTCATAAATCCCATAGGAGTAATACGGTAAAAATCTGTTTTAAGGTGAGAACGAGTTACCTCATTGTCGGGAATCATGGACTTCGTCGTATCGTGTGCCATGAGACATACTAAGCCACTAGACTCTGTGTCTGGATCGTCGGAGTCTGAATCACCCCAACCAACAGCTGCCATCAGCGATCTCCCTTGAGATTTTCCATACTGATTCTTGAGTAAGGGACATTCCTTCTTAAAGTGACCGGGTTTATTGCAGTTGAAACAGGTCACAGAGTTGAAGACTTGTTTGGAGGTGTTTGAGAACGACCGACTCTAACGATTTGGTTGGTTACGCATGAATTTCCGGAAGTTCTTGACTATGAAGACAAAGTCTTCCATAGTCTCAGCCTCACTTTCTTCATCAATAATATCCACCAGCTCAGCCTTAGCTTGTCTGATTTGAGTATCAGCGACATAGGCTCCTTCTTGAGTGAACTGAGTCGAATTAATCTGCAAGGCTTGGTCATTCAAAGTAGTAGTCTTACTAGAAGAGGGAGAAGAAGTATTACCACACTTCTTTCAAACATTCTTCTTGTATTTATCTACGGATTGTAGATAGGAACCTAGGTCTTGACAGCTCCATTTGGATAAATCCTTGCATGCTTTGATGGAGATTACCGTCTCTGCCCATTCTTCTCTAAGACTTTCCAGCAACTTGTGCAAGACACTCTCTCTATCTGGTAAGATGCTAACTTCCTGCATAGTAGTAGTTAGTAAGTAGAAACGATCAAGCACTTCTTCCAGTGACTCACCGGGTTTTTGCAGAAAATTTTCATAGTCCATTCGGAGTTGTTGAGCTTTGCATTTCTTGAGTTCAGTGACTCCTTCGTGGGTAGCTAGAAGGAGTGTCCATATCTCATTTGCGGACTTACAGTGATTGACTCTCCTTTGTTCTGGGATGGACAGGCAAGTGTATATTGCACGTGATGCTTGTCGATTCAGCTCGTACCTTTTGCGATCTGCAGCAGTCCATGTTGAGCGATTTAGATTGACTACAAGATCTGCTCCAGTGACTATCTCCCATAGCTCAGAGTTGACTGACTCAATGTGTTGCTCGATCTCGTTTTTCCAATGGTCGTAGTTGGTGGAGGTGAGTCTGGGGTGCTCGAAGTGCATTTTGTTGTTTTGATTGGCGAAGAGGTCTGTCATTGCTCCATTGATTGATCGTTAGCCTAAGCAAGGCTCTGATACCACGTGTAGGATCGGGTGGCTAACTCAAACCAACCAAAGGTGTGAGTCTAAGGGTTGGTTTGACTCAATCAGTCTTTGTAAGTGAGAAACACTCCGTGATGTAGAGGAACTCAATCGAAATGATTAAACTAAAGGCGCGGAAGACTTTAAGGTAATTGAAACGAAACGATGCGGAAAGGAAAGAAGGACTCTGTGGAACTCAGTAGGATACACAAATAAGCTATTTCATTTCCTGGTCAAATAAAACAACTTACAAATGTCCACTAAGTAGAAGGGATCTACTTAGCGGTTTTTCACTCACTCACCCAATACACTTTCTGATCAGATCAATGGTAAGCGTAGTGAAACTAGGATCTTCCTAGGCAGAGTCTATCTAAATGTACTAACTAACTTGGTACGTATTCTCTCTCTCTGGCTTACAAAGCAATTCTTTCTCTCTCTCTAAGCTCTGAAATATTCCTCAATGAAAGCACACTTTAAACTAGCTATTACATAACCTATTTATACTAGCATTACAACCGGTAGGTCGAGGGAGTTAGTTCCGAAAATACCGGAACTAACTTAGTGGGCAACTTCCAACGTCTTTGAGTGGTCTTCTTACTTGGGCCGCGATCTTCGGGTGTTAAGGGAAGACTTCATGACCGTTATGGCGTTGAGGCTTTCCCGAGTTGACTCCTTTTTATTCGCAACTGCACGGGTGAGTCTGTGAAGCCTCCTTTGTTTCGTGGACTCCATTGAAGCGGCTAACTCTTTGTGTCTGTCTAAGGATGATTGACTCTGTCGAGGTGATTGGCTATCTCTGCAACACTCTGATGTCCCAACATGGTTCATTAGTTGACATTTAATCTACATAATCCTGGTGCTAGACTGAGCAACATGCATATCCTTGAGTACATTCCATAACTGGGACGAGGTTTCATTGTCATAGACATGATGTAATAAAGGCTCGGACAAAGAGGATGTAATCACTGATAAAACGAACTGACCATACTGTTGTCATTTGGTGTATTCAGGATTTGTGAGGCCTGTAGTAGAAATATGTGACTATTTCTACCTAGGCAGTGTACCTATCGTTTTACGGGTATAATAAATGAAGTGGGGTTGTCGATCTCAGGGACCTTGTTAAATTAATTGACAAATTCTAAATCTAACTGAGAAACCTAAACTAAACAAAGAAAACAGGAAATGTCACTTTTTCAGGTTTTACTTAATTAATCTAATTAAAACTAAATACAAAAGGAAATAAAACAATTAACAATCAAATAAACTAAAGTAAGAAAGAATTAAAAGTGGTAAACGTGATAAATAATAGGCGCACCTCGAGTTGTTCCGCTAACCTATTTCATCAAATCCTATTAAATAACAATTTCACTAACATTGTAATAAACTCAGAAACTTTAAATAATTTAACGACCAGGTCATGTACAATGAATTCTAATTGACTGGAAGAACTAGCAGTAGACTAATGCTCTAATCTGGAAACATACCAATCGCTTTAAGAGCAGCTCCTATTGGAGACAGATTAACCTATATGAGGGGTCAAGCTTCTAGTCATTAATCCGGTTTAACTTCCTATGTCTTGTTAACTAATCTCAGCACCGTATTTTGATTAGAAAACTACAAACATTACTTTAATTTTGATTATATAATTAAAACGCATGAAGAACAAGAATTAAGTAATTTATTAATAAAACGTAGCAAAAACTTACATATAAAAATTCTACGAAATAGGTTTGCTTCCCCAACGCGGGGAGCTAGGATGACTACTCACTCATGAATTCAGAAATAAAATTAACAACGTAAGAAAACATAGAATATATTAACAATGGGAAAGAAGAAACTCTAGTTTGAAGAAACTTCACTCCGGATCCCGGTTCCATTATCCGTCTATGCGTTTTTCGTTTCTGACTGATTTGTGGTGGAGCAGATTCATGCCTCTCTTGATCTGGATTATGATTTAATTCGATGGAGTATGGTGGTGTGGATAAATGATGATGATCGGTGGTATGGGACTCGTGGTGATCGGTGGTAATATGAAGAATTTGATGATGGTCGTAATGAATTCTAGTTTGTGGATGAATCAAGAGCAACTCTCGCGATCGATTGGTGGCGGTGGTCCTGTGATGAGTTCGGCTAGGGCGTAAGGCATCACTCTCTATCGATCGTGTCTGTTTTTATTTTATTTTATCTTTTCCTGTACAATGCGTTCCAGGGTACTAGTGGTATAAGCCCAAAACAAGGAACAGATAAATAACGCAGCCCAATAACATAGTCTGATATAAGTAAATATTGTATTTAGGCCCAATATATGTACAGCCCACTATATCTTGTAAAGTCCTCACTATATAAGGACAATCGTACACATAATACAATGCAAGGAGAATCGTTTGTTTAACCCTATTTACTATGGTATCATGAGCACAGTAAATTTTTTTGCCATGGCGGCGGACTCCTTCACCGACCAAACTCTATCGGAGCAACACGGCGAGCACACCCCCATCTCTCACAACACCGGCACTACTGCTGGTGGATCCTCTGGCCTCATGGGTTCTTCAACCTCTTCTTCATTACCTCATCCTGTCCTCTCTGCTGCTGGCAATCTGATTAAGCTCACTCCCACAAATTTCAACTTGTGGCAAACAACTATCACCCCTTTTCTCAAAGGTAATGACCTCTTCAAATTTCTGGATGGCTCACATCCTTGCCCTGCACAAGTTATCGAAACTGGGATTAACCTTGAATATAAAAAATGGATAAATCAAGATCAACTGATTGTATCTATAATAAATATGTCTCTCTCTGAGTCCATTATTATCTCTGTTGTCGGCTGTACTACTGCTAAGCAATTATGGGATCGACTACATTCTAATTATTGGGCACAAACAAGTGCTAATCTGGGTAACTTATATCTCCAACTTGCTAGCATCAGCAAAGGTGGTGATGAGACGATAACTACATTTTTTAATCGTGCCCAAGCTCTTGTTCACTCTCTTGCTGGGGTAGGTCATGATGTTGCAGATCATGGGTTTCAGACCTTTCTTATGAAAGGTCTCACTGCTGATTTTAGCCCTATCACTACTATTCTCATGGCTTCTCGGACTCAACTCTCTCCCTTTGAGTTATTAAGCTGTCTCCTACAGTTTGAGGCAACTCTGAATCAACAACAACAGCAGGCCAACCCTACTATCTCACTCAACTCTACTACTACTACTGATAAGAGAAGCTCAAATCAGTCAAACAGGGGTAGAGGAAACCACTCTGGCAAATCCAGAGGGCGTGGAAGAAACAATTCCAGAGGAGGAGGCCGTGGCACCTACAACACCAACACCTACTTCACTGGACAGCCTGATAACAGGCCATCTTGTCAAATCTGTTACAAGAAAGGGCATGAAGCTAAGGACTGCTATCACCGTTTTAATTATTCTTACCAGGCTCCTCCTCCTCCATCATTTACTGCTTGATACTACAGTGATTAACCCTAATTCTTCTAATACTACAGTGATTAACCCTAATATTTATATGGTTTAGTACTTTGTCTGAGTTCCGCTCCCGGCTGACTGGTGTGTCACCTCATCTCATCATGGTCAGGCCGTCGGGCCTTTCCAAGGTCCTACTTTTCTGTTCTTATGGATTTACAATCCGGTATTAATATATGCTACAACTGTAGCGTTCTCCTATTTCGCCTTGATGGCTTTTCGTGTGGCTTAATCGTGGTAGCACTTGCTATGGCAAGTGCGCCATGCAGGATGGGTTATTGGTACAAGGTACGTTGGTAGCGACACTTCTTTCTAATTTTCATGTAATTGGTAGTCCTCAGGACTCCTTCGATAATATCTTATTTTGGATAACTAACCATCCGGCAGTTTCCTTGTTGTTTGACAGTACTGTCTTTTATCAGGGTGTTCTCTTTCTGAGGGAACCCCTTAATATTTTCTTATGTCTTAATCCTCGCTCATGTCTCCACACATTTTGTTGTGGTTATTAAGTAATAATTCTCCTTTAGGCACTACATCGTAGTCCTATTTTGGTATACAATTTATATGAGTTCCTATCGTCGTCCGCATTATGTTGGCCAGGTTTTATAGCCTTCCTCATTGTATGGGGTTTGGAGTTCCCGTTTCTAACTGGACTTTCCAGTAATCTCAATCCTCATGCTTTGTATTATCCCACTGTTATGCTCACTCGGACCGCTGTCCGGTACTCATGTCTCTTATCATTTCCTTATCCATTGCACGCGTAGTGCTTTCCTTACCATTGGTATCGCGGGTTATTTCGACTGCGTAGCATGTCGACCCATGTTGCCGGTAATTTCTGTTCCCTTACTGATAGTATTCCATAGGTAGCGCCTGTTTCTCTGTTGCGCTCCATTGGAAATCTCCAAGTTCTCCATAACTGTTGTGCAACAAGATATTCCTCGTACTGCTTATTGTTAGCTAACTGCCAGATCGGGTTTCCCCGAGTAAGAGAAGGCTTTCTTCTCTCTAGCGTTTGTTCCACATATTTAGGGTTAGGAATGTGGAGGGAGGGCCTAGGTACTATGGATGTCCGGTAAACATCGGGAAGTCCTGGCTAACGCACCTCTCACTCTATCTCTTAACCCTTAACCCATAACTCAATCTCAACCTCAATACCCTCCTAAGTTCAGTATTTCTTGTCTTCAGAGCGTAACTATGCTCTGATACCACTTTTTTGTAACACCCCAACTTAATCCAGATGTGGTCTCGCAACTTAACAGTATATATATAAACATGTGACAGCGGAATTCTTTACAGTCCAGGACCTTGCCACGGTCTGACTACAGAATATACCGAACATTAGTACATAACATCCTTAACCAAATACATATTCTTCTTACAATCCTCTCACAACCTATACATCTTACTAACTCAATTGCCATACGAGTGTACATGCACAACTCGTAGGCCTCACTTAATCCCTAACACTTGTACCCCTTCTTACTCACGCGACGGCCGCTTCCTGATGTACCTGTGTAGTAAAAACAGCCCCCAAAGGGGGTCAGCACGAATGCTGGTACGATCCCCTCATGGCCCCCAAGCTAACGTGGCTACGACGACTAATTGTCGATAGCATGAAGGTTGATTAAATGCACAACATAATAGTAAATGCTGTAAACAACAATCCATATACGAACAATCAAAGTTCACACACACAATGAACGGCTTAAATGCGTTCCCTTAATTAGAGAGTTAGTTATTTAACTCCTTAAGTAATGTTCCCTCTTAGTCTTAGTCCATCCTTATCTCACCTCACTCTTAGTCTTATCTTAATCTTAGAAACAACCATCCTTTAAGAAGGAGTGGATGTCGCTTATCTTAATCTTAATTATACAAACCATCCTTTAAAAAGGAATGGTTGAAACTTATCTTAACCTCACCTTAATCTTAATCTTAATAATACAAACCATCCTTTAAAAAGGAATAGTTGCAACTTATCTTAACCTTACCTTAGTCTTAATCTTAACTTAATCTCAATATAAAACCGTTCCTGGAAGGGAATGGTTGTAGCTTAATTCGAACCTGGGATTTAGGTGATCCCACCGCACCATCTTAATGCCACCTACTCTGGACGGGAGTCCAGTGCAGCTGAGCCGGCAACCGGCCCTAGGCTACAAGTCCGAAGACAAGTCCTTAATCGGAAGTCGAATCTGCTATAGATACCGACCCCCTTCCCTTAGCATGCATGACCGGAGATCGGTCCCGGGTTTCCTCACTCAAGTTCCAGTTAGTAGTAATCTCAAGACCATGTTTGTTGGTTAACCTCTTTCGGTTCATATCATCCCATATTAGGGGCGTTCCTTAGTCTCACTCAATTCCTTACTAAACATTGGTTAGTAAGTTCTCACGGTATGTTGTGTTAGTTTTCAAACATCACACAACAATACAATAAATATAATATGTTCCGGTCGCATGCTTTATCTTGTTAGGTGAGCACACAAAACAAATAGCACACAAGCCGAGGGACACCTCGTTAGCAAGCAGGTCACAAGAGAACTGTACCGTTCATCG
Source organism: Limonium bicolor (assembly GCA_023374045.1). NCBI lineage: Eukaryota > Viridiplantae > Streptophyta > Magnoliopsida > Caryophyllales > Plumbaginaceae > Limonium > Limonium bicolor. The sequence continues at coordinate 69,124,842 of CM041777.1, read as the reverse complement.
TCGATCGTTGTTTGATTATCCTTCCTCGGGGTCCCAATTCACAAACCTAAATCATTCATTCATTTTTAGGTCATTAGTTATTTGCACCTTACTTAACTCACTTAGTCTCTAAAGATTCCCATACAATAACCTCTCAAGTCTTTGCCACTTAGCTTACAAGCTTAACTTTAAATATTAATATTTATACTTAACTTAACTTAAGCCTTTAAGTTCTTAGGGTCACAATCATTACCACCCTACCAAAGGTATACCTTATCACCATTCATCATTCTTAGAATTCAAAATTTCTTTTTTTTTTAAGTGTTAAGGGCCGTCCGACCCACCCTCTGGGTCGGACCATTCCAGTAACTTTCGGGTTTGGAAAACCCTACATGTCAGACCCACGTCCGACCCAACCAACTGGGTCGGACCATTCCAGAAACTTTCCGTCTTCTAAAACCTCCCATGTCCGACCCACGTCCGACCCAACCTTCTGGGTCGGACCATTCCAGAAACTTATCTGCCCTCTCAAACTCACCTGTCCGACCCATGTCCGACCCAAGACCTCTGGGTCGGACCATTCCAGAACCTCTCCCTGGCGTTAAACAGAGGTCGTCCGACCCAAACTTGGGTCAGACCCCTGGGTCGGACGCCACCAAAACCATACCCAAACTTTGCCAAATCTTCACTAGACCTTTCCTTAAGCCACCCAATGTGTCCTAACATCATTTAGACTCCTAAACTCATCTTAAACCATCCTCCAAACACATTAAATCATTCACCAAGATCCACCTTAGTCATTATGCATTTTCCTTGTAATAATGCTAACACTTGTAATGTTTTCCATTACCTTAACACCTTAACATGGTTCTTCATTTACCCTGACCATGTAACACCCTCCTTAGACATTTCCACCTCTTTTATGCATCTTATTCACCATTCTCATGATCATACTCTCTTTTACATACCCAGTCATTTTCCTTGACATTTGACAACATTCTCCCACACCTTTCTCTTCCACCACCTAAGTCCACTCATTAACATCTAAACTAAACCTCATTAGTCCACTACTAGCATCATCACACTTACACAAGCTTCCAAACTCCTCATTGTTTTATTCTCTAGTTCATACCTAAATCACCTTAAAGCATTATACACCTTTCCATCCAGATTCTTGCACAAGTCTTACCACTCCTCATACCATGACTTTGGTGTGTTCAATACACCCAATCTAAACTCTAACTTCCTCATAGACCATTCTAGGTCATTCTCATCCTCAAGAACCCCTTAGTTAACTCATTTCCACTCAAATTCTTCATAATGACTCCTAGTAAATCCTAGGTCATATTAATTCACCACCATCACCTAAACACTTATTTTCTACTCAAATTTCGCCATAGCTCCTCTAGTATATTCTCATGCCCAAATGCATTGTTTTTCTCACACAATAATCTCACATACACCAAGTCCTTTCTCATCTTATTTTCTCACCCAAATCAACTTATTCACATCATACTCAATATATTGCAATAATCTTAAATTGCATAGCACTAAGACTCTTAAATGACATGGCTCTTAGGCCCTTAAATGACTTAAACTTAAACACTGAATTTCCCACATATAAAAGCCTTCAACCTGCAAATACACCCATCAATCTCATAGCAATTATAATGCTCTTAAAATCCATCTTAAACTTATATTACTAACTCATTCCCATTGGCTCCTTAGTCACAAGTTCTCAAGCTTATTTAAGTTCTTTTCCTTAGGTTACATAACCCATTACCTAATGTGAGCCCTAGGCTACATTGGTACCCATATAAAACTCATTCCTTAATCTTAACCCACCATTAGGTAAGCAATTTACCTTGTTTTCTCAAGCTCATCTTAACTTCCTCCTTAGACCTTCTTCTTGAATGAATCTCGGCCACCACTTAAACTTCCTTTGCCAATGTTCTAACCAATATTCAATGACTCTCATGAGTACTAAACAATACACTAACCTCAAGGAATGAAACCCTAGGTTAGAAATGTGTTCTAAGGCATAAAAGTGGATGATTACCTTTGAAGTCTCAAGATAGACTTTGGCATTGAATGAAATAGGACCTCCACTAGTCCTTGGTGAATAAATCAAGCTAGAACAAGGCATAAAAACAAGGTATCTTAAGAGGCAATTTTCGGCCAAAGTGAGGAAGTGATGGAAACATGATTTTTCTTACATTTTCTTTACCTTAAGAGAATGGAGAAGCTAATGGACTCTTCAAACTTGATTTTCCTCCATCAATGGAGATTTCCCATGGCTCCAAAATGAAGCTTTTCCAATTTTGTAAAGATAGAAAGCTAGAGCTTGAGCTAACTAAGAGATATATGTGTTTAGTTTTTGATTTGGAGCTAAAATGAGTAACTTATGGACATTTGAAGATGGAACAAGTATGGAGCTGGTTGGGCACGGTTTGGAACAGAGAGAACAAGAAGAAAACCGTGGAAGAAGAAGGGGAAATGAAGAAGAGAGGAGAGAGGTAGGCTAATAAGGATATTTGCTTTATAAAAGCAAATAGTAACTTTCTTTACTTATCTCTTCTTTTTCCCTTATTTGCTTAGTCATGTGATGACTCCTCACATCAAAACCGTCCCCCTCTTGTAATTGGAGATATTTATGGTCTTAGTTGACCATCTCATTGACTTATGTTGACTTAAGCTTAATTTGGGCACTATTTGGCACTATTCACTAATTAGTGCACATATTCGTGAAATTTTTGGTTTCCCATTGATTTAAACTTCCTAATGTGATACTAATTAGTACACATGTTGATTAAAGAGTAATGATGGACATCTAGCCACTCAAAACTCAATTCTAAGACAATTTCTCAAAAATGTGCTTTAAGACTTCTTAAAGCACATTTTGTGTTTTAACTTGTTTTCAAGCTTGGTTTTCTTTGCTAATTGATTTAAAATGTCCATTAGCATATTACTAAAGTCTTATAATGGTATTTGGGTGCTAGTCAAAGTCACTCCAAGCTTAGAGCACGTTTTTGCCCTGATTGCCCTTAAGGCACTTTCTTGTGTTTTCCTTAGTTTAAATTGTCTACCAATCTTTCTAAGGCATATTCTAGCCTTACTACATCATAATTTGATGTTTACTTAGCGTACTTAGGTTTGGGGTATTTCACTAACATCAGACCCTACAATCCTCACAAGCTAGCTCCAAGGTCGCTAAAATGTGTTTTCCTGGGGTATCCTCTCAACTATCAAGGGTATTACTGCCTAGACCTTGCCACAAAACGAATGTACATATCTAGAGATGTGGTTTTTCATGAGGAAGATTTTCCTTTTGCCTACATTTCCTCCAATACCCAAACTTCACCCCATCTCAGAACTTACTCTCTTCTGATTCCCAATCTTCTTCCACCCTCATCCTCCACACTTTCTCCCAATCCTAATAACACAGAACCAGTTTCAGCTGTTCAAACCGCCTCAAATACCCAAACTCCACAAAACAGCCCAGACCATCATCTCCTAAACACAACAACAGAACTACACTCCCATACCCCTCCTTTTTCACCCCCCTATCAGTCCACCTATCCAACAAACATGTCAGCCTTCCTTACCCTCTAATCCTCCTCCCCCTCAGCATCCTATGCAGACACGGTCCAAAACACTCTTCAAGACCTCTGATACGGACTGATGGCACTGTAAACTATGCCCTACATCATACCCTCATTTCTACTATACCGGAGTCTCCTACTCTCAAACAAGCATTACAACATGAGGAATGGGTTACTGCTATGCAACAGGAGCTTGATGCTCTTGAGAGAAATCACACATTGGAACTAGTTCCCCATCACTCACAAATGAATTTAATTGGGGTTAGATGGATTTTCAGAACAAAGAAAATAGCACAAGGAACTATAGCAAGACGCAAAGCAAGGTTAGTGGCACAGGGGTTTTCTCAAGCCCCTGGTTTGGACTACCATGAAACATTTAGTCCTGTTGTAAAACAGGATACAATCAGGTTGGTTTTATCTCTTGCAGTCACATTAAACTGGCCAATACAGCAAATAGATGTCCAGAATGCTTTTTTACACGGAGATCTAGAGGAGGAGGTCTACACTAAGCAACCCCCTGGTTTCATTAGTTCCCTTTTTCCTAATCATGTGTGCAAACTTAAAAGGTCTTTATATGGGCTGAAGCAATCACCAAGGGCATGGTATGCTAAGCTAAGTGGTTTTTTGTTGGAACTGGGTTTTACCATGTCAAAATCAGATAATTCCTTGTTCTATTTCAGACAGGGTTCTCACAGTGTTTACCTACTCATCTATGTAGATGACATCGTTCTTACTGGTTTTTCCACTACAGTTCTCCAGCAGTTTATTCAAGCCTTTCAACAAAGGTTTCCTATTACTGATATAGGACATCTAAATTTTTTTCTCGGAGTTTCAGCTAAGAGAACCAGTGACGGTTTGTATCTAAGCCAAACTCAATATGTGGTTGACCTTTTACAGAGGGCGAACATGCTCGAAGCTAAACCCATCTCTACCCCAATGTCTAATTCTACGAATCTAGAAACCCTAGATTCCCCTCCTTTCTCAGATCCCACCCTCTATCGAAGTATTGTAGGCGGACTACAATATCTTAAATTCACAAGACCAGATATCAGCTATTCAGTCAACAAAGTCTGCCAATTCTTGCATAATCCAAAAGAAATCCACTGGACTGCAGTAAAACGTATTCTACGGTACTTAAATCATACCAGAGATCTGGGTCTTCACTTTGCTGCAACCAACTCGCGCCATCTCCACATCTGGACCGACGCTGACTGGGGAGGCGACCTCTCTGACCAGCGCTCTACATCTGGTAATCTTGTATTCTTCGGGCGTCATCTCATTTCCTGGTCTTCGAAGAAACAGGCCACCGTCTCCAGGTCCTCAACGGAGGCCGAATACAAGTCTTTAGCCACCGGAGCTACGGAAAGCCTCTGGCTTCAAGCCCTCTTCTCCGAGTTAGGGTTTCGCCTAACCCAACCTCCAATCCTCTACTGCGATAGCATATCAGCAACGTTTCTGGCTTCAAACCCGATTCTTCACAGTCGCGTAAAGCACCTCTCCCTCGATTATCACTTTGTAAGAGAAAGAATTAAAAACGGAGTCTTGAAGGTGTGTCATCTCTCCTCTCACGACCAGCTCGCTGACATTCTAACTAAGGCACTTTCAACTTCCACCTTTGAGATTTGTCGGTCAAAACTTCCTCTAACAAGGAAGTTTGACGCGAGGGGGGATACTAGTGGTATAAGCCCAAAACAAGGAACAAATAAATAACGCAGCCCAATAACATAGTCTGATATAAGTAAATATTGTATTTAGGCCCAATATATGTACAGCCCACTATATCTTGTAAAGTCCTCACTATATAAGGACAATCGTACACAGAATACAATGCAAGAAGAATCGTTTGTTTAACCCTATTTACTACAGGGAACTACCTTTTTGTTCGCATCCGGACATGCGTTCGGACTTGTAGGTCTGGACACCTCTGCTAGCGTCGAGTAAATTCCTCCTTACTCATTTGGACGCCTATTTTCTGTTCGACCCAAATCGTCCGGACATAAGTCCAGATGACATTATGATTTGTCTTGGCATGTGTCCGAACTTGCATGGTCGGGCACATGTTCGGACATAACTTCAGTGGGGCCTAGATTCTTCGTTTTAGCTCCGTTTCACTCCCCGTTTGTTGCTTTGGAATCCTCATGAGAAAATATATGCATTTCCTACACTTTTCCCTGCATTAGTCACATAAATGTATCAGTTCACATCAAAACATAAATCAAAGGAAAACACAGTAGCAGCCACTGCACTGCCACAAACAGTGACTTATTTAAAAACGCCATGCAAAGACTCCAAACCTCCAACTTGAGGTATATGTTGAGCATCTTTGTTCGAACATCAGTGAAAACGAGTGTCTCCATCTCTATATATCTGCGCTGGTGAATTTTGGAGGAGTAGTAGACCAAGAGCTGTGAAAAGCGAAACAGATTATTGATCGGGAGAAGCATGCAACTGTAATTACCCAGAACTAATAGCTTGAAAATTAGTGTTGTTTTTGTTATCCACTTTGTAGTTGTTATACTGGTGTAGTTGTTTTAGAGAATACGTACTGTGCTATTGTTATTTGTGTTACTGTTTTTCTACAATTTTATTACTTGTCTGATATGAAATGGGTGAATGAACTCAAAAGTGGAAGTGGACCCAAACTAGTCCTAACTCACTATTCAAAACGTACCCGATTGTTTTGATCTAAATTCATCAAACCCCAAATACCATACATGTATACTTAGCTTATTTGTTCTTTATACTTTGTAATGTAGCACTCATAGACATCCATATCAATTGACATAGTTGTCATAAGTTAAAAAGTACTTGTCTCTTTTGCACCTTAGTTGTATATAAAATTTTGTGACTGAACGGACGGTGATTATGCATCTCTTTTCTTTATGTACTATCTAACATGAAGGAAACACAAAAAGTTATTAACATTCACTCATATAAGTACGTACAGTTGATCATAAAAACACACAAAACCTAACCTTGAAATTGATATATTCCTTTCCTTTTCCTTTTTGTGTCACGTAGTTGTCATAAATGTCAAGTGTAATGAAAAAATGTTTAATAATAAAAGTGATGTCGAAAAACTTGATAGGTTATGATTGGTTGAGATGTGTTTTAGGTCCACTAACACTAGTATATGTTTATTGAAGAGATGAGCGAATAGATGATGAAGGGAGGTGTATGATATAACTATGATAGCATGTACGTATATAGCTCCGCAATTTGAATCTTGGAACCACGCGGAGTGTGGGCAGCATTATTGGTGTTTGCCCATTCTCGGTGTCTTGAACGTGAGGGTAAAATTAATATAATCGGTAAACCAGATATTTATATAGCTCCTCTCTATCTCTTTGTCTCTATTTCTCTTGGAAATATAGTTTGGGATTGAATTTTCTAGGATTTTTAGGAGCAAATATAACTACGAACCACCCAAACTCTAAGACTTATATTAGACTGGCAATTTGATATGACAGTTAACTTAAAGTAGACTTTGTCCCCAAAAGAAACACTAAGGAAAGCTTTTGTGCCTCTTTGGGCGAAATCTAATCGATTCTCACTAATAAACAGGATATTAGTACTAGAGGTGTAGAAAAGAATTGAGGGTTGATTCAGGCTGATTTTGTAGTTATACAAAAGTAGTACGATTCTGTTTGGGAGATGTGGAATAAGACAGGGTTAATCAAAGATAACACTTTCGATATATGAATGTTAGTATAAGATTACCCTAAAAAAAATGTTAGTATAAGATCTTTTGCTCGTGGAAACTTCCAAAGTTATATCGACACTTGTTGTAGCTCAGAATGAGTGTCTCTAAGCTCTAGAATATTTATATCTAATGAGCGGGAATTCGTTATGATGTAAAGTGAATGCACTCTAAGTAGGCACTTATCTTAATTTCATGCTATAACTTAAGTTGGACCATGAGTTGCTGGATTTTGATAACCACTCTTGCTAGCCTCGGTCACTAAGGTTAAGTGTCACATCGTGGCCATGCTCTTCACCGACGTTGTAGTGGTTTCTCTATTTCCATGCTTTGATGTTGCACGTTAGATCACGGAGTATGGTTGATTGTCAGACTCTTTCTATCTTGATGTTTATTGTTCTACATCCGTAGGTAAACTCTCTTTGGTTTTTGAAAACTTTAACAACTTCTAAAATAAACAAGGAGTACATATACACACACCACTTAATTTAACCGTCTAAGGTGAAGTTAAGAGATTACTTTCTTGTTAGATAAAATAAAATGTATAGATATAATTTAATTGAATATAAAGGGGAATAATTCAGAGGAAGTGGCTAGAAAAATTAGGAAGAGCCATAAATTCTAATTCAGTTGCGGTTTGGAAGAACATGATGATGCCAGACTACTAAACTTGTCCAAAATGAAATAGTATTGTTCTTATGAAAAACAAATGAGGCAGTCGGTTGCTCAAGCTCAAGTCCATCTCTAGGTCACTTGATCAATTTCGTCTCAGGCCATCTGGCCTATGTCCATTACTAATTTAAACTGACAATCCTTAAGACATAAAACGAAGAGATTCATATTCATCGTTTAGTGAATTGTTTTCTCTTTAATTACTCATCATCTTAAATTTAGGCCACATGCTAAAATATTGTTATCTTGCTTGATTCTTTGTTAGCAAATCTCGAATTTGATGATCAAATATATGTTACACAACATCAACCATCTTGTATCTTCTCTTGAACATAAAGACAATCAATTTTAATATTCTTAGCTTGTTCTTGAAAAATAGGATCGTTGACAATATACCACAACTTGGTTGTTAAACTTCACATTAATGGGTATCTTGGGTACATCAAGCTTGAAGAAAAGTCTAATTAATAAGGAGAGCTCAATTGTGATCCTATGCAAGTGTGATGAAGAACTTGCTTATGGATTTCCTACCAAAACGGATAGCTTACCCAATTTGCATCACAATATCCAACCAAACATCAAAATGAGGTTGATAGTTGATAGAAGTCCATAATTACTTGTCTATCTTAGACACTACAAAACATCTTTGGGAAGCATAAATATAAAAGCTGAAAAGTTTTTCTATAAATAGACTAATAGTTTGTAAGCACATGAAGATTTAGTGTTTGCATGGATAATTTTGGTCTCCCACTACTTGTTTATTTGGAAAGGATAAAGTCTTAAGTAACAGCTCAATTTCAAGTCGCTAGTAGATACTGTTCACTTTGATCGAAGTCTCACATTTTTGTTTCTGAGGGTCAACCAGGTACACCACTCAAAACGTGTCTACCATGTAGGGTGTCCACGCCTATATAAGAAATGCTCTATTCTATGCTCCAACCGATGTGGAAGTCGTTTTGTGGCACACCACTCACCCCCTGGAGGAAGGCTAGTGCCCCCGCGGGTCACTGGCACATTAATCCAACCACCGGCTCTAATACCGTAAGTAACAGCCCAGTTTCAAGTCGCTAGTAGATATTGTTTGCTTTGACTAAAGTCTCATGATTTTGTTTATGAGGGTCAACCAGGTACACCACTCAAAACATGTCTACCATGGAGGAGTGTTGACACCCATATAAGGAATGTTTCATTCCCCCTTCAACCGATGTGGGAGCCGTTTTGTGGCACACCACTAGCTTGGTTAGAGTCTTCCACATAATTTTCTTTAAACACCAAGGGACTAGCTGCACCTCATTCATCTTTGCAACCAAATTCATGCAAACGTTCCATAATGAATTTTCTGTGTTTTAGATGTTTGATGCTAAATGCGTTAATGTTTACTCTATCATAAAACTTTATTTCTTTTTCTTAAACAAATCACCTATCTATTAATGCTTAAAGTCCGAAATACACTAACATTTGTGTCTATAAGAAAGTTTGAACGCTAACAACAGAAAAAAAGTAGAACTAACAATTGAAAAGGTGAAAGCCATTGTGGTACATTGATTCCTATCATGCTGAACAAAACTTAAATCAACTAAAAAACCTCAAGAGAACTTAGTCCACAAACTACATTCCCAAAACACCAATCTCAAGAGTGATTCATAGGTAGTAATCCCTTTTCAACTAACATACAGTCTAACTCAGAAACCATTAAATGTCAATCCAAATCAAATGCAAACTGCATTCCCACCTCTAGCCACACAAGGCCTCTGCTTAATTTGAGTGACAAACATCTATTACAACCTAAAGAATGATAATGTGCAAGGAAGAAGGAGGAGAGTGAGGGACCCAGAGAGGGACAAGAAAAGATTGAGGAAGAGATAGAAAAATTATGAGTTATTTTTCTTTCAGAATCGAAGGAGCCTATAACAGTCAAGGAGACATAGGAGTGAGATAAATGAAATAAAATCCTAAAGATAAAGTCAATGAGTCTTGGAAGGAAATCTAGTTCTAGGTTAAGGAAGAGCCCGTGGTGATAGAGAAATGTACAAATGAGGTATTAAAGCTTTGAAAGATATGGATGGATTGAGGAGACAAGAAGGACACTATAATATGCAGAAAAAGATCTTTGCTTATCTAAGAATTCACTCATGCAGGGAGGGATGACAAGGCGTGAAGGATACGAGATTTATTAAAGAAAGGGGAATAGTTAGTTTTTAGGGAGAGATTGACCATTGAAGAATGATACAAGATAGAAGTGCTCCTACATTAGGAGGCAACTCTAAGGGCTAGACGTACATGATAACTAACGAGAAGAATGGTGAGGAGATTAAAGGTTGCTTGATCTTTCTAGATAATATCAGCAAGAAAGTAGGAGAAGAACATTTTAGGGATTTTTCAATTCAACAAGTGATTTTACAGAGTTGTTTCGTTCCCATAAAAGAAGAGACACCAATAAGAGCGCCCCACATTCATTCTATCAAAGAAAGACTTCTAGTCATGGTGGCTATTCACGCCTTCAATGGATGGAAGTTCAAAGACATGAACCTATTCGTAAAACTAGCAAAATATCATCCACGACCAAGTCGTTAAAGAAGAATTTCCATGGGGAACGTGCTCCAGTGGTTGGGCTTTTCAGATTGTGAAATGTCAATGAAAGGATGATACGCTGCCCGTCTACATGTGAAAAATCTGTATGGGTTCAATTGGGAGAGTTGTCACAGAATATAGCATTGAAGAATACTAAGTCGTGTGGTGGATGCTAGAGAATCATAATCGACCTACAAAGGAAACATATATATTAGTGAATGATACAGGTTGCGGGATGTCAAAAGTCGATCCTACACTAAACTAGTCCCCTCGCACAACATCGAAAGGAACCACATATGGCAGATATTAATAACGAGCTCCATTGATTTGATCCTAAGCAACAGTCGCCGAACTATGTTAGTTAGGTATCATTACAACCCGATTAATGTAACGTGTCATGTGTATAGGGTGGTTGAAACTTGAACTTTCACAATACATGCCAATTTAGTTCAAGGTTTTACTTGGAAAGGTGTGCGGGATATATTATATGCCGCGAGACAATGGTATGAAGGATGGTGGGGTCGTATTCAAATATGCACAAAATATGTGTGTTTTGATAGCTTAAAATGGGAAGACCCCCGGCAATGCTTGTCCACCTCAAGTAGGTTGGTAGGCGAGAGGTATGGTGAGTTTGAGGTGCAGCAAGTTACAATCCCATAACCTATGGTTTGGGCGATTAGGTTCATTGAATGGAGGAGATCAAGCAGGCATTTAACTCACAAGAATAATGAAGACTAATGTATTATAGGGGAAGCAAGCTTTGGGATGAAGAGACAAGGACCATATGGATAACTTAAAAGATCCTCAAACAAAGGAAAGATCGTAACAAACCATATCACAAATGAAACAAACACTTAAAAGAAAATCAGTAGCATCGCAAATCATAGCAGTAGCGGCAACCCATGTCCTTTGACACTCACATTTGTATATATTTACAATCTTTTAACAAGGTGAAGGACAGCCCAATAGTCTAAAAAGACATACCAATGCACAAATGCATATTGATAGATGATAGATTGTAGATTGGGCAGCCTGTATAATCGCAATAATCAATGCTACAATGTCAAAAGCAGCCTCAATTATAATCACGAAATCATCCAAAATAAAAAAGATGGGACAGATTCATACACCAGAAATGAAAGAGAAGTCTCCTCCGGTACCTGCTCGAGTCAACTCCAAGCTAATCACAATATTTCAACAGTGTGAACTGAAGAGTAATTTTCTTTTTTTGTTTTGAATAGGGACGACATTTACTTGACCCAAAAATAAGCAAGTCGTGTTTGAATCCTCCTCAAGATTCAAACTACCTGAATGAATTCTTGCATCCTCGTCGCTGTCGTCATCAAGTATGTAACGTGTTTTGTCTTCTTCTATTCCCAGATCGGTAAACATAATTATGTGATGTTACATTTTACAAATGAGACAATAATAATAATAATAATATAATTCAAATACCAGCAAGAACTGACACTTTGAAAGACATATTTAATTTATATCCTTCCCTCACGCCTTCCCCATATCATATGATATGATTAAATTCATTTACTACTATAATTTATCTGTCTGGGGCGTTCTACTATTGCGTGCGAGTTGTGGAGGGAGGGACAAATCCTACCTCACTTATCCAGGTAGATTGTGGACCGACCTCTCTCAGTCTATCCTTCCACCCAACCTATACAGTATACACAAGGGGGGACCCCGCTCGGCTCGGCTCGGCTCGCTGCTGTTACGTATGCTGGTTTGCAGCATTTTTAACGCATTGTGTATTAATACTACACTACACTCACACATGGTGGCTAGGTGTACATTAAATAATAAATCATATATCAATATCCCTCTCCATCTCAGAAACAAATTAATACGTATACAGAATCAGATCAGGTTGTTGGATATATTATATACATGGAAAACTCATCACACGTACTGTATCTATCAGCACCAAATTACTTATAATAATTTCTTTTGTTTATATGTCGCCTGCTGTGGCCGTTATATATAAGACATCACACACCACATTTGTATATTGTTCCTACTAATGGAACAAGAAATCGATGATTGCTCACAATGAAAGCAATTGATAATCTGAAAAGATTTCTGTTATTTTAATCGACAAAGTGAATGTGGCTTTATAAGAGCCTTACACAGTACAAGAGAAACTGATGGAGAAATAAAAGGAAACTACTTCTAACAGAAACAGATTAGTCCTAAACTCTAGCTTGATTTATTCAATTTCAGATTTTGTCAAATAACCAACAAATTCCTCCCCTTAAACTGAAATGTATCCTTGCATCAGTTTAACCTTCCATCCTTCGAACTCCAGTGACCACCTAAGCTTCTCGTACTGATCAAGCTTGATAGGCTTAGTCATAACATCTGCAACTTGCTTTGGTTCCACAGAAAACAAGCTTCATAACTCCATCATTTGATAACTTGCGCAAATAGTGATACCACACATCAATATGTTTGGTTCTCCGATGCATAACAGGATTCTTGGATAGTTTGATCGCTGAGTTACTGTCGCACATGATGTCTACACACTCTGTACCCACTGCATCTAGCTCTTGCAGCATCCCCTTTAACCAGACGCAGTGGCACGCGGAGGAAGTTGCTGCTACATACTCTGCTTCTGTCGAAGATAGAGCAACAATATCCTGCTTCCTTGAACTCCAACAAACTGCTGCTCCATTCAGCATAAACACATAACCCAAAGTGCTTTTCCTGTCATCTATATCTCGAGCATAGTCACTATCTGTATACCCCAACAGATTTGTGATTGATGATCTTCCATAAAAAACTCCAAAATCCATCGTCCCCTTCAAGTACCTAAGTACTCTCTTTGCAATCATCATATGCTCTTCCTTTGGATCTGCCATGAACCTTGCTATTAAACAGACTACAAACATTAGATCAGGTCTTGTTACCGTCAGGTACATAAGACACCCCACAAGTTGTTTGTAGAGTGTAGCATCAGCTCCTCTATTTCCTTCTTGGTGATAATTGTTCCAGGAACAATTATTTTTCACCGAGTTGCAGTCCCACATATGAAACCTTTCGAGAACTTCTTTAGCATATTTCTTCTGACATATGTGTATCCCACTGTTGCTCTGATGAACTTCCACTCCAAGGAAAAATTTCATTTTTCCCATGTTAGTCATTTCAAATTCCTTCTGCATCGATGATTTGAATTCTGCACACAATATCTCATCATTTCCAATGAAAATTAAGTCATCAACATAGAGACTTACCACTATAATATTGTTTTCTATTTTCTTGAAGAACAAGGTGTGATCGTAGCTGCTTTTCTGAAACCCTTCTTGCTTGAAATAGCTGTCAATTCTGCTAAACCAGCTCTCGTGCCTGTTTTAAACCGTAGAGTGCTTTCTTTAACCAATAGACTTTATCTTCCTCCCCTGCTCTGATAAACCCTTCAGGCTGATCAACATAGACTTCTTCCTTCAAATCTCCATACAAAAAGGAACTCTTAACATCAAGTTGATATACGCACCAACCTCGTTGAGCTGCTACTGCCAAAAGACTACGGACCGTATCCCATCGAGCAACTGGTGCAAAGACCTCTGTGTAATCTACTCCTACAGTTTGGGAGTAACCTTCGCTACTAACCGAGCCTTGCATTTCTCCACCTTCCCTTCTTCATTTAGCTTGGTTTTGTAGACCCATTTACTCCAATTTTCTTCCCGTGAGGTGGCAAATTAACTAGCTCCCATGTCTTATTTCTTTCAATAGACTGAATCTCGGTTTTCATAGCTTCCTGCCACTTCTCTTCTTTCTCAGCTTCATAGAAATGTACCGGATCATCTTTTGAAATGTAGAATGCGAAGTTCATGAATGCTTCTTCTTCTTCGCTTACCTTTACACCGCTGACAAAATCATGCATCAAACAGGTTGTTTTCTGTGGTCTCTTCGACTGTACAATATGTTGTGGAACCTCATTTTGTGTTGTTTCTTGCTCAACTGTTTCTGGTTCTTCTTCTTCATTATTTTCTGCAACTTCAGGTTCCGCATCCTCATCATTGCTTCTTCATCAGTCTCTTCTCCCTCAGAAACACCATCATCTCCCCCACGTAAGGATGTTTTCTTCTGGTTTACTCAGCTTCCAATCCAACTTAGCATCTTCTTCAAAAATTACATCCCTGCTTATTATGATCTTCTTAGTGATTGGGTCATACAACCGGTATGCTTTCGATTCTTCACTAACCCCAAGCAGAACGCATTTTGACTCCGATTGTCCAGCTTTATTCTTCTTTGTGCTGGAATATGAACATGAGCAACAGACCCAAAAATTCTGAAATAATCAACCTTTGGTTTTATTCTTGTCCATCTTTCTTCTGGAACTTTATCTTTTATGGCTTTAGTGGGACTTCTGTTCAGAACATGCGCAGTCCATCTTGCTGCCTCTGGCCACAGGAACCTTGGTATCTCTTTCTCACACAGCAAACAACGCACCATGTTCATTATAGTATGGTTCCTCCGTTCTGCTACGCCGTTCTGTTGAAGGGTATAGGCGCTGTCAACTGTCGCTTTATCCCAGCTTCTCTGCAGAATTTGTTGAAGTTGTCAGAGGTAAATTCTCCTCCCCTGTCTTGTGCGCAGTCCCCGGATGACAGTTTTGGCTTCCTTTTCCACAGTGTTTTTGAAAACTTTGAAGATTTCAAAGGTTTCGGATTTTTCTGCGAGAAAATAGATCCAAGTTTTGCGAGAAAAATCATCAACAAGTACCAAAAGATACCTTTTCCCACTGCAAGATGTTGGAGTGATGGGCCCGCATAAGTCGGCATGAATCAGCTCTAATTTTTCAGCTACTCTCCACTTGCTCTTCTTTGGGAATTTTCCTCTCTGTTGTTTCTCCATATTACACACCGTGCATACTCTGGCTCCATCTTTGATGTTTGGTAAGCCTTTCACCATGTTTTTCTTTTGCATAGCTTGAATGGTTTTGTTATTGAGATGTCCAAACCTTCTATGCCACAATGTTGCCAAGTCTTCTTCTTCCACTTTGAGACATGTCTCTGAAATCGATTTGTTTTTGGCATAAATCAGAAACATTCGATTTTTCGTCATCTCGTCTCCATTATCAGCCCTCTTTGGCTATGATATACTCTGCACTTCCCGTATTCGATGATGAATTTCAACTGCTTCTCCTGCAGTTGCCGATGCTCAGCAGGTTACTGGTGAGAAGAGGGACATAGTACACATCAGTGATGACTTGTATAATGCCCTCAACCTCAAGCCTTATCTTCCCCTTTCCTTCAACCTTCATCTTTGAGTTGTTTCCCAACCGCACAGAATGCTGGAAACCTTCATCCATTTCCACGAACCATGACTTTTCTCCGGTCATATGATTAGAACATCCGGAGTCCAAAAACAAAGCTGCTGTTTTTTCTTCAGCTTTGCTCATATCGGCATGAGCCATCAATAGTAACTCTTCTTCTTCATCGAACTCAACATAGTTCGCCTTCTCGGTACACTCAATGAGTAGTGTCCTAATTTTCCACAGGTGAAGCAGTTAATGGCTGATCTATTTGTTGAAGATCTGCCTCTCCCACATCCTTTGTTACCGCCTCTTCCTCTTCCTCTCCAATTGCCTCTCCCTCGAGCACCTCTCGGCTCGTTCTCAACTTGCAAGACTTGTTCTTCATTTTTCTTCTCAGTTACCTTGCTCTCATGTATCTGCAAGGAGGCTTGCAGTTCATCAACAGTGAGTGTGTCGATGTCCTTGGACTCTTCGATGGAGCAGACCACGAAATTGAGTTCTCAGTGAGACTTCGAAGAATCTTCTCAACGATTGCAACATCATTCAGGCTTTCTTCACAATTTCTCATATCATTCGCCACCTCCATACTCTCCCAAAATAAGTTTCTACTTTTTCTCCAACCTTCATCTCTAGGGTTTCAAATGATTTTCGCAGCCGCTGAAGTTGTGCCCGTTTTACTCTCGCAGTGCCACGGTGTTTGATTTTCATGGAATCCCATAACTGTTAGCTGCCTCTTTCTGGGCAATGGTCTTCAGAATAGTTTTGTCGATGGATTGGAAGAGATAATTTTTGGCTTTGAGATCTTTGAGTTTTGCTTCATCATACGCTTTTTGTTGAGCAGGGGTGGGATTTGCGATTCCGCTCGGATCTCCAAGGCCTGATTCGACGACACTCCAATACTCTTTTGATCGCAGAAGATTTTCCATCAAGAGGCTCCAGTGGTCGTAATCTCCGTCAAACTTTAGGACAACAGGCATTGAGAAATTTCCATTTCCCGCTTCTGTCATCTCTCCAGCTCTCACCCCTTTTTTTTTTTTTTTCGGCTCTGATACCAGATAATGGAACAAGAATCGATGATTGCTCACAATGAAAGGAATTGATAATCTGAAAAGATTTCTGTTTTTTAATCGACAAAGTGAATGTGGCTTTATAAGAGCCTTACAACAGTAACGAGAGAAACTGATGGAGAAATAAAAGGAAACTACTTCTAACAGAAACAGATTAGTCCTAAACTCTAGCTTGATTTATTCAATTTCAGATTTTGTCAAATAACCAACACCTACTACTTAACGCACGTAATTATATACTGCAATTAATTAAGTGCACCTTCCAATCCTATCTCTGTTGATTGATCTCGATCGATGGAAGAGGTGATCCATCCTTTATTAATTTCATTTTTTTCTAATAAACAATTAATTTCATGTGATCGTATATTAATAAAATATATTTGGAGAATGATATACAATCTTGACATTGCCAGCTCATTTGTTTTGTTTCATTTAGATGACCTTGTCCACTCCCTTTCTTAATTTTACACTGGAATTGTTCCCAGTGGTAGCTTTTGTATATTGGTCAGGTGTATGTGTATCCCAATCAAGCTGAAAGCCCTTCCGTTTACATGATTCAGTTTTTTTTTTTATATAATTGGGGCACAAGGCCTAATGAGCCGTAAAAAATGGATAAAACAACTAAGTCGACAAAGATAAAAGAATCCATATCTTACTAAGTCTACCCTTAAAATCTGAGAAACTGATTAGAACCTTAACCTTTGCTCTTACTTTACTCTTGCCCCTACTAGCAACCTTACTTACATGAGAAATTTGCTAAAACCCATAAACCCTTTTTTGACCTAAGACCCCTCTGGAGCTAACTCTAGAAGCGATCCTTGAGCAACTATCAGATCAGCCTCTGCACCTGCCCTAGGATAGAAGCTATCTTTGTGCTCTCGAATAATGACCTCAAAATTACTTAAGATACGCCCTTCATAACGTGAAAACCAAGCTCTTTACTAGAACAGAGTCTGCCTGACTTCCTTAGTTAAAGTCACGATCGATCCTCTAACCAGAATGCTGGGGCTATACTATAGACACACTAATTAATTAATGTCTGTTCGAAAAAAACCTTCTCATTATTAATTAATTTACGATAAAGATACAGCCATATGTGGCCGGCGTGGTAAGTAAATTTCACTCTTATTTTAGTTAATTTAACCCATAAAATTATTAATATCCCATGAAAAAGGGTAAAACGATTTATGATCATATAATAATACTATAATGCTTGCTGCTGCAGGGCAAGCGAAATCCCAAAACCAGAAAATGCTAGATGGGGGCTTTACATTTTGCAGGGATATTGCCGGTGTCAATTCAATGAATGAGGGCAGAATTAACAAGGGAGCTAGGGAATTGCAGTATTTACCAGTATATTATAGCTTGACGGTGAAGAAATGCCATATTGTGGGTATAGCGGGAATCATATCAGTACTTTACTCATTCCTTCCCATGGGCTCCAACGGTCCGATTAAATATCGTAAGGTAAAAGAGATCGAGTGAAAACTTTTACGCAAAGGTAATGCTATTTCTGTATGTTAGTTACCAACTTACCCCATCGGATGGCGGGGGAAGTACACTTGTATAGTAGACGAGGGGACCGTCCCGTCCGCAAACGAATATCAATGCAGCCTGATTAATTTCATCGAGTATCTGGGGAAAGAAGCTCCTATGGCTTTACCTTAACCCGATAAAGAGAGGAGTACAGTACTGTGTTCTCTCTATTAGTTCTCTCAGTATCATTTTTTTCTTCTTCTTTTTGTGCACATGAAATACAATTGAAGACATTTCTGTATGTGTTCACTTCCATCATCTATATATGGGGTTTCCTCTTCTCTTGACTAGAGTGGCACATGGTTTTAGTCTCTGATGTAATTTATCCCTGGCATGTTCGTATCGAGAGCAGAGGACATGATTTTTTCATTTTTTTTTTTTACAGAAGATCGATTATGTTGAGAGGCAAGGTTGGTATATAGCGTGTGGGACTGATGGCTCGAAGTATCTGCTAGCACAGCTATTCAGTGGAATGGAAGGAAAGGGAAAAATGGGAGGAGCCTAACATATGGGAGGTGTTACATTGCAGCTTACTCTAACCGTATTATTGAAATTTACTCTAGGGGACGCTTTGTTTTGAGGAGGGGAAAGAGAATGAAATAATGAATGGAAGAGATGAGAAAGATTTTGTTTGATTTCTTGATGTTTGTTTGAAATGGGGAAAATAAAATAAATTACTAGTCAATAGTCATAAGACAATGATCAATGAATGAATGCATTATTAATGGTATATCAAAATTCACCATTAATCGATCAATGATTATTAGACGCTACGGACCATCCGCACGTATTATGGTGCAATCCATATGATGTGGCAGTCCCAGTCAGCATATTAGTTCCAGTCAGCAGCTGACTGGGCTGTCTTTTATTATATTAACTTTTAATTGTTGTAACTTTTAAAATATATGTCCAAAATAAAAAAAAATTACACCAATGTTCATCTAAATTCAAGCTCTTCAAAACAAGACCAAACATGAATATTGTTTGACAAGTTTAAAATTTTTTATTAGTTAGATGTATATGTTTGCACATATCAGTAAGACTTATGATTCACCGTATAAAGTTTAAAATACACTGCCACAACAAGAATAATACACCTAAAGACAATAATGATTCAGTATTTGTTTCTGAATTGGTACATCAAGAAAACATATGATTCATCATAAAGGCTTAAATTGCAACATACAAATAAAAATAATACACCATAAAATAATTATAGTACATCATAAAACGATAATAATACACACAAATTAATAATGATTCATCACTTGTTAGTTAATAAATCATAATATTAATTTTAATAAATCATAATAACAATTTAATGAATCATGATATCAAAATTAATGAATCATATCTTCATTTTACTGTATCATCGCAAACATATAAAAATAAAAAAAATTAATAATGTAACATAAAACAATATTTAGTATGTAAAAATACATGATTCGCCATAAAAGATTTAAAATACACCATACAACAATAATAATACACTACAAAATAATAATATTTTTTATTGGTGCTGAAGTAATTCACCACTTATTAATTAATGAATCATAATATCAATTTTAATGAATCATAATCTCAGATTTAATGAATCATATCATCATTTAGTGTATTAACATAAACATATAAAAAATTAAACAATAATATAACACAAAACAATATTTAGTATGTATGAAAAATACATGATTCATCATATGAGGTTTAAAATACATCATACAACAATAATAATACACTACAAAACAATAATAATTATTTATCGGTTCCAAAATTTGTAATCTAATTCACCATTTATTAGTTAATGAATGATAATATCAATTTTAATGAATCATAATATCAAAATTAATGAATCATATTATCATTTTAGTGTATCATCATACACATGTAAAAATAATTTTTTTTAAAGTTGTCAAAACGTATTCATTACTGGTCTTGTTTTGAAGAGCTTGACTTTAGGTGAACAGTGATGTAATTTTTTTTATTTTGGACTTATATATAAAGTTACAACCATTTAAAGTTAATATAGTAAAATACAGTCCAGTCAGCCAAAAAATCCAGTCAGCAGCTGACTGGACTGCCAGGTGGATAGACTGTTCCATATTACGTGCGACCTGTCCGCTTCTTCGAATTTGCGATGCCACTAAACAAAGTATACTGAGGAAAAGAAAATTCATCCCTATAACGGAATCAAGTTAGAGTTTTGAATAATCTAATTCATATTCTCTTTGTTAAAAATCATAAAGTTGGTTCAACAAACAAAAAAAAAAGCAGAATAATCCTGATTCTGTAATCAGGACAAACGGCCGGACCCGTTTAAACTCTGAATTGTATTACGGTGCTCATCCAGCTGATCACATAGATAATATTTACAACCTCCTAAGTTCTTAACAACCCATCAAAATAGTTAAGTATAAAATAAACAACTATAGCATCAATCTAGAGAGATTGTTGAAATAGGATCCAAAGTTAGATAAAGAATAAATCTTGCTCATATTGCCACGACGATATCTAATCAAAAAAATATTTGGTAACGTAATTATTCACCCTACATTTTATCCCTCTTCTATTTATTTTATCTTTTATTAAAAAAAAAACAGATATTGCATCACGGATTGAAATATATGATTCATCCGGAAGCTTTTATTCTTTTAAGGTAGTATGTAAACACCGCCTATGTTTCCAAATAATTAACTATGACACATGGCGATGTTCCACGTCTTCAAGTATAAGGCCAAACTAAACTTAAACATCACCATTTAGTGACGATCCATATACTAAATTACACAGACATAGTAACAGCTGTATGATGTATCATATACATAAATGCAAGTACGACCGACCAAGTTAGTACAACATCAGATGCAACTACTATATGAAATGAGAGTTCGTTTTTGCAGTCGGTTTTTTAGAATTTACAGTCATTTTCGCAGTCAATTTTTTAGATTTCGCAGTCATTTAAAAAAATATGCAGTCAGTTTTTTGTAATTTGCAGTCATAAAAAAAAACACTTATATATAAGCATCAAGGGATTAATGAAACACTATTGCACTTAAACTTCCAAATGGAGGAGAAAGAAAATGTAGAGAGAGGAAAACAAAAGGTTGGAGATAAAATACGATTTAGGCTCAATCAGAAGAGGAAACGGCAGGGGAAATCGAACAATGAAAAAGAATTCGATCTGAACGAACCATATAATGAAGAAACTGCGTTCTCGGACGATCCAACGGTAAATTTTAATCAAAATTTCGAATTTTTTACGTTTTGGTCCGTTTTGTAACATCCTTTTTATATCGTCCGTTTTTTAACGTCTGTTTTTCTCGTCTGTTTTTAACCGTCCGTTTTTACCGTCCGTAACGGACTATTGTACATAACGTCCGTAACGGACTAAATTAACTTGTCCGTAATTCGGACGTTTCAGGTACGTCCGTAACGGACCACTTGAACTACGTCCGTAACGGACGGTAATAAAACAGTCCGTAACGGACAATGATCAGCAGCTTTTGTCACTTCTTTTGTTGACACATGTTTACTCCTACTTTTTGTCAGGCTTCGGTCCCACCTCATGACTCCCCTGCTCATCATGATTCACCCTTTGAACTTCCTGAAGACGAATGGATCGATACTACTCATGTATTTCAAACCGATCAATTTTTTCCTACTAAGCAAGCCGCTGTTGAATGGGTGGACACTGTAGGGCGGCAAAAGGGTCGTGAGTGGATGGTGGTGACCATAGTCCAGACAAGTACAGATGACCTAGTAGTACTTACGTGTGAGCGGTACTGGCATCCACGAAGAGTTAAAGCTGATGATGATTATGTGCAGCGAGGACGTACCTCCTCGAAGAAGTGCTCATGTCCATTCCGTATACGCGGCAAGTGCACTCATAAAGGATGGAAATTGGTTGTGAAGGATGGACGACACAACCACTACTTGCCTAAGCTGCCAGAGGGACATTTTAGTAGACATCCATTGACAGATGATGAGTTGAAAGCGGTTCGTCATTTTCATATGGTAGGTACTCCACCACGTGAGCAGTGGTTGCGACTGAAGGAACAAAATCCGAATCTATTCATTGGTATCAACTTCATATACAATTTGAACAAGAAGTTGACTAAGGAGCATAAGGGGGGACGACCAGTTATGCAAGTGCTTGTTGATGACCTTGAGCAACACAAGTATCACGTATTTTGTGACGGCCGTCGAGGTTTGTTTCTGCCATCATATCATTTAAGTTCTGTTACGTTTTAAACTATTCCTATTATTAAATTCTTTTTTTCATTTTGTACAGACGATAAGGATGTTACCGGGTATGTTATGTTTGCTAGCCCAACATCTGTGAAGTTTTTCAATGCGTTCCCTTACGTCATCATCATTGATGCTACATACAAGACAAATGTATATAAGATGCCGCTTGTAGAGATAGTAGGAATGACTTCTGCTGGGAAGAATTTCAACATTGCATATGCATTTGTATGTAATGAGGATGAAGCAGGGTACACTTGGGTTTTGAAAAACTTGAGGGAGTTATTGATTCAAGGACGTGAGCCGTCTGTGTTTGTGACTGACAGGGAGCTTGGTCTTATGAAAGCTCTACCTTCTGTTTCCCCCATGTGCCTCATCTACTATGTCGTTGGCACATTAACACCAATGTTGATTTGAATGCAAAGAGGTTCTTCCACAAGACAGGTGAAGTGAAGTGGCTGAGGCTAGTAAACATTGGTTTAAGGTAGTCAAGAGTACGACGGAGGTGCATTTCAGGGAGGAGTATGCACACATGAGGAACGTCTATGAAAGGAAAGAGAAGCTTGACTGGATAAAATATCTGGATGACACTTGGCTCGTTTACAAAGAAAAGTTCGTTGAATGTTGGACAAATGAAGTATCACATTTTGGAAACTGCACAACAAATAGGTATGTGTGACATACTTATTCTTGAGTTTCAATTTAATGTGTTGTTCATTTCCAATGACAATGAAAGATGCTCATTAATAGTTAATGTGACAGAGCTGAGAGCTCACACGCAGCACTCAAGATTTGGCTTCAGTCTTCCCAAATGAAGTTGCACACCATATTCTTCAGGATTGATGGGCTTCTCAAACGTCAATTCAACGGGTTCCTGACAGATATGGAAATGTCTAAAGACAAGATGGCTCACGAAGACTACTACCGTCTATTTCGAACAATACATGGGCGAGTCAGCCACAAATGTTTGGTGATCCTTCACGAGGAGCTTCAGCGTGGCAAAGAATTCAAGACGGATGAGCAACAGTGTGGATGTGCATTACTTAATACTCATGGGCTTCCTTGTGCACACTACCTTTATGAACTGATTGAAAGAAAAGACAAACTTACACTAGACGTTATTCACGACTTGTGGAAGACGTTGGAGTTGGATGTGGGGAAAAAAATGAAGGAAGAAGAAACACTAACACAACATGAAGAGAACAAAATCATGTGGAAAGAATTGAACGATGAAGTTCTCCGTCTGGACGACCCTTTGATTCTTCAGCGTTGTGTTAGGCTTGTGCAGTCAGTGATTAGACCTGGTTCATCTTTCGATCTTGATGAGCCACCTGTTCAAGTTCCACGTGGAAGACCAAGGGGACACAGTACATCCACACGAAGGTTAACGTTTGTATAAAATTGTTTGCACAGTTTATAATTATTTATACTGGTTTTCTTTAAAAATATTTTCCATCATTGTTCTTAGGTTCAAAGCTACCCACGAGCGCATGAAGAAAAATGTCAAGAAGGGAAAACCCGGTGCCGATCACAATTCAGCTCCACCTAAGAAGTCAGCCTTGGCACAATGGCGTGATATGACTGACGGATTCCCATTTTACCATTTTTGTAACCAACGTTCATGAGCAATTTACACGGTACAAAAACGTGCAAGGTGACGGCAATTGTGGTTTCAGAGTGATTGCAGATTGGAGGCATCAGTCAGAAGATGAATGGAAAGAAGTACGTGCCTCTATATACGAGGAGCTAACTCTTCCAGAGAGACAAATTTGGTGGGCTGATAGAATGGGTGGTCTGTCAAAAGTGCAGAAAGAGGCAGACACGGTTTATGGACAGGGGATGGTTTAGCACCAGCGAACAAATGGTTTGTCACCACGATTATTCCAGTCATATGTACCAGATATAACCTTGTTCTAGTATACATTGATGCTGAGACCGGTACTGGTTTCACATGCCTACCATTCAGAGATAACAATGGTTGGGGTCATGCGTGCTCGGAGGTGCTTTATATGTGTCATGTCGGTAATCATTTCATACGTGTTGATATGGCAGATAATGCACCCATACCTCCCCTTTATTTGACATGGGGGAGAGTTAGAGATCCCTCAGTTCAAGGTTGGGATGAGGCATATCATCAGCGGATCACACTCTGGAGGGAGAAGTATCCGCCACGTCGAAGTTAGGAGGAAAAAGCTCACTTTCAGCACACTTTTGGGTCCGAGAGTTCCTATATCTACCTTGGATTAAAATACATAGTTTGATCTTTTATTAGGTAAAAGCTCACTCTGAGCACACTTTTGTGTAAATGGTTTAACAGTCTTGTTGACAGATGCAAGCGAGTCATGCCACTTTTGTTGGCACGTGGGAAGCTTTTGTAGGTCCCCCTTCCCCTTAGCATTTTGTAAATTTTTGAACAGAGCTACGAATCTTGAATCTCATATTCACTGGTAGACTAGACCATCACCAACTGATATTCAAGAGTCTATTTGTATTAAAGTAAGAAGGTGGCCAGTGACTTTTACAGACTACTCTAGACTTCAGTGCTCAGGACCTACTAATGAGATGAGAATAATGAGGAAAAGTGAACATCAAATTCCAACCTCATGTAGCATAAATGAGTTTGTTCCACTCCCGGTCCAAAGCATATTGAGATAGTCTTTTTAACAAACATCCAACAAACAGTCATAAAACTCACAAAATAGTCTCCAAAGTAATAGTCATGAAATCAACAACAATAAAGCATAATAAAAGAGTGTTCCCAGCCGAGTAACTCAAAATATCCATCAACCCTTCCATAGCAACCAGCCTACCTACCCCTATGACCCCTCTGCATCTGTGGCATAGTTACCCCCCCCCCCCCGGTCTGCCACCTCCTCTAGAACCTCTCCCTCTACCAGCCCCCCTACTCTGCGACCCGCTGGATGTACCAGGCCTCTCAGTCTGCGGTGTGATCCGGAAGTGCTGAACCTGTCCCAACATCTGATCGAAAGAATGCTGAAACTGGGACAACTCATCAGGCGACATCTGAGCGAGCCATCCGTCTGGGTGTGGGGCCGGGAAGTATGGATCCATCAGCTGTGCAACAGTAGTGAGCGTCACCTGTGGATGTAATAGTATGAAAAGTATATAGATTAGTTTCTAATAATTGATTGTTATAAAGTACGAATAAATTAATATAACAACTTACAGTAGGATCAGCAGGCTAGGTCGCAGCACCACCAGGAGGGATGAGCCTCGGGTGGGTCCGAGCAAGGTACCACTGCAGGTAATCTGCCTCCACATCATCACCAGCAGAAGCGGGTCGTGAGTTAAGAAACTCAGTGGCATACATGTTAGATTGACTGCTCCATAGCGGTGTGATGCAACATGCTCAACACTGTAGTCTCTGCCGGTCCTCTTCCGTAAAGCCTGATATGGCCATAGAGGGGGAGTGGAGGGAATAACCTGGACCAAGCCGAACTGCCTCAGACACCGGTTCGGATGGTAAGGCTCTACATATCCATCATGTGTAGATGCCCAAACCATCGGGACCGACCCTGCTCAACACGCCATGCATCCACTCCGAATGGTGTCCACACAACCTTATCATTTAGATTTTATCTCTATTTGTCAACTAATTCTAACAAGTTAATGATAAACTAATTTTAATTGTTAAGTAATGGTACTGAGTACCCTACCTGGTCAGAGGTAAGAGCATCCAAACGTCGCCGGTACTCCACCAGTCTGCTGTTGTCTGAATTATGTCGACCCTCAATCTTCACGAACCTCGCAGCAGATGGGACAGGTGCGGGGGTATTCACCATCAGACGACGGCAAATACCTGGGAAGTACTCATAGATCCAGCACTGTAACATTTAAAAATATCATAATACTATTTTTGACAATTGTAATGCGGGAAGAAAATTATCAGGATAATTTATGGTACTATTAATACCTGCAATAGGGTAAGACACCCAGCAATGGTCCTCGCCTCAGCACGTGAAGATACACCAAGGTGTCTGTAGAGGTAGGCCAGTGTAGCAGCACCCCACGCATAGTCTGAGATGGAGTCAATGTCCTGTAGGGGCCAGCAGGTGTATGGGCGTATCCTATCATTCCCCTTGTCGGGGAACAATTGCAACCGATCAAGTAGTACAGATAGCCACGAGCCTCGCTAGCGTAAGTGGCATCTACGTGGCCACACCAATCCCTAATCTTACTGTAGGGGACGCCACCCTTGTAATACCACCTCTGCTCCTTCACCATACCGACGGAAGGAAGGCCTACAACCTCAGCAAGTGCAGCTAGCGCACAATCCAATGTCAGCTCTGGTGGCGCTGCACCTCCACGTAACTCCTCGGGGGCCTCAAAAGCAACTGCTCTCCCCTGAATCGAAAGGCCCATGATGTGATAGACGTCATGTAAAGTGATCGTCATCTCACCAAAAGGTAGGTGGAAGGTGTTGGTGTCCGGCTGCCACCTCTCCACGAAAGCAGATATCAGCGCCATATCAAAATATCCATGGGAGCAGTCGTGAAGATGTGCTAGCCCACTATCTCTGACTACCTCCTTAGCCCTCTCATGGTTAAACAGGTCAATATGCCACTTCTCCAGTAAAGGGCCTCTAGTGATAAATGACAAACAACCACGCTCCTAGAGATATATCGATTTTATAAGTCCACAAACTACGGTTAACAAAAAAAAATATTTAGAACAAATGTTAGAGATACATACCACTCCTCGCCACACATCCAACGCCACATGTCCACCAAAGCTGCGTAGAAGACTAGCATCAGAAGGACCACCAGGAATCGGAACGGACTCCGGAGTGATGAACCAATCGGTGGGTATCTGACCCCCAGCTGATGTCGCACCCCCACCGGCAGCAAGGGCTAACTGGTGTCCGGCCGTCTGCTGGTCCACATCATCATCATCATCGTCATCGTCATCGTCAGAATCATCGCTATCGTCATGATCAGATGCGAATCACCTCCTCGGTGGCGATGGCTGCTGATAAGCAGGGAATAGACCAGAAGTGCCAACAGCAGGAGGATGGGGAGATGAGGCAGCAAGTGACTGTGACGATGGTCGGTCTGCAACGCGCTTGGACCGCCTCTCCATTTCCATTTGCTCCCAAGCAGATCGTGTGACCTTCTTCCTCTTAGGAACGCTAGAGGAACAATCTACTGTCGCTTTTTGTTTGTCCTTGCGGTTCATCTGTAAAACAAATAGAGTCAGTAACGCAAATCAAGCTAAAAAACAAGAAAAAATAAAAAAACGGTCCGTAACGGACCACAAAAAAAGAGTCTGTAACGGACTCTTAGGTAAACTGTCCGAAACGGACCAAAAAGACTGGTCCGTAAAACGGACGATACATAGGAGTCCGTTTTTCGGACCACTATTACGACGTCCGTAAAACGGACTTAAAGGTTCAGTCCGTAAAATGGACTTAAAGGTTCAGTCCGTTTTACGGACTACAAAAAATGTGTTTTTTTTCTTGATTTTAAGCTAGATTTGAGTTAAATTTGATCTAAATCATCTACAAAACTATACCTAATCATACAATAGCATAATACAATGAAATAGGAGGATAAACAGTTACCTTAAGTGCTTCAAACAGAAGTTGGGCGAACGAGAGGTTAGAGAGGTTTTTGGAATCTGATTTTTTAGCGCGAAATAGAAATGAGAGGAGAGAGATTGAGAGTTGGGATATATATAGTGATTTTTTTTTGCGACTGCGTATTCTAGAATATCAACTGTATTTGATGACTGCAAATTTTAAAAAAATGACTGCAATTTTTTTTAAATGACTGCAAAAACTAGAATACTGACTGTAAAACCCAGCCGAGATATGAAATGGCACATCTACTCAATCAATCTCTCGGCTCGTCAAGCTCATTTGTTTCAGTTTTACAAATTTCATCATCAATACGGGTTACCGACAACACTAGCATGTTTTCGGGTATATTGAAAGAGATCTCCAATCCATGCTGACAGAGTTGGACAAACTCGATACTGCAAGTGAGAGAGACGATACAGACGGGAACACAGAAAATCAGAGAGTCTCATTGATGAGTAACATTTGGAAACTGTTACGTGAAAAGGAACGTTACTGGAAACAGTTATCAAGGGATAAGCTGATACGGGAAGGTGATCAAAATACAGCCTTCTTCCATCGACGGGCATCTCTTAACCGAAGAACCAACTCAATTGGCTCTTTACAAGTCAACGGGAGACTGACCAATGATCCGCTCTCCATCCAACATGCCATCCGGAACTTTTATATCAGGTTATTCACAGACAAACCCAACTCTGGCTCCTCTCCCCCACTCTCTGGCAGACCGCGTCTTACAGAGGCTGAGTCCAGTTCTCTCACAACTCGACCAACTCCCCTAGAGATCAGACAGACGGTTTGGGCAATTGACGGCAACAAAGCCCCGGGATACGACGGGCTCAATTTCTTTACAATCCGAGGAGTATGGGATGTCGTCGGTCAGGATTTCACCAACGCAATCCTAAGCTTTTTCGATACCAACAAGTTACCAAAAGGATGCAACATGACATGGCTCACCCTAATTCCAAAGGAGGCCGGAGCAGTCAAGGCTGAAGATTTCAGGCCGATAAGTATGGTTGGCTCTATCTACAAAGTAATCTCCAAACTTTTGGCCACAAGGCTAAGTTCTGTGATAGATAAACTCATCCACAGCACCCAAACCGCATTCATCAAAGGCAGACACATTGCGGAGGGCCCCCTCATAACTCATGAAGTAATCGCTTGGCTGAAAAGTAAACGCAAATCCGGTATCCTGCTCAAGATAGACTTCTCCAAAGCCTTCGATAGCCTCTCTTGGTCGTTCATAGACCAAATGTTAAGCCTCTACGGCTTCAATGCTAAATGGCGGGCCTGGATAGATGAATGCATCTCCACAGCATCTATTTCAGTTCTTATCAATGGTGTCCCATCCACACCGTTTAAGCCAAGACGAGGGGTCCGACAAGGAGACCCGCTCTCACCCATGCTTTTTACCTTGTGCGCCGAGGCATTGGGATGGATCTTAGATGAAGCAATACGCAAGGATTTTCGAACAGGCATCCCGGTAGGCGCCAATGCAACTCCCATATCACACTTTCAGTACGCCGACGATACTATGATTTTTTGTGCGCCCTCACTGGAAGAACTAGAAGCGGTTAAAATGTGTATCACTATCTTCACCGAGATGTCTGGTCTTGACGTCAATTGGGAGAAATCGGCGGCAGTTCCCATCAACCTGACTGATAGGTCGGTAAGTATGATTCGCGACTCACTAGGCTGCCGAATCTCCCCTCTCCCCATAAAATATTTGGGATACCAGATTGGGGCGAGCTCTCGAAAACGTAACACCTGGAAGCCGGTGTTAGACAAAATCTCCAAGAAACTGGCGGGCTGGAAATCTACGTCCCTCTCAAGGGCTGGACGACTAGTTCTCATCAAATCTGTACTAGATAGCTTACCACTCTACTACCTAAGTCTGTTCAAGATTCCATCAGGAGTCCTCAAAGAAATCAAAAGAATGCAGCGCAATTTTCTCTGGGGCAGAGGTGGATCCCGTGGCATCCCTCTAATGCCATGGAGTACCCTTACGAAGGCCAAAGCCTATGGAGGACTGGGAATCACCGATATCGAATCCAAAAACGCGGCACTCCTGTTGCGATGGTGGTGGAAATTCGAACAAGACGATGGGAAGCTGTGGAAGAATTTAATCTGCTCAATATACAATGTTAACAGTGACCTTCCTATCACCGACAAGGCTTGGAAGAACATAAGGAGACGGGGCGTCTGGAAGACGATCCTGTCTATATCATCCTGGTTGCCAGCAAATGCCATGGTGCTCGAGTCTAATTTGCGGTGGCTCATCTCCAATGGGAAGAAAATCCGCTTCTGGGAGGAGGCCTGGACTGGCCCGCAAGCAATGAAATATCGCTTTCCGAGATTATTTTCCATCAATGAACAGAAGCATGCAAGAATTGAGGAGATGGGACAATGGAATGGCATTACCTGGGAATGGTATTTCATATGGCGACACCCGTTATTCCTGTATGAACGTGCGCAAGTTGCCCAACTGATCGAGGCCCTGAATACTTTTGCGCCCAACACGTCTAGCGAGCCCGACAAGTTGGGGTGGCTGGCGAACTCAAACTCGGGTGGCACCTACACCACCAAATCCTATGATGAGGCAGTGACCTCCACCAACGCCGGATCTCAGGTAGTATGGTGTCGAGAATTCTGGAGAAAACTCGCCCCCAAGAACAGAATTACTGGTATGGTTCTTCATCCAAGGGCGCTTACAAACCAAAGACACTCTGTTCGGTAGAAATTTAATCCCGCTCAACCAACTACACTGCCCTTTTTGTCGTCGGCATGCTGAGACCGGGGAGCACCTTTTTCTGCATTGCAATCGCACATCACTTCTATGGCGGGAGCTGCTACAGTGGTGGGGGATCTCCTTTATCTTTCCACAGACACCAATCGCTTTCTTCCAATCTTGGCAAGGCATAGCTCCAAGATCCAAGAGTGGCCGACTATGGTCGTCAACGATGCTGCATGCTATAGGGGCAATCTGGCTGCACCGAAATAAGCTAATCTTTGAAAACATAACACCAAACTGGCAGGAGATTTCCGACTCGGTCAAACGGAGCAGTTTGGAGTGGTGTCGTCAATACATCCATTTTCCCTCCCATATCATCCTCTCGTCAAAGGACCTATTTATCTTACTAAATTCCTAATCTAGTTACTTACAAATATTTTTACTGCTTTATTCTCTTGTATTACGACGAGAAAGGCTCAACGCCACAGTATCGTCTTTGTAACTGGATTTTCCAGCAAATCATCAAAAAAAAATTAGTGTATGCTCACATTTGTAATCTCTAAAAATTGATTTCCTTATAAGTGAAATATACTCGTCATGCTCCTTACTTTTATAATTAATAAGGGCATGCTTTAGCGCTTACTAGGAGTAGAGCACTGAGCCATTAATTACAAATAAACCAAAAGAGATTTGAAAGAAAGTACACAAGAATGACGACTCGCGCGAACCCCTACTTAGAATGGTATTCTAAAATCAAAAGTTTTAGATTTAAAACCTAATCACTAACTATTAAAAAAAAACAAGAATGCCGACCCCTAAAGAAAGGGTGGTTTATTACAATTCAATAGAAATTTTAATTCTTTATCTATTCTTATTTTTCTATATTGTTGACTGTTTTCTTGTGCTTTTAAGCGATCATAGAGTTGAAGCGTCAATATTTATATGGTTTGCATATCCGAAAAACCAAAAAGTTCCTTTATTTTGTACGCTTTCTTCCATATCTTTTCCAAGAATGAAGCTGATCACCAAGCTAACTCTGTTAGTAAATTAGTACTAAACTGCACTTATAACTCCAGCGACAAATCTTGTATGCTTGCCCGGACTAGTTAGCGTGTGAATTTTACTAGTTTTCAAAAACAGAAAAACACAATTATTTGAGCATAATTAAAAACGATCTAGTAATTTTTATAACAGATATGGAGAGTAACAGGGTACAAATAATTCAAGTACGTGTCTAACTCCAACGAGCAGGTGGAGCGAGAAGAATTTGCTTTGATTCATGGAATGGGCAGGAGAGTAACATTTTTGGTTGGGTTCCAAGTCCAACCACAAACTAACTAGCTAGCTATTTTCCTTTGTCCTTGATTTCGCTTCCATTGTCTAGTTACTAGTTAGTTTGTTGGGACTGCAGCAGAGTTTCCTTGCATTCCGGATCTATATATATGGTTGACATATTTTATCAAACAAAAAATAAAAAATGTATGGTTGGTTGACATTGTTAGTGATTGAGTGTGCGTGCTGGCAATGTATATAAAATGACATGTTACAACTCACCTTTCAGGGAAAACGTACGGGTATAACCACTTTCCCACTATCCCAGGCAATAAATAGCTTGCTAGCGATTCAATGGATCATTGGACGCATGGAAATGAGGTACTAGTACCGCAATCTACTGTTTTGGCTAGCTATTTTACATCTAGCTTGGGGACCAATATTCTTTACACTCGTCCTTTCTTGGTCCTTTTCCTTTGGAGCTTACATGTATACTTACTCCACCATCTTACATCGAATCGTCTATGTAGGTGTGAAACAGTTCTAATGAAAGGCATTTGCCATCAATTATATGATCCAATTTTATTATACATTATTTATTTTAGTTGAATAACAGAAGTTATTTTGCGTTGTTTGGTTTAGAGAGAAGAATTGTCTCTTACTCTTGTCCGATTGACCAATTCACAAGAGGATAATGTGACAGAACCCATATTTCTGTCAGTGACCCGAACTCTTTTTTTTTTTTTTTTTAATTCTCGCATTCACATGATCATGTCCTGTTTCACCACACCTCATCATCTATTTTGTTTTTATTTTTTATTACACATCTCACAAGCATGCATGCAGTCTGCATTTGTTTTGCTTATTTATTTTTTAATGTTAGAATGTCATTATTTTGTCATTTTTCTAATATATACGTTGTTTATGTATATATATGTAAAAATGAAGCATAACAATTCAAAATATATTAATTAACTATAAAATTAAAAAAAATTGTTAATATAAAAATACTAAGTTAATATTTATAATTTTTAAATTTAAAAAAGTGATGTATAATATTTTTTATAAAACATGAAACGTAAAAATAATTGTGTGGAAACGTGTATATATAAACCTTCTTAGGCAAAATCCAGTGGGAAAAAGCCTAAGTGATGTATAAATTTAAACGGTGTAATCGTTATACTTAATTGTGATGTAAAAAGTGATATTAATTAACTATAAACCTCCTTAGGCATAACCCAGTGGAAAAAAGCCTAAGTGATGTATA
This sequence comes from Limonium bicolor, assembly GCA_023374045.1. NCBI lineage: Eukaryota > Viridiplantae > Streptophyta > Magnoliopsida > Caryophyllales > Plumbaginaceae > Limonium > Limonium bicolor. The sequence goes on along the minus strand of CM041777.1, from coordinate 69,091,338 downwards.
AATTTAAACGGTGTAATCGTTATACTTAATTGCATGTGTGGAAACATGTATATATAATCGTGGCGTAGAAACGTTATATATAATTGTGGCATGGAATATATAATGGGGTAAGTGTATATATGTAATCATGATGTGGAAACGTTTATATATAAATCCCAGAAACGTTATATGTAATCGTGGCGAGGAAACATTCATATAATTATTATGAAAATTGTTTATATGTAATCAGATCGTGGAAATATTTATATGTAATCATGATGTGGAAACGTTTATATAATCATGGAATCGTAAACGTGGAAACATTTTTTTAAAATGTGGAAACATATATCTAACAAAGTGAAAATGTTTAAATAAAAAGGTGGAAACGTTATCCGAACTCGTGGATACATTTATATATACCTCGTGGAAACGTTATATATAATTGTAGCATGAAAACATTCATATACAATAATGAAAATGCTTATGTGTAATCATGTCGTGGAACGTTTATAAGTAATTGTGGCATGAAAAAGTTATAAATAATCATGGAATCATAGAAACGTGGAAACGTGGAAACGTCTATATAAAACATGGAAACGTATATATAAAAATGTGGAAACGTTTATATGAACTCGTGGACACCTTTAAATGTAAATCATAGAAACGTTATATATAGTTATGGTGTGAATATATGGAGTCAATCATGACAATATAAAGTATAGACCGACTTCAAAATAGATTATCCTAACCCCATACACCCTAAAACCCACCATAGGAAAGCTTAAAAAAACATTAAAGACATTTTTAGGGTTTGATAGTGGTGGGATTAGGGTCTAATGACCCTAAACCCGCTACCACAAACCCTAAAAACCTATCGAGTTAATTAGTTGCTACCATATAAAGTACGAAACAAACTCCAAATAGATTACCCTACCCCCCAAAACCCACCATAGGATAGCTAAAAACGTCAAAGACATTTTTAGGGTTTACAGCGGCGGGTTAAGGTCTAACGACCCTTAACCCGCTACCACAAACCCTAAAACCCTATCGAGTTAGTTGCTACAATACAAAGTACAAAACAAATGCCAAATAGATTACCCTACCCCCCAAAAAACCCACCCTAGGATAGCTAAAAACGTCAAAGGTAAACCCGTGACCACAAACCCTAAAAACCTGTCGAGTTAGTTGCTACAATATAAAAGTACGAAATAAATTCCAAATAGATTACCCTACCCCAAAACACCCCAAAATCCACCCTAGGAAAGCTAAAAAAATGTCGAAGACATTTTTAAGGTTTGTAGTGGTGGGTTTAAGGTCTAACAACCCTAAACCCGTTACCACAAACCCTAAAAACCTGTCGAGTTAGTTGCTACAATATAAAGTGCAGAACAAATTCCAAATAGATTATCCTACCCCCAATATAGTTTTATAAACTTATAAATTTGTTGTTAATACATATATGTAAAACAAATGGAGTATAGCAATTCAAAATACACCAATTAACCGATTAAAATTAAGCAAATTGCTAATATAAAAAAAATACTAAGCTAATATTTATGTTATTTTCAAATTTAATAAAAGTGATGTATAATATTTTTTGAAAATATTGCACGTTCATGTTTTAAGTTATCTGCATATATAAAAATCAAATGTTAATAAATACATAAAGTCAACTCCAACAATTCAATTTATGTATAATGTTGCAAATGCTATGTATAATCCTGGTGTGGAAATGTTTATATATAATAATGGAATCATAGAAACGTGGAAACATTTATATAAAAACGTGGAAACATTTATATAAAAATATAGAAATGTTTATATAAACTCGTGGATACGTTTATGCATAACGGTGAAAACATTATGCTTGATTGTGGCATGGAAATGTGTCGTAGAAACGTTATATTAATTGTGGCATGAAATATGTAATTGTGTAAATGTATATATGTAATCATGCCGTGTAAACGTTTATATATAAATCTTGGAAACGTATTGTAGCATGAAAATATTCATATATAATTACTGAAATTTTATATGTAATCATGTCATGGAAACGTTATATATAATCATTGAATCATAGAAACGGGGAAACATTTAGATAAAAACGTGGAAACGTTTATATAAACTCATGGTCACGTTAAATAAAAAGGTGCAAACGTTTATCTGAACTCATGGACACCTTTGTGGCGTGAAAACATTCATATATAATTGTAAAAATGTTTATATGTAAACATGTCATGGAAACATTTATATGTAATCATGGAATGGAAACGTTATAGATAATCGTTGAATGGTAGAAACGTAAAAACATTTAAATAAATACATGGAAACGTATATATAAAAATGTGGAAACGTTTGAATAAAATGGTGGAAACGTTTATATAAACTCGTGGACACCTTTATGTATAACGGTGGAAACGTTATATATAATTGTGACGTGGTGGAAATAGGTGGAAACCTTATATATAATTGTGGTGTGGAAATTTGTCGAGTCAGTGACAACAATATAAAATATTAAACAACTTCAAAATAGATTATCCTACAACACACACCCTAAACATTTTTTGAGTTTGTGAAAAATAATATACAATATAGAACAGCTTCCTAACTGTTTTATTTTATTTTAAACCAATTTCACAGTTCATAAATTAAAAGAAGACTTTTAAAAGTAAAAACACATTATAATAGAAAATAATTGAATATTAAATTTTGTTCTACTTATTTATTTTAAGAAAGAAAAAGCACGTATATCCATTCTTCCAAAAATATTACTATAGACTTTAAAATAAAAAAGGTTATAAAAAACTTTAAAATAAATAAGTTGAAAACTACCTCTCCCACGTCTACGACCAAAATGAAAACACGGACATCTACCTCCACTGATTGTACGATTCAAGTTAAAATAAAAAATAATAAAAATATCAATGACTGGAATCTCATCTGTCGCTGACGGAAATAGGGTTCCGTCACATAATCCTCTTCGACAACAACTAGTGCATGTTTGGTAATGAGGAGTTTAAACTCGAACGATATAGTTATTTGCGTTATTTGGTTTTCAACAACTTTTTTATGTTTGAAGTTATTTCCTAATTATGATATTATTTAGTCTTATAGTGTTTTTAACTTGTAGTCATCTGCTTCGCTACCATATTGTTTTGATATATTATGATTTCAATTATTTTTATGGTTTTTTTACAAATTTTATAGGTGTTCGTAAAATTGTCAACCATCGATTTTTAATATTGTGTTAGAGTGGTAAAAAATGAAAATATATGAAAGTGTGCTATGTTTGAAAATTTAGCGGATGTTTGTTTTGGAGTGACATTAAATTTTAAGAATATTTTTATAGTGAATTAGAAAATGGTAATAATATTTTGATATATTTTGCCTTTAATTTTATGAACTAAACCTAGAATTTGACCACTTTATCATTGAAGCAATGCCTATTGAAACTTACAAAACAAACCAGCATAAAAGATGAGATCATTCAAGATCGATCTTCATCTTAATCATGGAAGAGCTAATCAAAGCAACAACAAAGCATGACAAAGGGGTGTCATCTAGGGAATCCAAATCAGGAGTAGCCTTAATTATGATGGACTAGTTGTGGACAATTAAATTCAGCTAATTGTGGTTGACCGTCACCAAATAGGGTGAGAACGGCTTCTTCTATTATTCAACAATACTTTGTAATTTGTTGCGGATTGATCTGAGTTGATAACTCCAACCATTCCAGGTGAGTTGGTACCTTTAAATTTCAAAGCTGAGACGTTCTTTATAATTCTTGTCTTGATTCTTGTGCTTGAATTAGTAACACGTTATAATAATTTATGTACTTGGCCTCCTTTTTACAACTAACGAAGAGGAGCTAGAGAAGTACAGAGTATAATAGTATAATATTACGGTGACGCTATATTCTAAACGAATTTCGTCGGTATGACTAGCTAATTCGATGGGAAGAAAAACATGCAAAAGTTATATTTTATAATATCACATATATATATATTTGTACAGGTGTATGAAGATCGATGTTCAATTTCACATTCTCGATAAGGCACCAACCAAGTAAAAGACAAAAAGAATAATAAAAAAAAAATGAAAGGAAAGTGCTGGACGGGAACAAGCTAGAAACTAGAATGGCATGGGTAATCTGTGGTAGGGGACCTTTCACGATTACAATTACACTTGCTCAGTACAGTATATATATACTGCCAAAAGCAAAAGCTAGCTATATAAGATGATTTTCTTCGTCGGTGGTGAATGTGAACAACCACACAGTTCCTCTCTCGTTGATTACATGCATGCACCTGATAACCTAGCTTGTCCTTTGATCAAATTATGACACCACCAGAATCCAGATGCAATATGCGATTGATCGTACATACGTAAATAGCTGGCTAGATGTAAGTCGATGCTTATATCCAGCTAGGGTAAATGCAACTATGGTGCATGTATTGTCATTTTCGTCCTTCAACCCTAACTAACCATGTGTTTAAAGATAATAGGGACCATATCAATTCATAACAATATACATAGGAGTAATACGAGTGGGATTGTATTGGTATTTGGTAGACATCTCTCTCTCTTTTAATAAAGGAGTTCCCCCCTTTGCTTCAGCATGGACTAACGATTGTGAGGAGCAAGATAGATAGAGAAAAACCTCAACTACCAATATATATATATATTTGATAATTTGGGCTCAAAGCCTATATATTAATAATGACCTAAAAATCAGGTGGATGTATTTTGATGGATCTCATTAAAACCTCTCCAAGTAAAACTCAGTAGGAAAAAAACCTTAGAAAGGAAAAAGAGTACCTCACATCCAGTTACAGCCGCTCAACTACCAATATATTGATAACTTGAATCAACTTTACACATGATCTTTTTAACAGTTTGAACAATCACAAATCATGTCTAAGCTAAGCCTAGACAACAAGAGATTCTCTCTTTTGGCAACTTGTACCAGGTTGGCTAATCGTCACCTTTTTGTATTTTGGTACCGTCGAGCATGTAAATCCCTAACAATCTAATATATGAGGACTCCCTATGTATTCTTTTATATAAACATTCATTATTATTAAAATACTAATCTTGCCTTAATAAAAAAAGGAGATTCTCTCAACTAGATTTCTCTCAAAACTATCTCTCTCTCTTTTTTTTTAAATAAATAGATGAAATATATATAGGTCAAGATAAAGGTAGCATTAGATATAAAAGCCCTATATATCTGACAACTATTTGTGGGGCATCATGGATAGAGAGGGTGGATATACAAAAACCTTCCTAGTAGTGAACAAAACAGCTTAGCGCTGGCAAAAATAACCCCGCCCAAAAAACAATGTACACAAACCACGCATCTATCCAAAATACAAACGTAACACATCTCTCCTAAGAGCAAAGTACTCTATCAAGCCAATCGTAGTCTGTGCTGGAGTTTTCATCTTTGCCCCGATGATAGCTTTGATTGCAGCTTTGATGTTTGAAATAATAAGAGTTGGGTCTCTAGCTTGGTTGGTCATGGCTTGCTTGCATCTTTCTATCCAGATATGATAGACGATGTTGGCGACTGCCGCTCTTCTCACTAAGTCGATTGAGCGATGCCTCTAATAGTAGCGAATGATCCAGGATGAGCAGTTGTGAAGACTTATCTGGTTAGTAGGGATTCCCAGGGAGTCGCAGATAGTCCACCAGACCCTGCTAGAGTACCTGCAATGCAAAAAGAGATGGTTGCTTGTCTCTTGAGCACGCTCATAGAGCCAACATCTGTTAGCAAGACATATGCCCCATGATTGGAGCTTATCACAGGTTTTAAGTCTACCTTTCAGAGTTATCCACAAGATAAATTTTACTTTGGGGATAGACCAAATTTTCCAGCACACATTATACCAGTTAAAGTTCTGGGAGGGGATGGAGACATCATTATAGAAGGAACTGAACTAGGGCTAGGAAAGGGTAGGAACTGAATAGGGAAATGGCATTATTAGAAGACCCGCATTGCTCTATCCACTAGTCCCTAGCATGAAGGATAGCTTTCCAGATCCAGGGATCATTACCTTTAGTGGAAGTTATCTAGATGGTGATAGGGTCGGGTAGGAAGAGCTTATGGATCTATTGGATCCAAAGGC